>JBAMNC010000305.1:1552500-2152500 GCA_037902135.1 Cetoscarus ocellatus | reverse complement strand
CTGATAGACTCTGTTTAGGGCCAAATAACATTTTAATTTACTTGGTTTTGCATTTGTTTCTTCCCAGTATTAACTTACATTTCTTTTTGTATGATTCTTATTTGTTGATAACCTGGTTTGGTCTAATTTGAAGTGAGTTGCGGGCCAGGGTCTGATTCTGTTATACATGGTGGTTGCTATGGTCCTGGTGCTCTCAAGACAACTTCATGTGATTTGGGAGAAGCCTTTGAGGGGACTTTTTGCTGGCTTTAGCCCTGATTATTTCATGCTCTGACAAAAATGAGGAAGTTAACATAATGGACATGCACGTTAGTCAAAGTTGTATACTTGGTTAGTAAAACAAGGCTTGGAGTGGAGTGCACATGCAGTGAAGTTTAACAAAACTCATGTAGAATTCAGCATAAAGCGCTGATATGTCTGCATTTGCTGCTTTGACTTGAGCTTTACAGAGTTTTTTTACGAGTTCTAACCCTGATTGCTTGAGGTTATATCAAATTAGTTCATGTATTCAATTCAGCGTTTCTCTCAGCAAATGTTGTGCAACAACATTTGTACAAGAAATGTGATTTTAAAGGCACAATTCATTGGATAATTCTTTTTTATTCTCTTTCCCTCACACATCCAATTCTGTCTATTGTAATCTGGTGAATGGATTTCAAATCCTAAATTATAGACCAAAGTTTCTTTGAGTCCAAAACTTGTCTGGAGAGCAGAGGCATGTTTTATCTCAAGACAAAACATGTTAAACAAGGTTAGATTTCAAAACTCTACAGGTCAAGGTGACACAGAAAAGCAGAGACTGTACAAGTCAGGCCAGAAGAGAAAGGGCTGTGCACATAAAGCTGTGACAACTTTTGTTAGAGCACATTAACTCTGAAAACAGCATGACCTTTTCTTGCTTGACAACTTAGGCTTGAAATAGCCATGTTCACCCTGACATTGCCTATAAATGCTAGCTTACTCATGAGGACTCTTAAATCCATCAGTACTTCTAAATGATGTGGCATAGTTAAAACAGTGATCACATCAGCACCCTGCTTTTTTTAACCAAGTATGTTAAATAGGAAGAACAACGAGCAAAACATACGGGTTTGTAAAACAGGGCTTGAACTGTAGAGGGGTCGTAGATGTTAGATTTGCTGGTCCCAGCAGCTCAGAGCTGGTAACTCTCTTGGTAATTTTCACACTGCAGCATCTCTGTAAGGGACGCTGTAGGAAACAAAGGAAATCAAAGTGCCAGGAATAATGTCAGAGCGGCCTCTCAAGAGCTTCTATGCTCAAGAGTCTGGACTCTTCTGAAGAGAACATTTAAAAACATGGCTTGTTAACAATTCTGATACTTCAAATCTTTGTTTTTTACTACTTAAATAAGAGACCTTTAAAAGAATAAGACAAAGGCAGAGTGATGCTAGCTGTTTGATAATCAAAAAGGCTTTGGAAAAATTTAGAAGCCAAGTTTTTTGGACAAGGCTGTAAATATTTAGTTTTGGCCTTTAAAAATGCTTTTTTCCATATAACGTGACTTTTTCTGTTAATATGCAGTATCTCACAAAAGTGAGTACACTCCTCACATTTCTGCAAATATTTTATTAGATCTTTTCATGGGACAACAGTGAGGAAATGACATTTTGATACAACATAAAGTAGTGAGAATACAGCTTGTATAGCAGTGTAAATTTGCTGTCCCCTCAAAATAACTCAACACACAGCCATTAATGTCTAAACTGCTGGCAACAAAAGTGAGTACACCCCTAAGTGAGTACACCCTGGAGTTCACCAGAGCTTCACATTTTGCCACTGGAATCCTTTTCCACTCCCCCATCACCACATCAGAGAGCTGGTGGATGTTGGAGAACTTGCACTCCTCCACCTTCCTTCTGAGGACGCCCCACAGATGCTCAATAGGGTTCAGGTCTTGGGACATGCTTGGCCAGTCCATCATCTTTACCCTCAGCTTCTTAACAAGGTAGGGTCTTTGGGTCGTTTTCATGTTGGAATACTGCCCTGCGGCCCCTTTTCCAGAGGGAGGGGATAATACTCTGCTTCAGTATGTCACGGTACATGTTGGCATTCATGGTTCCCTCAGTGAAGTGTAGCAGTCATGCAGCCCCAGACCATAACACTCCCACCACCATGCTTCACTGTAGGCAAGACACACTTGTCTTTGTACTCCTCACCTGGTTTCTGCCACACATGCTTGGTATATGCTGGAAGCATATACCAAGTCTGCACTAAGCCATTTATTATTCCTGACAACTTGTCTGCATTGCTAGCAATGTTAAGCCTACTTCATTAGTAGAGTCTGAGTTTGTTTTTTTCATGCAGCGAAGTTAAAGGGTGCAAACCCTACGTGCTGTGACTCTGGGGGTAACCTCCCCAAAGCGACGTCCAACGCATAGTTTGGCTGGTACTCAAACTGGCCACCCTCTGATCCCCAGCCCAAGCTCTTAAGGACAGAGTTCATGGCTGCTGAAGGTTTCCACTTGTTTTAAAATACAACATATTTGTTATTTTTACATGGTATAGAGCTGTGCAGGGATGATGCAATGCACTGATCTCCTCAACTTAAAGCCTACTCGATTTTTCACTGTCTTCTTGGATAATTCCTAATAATAAGGTCCGCAAAACCCCCAAAAATCGTTTTTGTAGTCCTTGTTAGCAGTTTGTTAGCAACCATAGTTTCAAAAACACAATAATGCTTTGAATTTTAAAAGCAGAAAAATACCAGATTCATTTATGTTGCAAAATGAAACATTCAAATCTCCTATGCACGTGTTCATCAGAGACCTTATTTTAGGCATTTATCCCAAAAGCTGTTATAAAATCCTATGTACTGTCTGCAGGGGGGAACCATAAGTGCTAAAATGCCACCTCAGTTTTGGGGGTTTAGATTCATTCCTGCACCACTCTATAGTATGAAAATACCAGAGTTATAGAATAATAATAGTCTCATTTTCAACCCTGAACTGCTACAAGTGGAAAGACAGAGAGGGGGCCATTGTGCAGTGGTTACAATTGAGATTAAAGGGGTGCCACTAGTTACAAACAAAGCTGTAATTCAGGTGAGAAAAACACCATTCTCTGACTGTGTCTCAACAGTTCAAGGTCTAGATCTAGTTTAAGTTTTTATCTATAGTGCTCATATGCTGCTTTTTGAGTTATATATTTCCTTCAGAGGGTTTAAAATGTGTCCTCCACGGGATAAAGCACAAAAAAATACACATCAGGACTTCTTCCTCTCAACAGTGTAATGTCCTACCATTGTTTCGTTGTCGGTTTGAGCCCATTGGCTCACGGCAGCAAATCCATTGCAGAGTAGAATGAATGCAGAGTTGTTGACAACATGGCGCAGAGCAGCACTGAACCAACCAGTTATCACAGAGTTGACCTGTTATTAGAGTAGACTAAGCCTACGTGGGGAAGGGAACCTTACAGAGGAGAGACAGGAGCTCTAACAGAGCATCCCAGGCAGAGACAAAATACAACACTGTCAAGGTGCTCAGTATATGAACAGTCGAGTTTTTTTTTTTTTTACATTAATGATGATGAACAGATGAACATACTCTAGCAGTGATCAAAAAGGATACTTTAAAGAAAAAATGGGCCCTTTAAGTCCAAATCTGTGGACTTTTAACAGACGCTGATAACCATAAAATGACTTTAAAGTCCATCCATCATCTGTCCCACTGAACCTGTTTCACTGGTCACTGGGCAAGAAGCGGGGACCACCTTGGACCAATCACTGATCAAACACAGGACAGACATAAAAAGACAAACAGTCATGTTCACACTGACACCAACTAGTTAATCCAATAAGTATGTTTTTGGTTTAAGGAAGCCAGAGTACCTGGAGTAAACCTATGTAAGCACACAAACTCCAGAAAGGCCTTGCCCAGAATTTGAACTTTTGACCTTTTGGTGTGAGGCCGTCTTACTAATCACTGCACTGGCTTGTAGTCTGTTTCCTAAAGCAAGAATCTGATGTTACAAACAAAAAGCAGAATAAGTGCAGATGTGTCTTTGGGTTATAAACAGTTATTTAGAGGATATTATGTATTTTGGGTTTAGTCTTTTAGAAATCTCTTTTAGCCGTACAGTAGTAGTCCTTTTAACTTTTCTCTGTTTTTGTGTTTTCTGTAACCCTCTCTACTATGGTGATTGCCAATCAATTTACCAAATTAACTATTTTTTTCAGTTTTTAGAAGTCATTTTCTGTTGTTATGGTATCAAACAGGTATGGATATTGTTTGTTTATGACCAGTACTGTATGGAAATTTGGATTTCTTTGAACTGTGCTTGAAAGTATTGATTTGGTACCAAACTCTCTCCCTTCCCAGATTATGTTATCATACTATTTTTTTAAAAACTGAAATGTAAGAGTAGGAAACATAAAGGTTCTTCTGCCAAAATAAACTATTAACATAGATGGTAATAGTTCAATATTGTTGAAGTGTTGTTATTACCTCCGCCAATGAGGTTATGTTTTTTGCCTGTGTTTGTTTGTTAGCAAGATTACGCAAAAACTACTGGACAGATTTTGCTGAAATTTTCAGGGAATGTTGGGAATGGCTCAACTTAAAAATTCTTAGATTTTGGTGGTGATCCAGATAACCGCCATCTGCAAAAAATTGTTTTTTCTCAATAATTGTCTCACTAATAATGACAAACATGATTCTGAGTGCTAGGTGTGGGTTTTGAGGGTCAAGGAATCATATTATGAGGGTAACATTATCATGGAACTATTTCTTATAGATGTTACAGCAATATGTGAGCTACCTTGGCTGAGGTTTGCGCCCTCTGAGTGCTTTCTAGTTGGATGATTAAAATAGTTCATTTAAAGGTGAACAAGAAAATAAATAGTTAAAGTATACTTATGTGTGATTATGTGTTGGTGTGTAAGCTTTGTTTTTTTTCTCTCATTTTGCATGAAGCTCTGCAGATATCAACACCTCGAGGTGACTGACAATAAGGTGACAGATGCCTGGTCCCCCTGCACCGCCCAGCCGGACACAAAAAATGACCTGGAACATTCAATTTGGCTTAAGGTGAGTATACATGGGTCTAAAATCAACCATCTATACCAGTCGCACTTGTTTTTTCGGCAGTGTCTGGAGAATTTGCTTGACCCAAAGCCATAGTGTTGGGTAATTTAAAGTAAAGTCGTTTTCACACATAGCACATTGGTCTGGACCAACAAACTCTTGTTCACTCTTTTGGAACTAATGGTTCATATAGGGTGACGTGAAAGCACACACGGACTCTGGTCTGCCTAAAAATATGGGTCACAGTAAGAGCATGTGAGGGGAGTGGAGCGGTGAGATTTCCCACTCCTCGCTCACAGTGCTGTTCTCGCATCCACTCTGCGGCTCAGAGTGGATGCGCGCTGCTCCACTCATTACCGCTCCGCCGCTCACTCAAATTTTTACCCGCTCCACTCAAATCACTCACCGCTCACTCTACGAAAATGCGGAAGCTCATTGCATTCACTGAAAAAAAGAATTAGACGATTGCAGGTGACCTGCACTGAGGTCTGAGAGCTTTTGCGCTGTCCGTGGTGCTGATCTGAGTTGTCAACATCCAGTTTCTGACAGAAAACAGTGTGGGTGGCTGAACAGTTAATTACATGCAGATGCACTCTGTGTGAGACATGCCTCAGACACTTGGTGTGAGCGGTACCAGAGCGAAATTGGAGCGAAACATAAGGTGCTGCTCCAGCTTTTTTGAAAAAAACGCTCTGCGCTACGGCCAAATTCCTACCACTCATGCTCCCCACTCGCTCCCGCTCCGCTCCGCTCACATGTTCTGGTCACAGTTCTTCTATAAGCTGACTAGTGTTAAGTTCTCTGCAGGTATGAAAGCCAACCAAACCAAACGAGGACCAAACAAGGCACGTGAACAAAAAAGCAGAGCATTGCAATTTGATTTTGACTAAATATCACAACAGCAAGCAAGCTAATGTAGCATTCACTGATTATAACAAGCAGAGGGTTGCTAGCATTAGCATTGCTAGCACTGACCGCCTCCAGTCCTCCAAACAGGTTGCTTTCTACCTCCAGTCCAAATGCAGCTTCATATTTATTTTGTGGCACAGAATACATCAGAAGTACTTTGAACTAAACAATGTTATGGGGAACATTCCAGGTCACTTATTTTTCTCGGCCCTCTGTCCAAGCTGAAACCGGATGTAGTTTCTCAACTGCCATGTTAGAACCATGTCATGTCTCTTAAATTGCTCGGAGATCCTATGACCAAGGACTGAGGACAGTCATCTGTTGACCGATGAGTGAGGACATCGTGAGGACATCGTGAGGATATATTAGTTATTGATTTAACTCCTATGACTTACAAATTCATAAATAAGTTTTTCCATAATCGAGCAGCGCCAACAGATGTCACAGGTGAACACGATATCATGAACAATCACAAAATGGACCTCATTCTTTTCGGAAGAATCCAAAACGCATGTGCGTCTACTGTAATCATTTCCCACTGTGGGTGGCTCCTCTGCCTTTAGGAGCCTCTGGTACTTTCTAGGAAATTTTAAAACCCTTCTCACGCAGGCTGCAGACTCAAACCTCTCTCTCTCTCACACACAAATACATTTCTAAGTTTCTTACAATTACATGATTCATACGAAGCCCCGGGTACCCTAATCACTAATGTTCTGGGTCAGCTGAGAATCAAGGATGCTAATGATCTGTGTCTGATTACCAAGCCATGACTAACCATCTGCTTATTCTTTATTTACATTTTGGGTTATTTTGGACTCAGTTGTTACTAAGCATAGGAATCATTCTATTATGATAATTAGGAATTTATTAATAGTGACACAATTACCGAGTGTTATATAATTGAACCATCATTCATACTTAAGATTTTAAGACTTTATAAGTTATAAAAACACTGGCATCTGAAGGGATAACATTAGTCTTGTCTTCATAAATGGATCGCTTAGTCATCATAAAAACAGAAATTATTCCTCTAATTGTCAGCAGGACAGCTAAAAAGCAATTACCTGCCACATTCTTAATCATTTAAAAGCAATTTACAGTCATTTAGCAAAGTTAACTGACTGTTTCTTTGTGATTAAAATAACGTTTGAATAACATTTGTATTAGCTGTCAGCACTGACAGGGAATCAAACAGCTGCATAATTTGTGTCCTGATTTTTACAGCTTTAACAATCATCAGCCAACAGCTTCACATTATGTCCTGGTTTGTGTACTTTGCTTAATTTGAACCTGGATTTCCTTCATAGACCTGCATCTGGTTCTCATATGCAACAGTATTTCATTATTTGATTTTCTACTGATGCAGTTCCCACAATCTGCTCTGCAGGTCCAGGACATGCAAATATTGAGGGAATATTATCAGGTAGTTTGGCCAATCCAAACAAAATGTCCTTAATAAGATTTTTTTTCAGCAGCATGTTTGGAAAAGTGTCTAGTTACAAGTTTCAAAGTATTTCATTTCAAGTCCTGTAATAAAATCTGTTGAAATGGTTGGAAGTCAAGGTACCAGAAACAAGAAAGCAGATATTTGAAATGCTCGGGTTGGGGTCTCCAGATCTTTTACTTTGAGGGCCACGCACTGAAGAATACAAGCATAACTGGGCTACTTTGATAAACCACATCCTAAGTGAGTAAAAGTTGAGATTTTGGGTGGTCAGTCGGGCTTATGGTGGCTCTGATTGTCTCTACTTGCCCCAGGTAAGGATGAAAATTAAAAAAAAAAAGTTTGGTATAAGAGAAAAGGGAGACGCTGACAGCTCTTCGTTGAGTTTGGATACAAAACAAGAGCAAACTCCCCAAAGCTGCTGGATCATGAACGACTGTTGGAGCTTGAATTTGAGTAGCACTTCATGCTTTGTACATTGGAACATAAGACAGTACAAATAAAGCTAATTAGCAGAATTTATGTGGATTGCGTAAACAAAACATTTTTCTGTATTCCTCAATCAAGAACAGACGTCATATTTTAATACTGAATACATTTAATTTTTACCTTTTGTTGTTTGCTGACCGCAGTGACGATTACTGTGCACCCCTGCTCTCCCACTATGCTGAAGAAAATGCTACTTGTTAGGATGCTACCGCACTACTTGAACAATAAAATAACTTAACTACTGAAAAGCTGTTTGACTCAGAAAACAATTGCACCCTCACAAAGGTACTGGAAAATGTAATTTAGCTACTAATGAAGCTATTTGTGCATTTGTGGTGGTACTGTGCATCATTGGGTGGGGGTCTTTATCTTCCTATAAATTGCTTGACACCAGACGATCCTGCCAGGATGAATGGACTTGGACATGGCTCTTCACTTACAAAAATTAGGAGATGTTGGTACTTGTTTGCTTTGGATTGCTTCCACTTAAGCTGCAAACCAAACTGTTGTCCACTGAGAAGAGAGCCGAGACCCCTGTTTTCTGACAGACCAGAGTTCAGTTCTTCAATCTGCACCAGACTAAAGGTCTGCTTTACAACCAGTGAATGACTCTTCCTCCTTTGCAAAGATGACAGAGAGAAGCTGCTCTCTGTTTTGGACAGCAGTTTTGGTTCATCCTCATTTTTCTAGCTGTAAACAAATGTTGTACTTTTCTCTGCATTTCTCTCCTGTGTTCCTCTCCTGTGTGCCCTCCGTAATGATTGTCCAAATCGGGGTTTTTTGTAGTGATGCCTTCAAACTTCAGACCATGCAGGGTATATCTGCAAGTTTAATATTTTTCTTAGCGGTGTGAAAGACAATATATTACAATATATAACAATACTAAAGCTAGGCTGCCAAGCATAGACTAAATCAGTGGTTCTCAACTGGTCTGGCTTTGGGACCCCCATCACCCCTTTATGTCGAGCTGCAACCCAAATCGAGGAAAACTTTCAACTTCTTAAATGTATTAAATAAAAGATGCTGCACTTGAAATCTGAGATAGAACAGAATAACACAGTAACACAAAAAAAGTTTAATAAGAAACCAAAATGACCTGCATGTGACGATGCCTGAGTGGGAATGTTCCATTTTACACTCAGTTAGCTGAATTTTAAGTGAAACCAAGAAGTGCATCTGAGGGACACAAGGCTTCAAGACTGTAAATCTAGCTGTAGCTGTGACAACCCTGCATCACAATACGTAATGAACAGCCCTAAATTCATAATATTAAATTAGTATCACTAAATAGGCTGAGGCTGCCACAACACAACACACTTCAGTAACAGAGCGTTCATGCTCAAACATGAAATAAAAAAGTCCTGTTACTGAGAAGTTGTTTCAAAAAATCTTTAAATCCATGTAGCTTTAGCTGAGTACCTGCTTATCAAACACATAACAAACACCTTTCCATGAAAGCAGGTGTTAATTTGCATTAAATTAGCACCCCCTATTGATATGGAGTGTGAATAGATAGCAGTCCAATGCAAAATAAAAGCACAGGGTTTTTTTAACACTTTTTGCCCTGACAAAGGCTTACGACCCACTGAAAAAGGGCCCGTGACCCACTTTTGGGTCACAACACACCAGTTGAGAATCACTGGTCTAAATGTTTGGTCTGGAACATGAATACTTTTGTAAACCTCAGTCCCAATCAGGGCTCGCATCCACAGCAACGGAGACAGTAATGAGATGAGATGACTCACTTGCAAGCTACTTTCCTTTGCCCCATATATGCAGGTCAGTTTTTTCTTCATGTTATATCAGGTTGGTGTAGCTCATCATGATGGCGTTCATATGGACGTTGGACACACTGGTAAAGATTGGAGTTTCACAATATTCTCTGTCTGAAGGGAGTGGCTGCTGATACAAGTGATTACTGTACAACTCCTACCTCAGTGCTCTGGTCTGAAAGTTCACTGAAGTCATGAGCGTGCCTCTTTCCTTTCCTGTCCACACTCTTTGGTTCCTCTCAACCCGTCCTATTTTTTCCACTTTTTTGTTGAATGACTCATCTTTCCTTAGAGGATGTCTCTTTTATTACTGCAGCCTCTCTGAATGACAGCCTCATCCTTAAAGAGCCTTTCACCGCCTGACAAACCCTCAAGAACACACTGCTGCACCAGCTCTACCTGAAACACCTATTTTATTTTGACATGTCCTCTGAAAGGCCATCTTAACCTTCAGTTTCCTTTTGAAAAGTGTTTCTAAGCCATGCAATCATATCTATGTCTGCTGGCTCTTTAGAAGACGTCCTTCTCGTTGATCAGCTTGTCCTCTTCATTTGGAGGAACTCTCAGTCTCCTGAATGCCTCTGAAATGTCTGTGAGAGATACTCCACCCTAAATGTGTCTTTTTAATTTGAAACATTCTCAGACTGCACGCCTGTCAAGTGGATGTGAAAAGTTGAAACTGCGTCACACAGGATTTAGGTCAGGGTCAACTTGGAATTTGTTCCAGCATGCACCTGTAACAGCTCCATCTGTGCTGTGAGCCAATTACCCTGGACCAAATGACGTAGCAGCAACTTGTTTTTCCGCAAAACTTTGATTTCTCTGTGAAAAATATTTATTTCAGTTGGGCTGGATGATACAAGAAAACAATGAAATTACAATGGTTTTTCCACTGTTATGAATATAATAACACCTGGCCCATAATGAATGCGACTGACAGAGCGATCCTCCTGTTCTTGAGAAGTTCTGCCGTCTCCAAACATTGTCTTTTGACTGTTGCCCTGATGGACTTGTGATGTATGTCCTGCATAGTTTATACTGAACTGTATATCTGGCATGTCAAACATATCTTAACTCTAATGTATTTGCAGCCCTCGGGTGGATCTCACTTTTTGCAAAATGCTGTCTCCATCTAGGTGGGATTCGTCAATCCAGGAGTTGCAGCATCTGTGATTGTGTATCTGGCTTCAGATGGGTCGTGGTCCGGAGAGCAGTGTCGGAGGACAGCCACCATTTTACTGTCTGATACCACTGGCAAGAACCACTCATTAGGTACTTTACAGATTTAAATGCAATGACGAAGTAATTTAAAGGAACACTCCAACAAAAGACAATGTTCGCCCATCGCTAGTTAGCTTAGCTCAAACGCCGGGAGTATATGGGTAACGCTTTAGCCTGCCTCTGCCTACAGTCATCAGATAACTCAAAACGGTCTTGTTTGCTTGTTGTATTTTCTTTATTGACTGTGTTATATTATGTTATCTATGTTTAGACTAAGATTAGCACTTATACAAGTTTTGAAAGAAATACTCACAAAACTAAGCCGCAGGGTGCATGCGCAAACCACCGCAGACATGCTTCTAAGCAGGTCAACAAAACAAAGCCTTTGTTTACGAGGAGAAGAAGATTGGTGCTAAGGAGTATGACCGACTTTATGAGAGAGGACGAGGATGATTTCTTTGGGAATGACGAAGATCCACAACCTTACCTATTTGCACCAGAATATACAGAGGAGGATCTACATGTTTTGGAAACTGAGCGTGCACGAAGAGAAGCTGAGGTCGAACAGTTAGCAATTATTTATTTTGAAAATTACATAAAGTGCTAATCTTAGTCTAAAAAGAGATGATGTAAGATAACATGGTCAATAAAAAAATACAACAAGCACACAGGACCATTTTGAGTTATCTGATGACTGTAGGCAGAGGCAGGCTAACACTACCCATATACTCCCAGCGTTTTAGCTAAGCTAACTAGCTTAGGATCTTTATTCCTTGTTACTGGACGCACAGTCAAAAGAATGGTGTCCACCTGCTTGTCATGGACTTGGGAGTGAGGCAAGACACGAAAACAACAAAAATGTCGGAGTGTTCAATTAATGTGTAGTCAAAGTTATGCAGAATAATCAACAAAACTTAAAGTCAACCTGACATCTCCTCTGCTCCTCAGGCACACATGACCTCTCCTGCAACAGGAACCCTTTGGTGGTAAATGTGACCCATGACCTCTCTAAACCGTTCTACGTCACCTCCTCCGTCTTCCTCTTCTTCTCCTCCCCCTCCGTAGCAGTGGGAGGCGTGGCCCTGAGGACCTCCTGCCACTTCAGCACCTTCGCCCTGACCGGGTGCGCATCAGAGGGTGGGCTCTCCCACAACTACCTACTAAACACACACAAACACACATGTTTTTACACAAACATACTTTCTCCACCTTAGTTACTGCTTCATATTGTCTATTGTCAATATCCACTGACGCATGCACACTCTAGGGTCACTTTGCAGCTGTGAAGATTTAAAAAAAAGAATTCGAAGCGTGCAGCCTCGACAAACATGGCCTGAATGGAATCACTTGAGGCAATCCATCAGGCTTTAAACAGTCGTCTTATGCCAAAAAAAGAGTATCCGACTGTTCAACAGTGCAGTAGCTTCCCTCAGTCAATACAAATGAGCTGTGATGAGTGATGTTGTTGCAGTTCTCCTTAAACAAAGTCAGAACTATAGCTTAAAAAAGTATTATCTCAAGTTGCCATGGAAATTCTGTAGCATCTTGAAAGTTAAAGGGATACGCCAACATTTTTTTTGTTTTCGTGTGTTGCCTCACTCCCCAGTCCATGACCTGCACATAAACACCATTCTTTTGGCTGTGCGTGCAGCAACAAGAAAGAGACGGCAGAGCTCGCCCAACATTAATTAACTTAGCTCAATCACTGGGAGTCAATGGGTAGCTTTAGCCTGCCTCTGCCTACAGTCATCGGATAAACTCTTTAGCAGCTCTAAACGGTCCTTTGTGCTTGTTGGGACTGCTTTTTACCGCATTATGTAATGCTATCTAGTTTTAGACTAAGATTAACACTTAATTTTCAAAAGAAATACTTACAAAACTTACTTTTCCACTGCCTTAGTTTCTCTTTGTGCATACTCAGCTTCCAAAACATGTAGTTCCTCCTGTGTATAATCTGGTTCAAATAGGTAAGGTTGTGGATCTTAGTCAGTCCCAGAGAAATCATCCTGGTCCTCTCTTACAGAGTCGGCCACAATCCTTAGTACCAGTCTTATTTGTTTTCTTGACCTACATACAAGCATGTCCACGGTGGTTTGCACATGCGCCTTGCAGTTTAGTTCCATAAGTATTTATTTTGAGAATTACATTAAGTGCCAATCTTAGTCTAGAAATAGATAACGTAACAAAATGTGGTAAAAAATAAATAAATAAATAAATAAATAAATAAATAAACGAGTCACAACAAGCACACAGGACTGTTTAGAGTTGCTGAAGAATTTATCTGAGGACTGTAGACAGAGGCAGGCTAACATTACCCATTGACTTCCATTAGCTAAGCTAATTAGAGGTGGGAGAGCTCTGCCCATCTCTTCCTTGTTACTGCACACACAGTCGAAAGAATGGTGTCTATCTGCTTGTCATGGACTCGGGAGTGAGGCAAGACATGAAAACAAAAAAAACGTAGCTGTCATTAGTTTGATTTGTATGATATAATTTGCATTAATGCTAAAGGGGTGGTTCCTCTGCCTGTATGATCAGCTCCACCATTCTAGGCCTCCTCACTTGGTCCTCGTTCTCTCTTATGCCCCTTTTTCTCTTTCTCCCTCCATCCTGTAATAGCTGTTTGCGGCAGCCATGTCAGATGGACAACTGCAGCCCCCCACAGTTAGACCACGCCTCCGTCAGGTAGGTCCTTTCAAGTGAAAAACTGACCAATCAGAGAGCTTCAACAACAAACAAAAGCACTATCTATATATCAGTGTGTCTCTGTAGGTGTACAGGAGGAGGAGAGGCCTCGGCCTGCTCTGTTCAGTGTCACCGCGGTTTCAGTATCACTGTTCTCAGCGGCAGAGCGACTCCACCACACCAGGTACTGAATACTGATACTGCACACATACTACATACTACTGTTAATGTGTTGCACTTTGGGTCATGTTGTATATTTATATAAAAGTGTATGTTACCATCTAAGCACTAAATTGTACGGCTGAACATCTTGAAGTCTCACAAACACAGCCATGGTGTATTTCCATATTTGGTATCGGCTCTGCTTTGTCTGATTTTTCTCTGTTTTAGAACCAGATACTTTATTTTTCATTTTATTATCTTTTTTTTACCCACTAAATGTAGGTGGGCTCTTCATAGTTTGCTTCCACAAAACTGCCATGATGTCCCACACAACAACATTGATGGGCATGGAGACGATATTATAGCTGCTTACAAGTCTGTATATTTTGTCTCACAGCACAAAGATGAGTTTTGTTTCAGGGGTGGTTGCCAGTGATGATGTGAGTTTGGAAGTAAACAAATCTAAAAATTAGGGTTTTAACCCACTATCATGCTCCAATGTGTCTATGCTGGGTTTTGACATTGAACCTGCATAGCTTATATGCCAAGCAAAGCAGAGGATGTTACTGCAAGCAACAGTGATAACTTGCATTGTAGTTATACCTCAACTAAAGCTTAGGGCATGTGCAAAATGTACTGAACTGTAAGGTTTTCCATGATTTCCTTCTCATAAAACAACTAGTCAGCTGCTTGATTACTTGTTATCAAGGTTAGCCAGGACAAGGTCCATTACTTACTATCGACAGAAGGGTTTTTTTCCCTACTATAAATGTAGCAGTGTGCAATATCCATCCCTCAATAATTGCATTATTCCATAGCAGTGTTTATTTTGTTGACTAATTATTTTCATCATAGTTTTCATCAACAACCTTTTTTTCCCCTGATGAAAACTAGACAGTAACTAATTAAAACAAGTGCACATGGACAAAAACTAAAACTAAATTAACTGACATTGTTGTCACAACTAAAAAATAGACTAAAATGTTTGACAGAGACTTAATCCAATCAGACCCAATTTCGTCATGTAGAAAGTAGAGACAAGTTAGGAATATATCCAATCACAGCTACTTTGGTTGTGTGGAAATGTTGGATGAGTTAAGAGCGACATCCAGTCACAACTGCCTTAGCTTCATGGTGGTGGGATAAGTTGTCAAGGAAACATAAAAAATGCCTTACACTTTACACTTCATATTTTAGTCGACTAAATTTACAGTAGATTTTGTCAAATAAAATGTTGTGAAATTTCGTCAATGAAAACTAGACTCAAATTAAAACAATTTAGTTGACTAAATCATGACTAAAGATAAAAGATATTTTAGGCAAAAGACTATAATTAAGACTAAATTAAAAAAGTGCTGTTAAATTAACACTGTTCCAAAGTCCAGTTACAGATTCATATACCATTCAAGCCTTAACTATATTAAAACTTACTTATACACATAAACAAAATGTTATTTTTTGTTTGATTTATCTACTGGTACTAAGGAGCTTTAGACAATGAGCTTTAGGCTGTCAAAATCGGCCTCTCAGTCTATAATCCTTATTCTTTACCCTCTTGTAGAGAGAGACCCGGCTGGAGTGTCACCACGGATCATGGAATCGTGTGGTTAGCTGTCAGGCCGTAGACTGCGGCCTGCCTGATCAGTCTCACGTCTACCACGCCATATTCAGCTGTCCTTGGGGAACCACCTTTGGTAAACAATGCTCCTTCACCTGTGGATCACCTGCCATTCTACAGGGTAAGTCACTAATCTGTGAATTAGTTGCGATGCAGCATATCTTATTATTTGTTTAACAATAGTGGATCAGTACTTACTGCTTTACAGGATGGAGGAGGCACAGTGACTGATCAAATAGAAGGGCAGGGGTAGTCTCTGTGAGTGTTATTGGTAGAGATCTTATTGCGCTCATGATGAGGGTGCATGTTTTGCAAAAACAGTTTAGATTTCAAAGCTAGTTAAGTTCATGGGGATCAAATTGATGCATAAAGAAACATTTAAATAGGGTTAGGGGAGTTAGTGAAAATTTCAGTTGGTTCTGAACTTAAATTAGATAGTACAGTCAATAATCAAAATGAATAGCATCAGTAAATTGAATCATGCATGACAAAGATTCTTGCTGTTTCAATCTAGTTATAAAGAACTATTGATGCTATTGATGGTACTGCAAAGGAGGTCATATTTTGCCTTTGTATTTACATGATCACAAATAAAACAATACAGCTTTCACACACTAAGTGCCCCTGATGGTGCTGTATTCATTTTCTCTCTGAGACGCCCTGTTTGGGCCTCTGCCTCTATAAGGATCTCTTCCTCATAAATACTGGGGCTTGAAACAACAGCATGAATATGGTCGAGAGCTTCTCACTGTATTGGTGACCTTGTACCCCAAAAATATGTTTAGTGATCCATGAATTAGTGTGGATATTTGTGCCAAGTTCAAAGAAACCCCTCAGAGTGTTCTTATATAATGATGTTTACAAGTAAGGGGTGAACACCGGACCAAAAAATATTTACTTTTTAGCCAAAAAAACCCCAAATTTTGTTTATTTGTGACTTAGAGTGGACATGTAACCCCTTTAAGTGTCAATCTTTCCATCCATTGTCTTCACTGTTTATCCCTTTTGAGGTCACAGAGGGTTTGAGCCTGTCCCTGCTGACATTGGGTTCACCCTAAACTGGTCTGCGCCAATCACAGCACTCTATATGTTCATGAGGTGTTTGTTTACGAGAATGTCCCTGTCAGATTTACATTCAGAGGTATGGGCCGATGGACATCCAGAGAACAAAATGCCTTTGGAGAAGAAAGAACAACTGACCTCTTAAATAGATTTACAAAGTGTCTTGACATGATTGGACCAAACATGAGTGATGTCAGAACACTTGTATTTGTGGTTAAGACTCCACAGTGAATCAGATGTCACTGTAGACTCAACAGCAGGATCCATGTTTTCATGATCCAGAGATTGTATAGAAATAATTCTATTTGTGGCTTTAGCTTCATAGAGGTATGTTCAAAGACCATCATGCATCACTCAGCAAAGAAAGAACTCTGAGGTTAAGGAGAATATAAATTCACCAGTACAGCTGTAATAGATTTAGATATCCACATAACTGCAATGTTTAAATAGCTGTTAAAGATGTGATGCCATGTTAAAGATTTATTACATTTTATGGACACAATAAAAATTGTGAAAGTTTTAGGGTGTTTTGATTCTCCACACATACCAACTCTCGCTTCATGTGGGGCCATTCAAGCGAAGAAAAATATTAGCTTTGGGCAACACTAAAGCAATGGTCTCCTTTTCCACATAAATGTAGAAGACAGCAATGAAACTCAAACAGAATGTGTCAGGGGACAGAAATGAATCCATGATGTTGAACTATTGAGTTTCATGGGTTTTAGTTGTGTAGCGTGGAAACTAATGTGTGTATTCAGCAAAGGACTTTTCCTATGAATGTGTCAGTGATGCAAATTTGTTAAACTCACAACACTTAAAATTATGATTAGCATTCAAAGAACAAACTAAGCAAACCCTGACTTTATGAAGAAATCCTCTGCTTCATTAACACTATGTGCCCAGTTTTGACTGCATTAAATGTGTTGTCTTAAAGGGATACGCCATTTATTTCTTTTTGTGTCTTGCCTCGCTCCTGTGTCCATGACAAGCAGATAGACACCATTCTTTCCTCTGTGCTTGCAGTAACAAGGAAGAGACAGACAAAGCTTGCCCATCGCTAATTAGCTTAGCTCAAACACTGAGAGTCAGTGGGTAGTGTTAGCCTGCCTCTGCCTACAGTCATCAGATAAACTCTTCATCAACTCTTGTTGTGACTTGTTTTGCAGGCAATATGCATTTAAGAATGTCTCACATACGAACAGCTCACTCACAGCTGTGAATAAGTTGTCATTGTTCACTTAAAAGAGCTGTTCAAAAGACTTGACTCGTCAGCGGATGTCACATCTCTAGTGCAAACTATCGCAGATGTAGGTCAACAAAACAAAGCCTCTGTTTAGGAGTTGATGGAGATAATACGATGATAGTAGAAGATAACGTAACAAAACGCGATAAAAAAATGAGTCACAACAAGCACACAGGACAGTTTAGAGTGACTGAAGAGTTTATCTGTTGACTATGGGCGGAGGCAGGCTAATGCTACCCATTGACTCCCAGTGTTTGAGCCAAGCTAATAAGCGGTGGGCAAATTCTGCCCATCTCTTCTTGTTACTGCATGCACAGTCAAAATAATGGAGTCTATCTGCTTGTCATGGAGTGAGGCAAGACATGAAAACCAAAAAAAAGTTGGCATATCCCTTTAAAGCAGTTGGTGCTCATTAATTTGGGCGTGTAGGTCCATTTTCTTCCAACTACAGCAGAGGTCCCCAACCATCAGGCCTTAGACTGATACTGAGCTGTAGAGAAACAAAAATAGTTAATTTTGTTACATTTTATTTTGAAAATCTGAGACCACGGCTGTTTGCTTTGAAAGGATGAGCAGACATTTCTTTCTGTGAAGCTCCACTGTGCAGACTTTACACTCAGGCTCTCTGTCTCTGCCACCACTGTGATGAACAGAAAAGTAAAAACAGAGATAAATTCACTGTTACGCCTTGTGCCCATGCACTCCTCTACCTGTGCTCTGGACAGCAGTGTTAGACATGTGGTGTTAGCTCATTAATGTGAAAGTCTAAAATAAAAAAATGTACATGTAATATTGCTGTTTTTTTGTATTGATGTGAGTGAAATTAATTTGCAAAATGTAAAAATTAAAATAAAAATGGTGATGTATTTCACTGTCTGTGGTGGCAGCTTGCGCTCTTTTCAGAACGTCCCTGTGGGCACCTTGAGGGTTCCCTGCTCACAGGCCCTGTGCTGGCTACTCCTAACCTAGAGACTCTTTTTTATCACGCCTGTAAACCACACAGTGAAACACTGCCTGCATTTCAAAGTGTCTTCAGGTTCTTTTCCTCTGTCAGCTCGACCATCTTTTAATATCTCCTTCTCTTTGTCTCCCTCCTCAGGTGACAGCGACAGGTTGGTGTGTCTGGAGGACGGTCTGTGGTCTTTCCCGGAGGCTTACTGCAAAATCGAGTGTCCCGAGGCTCCAAGCATACCCGATGCCAAGCTGCTGTCAACAGACTGTCTGGCCTCGGGACACGATGTGGGCACCGTCTGCCGTTACAAATGCAACCCAGGCTTCTATGTAGCAGGGAGTCTCAAAAAGAAGACACCGAGGTAACTTTTGAGGGCCAGTTGTTAGATAAGAATACAGACAATCCTACTTTTTATGACGTTAGCTGCAGAGGCTCTTTAACAGCAAAGTGTTTCATATAAATAAAGGCTACATACAACTAAAACAGGGCAAATATAGTTTGAATTCTTCTTGCCTTTCTTTGCAAATAGTACAGTCGACCTGAATTCTAATGGCTTCCATCAAATCACAGACTTTTGTCACAAGTTAGATCGTATTTTGGAAAACCTCTTCTCTTTCCTCAGATAGCCATGACTCAAACTGTGTGTATTTCTAAACACTACAAGTCAGAATGCATCTCAATGAATCTTTAAAAGTTATCATATGGTCAATTCTCCATACAGTCAGACAGGGGTAGGCAACTTCAGTCACTAAAAGGGCCACAAAATTGGAATTTGATTTTCTCTCAGCCCTAACTGACAGCATCATACTAAAAAGCAGTGACATGAAGCAGTTTTTTTTTTCTCTTTTTAGATATTGCTTTAAAACTCTTGCTTTTTTTCAGCAAACCTGTAAACAGGTAACAGCATTTGTTGATCGGGAGACTTCAGTTGAGTTCATTTTTTTATGTTATGGGAAAAAAAGGTTATCACAGAAAGAAAAAAAATGTGTTTCAACTCTTTCTGCTTTAATCCCTGGGTTCAGCTGCTTTTTCTCTGACCTCGAAGGGAATGATCCTTTAAAGAAGGTCCTTAAGCTGTGTTTTGGTTCTGGACTGGAGGTACTGGATGTGTTGGCCCCTGCGCCTGATAGCCATAATGCCAGATGTCTCCATGAGCGAAATCTGTGCTTAGAATGACCCCGAGTAATCAGCTTAATCAGCTTTTTCATGTCTTGCCTCACTGCCGAGTCCATGACAAGAAGATAGACACCATTCTTTTGACTGTGTGTGCAGTAAAAAGGAAGAGACGGACAAAGCTCGCTCATGCTAATTAGCTTAGCTCAAACACTTGGAGTCAATGGGTAGCATTAGCCTGCCTCAGCCTACAGTCAGATAAACTCTTCAGCAACTCAAAATGGTCCTATGTGCTTGTTGTGACTCACTTTTTTTTTTTTTTTTTTTTTACCCCAATACAGGTTATCTATTTTTTTGGTCAACAAAACAAAGCACGTCCACGGTGGTTTGCACATGTGGCCTGCGGTTTAGTTTTGTATTTCTTTCAAAAATCACATGAAGTGCTAATCTTAGTCACAAGTACACAGGACTGTTTAGAGTTATTGAAGAGTTTATCTGATGACTGTAGGCAGAGGCAGGCTAACGCTACCCATTGACTCCCAGTGTTTGAGCTAAGCTAATTAGTGGTGCCCGTCTCTTCCTTGTTACTGCATGCACAGTCAAAAGAAATGTGTCTATCTGCTGTCATGGACTCAGGAGTGAGGCAAGACACAAAAAGAAAAAAAACGTTGGCGTATCCCTTTAATTATGGTAGGTATGATATTGTGCATGTTTTCACACTTTGCAATAAAGAACATAAACACGTGCAAGAACAATGGACTTTCATGGAATATCAAGTGTAATGCTGGCTTTCTGCTGTAAGTTTGTTTCGACAGCCGACCAAAGTAAATAATTACAGAGTTTTATTGCACATGCCTCTGTGCTTTATGGAAGAAATTCCTCCTTTTGTTATTTTACAAGATGCCCATTATTCACTGCTAAAAGAATCTATTTTTAAGCTAGAGGTTTCATATTAAAGTGTAAAAATGCATGCCATCCAGACAGATTTTGAAGAATTGATGGGTAAAGTTAATGAAAGATACTTTAATCTGTTCAGTGTAATTGTGTTTCACCTGAAGCTCACATTAGGGCCCAACGAAATACCTAGTGCTGCTTAAACTGCCTTGTTGTTACATTGCTAATTTCATTTATCAAGCAAATGCTCATTATGGAGAACAGTTTGCATGCTGTTAATGAGAAATGGACCTTTAACAGCCTCAAAGTAAGTTCAGATTTAGCTGACATGGAGCCATCTCAGTCGGTTAAGTTTTTCAAACTGATGTACAGTAATGCTGGGTGAGGTATAAAATTATCTAGTTTATATTGGGTGTAAATTCACACACATGGAAAAACTATATTTTCCAGTATTGTATGAAAATTACATCTCATGAAATATCTAACAAGCCTTATTTAACACGTACAACAGCTGTAAAAACACATATTATACCTGAATATAACATTATTTTTCCATTTTATACAGTAGGGAAAACTCTCTTATGTAAAGATCCATTAGCAGCCAGGTATCTTTATGAGCTTCTCTCTCAAACTTTTGGGTAAACATTTTAATAACCCCTGATTCGTTATTAGTCCAACGTGTGAAAGTGAACAGCAGCAGCTATTAGTGAGCTTTAAACAGGCTTTTTACTCTTACCTTTGACACGTGTACCCACATAAATTTATACTGTTACACATACTGATGCATTTACACACTACATGCACAGCATCAGAGAGCTTTTACTATGAAAGGGGGCGGTCTTCTTCCCTCAGTTTGTTTTTGTTACTGAAGCAGTAAAAGAAAATGAGACAAGAGGAAAGGTGAACAAGGTTGAACTGTGCATGTTAGAGAGTTCAAAATAAACTTAACATTTCTATACCACTCTGTAAATAAATGCTAAGTTGGTGCTCTGCATAGTCCAAAAAAATCACACAAGTGAATTCATATTACTTACAGAGATTGGTATTTTCAAGATGGCATTTAGGTACTCATCTGTATATCACAAAAGACACAATTAGAGCAGCATGTTTGAGGAGAAACAGCACGACTGCGAGGCTATGCTGCTGGGTAGACCACATTATATTCACCATGTGAGTTAGCTGATTTAAGAGAGAGCCAGCTAAGCAAAGGAGTTTGTGAATGGTGTACCAATGCAGAGCTAAATCAGAGAAGTCAGGTGAGAACATTCTCATTAGAGCCTGTATTGCCAAGCTCTTGCCTGATAAGTATAACAAAACAACCTCTTAATACCAAACAATGGGATATATCAGGATATATCAGGCAATATAATGAAACTAAAGCAGGACTATATTTCATAGCATCTTTATTAAACACTCCACTTTTTGAAAAAAAAAAAAAAGAATTAAGAACCCACAATATTGTGCACATGAAAAATACGGTAGCTGATCTGTGTTATTAATTTAATCAAGGTCCTATTGTGTGTTCCAGTGGAAAAAATAATAACATAATAGAGTATGATAATAGCTGTAATGCAGGGACAGAGCGTAAAATGGCTGAATGCCTACTGCCCTGGAATTCTATAAATCACTACTAATAAAGTACTGCTATTTTGCTATAAAATGTTGCTACAGTGTCACGCTGCAAAATATTGCTATATATTGGTAAATCAGTATTTTCTTACACTCCTAGTATGCAGCTTTTTTTGCTATGACCAGTCTTTCCCTGATGGGTACCACGTTGATCAACATCTCCAGTGTTTTGGGCATTTGTAACCTGGCTCAACAAAGGTTTATGCCACTTCTACAGCTGCTCAGCCTGTATAAATGCGGAAAAAGATAGTGTACAATTAACAACGCATGTGTAAAGGATAAAATGTATTAAGTTTCATGAGCTGCAACTGAGGAATATCCTTTTTTTTTTTTTTTTTTTTTTTACCAAATTTGTCTTAGCCATTGCAAACAAGCCTTGTTGCAAATGTCAACTTTTTAAAAAAGAAAAAAAAAGATGGTTACACGCAATCCTTTATACTAAGACTGGTGTAATAAATAGACACGGATTCAGTTTAGAGTTTAGAAAATGTTTTAGCTGTGGTGTTCATCTATCCTTTTTTTATGATTTGAATCTTTGGGATCAACTGGGTACAAAAGAGAGCAAACACATGCACATCAACTGTTCAGGTGCCGAGTCACAAAAAATCTTTGGAGGTCAAGCAAAAGGACTCGTAAAACTGTTGCTCCCAAAATATTGATCATTTTTCATGTATTTAGTTCATTAAAAATACACCATGCGTCAAGCCTGCCCTGACTCTTCCTCAGGTGCTCTGTGCTAAGCAGGTTCAGGTGTTATTTATCAGTCACATGCAGAGTCCTGCCTGTGGGCAGAGTTGAAAACAGAAAACATAGTTGAAAACAGAAAAGTCACAATAAGAAGGGCAAACTGCTCTTAGCTGCCTAACTTGTACTTGTACTTGTACTGGTGTATACCTGCTGGAAATTCTTTTGTTTATAAGGTGCCAAAGCAGGACTTATTGCATGTGCTTAATCTACGTATGTCACAACACTTTGAACAGGCCAACTTAATTTTGAAGTACCTCGTACAGCCTCACTTTAAAATGGCATCCCACTCTTTTAAATATTTTATTTTTGTTCCCATCTCACATTTCAGGGTAGCACTTATTGTGAAGAAACATTTTAAAGCTGCCTGTCTCAGTAAAACAATATTATGAAGTCTCACTCACCTCAGTTTTGGCTGAACTGTGTCATAATTTCCACAAGCTATTTACCATGTAACTTCAGCTTTTCAACTAGGGCTGAACGATTTAGGAAAGATCTAATTGTGATTTTTCTGGCAGATTTTACAATTTCAATTTGATTATTGATCTTCTTCAAATCAAGCTTCACTGCAATATTCACAATGTTTACAGTATAGACAACAGTAAGGCAATCGATGATCAACAGCACGCAACGCATTATTCCACATCTAAAATTGATGATAAATAATCTGTTATAATTATTTAAGGGATACTCCAACTTCTACTCCTAAACAGAGGCTTTGTGTTGTTGACCTGATTACCAGCACTTCCGCGGTGGAGATGTGACGTTCGCGAACGAGTCAACTCTTTTGAACGGCTCTTTTAAGTGAATAATGAGAACCAATTCACAGTTATGAGTAAGCAGTTCATTTGCGAGCCATTCTTAAATACAAATTGTCTGCAAATTTGTAAAATAGTACGTGTAAAATAGTTGACACAACAGATCCTGTGTCAGTCAGGAGCGCTGCAAAAAACAGCAGCTTTGGCGATCACAAATATTGTGTTGTCTGAAATTGTGATTTCGATCCAAAAAACGCTAAATCTTTCAGCCCTAGTTTCGGCCCATCAATTTAAGCTGTTTTAATTTCCTGTGTGGATTTTAAACTCTGAAAACCTTTTATATTTTAGATTTCAGGTCAGTGGGAGTACTTATGTGCATAATGCTTTCGTCTCTAGGAAGTACTTTAAATTGGATTGCCTCGAAGATGGCCAATGGAAGGAGACCACCTGTGAGCCCATATCTTGTCCAGCTCTGCCTGACGTGTTCCAGGGAATGTATACCTGCACCAACGGCCTTTTCTACGACACCATCTGCACCCTGAAGTGCCCTGATGCAACAGAAAATGTAAGAACTCAACTATCGTCCTTTTATTCCCTGGTTAAGAAAGACACCACTGGTGATTCCACCTTGAGCAACGCTACTGGCTGATTAGATGAGGAGGGTGATGTATTTAACATCTAATGGCCACCAAAAACGAAAATGAAAATGACAAGGAACTGTGGCTCTCCTGCGCCCTCTAGATTACCGAGCTTCTGACTCTATTTCTTTGGCTAAATCCTGATCAGCCACCTCAGGAAACTAATTTGAAATGCTGGTAGCCTTTTTCTTAATCTTTTGGTCACTACCCAAAGCTCATCATCATGGGTGAGAGGTAAAATTAAGATTGACAGGTACATTCAAACTGGTAAATCTTTATCACAGTGGTCTGATAGCCACACAGACAATGGCCCCACCAATCTGCCCTTCAGTCTCACAGCCCTTTGAGTTGTTTTTCTCCTCTGCAGTTCGATGTGGTTTTCCATTATTTAACTTTTCAGTGCAAGACACAGAGTCACAGCAGTCCTTAATGTCACTTTTAGCCAAAGCAGATGCAAACGACAATGGACACAGACAAGGAGTCAGGTGTGGCTTAGTTTTGATGCCCTCAGTGAGCCAACAGTAGTTGTTTTGACTGTATTATGAGTTGTTCTGACAGAGAATTGAGATAGCAGAAAGAGTCCTGTACTTAAACCGCTGCTTGGGATTTTGCTTTGCTTTTCTGGAGGTCCCAGCAGGAGGTCTTTATTTAAAAAAAAAAAAAAAAAACAGAAAAAATCTGAAGTCTCCACACTGGAAAGCCTTTTGCAAGCTACACCTGAGATTCTGTTTGTCATAATTACAAAACAGAATTCACAAAACAAGGGATCAGAGGGCAGCACGTACATAAAACATGTCAGACAAGTTAGTCAATTCAAAGTAAGCTGAGGAAGAGGAGGTGTTTGCCAGGCTTCTGCCGTTGAATTGTGTTAAAATCTAAATGTTACACGGATAAATATTAATACATCTTTTGTTTCCAGAGTGAAATTCGCTGCACTAAAGATGGCAAATGGACGGCAGAGTTCACCATGTGCTCCAAACTGAAGGGGACGTGCTCCCCTCCCGCTGACCTCAACTCTGTGGAGTACAGCTGTGACCAGGGGATGGATGTGGGTAAGTCAAACATACTTCAGACATTAAAGTGTTGTCAGTCAGAGTTTGAGTCTGATTATGGAAACCTAAAGCTTTCACAGCAGCCTGAGTGAGCTTTGTCTTCGCCAACTAAGTTTGTGACTTTAATTGTGGCTACAATGAAAGGAAGAAGTCTGACATGGAAGATGATGGTGTTCAACATGTGAGGCAGGTTCTGATTAGTTTGCTTTTAAAAGCTGGGGTTAGCTAACTGCTTGTTGGGGTTCAATTACCAAATGGCCAGGGCTTTTTTATCCAACTATGGTATCATCAGAGGATCTTACATGAAGAGAAAAGTTAACTGTGGGAGGATACAACAGTACAAGGAAGTGCATTTGTCATTGTGCAACAGGTTGAACAAAGAAATTAAATTGTGCCTCCAAAACAAAACAAAAGCAAAACAAAGGGAAGAAGATGTTCCACAGTCTAGTGGTACAGCGGATACTTCTGTACCTTTTGCCTGATGACAGCAGGGTGAACAGACTGTGGCTGGGGTGGGTGTTGTCCTCCAGTATCCTCTGGGTTCTGCGTAGGCACCTCACCTCCCCGATGAAGGATGCTTGGTAAATGGGTACCGATGATATTTTGGGCAGTTTTTATCACTCTTTGCAGAGTCTTCCTGTCCTGGGACGTGCACTTCCTATGCCAGTTAATGATGTTTCCAGTCAGGGTGCTTTTAATCACTACTTTGTAAAAGTTGACAAGAACTTGGCGTGGGAATTTTGCTTTCTTAAGTTTCCTTTAGAAATACAGCTGTTTCTGAGCTTTTTTTTAACCAGGGCAGAGACATGTGAAGTTCATGATAGGTTCTCTGTTATGTTGATCCCTATGAACTTAAAACAAAAGAGGGGGAATCAAGGGAAATTACACTTATTTACTAGTTTGATTGATGAATATTAGGTTGAGGTATGAGGTCCTTTTTCACTGCTTGTCTTGATGGGGAAATAATCATCCGACATTATCAATGTTTAAGGCATTCAGTGATCTGGGGGCGTCTTAAAGACCTCTGAATTAACCTAAGGAACTGCTAATTAATAATGTCTGGTCTGCTTTGTCACAATCAGCTGTAATTTTGAAGGGCCTAAAGACTCACGATACTTTGCACAGACATCAGAAGCAGCAAGAACTGATATCTTTTATGGTTCATTAAACTACTATTAAAAACAAAAAAGAGAAGCAACATATATAATTTTGTAATTAGTTTAACTTAAGATTGCAAAACATTGCCTGTCAAACATTATGGTAACTGAGTGAAATAATACTGATGATAAAAGAGTAAAATCTTGATAATGATCACATCATTCGGTGACTTCCTGATGACTTTCTGCTCTGATTTATATGGAACACAGTGTCTGCTGAATATCATGACAAAGCTCAGGATTGTTTTTCAGACTTGACATTTCGTAAAGCTGGGTTTTGGCTTTTTTCTTGATTCAGGGTTTTTTAAGTATTTGTCTTTTTTATTGAGAATATATTTTATAATTTTCTCCCTGATGTTCTCCAGCTGCTCAAACTCAACTCTTGCCACAGTAACCATTAACTGGTGCAAAACTTGCTGCTATCAGATAGTCAAACAGATGAATAGTGATAGAGGGTCTGTGCCAGCCATGCAGAAAGTAATTTCAAGGGCACACTTTGGTTATGGAGCTCAACCATCAGCTGCTTCTATTCAGCCTTTGGCTGCTTCTGTGGTGACAGTCTATCATGTATTTATTCCCCAGATAATGGTCGTTGCAACATAATGTGAGACAATCCTGTAGAGTCTAAAACAAGGTCTTGCCAACTCTGAACAAAGAGTCATTACCCTGATTTTTTTCCAAATTTTCTACCACTGTTGATATGTTGCAAGAGTAAAAACTGACAACATAGTGATGGAAATGTGTGTAGCATGTTTAGGAAACAGACGTTCCTAGTATAAGGCTAATTTAAAGACCTATTAATCTACTATTGGCCCAGTTGGTGCTCATGCTAATAGATGATGGCATACTCATTGCTGCATCTTGCTTCTATTGATAATGAGCATAATAAACTATTTAATTTTCTTTCCCTTGAAGGTGCCCTTTGCTACCCAACATGCATTGTGGCTCTGGACATGGACCTGCGTGACCCTGTAGTCCTCCCCAATGACACCACAACTGACTCTTTAAAACACTGGATGCTTCCCACCAAAGTTGAGGTAAACCACACAGGGGGAGGTCTTTTCTTCACCTGGGACTCAGCTTAATTCTGGTTGAGGTCCACTTAATAATGCTTTTTCTGTAACTTCTTTCTTGGCCCCCACAATTCAATTATGTGGACCAACTGGCAACAACAACCAGAACATCTCCAGGTTTGTCAAGTGGAAACCTCCCTTCATCAGAATTTGTTCATAGTCTCAAGTAGGGATGGGAATTGATAAGATTTTATCGATACCAATGCTATTAACGATCCTGCCAATCGATCCAATTTTTTAATGATTCTCTTCTTGATTCCTACAGATTTTCTGTGTAGGCAAATGTTGGCCTGTAGATTTTCAGCGGCAACAATGTCAAACACACGTCACAGCATATATAACTGCCTCTGCAAGTTGCTGGTGTTTCCACTCAAAAGGCGCCTACTGCACAAGGTTGTGCAGTAGGCGCCTTTTGTAAAAAATTAAGCCACAATTCTGACCGCTTCTGAACCCTGTCAGTGGAAGGAATTGATAAGGGAATTGATGCAAAAAGACTCTTGATATTGATACTTTGATGGAGCTGTTAACGATTCTCAACTGGAATTGGTTTTCAATTCCCATCCCTAGTCTCAAGACATCTCAGGAAGTTCAGGGAGTGCTCTCCTTTATCCCAGAGTCATCCTCATGTATACTAGCTCTCACTGCCAACCGTATAACCACTTAGACCTCCGACACCATAACCACTCTACCACTTAGCTGTCACAGTCCTAACAGCATTTCCACCTTCAACAGAACCAGGCTCCAAGCATACCAGCTTCAGCTAGTGACAATGCTGATACTACTTAACCTACCACGTGGAAGCTATTCCCGTGCTGACTTTACGCATGAAAAGTGTCACACTAAGGAAAACAAGGAGAAGGACAGATAAACAAAAAAAATCTTTATTTAAAACTAAAATGGCTAAAAAAAAACTAGTTCTTTTACAGAAAAAGATCTCAAAATACAAAACAAAGTCTCACAACAAAGAAGAACTCTAGAAGCACTGGCAACTTACACAGGGAGTGTGGCATGGAAGACGTATGAACAGACAAAGACAAGAGGGGACACAGAGACTATATACACTGGGAGATAAGGATAAAACCAGCAACCAGTGTGAGGATGAATTAAACAGGTGAACTAAACAAAACAAGAATTAAACTAAACTTAAACAAGAAATGACACACAGAGAACACAATAAAAATAAAACAGGAATGACAGGAAACATGAGGAACAAGAGGTTTAAACCAGGAATGACAAGAAACATTTTTAACAACGAACAAGACTTGTAAACATACTAAATAAAGCAAAACGGGCTACAACTATGACAAAAAGAAAGCAAAGAGAGCAGAAGAGTACATAGAAATACACAGAGAAAAGTCTGAGGACTGAAAGATGGCTGGGCAAGTAGATAATCTGACATGCCAGATTGCAGCTCGATGTATGTCCATATATGCCATAAAAAGTGTTTGAGGAAGAGACAGCACCTTTCAAAACATGCAGAGGGCGATTGGGCGGTCATTGTTTCGATCACGTTCATTACCGGCCAATCAAATGATGAAGGAGGTGTCTCTGCTGCTGAGGGGTAAAGTAACTAACAGGAGCCAGGTCGTAGATCAAACTCTTCCAAAACCAGTTGCATTTTTCCCAAAATCTGAGAGTTTTCGTTGTGTCTGCGTTTTCTGTTTAAACAAGAACGGTGCCAGGAGTGCCTGAATCCACAAACTTTTGAAACCAGGGTCCAGAGTGAAAACGTTTCAAAACCTTTTTGTTTTCGTCTCCGTGTAATCAGGAATCAGCGTTTCAAGGAAAAGAGGGACGCGCGGCACGTGCGCAGTACTCTTTCGGATAAAGGTAGCGTGCACACCCAGGAACAACAACAACAACTGCGAGCAACATGTGTGCTGCTAACTGTGCTCAGTTTGTTATCGCTCCTCCAACGAAATGTGGATTTGCTGCGTCAATACTCTGACAGGTGGAGATTTGTTATATTCGCCAAGTACACTACAAACTTACATCGCCAACTACTGGCCTGACATGCAAACTGCCGTGTTTTCAGTCGTTCACCTGGATCCATGTGAACGTGCGTTGTTTTCACACCATCAAACACAAAGGAAAAACCTCTCCATTTCTGGTGACAACGCTGTCATGAAAACGGGCCCTGAGAAATGTTTCCTGTATCGCTCTTTCCTCTTCAGATAACAAAGACTCCAGTTCTGACAAAACTGCCTCAGAGGCATCCATGCTGATGTCCTCACAAGCAACCGTTGTTTACATAGCTTGTGGCCACCCCTCAGTGTCTTCACACCCATGCCTCCCACCTGTTCATGCTCAAAGGACACTGATTGGTCGATACCTCTGAGGATCAAGCTCAATTGTTCCATCTTGAAGCTCTGTGAAATTCTTCGTTTGTTTTTTGAAGACACTAAATCCTTATGGTGATGCTGTGTGCAGACATTGAATGTCAAATTTCACAGTAACTGGTGCTGACTGCTGCTATACACAAACTTATTAATGGGGCCGTTTTTCTAATGCGCAAACATGAAACAACAGCTTTTTGGAAGGATGTGCTTTCTGTAAATGTCTGCCAGATCTGGTTTAATAAAAACAGACTTTCCAGGGTCGGGGATGTCGGTTTGGGTTGCAGAAACGGTTGGATCTGTGGCCGAGCTGTTCCACATTTCATCCTGTGGTTGAGAATGAGATAGCCTGATTGGCTTAGATAACCACAAAAGAGCTCGTGATTGTAGTTTTTGCTACCATTTGGAAACTCTTGGCAGGTTTTGAACCGTGGTTGTTGTTTTGTTCAGCTGCTGCCATGCGACCAGACCATTTTGTCTGTGAAAGCTGATCTGCTGACAAACAAGCACAGAGATTTTTGCACAAAACATCTATCAGAGTGAATAATGCATCCAAACATCTGGTGGTCTGAACAGCAGCATGGAGCATGGAGAGCTACTGCTGCACACTGACTCACCTTTGCTGATCAGTACTACGAGGGGGTCATATGTGGGACAGTAAACACACTTTATACAAAGAAGAGCTTGTGCTGACATGTTTGTCACTTAATTCAAATCATCTTACGGTCATCAATGTGGCTTTTTTGTAGTTTATTAACATATATGGCACTCACTAGGCAATATGCCTTAACTATAAGGTTTTCGAGACATAGGTATTATACTGTATATTGGTTTAATGGAATTAAAAGGCATCACATGCATATGAACAGAGCTTCACAAACTACAACACCCTCTTTACCTCTCAGAGGAAGCCTGTTATATGAGTCTTTTTTCACAGATTATGTCATTTATTCCCCAAAAGGCAATTCAAATGCTCTTACCAGCACTGACATCACATACCAACATTTAACACCTAGACAGCACTTGGAGAGCACACACCTCCCCCAAGGTCGCTCACATATTGTTGTTACATCTATAAGCAATAGTTTCATGATAAAGTTACCATCATAATATGATTCCTTGACCCTGAAAACCCACACCTAGCACTCAGAATCATGTTGATATCATTATTAGTTAGACAGTAATTGAGCAAAAATGATCATTCGTTTAAATGGTTATCTGGATTACCACCAAAATCTAATTATTTTTAAGTTTGGCCATTACCAACAACTCCAGAAAATTTCAGCAAAATCCATCCAGTAGTTTTTGCGTGATCTTGGTAACAAACAAACAAACAAAGCTCCACAAGGAATGGATTCTGCCCGTGAATAGCGCCTTTATTTGAACCATATTATCCCAACAAATGGTGTAATTTTAGCACCAAATGCTCAAAGGATTTTCTCTGATTATATCCGGCACAAAAAAAACCTCACAAAGTTCATCAGGTTACTCTTATTAACTCCTGTTTTGTCTCTTTTCTTAAGGTAAGTCTGTGACTGTGTGCAGAGATCACAGAGAACACAAACAGATGGACAGATTCCTACAAAGAAAACATTTATAAAAACAAAAACTGTTTATGTCAATCTGTGCTGAAATCATGCAATAACAGGAACCTTTTTCTGTTTTGTTGAAGCAGGAAAACTGGTTTCCAATGCTGACATGAACACACAAACACACCTACACACAGAAAGCATGATAAATATTAATAATAAATGTGAAGACTCACATGGATAACAAACATCCACCATATCAAATTCAAAATTAAAATCCAAGCTGAGGAAGAAAACGGACAAAATCAGAGTGACATTTGGAGCTGTCCATGGTTCTGACATTTCAGGACTTTTACGCACGTGATACACAGAGACATATATGGTTTAAACATGGACTGTGGGACTCAAACACTACCCCACAAATTTTTAGAAAAGCAGCAATCACACAGACATTTATCTCCCAATATAATTGAAAGCGCTAATATCAGACAAATTAATATGTTTGGCAATCTGTCACAGGTCATTACCTCCGCCAAGGAGGTTATGTTTTTGCCGGCGTTTATCTCTCTGTTTGTTTGTCTGTGTGTGTTCAAGATAACTTGAAAAGTTCTGAACGGATTTGGATGAAATTTTCTAGAATTGTTGGAAATGGGATATGGAAGAACTGATTAAATTTTGGGACTGATCTGGATCACCTTGGCGGAGGTCTGCACTCTCTGAGTGCTTTTCTAGTTTGTAATAAAAGTAGTTATTCTTTATAAAATTTCTCCTGCATAATATTTGATTGATTGATTGATTGATTGATTAATTAATTAACTTGAATGTATGGGGTTATTATTTATCAGAGTAATAACAGCTTTTTTAATTTAGCCAGAACGCAAGCTTCACACCATAAGTTTTAAAATATGTGCCCTTAATTTATAGTTGCCCTGCGATCGTATGGCAACTGATTCAGGGTGTACCCCGCCTCTTGCCCAATGACAGCTGGGAAAGGCTCCAGCCCCCTGTGACCCCAAAAGGGATAAGTGGTGTAGAAAATGAATGAATGATAATTTGTGGTTTTTAATAATGAACCGTATGGAGACATTTATTTAATGCAGAAGGCGGGCAGATATGTGGTCACTTCTGTGAAGGATGCACATCAGAGCTGTTTGGATAAGTCAGCATCAGTCTGCTCACAGATGCAACACTTTACAGTTTAAAGTTTACACATTTTACAGGTAAGCTGAGTGATATTACGTGTATTATTCATGCTACTGCTGTGTGTTAAGGAGGGCCTGTTGTGCGTAAAAGTGTCTCAGCTGCTCTCTGTCCTGCTCATTCCCTCGCCCTCTGCCCCGCCAGAAGTTGTTTTAAATTGTTTGAAAAAAAGAGAAATCTACACTGGCAAAAAATCAAGAAAAGCTGCTTTTTAAAAAAACAAAACAAAAAAAAAAACAAACAATAATTAACTAACTTATTTATTCATCTGTTAAATCAGAGTAAGAGCATTTGGTTCTGACACATGTCAAAATTAGTCAGTGTGTTCTTGGCAACAAAAAAAGTCCTAATAGGCGGTGGGACACCCATAACAGCAGTGTAATATTGATTTGCCTTCACATTTATTTTATTTTTTAAAAGGCTATTGTATTTAAAAGTAGGTCATGCTGTTCCAGTTGTGCAGCTTGGGATTAAAATATTATTAAATGACAATCACTGGCAAGTGAGTGAGCCGAGAGCGAGAGGTAGAGGAATAGCATCGATTTTATACATGGGTCTTAATTAGGGGTGTCCCGATACAACGTTTTCACCTCCGATACGATACCGATATTGCAGCCATGAGTATTGGCCGATACCAATATCGATCCGATACGATATCAGCAGGAATCATACATGCTTTGTTACTTATTTTGTAGTATGGACTGTAAGAAAAGGCTTGATCAGGTGAGATTACTCAAACAGAGAACAGTAGTCAGCAATAGTAGGTATGGGAAAAACTGACCCATTTGTTATTAACCAATGGGTTTAATAAAATTTTACCTTAAACATAAGAATATACTACAGTTAAACAAAATAAATTAAAAAATTAGAAGACCCTGAAAAGTAACCTCAATAAATAAAAAAAACAAAAACATATATTTTTTAAATTTCAAAATAACCACTTTGTTCAACTTAAACATAAGCATATTCTACAACTGAATTAAATAAATAACAAATAAATTAGAATGGACTGCTAGTATCTGAGAGTTAATATCGGAGATTTTAGATGCAGGCCGATATATAATCCGATATTTGTTTTTCTGCTGATATCGGACCGATATTCGATATCAATATCGGATCGGGACACCCCTAGTCTTAATGCCTTTAAACTGCACCACTTTCATTACCTGTGGCAAATATCATTGACCTATGTGTTAGGGCTGAACGATTTTAGGAAAATATCTAATTGTGATTTTTCTGGCAGATATTGCAATTTCAATTTGATTCACGATTTTCTTCAAATCAAGCTTCAATGCAATAATTGCTATGTTTACAGTATAGACAACAGTAAGGACATCAATGATCAAAAGCACATTACACATTATTCATCATCTAATATTGATGATAAATAACCTGTTTTCATTATTTAAGGGATACTCCAACTTCTCCTAAACAGACGCTTGATGTGGCGTTCGCGAACGAGACGACTCTTTTGAACTGCTGTTTTAAATGAACAATAAGAACTGATTCACAGTTGTGAGTAAGCTGTTCATTTGCAAGCTATTCTTAAATGCCTGCAAATTTGTAAAACAGTATGTGTAAAACAGTTGACACAGCAGATCCTGGGACAGTCAGGAGCACTGCAAAAAAATACAGCTTTGGCAGTCACATGATCCTGTTGTCTGACATTGCAATTTCGATCCCAAAATGATAAATCTTTCAGCTCTACTATGTGTATAAGGTGCCTGTTGTAACAGAGCATATTTACACAGGAAGGGATCTACTTCTTCATTGGCATCCATGCAAATAACACCAGTGCACCCTGGACGTATCCTTTCAACAATCAGTTTGTGCAGAAACAGCACAAATTATTTGTGGATTAGGCCTCAAGTCTTTAAAGATGCTATTTGAAGTTGAACTCCTTGATAGCAGAGGCAATAAAATATCTGGACTTGGTCACTCAGAGGCAGTGGCAGCTCTGCAGAGAGGCACATGCAGTTCAGTGTATATAGTACCAGCTCATCATTAAAAAACACAAAACTCCAAACACAGTATGTCGTTTAGAATCTGTATTTTAGTCATTTACAGCTTAAGTTACCGTCAGTGGCACCACAGTATCAAAGGTTTAACTATGAAGCCAATACCAATCACGAATAGCTCCCTTCAATAAGACTTACATATAAATAAACCGCTAAATGATTTATTCTGATTAACTGTATAATAGAAAGTACATCTTACTAATGCCTAATTAAAGAAAATCAGCTCATGCTGGCAACTAAAAACACATCAGTATATGAAGGAATTACAAAAATTAGACACAAAACAAGATCAAATGTTGTGTTTGGATTTCCTTGATAGCTCACCATAGAGGTAGAACATTAATGCCTGGGCTGTCAAACATCAAAATGCTCTGCAGAGTGTCTGGTCTGACTCCAGATTTGCTCTACCTGTTCGTACGTAAGAGTTCTTCTAATGTTTTTCTGCCAGCGTGTTTCATGACGTACGTTTGACCAACATTTTGGCTGAGCACTACCTCTCGAGAAATTTCTAGGAAACAATGTTTAATTCCCAGCTGTGCCTGATAATCACACAACAGAATTCACCTCATATGTTTGTCAGAGTGAGTCTGTTATCATTCAAGTGTTTTTGTATCACTGGGAATCAGATGCAGATAGTGAGAGTAAAGGTTCTAGTTGACGTCAAGGCCTTCAAAAAAAATACACAGCCTCTTTGGACAAACCTGACTGTCAAATCTTAGGTCGGAGATAGAGTAATGGTTTATTTTTCCTGACGGTGGGTCAGATTACCTAAGATCATAACTCAAAACTGCTTCTACGTTCACACTGTTGCAAACACTGCTCCAGTTTCACCTCACTTTTGGGTGGTCAGTGTTTCTGTCAGTCAGTCAGCCAAACAGTTAATCTAACCTTGCCAAGGTCAAATAGTTGGATGGACGTTTGGTTACTTACGCCATATCTCTGACTCTGCCTTGGGATTTTTTTTTTACATTGTCTTATCTCAAATACTTCAGACTCAGGTCTCCTTGGCTGGGTGAAGCCTACACAGGAGATCGCAGGGGAGAATACACTTCCTCGGTCCAAATTTGTTAGTCAATCAGCTCTCTGTTGACCACTGAGGAAAATTCCTTGGATCAAGTAAAAGAGACAGAACACAACCTCCTCACTCTAATTTCAACTAAAGAACTAACTTTTTCATCTAGTTAAGTTTCAAAAAAAGTGAGATATTTTCAGTAACAATGTTGTAATGCTCGAAAAACACACGAAATTATGTCCTGGAGTACCTCGTGATGAGTTTTCTTTAATCAGTGTAATGGAGTTATCATGAACATGTCATTATTGTTGTAATACATTTTTGTTTCAATTTCTGTTTATTTGTTTGTCCGTTGCGGGGGGTCTACAAATGCTGGCTCTGGAGCCTTTGAGACTCTTGCTCCTCTCTCCTAGGCTCCTAGACCTGAAAAAAAGCAAAAAAAAATGTTTTATTTGCTCCTAATTCCATCCTTTTAGTGTTTTTCCTCCTTGTTTTAGTGTCATCTAGATACAAAAATGTTCTTTTTATTATTATCAGGGTTTCCACACGTCCTGGAAAACCTGGGAAACCTGGAAAATGATGGAAAACATGGAAAATGATGGAAAACATGGAAAATGAGGATAAATGTAAAATGTCCCGGAAAGGCTTGAATTGTCCTGACAAGACAAGTTATTTAGCTTCCTTCAGCCTTGTTGGTGAACAAAACTCAGACATAGGAAATGAAATAAAAATGTAGATAGAATAATGCAAGTTAAGGAATAAAATATAAAAAGTCAAAACAATGGTGACAAAAAGAAGTAAAAAAAAAATGGCAAAACAAAATTTAGGCTACTTAAGCAGTAAATCAACAAAATATATTTATTAAAAAGCAGAGTAAATAAAGATATAAGCAAGTATAATCCATAAATTAATAATAGTAAGACACTACATAAAAGCCAGACTAAAAAGACAGACATTGTTCATGCCCGAGAGTTAGAAATAAATAAATTTTAAGTTCAATATGACACGGTGGAGCTAGCTAGAGATATTGGTCATCAACCTTTATCTCATCACCAACGTCCCAGGAAAGTCCTGGAAAATGATTTTTTTGAAGGGAGTGTAGGACTAAAATGGCTCTTTTGATTGAAGCTGTTGCAGACTCCTGTCATGCAACATCTTCTGTCATGTTTTAGAAAAATGAGAACAAATCCCACTCGGTTCTTTTCGTCCAATTTGTGCAGAGCAGAACTGTCTTATACTGCATTTAATGCTCATTGACCACATTTGATAGATAGATAGATAGATAGATAGATAGATAGATAGATAGATAGATAGATAGATAGAATGAAAAAAAGACATAAAGAGATAAACTACCCACTTGGGGAAATTCAAGAGTGATTCAGTGAGCTGGCCACTTTTTCCTCCTCCGTGTTATCGCCTGTCAAATATAACATTTCAAAGTTTGTGGTCCCATACCAAATAAGAACAAACCTAGTTCTTACAGGAAAAGACAAAGCTTGTGCTTTGCTGTCCCTCATCAACCAGATAAATGTAAGCTTTACTTTATTAAAGCACTTGACCCCTTACATAGAAAAGTTTACATATAGTTTTCATAGAGACATTTGCTAAGACAGGTGACTCAACAATGTTATATCTCTTTATGACATCCTCTACCTGTAGATACAGATTATTGGTCAATGACAGTTTTCTTTCTTTATTGCCTGAAGTGACAGTTACAGTAAATATTTTTGAAGTTAAGTACTCATTATCCCTCTCAGACATGTTTAATGACACAAATAAAGTTGATAAATAAATGAATATTTAGTTATGATGCAGCAAATCATTACAAATACTGTCTCATGACACTTCACAAATAGATCAGGTCTTCAATTTTTATTGGATTGAAAAGAACCCAACATTTATTCCAAATTTTACACACAAAACAAGGAACTAGACTGATGCTGAACAGCCAATTGCAGAGACCTGTGTTGAGGCTAACCTTGCAGTGCAGATGGATCCACCAGATTCAATGTCTGCAATCAGACAGATCCATCATGCCAAGCTCCAATCTACAATGATTGTGAGTAGCCTAAGGCGACTCTGGTCCAATCAGTGTCCTTTAGAGCAGGAGGAGGTGGGAGCTACGAGCGAGACAACAGCAGGAAAGCACTACTCATTCAGAGATTAGCATAGATGCTAACAGCTTCAGCAGCAGTTATATCAAATTTGGACCATGTTTCTTTATTAAATGAAAAATCAACAACAGCGCTACAAACTTCTCTTGTAAGGATATTTTCTACCCACTTCTGTGTTTTGCAGAGTTTGTTATATGAAATGGCTTTTGTTCTGTCCTTTGTACTGTAGCAGTAGCGCCTGCCCACTACATGGCCTTATTAGCTCATAATAAATGTGACTGACAGAACGATCGTCCAATCGGCTGCTGTAGATGCTTTGAAAGGTTGTGTCTTCCTCAGACTTTTTCTATAAACTCTTTCCCAGATGAACTAGTAAAATATATTGAACTGTCAATTTGGTACATCAGGCTATGCTGAGGATGGGAAAGGATAGATCCAGGAACTTGAAGGTTTTAGCCAATTAAAAGCATGATCAGGTTGATATAAACAGATCTATTCAAGATTTGATCACTTTAATCCTGTTGAAGAAGTTTTAAATGAATGAGCTCTGTCAACACCACTCATAGAGATCTCCCTCTGATGAATGTTTGGTGTAATAGTTTTATGTTTAAGTTACATATAAAAGTCGCTGGTGTAACAAATGAAGACGTTTTTGTATGACAGCGACAAATTGAACACTTGACGTTCAACTTATACCAATGGTTTCACACCAAACAGCATTCCAAATCTGGACTACTCAACATTAAGTTTCATACAGTGTTGTGTTGTGTTGTTTTCAATGGCAAACTCAACATTCTCCATCTCCTGTGACTGCACTGCTCAACTATTGTTTTGTGCTTTGTTTTCCAGAGTATAGTCTGCACAGGAATGATGAAGTGGTACCCTGACCCTCGACACATCCACTGCATTCAGTCATGTGAGGTAAGAGTCAAAACAGCTAAACTCTCCTAAAGCCAGCACAGGAGTACGTGCACATTTTTTCAGCAAGATATCAGGCCCAGATTTATGAAACTGCTAAAGGAGAGACTGTCTAATTCAGTCAGAAGTGAAAATGTGTGAGGTAAGATCATTTTTCTTCTGACTGTCACAGGTCTGATGTATTTAGGTCAATAAGGCTGACTCACATGTGAGCTATGAGGTGCATGCTGGCTGGCCTGACTCAAAGAAGAATATATATTCTCAACATCTCAAGTGTTAAAGACTGTTTATGTGTTTGTATACTGATGATGTGTTTCAGCGAGGGAGCCAAGTTGGTGGCAGAGAGTTAGCTTGTGGTAACATCAGGTTACATCACAAACTTGTAGATCATTTGGATGCCTTGTCCAATTATTTTGATATTTTGGGAGCAGAAAACACATTTTATTTATAGGCAAGAAGCTAAGGTTCCCAAAGCTTTCTAACTGTCAGCTGTGGGTCAACAATCCAACTAAACAGCCTTAGTTGCATTTGATGGACAATTTTTATATTTTGTGGAAGAACTCAGTGTCCTTTTAACACAGAAAAACCCAAGGCGTGCACCTCTGTTCTCCTGTAGTGAAGTAGTTTGTGGTTGTGGTTGAAGAGTGTTCACTAGCGCTAACTATTTTGAGGTCACAATGGTTTATTTCTGCTTCCCAACCAACTATCCACAAGGTTGTTTGAAATAGCTCTGTGCTCTGATATTTCCTTTATAACGGCATTATCACCCAGAACATGACAGATGCCGCAAAAACAATGACAGATAGAAAAAAACAATTGCAACATGTCCAGTGGCATAGTAATCTTTTTATCACAAGTATTGAGTTTTCTTAACCGTATAAATGTTCTTTGTTCTTCTTCTAATGAATAAACTTGGTAAAGTTCTGATAAAACTGCCAATAAAGCAGACATTATATCTCCTCTTCCACCTAAAAGAAGTTGATTGGTAGGTCCTTTGCGAGATGGACCTTCCTGATTACAGACAATGAATCAGGTGGATCCAGCTGCACTGCAAGGTTAGTCTGAATTGTGGTTTCCTTTTTATGAGCATCTTTCCCCCCAGACAACACTCCCAGAGGGAAAACAATGAAGTTGGTCATAGATGCACTGGTTCTATGGCTGGAAAAAATCATTGGCCATGATGGCCACTAAGCAAACAAGTAAAGGAGGTGTTTAGTTCATTAAAGGGATAGTTTTGGATTTTTGAAGTGGTATTGTATGTGGTACATGGAATCAACCTAAACCTTAGCCACAGTGAAGAAGATCAGCTCATCTGTACACAGCAGTTCTAACACGGGAACTAGAGCTTCATATTGCTGCAGATAGGGCTGACAACTGCATTAGATTAGATTAAATTAGATAGACCTTTTTTTAATCCCTTGGGAAGACTCCCTCAAGGAAGGTAAAAAAGTTTCCAGTATTAGCCTTATATAGAAGTACACAGGTTAAAAAAGCAGTCTATGTTAAATTCTACGTATTTCAAAGAGTTTAGTTGATAATGAAGTCTAAAACAGCAAAGGGTGACTGCATACTGTATTAAACACATCTAGCACAACATAATTATCCACTACCAAGTGCCTTTGATTTGGCTTCACTTCGGTACAGGGCACAACGTTCATGTCCGTAAAGGGAAGTCCCCAGACCTAACAAGTCACCAGAACTTTTGGTCAAAAAGTGAATAATGTTCTCCTTTAAAACTCACATAACACAAGCTTTCCTTGATATGAATTTGATTTTATGAGCACTCTTTTATAATATCTCATTCTCCATATAAATAAAATGAGGCTATTGTTTGATAGTGAACTTACATAACTTTTAGTGCGTGTTTGTGTTCAAAGCATTGAGTAGGGGGATTGTAGTTTGGCTCGCATTCTGTTAATATCAAAGACTTTTTATTAACATTATGATAGGGAGTACTTAATCCTCAAAACAATTACACCATTTCTGGGCATGACAACGTTCAATTCACAGTCTTAGCCAGGAGTTTCCAGTAAAATCAAACCTGAAGCAAAACATGCTCCATCACTGTTGTCATCAATAATAAAAATACTACAGCCTTTATGCAACGGGCCTCATATTTGGTCATGACAAACCTTAGGCAGAAATTAATTTCTAACACTTTAAACTCCACAAGGTTCCTCTTCAGAGCTTTCCAAAGTATATATTCTGGTGTTACCAGATTTTGTTTTGGCCGCCATGTGTAAGGGATAACCTGTTAAAGAAAAGAAGTAAATCTGCAGATTATTTTTGTAATTCATATTAATGTTCAGGCTGACACAAGGCTTTTAATTCTTCTTACTTAAAATGATATTTTCTGAAAGGCTTAGTGCTCAACACAGATCTTGATCAAGTGTTGTGTTTATTGACAAGGTAACTATGAGAAATTCTTGTAAATGTACCAAGTGTTCTTAGAAAAATAAGACTTTTGTGAAACTGCATTTTTTACTGAGACAGGTCTAACGTCAGAGGCAAAAGATAAGTAATGTTGTTTCTTTCTGGTTTAAATAGAACAAAAGAGAGATCAGCACTTTCCAGCCACTTTATTATGTAAACCTGTAAAACACAAATACCAAATCAGTCAATCACATGGCAGCAGCTCAGTACATTTAGGCATGAAGATATGGACAAGACGACCTGCTGAGTTAAAACCATGCATCAAAATGAGGAAGAAGGATGACTGAAGTGAGTTTCAATGTGCCACGGTTGTCAGTGCCAGACAAGCAGTTCTGGCTGTTTCAGAACTGCTGTTATACTGACATTTTTACACACAACCATCTCTAGAGTCCAAAAAGGAGAAGATATCCAGCAATAGGCAGTTCTCTGAACCAAAAATGCCTTGTTGATGCCAGAGGTCAGAGGAGAATGACCAGAATAGTTTGAGACGACAGAAACAGTGACTCAGATTACCAATTATTACAACCAAGGAATGCAGAAGACCATTTCGACAATGCACAACATGTTAAATCTTGAAGCAGATATGCTACAGTATTAGAAAACAGCAGGGAGCAACTTGGACAACATTTTGCACTGGCTCACCTAAATTGAACCATTGAAGATAGTAAAAATGTTCCCTGGTCTGATGAGTCTTGATTTCTGCTGTGACATTCAGATGGAAGGGTCAGAATACGACATAAACAGCATGAAAGCATGGATCCATCCTGCCTTGTATCAACATTTCAGGCTGTTGGTGGTGCTATGGTCTGGGGATTTACGTGGCACACTTTGGGCACCTTAGTAACAATTGAGCATCATTTAAACACTACAGCCTACTTACCTACGTGAGTATTGTGTCCATGTCTTTTCCTTTACGACCACAGTGAAACCATCTTCTGAGGCCTAATACCACTGCAAAGGGGCAACAGAATCAGAGTCAGAGTCCAAATCAGAAATTGATATTTATTGCCAAGTACATTTAAACATACAAGAACTTTGACTTGGGATATTGGTAAACAAAAGAAACAATTAATATACAGTAAGATTAAAATAAAAAATATCAAGAGGAAAACTACTACTACTAATAATAATAATAATAGTAATGACAATACTAATATTAATTGTAATACTACTAATACCAGTATTTATAGCAAGAGGATATGAAAGCTCCAGTAATTCTGCTGACAAATAGTGCAAATAGAATAAGTAAAGGACTGCAGGCATTATGTTAAATATAAGAAAATAATATGATATTTACAAAAATGCAACACACAAAGGTTTATACCAACGATGCAGTGGAACAGCTGTACAGATATGCAGTGATTGATATAAGAGCGCAATGTAACAAATGAAGTGCAATATAAACATCAACATTTACATGTTTGGCTAAGTGTGGACACTCGCAACCTTGCATATGGGACAAGTATATAACAGGCTTTAGACATAACAAGAAAGATCCACAGGCTGGATTTGAACCAGGACCCTGACTTGGGGGACTGTAAAATTGGCATATGATCTGCATCCTAACCACAAGGCTGTGCCACATGAAGAGATAATCTTAATCTGCTTTTCCAGAAAAAATATTATGTCTTGAATTTTAGGTAACAAGTTATAATTGTCATCCTACCTTCAAATAGACATTGAAAAATAGTTGTAGACGCAGCTTTTTCCCACCAATGAGTCTAATAGGACACACAGTTAAGTGATTAATTCAAATTTGTCTAATCCGCAATTGAATGTCTTTTTCTATTCAGAAGAGCTTTTTTATGGTTGTAAATTATATAAAACCACAAACCCAGATAGGTTTTATTTGGCGACCATCCTTTGGGTTCAGAAAAGACTGGAACTACCAATGGAACACATAAACTGTTGATGTCTCACGGTATTAAAATATTCCCCTTACCTGCCAGAGTTACATTTTCCCCTTCCACCTTCCCGTGAATGTTGCTAGGCAAAACAGTTGCTTATAACCCACTCCTCCCTGACAACACAGTAAATTATACCAGACCACATGTGCTGCATATGCTCTGTGCCAGATCTCATCCAGATGCCATTACTGCCGCAATTTTCTCACTCTGCCTCTTTTTTCAGTTCTTTCTCATAACAAAATTGACGAGTGGGAAACTGAGTTACAGTGTTTGGATAGCTCAGTCAGAAAAATGTACGATTCTAACCAGAAAAATAAGGTCCTCTTAGTGTTCTGTCAGCACAATCAAAATGTTTATCAGGCCAAAAAGTAGAGGCATGTGATGAGAGAGTGCAACAGCGAGCCCATTAAAGTCATTGACTCATGCTTCATTTGATAAGAGGCATCTTGGCAAAAACAAAGACAGGATCCATCTATTTGAATCAGTTGGTCAGTGGATGCTTTGTTAATCTCCTTGATCTCATCATGGGGCGCTGCAGGATGTAGAATACATTTTGTCTATAATTGAAAATACCTATGAGGAATATTAGTGTTTAAATAAAAAAGTCCTGCAAAAGGCTGAATACACTGACAGAGCATCTCTGACCTTTTACTCACACATCAGACACAGATCATGCTTTGATATTTCCTTTAGACTGGAAGTCAGCAATGGAATTAATCTGAAAACCAAGTGGACCAAATGAAAATCCAGCAATTAACTAGAAAAGCACTCAGAGACCTCCGCCAAGCAGCTCAGTTCCGGCAGTGGCCGTTCCACAACCCCTGTAAAAGATACAATTCTGGATCACCAGATCCAGATTAGCGCCAGGATCTGGACCAAACTCTGCACATACATGGAGGTTTTTGTCCTGTATGAACACAAGTTTTGGGAACATCACTTAATATTTTAGTTTTATATGAATTATTGAATTTCGTCAATGGAATTTCCCATTATAAAGTTCAGTGGTTTTTTGTGGTGTCAGTCTGGATCGGATCCAGCTGAAATTTACCTTGATGATAGAGACATGGACCCAATATTATCCTGTAAAATTGGAAGCTAATCCATTAAAAAATGACTCATGGGATTTTTGGACATTTGGGGAATTTTTTGCATCCAGACAAATATACGCAATACCACCAAAATCTAGTCATTTTTTAGGTTGGGTCATTAACCAACATCTCCTGAAAATTTCAGCAAAATCCTTTCAGTAGTTTTTGTGTAATGTTGCTAACACACAAACAAACAAACACACAAACAACAGACAAACATACGCAGGCAAAACATAACCTCCTTGGCAGAGGTAACTAATGTGCCTTCTCACTACAGTGCTGTGCAAACATCTGAGGTGTGAAATATGATGTTAAGAAAAAATGCTTTCACAAATAGCAGTGTTAGTAGTTTATTTTTAGCAATTATCAAAGTGCAAGTGAATGAAGCAAAGAGAAATCTAAATCAAATCAATATAATGCATGTTTACCTGTACCTTCAAAAAAACGTCAATTCTTTGTGGTACACAAGCAGTGTTTGAAGGAACTTTGCAGTTCCAAACATCTTGAAGAACTAACTGCAGATCTTGTGTGGACATAGACTGGCTCAAAACCTTCTGTGTCTTCATGCAAACCCAGATACACTTAATGATGTCGAGATCAGGGCTCTGTCAGGGCCATACCATCACTTCTTAGACTCTTCTTCGTCTTTAAGCTAAAGACAGCTCTTAATGACATTGGTCATATGTTTTAGGACTTTTTCCTGCTACAGAATCAATTTGAGGCCAATCAGATGCCTCTCTGATGGTAGCATGATGGATAAAGGCTCGGCTATGCTTTCTGCACAGGTAGAGTGGACACTCATGACGCAGAAATGCTCAGTGTTTCTATGCTCCATGCAGGTATCTCCACACAGGGCAGTGTCTTCAAAAGAGTCCTCATTATTACATGGTTTAACTGAATTTAGGGGAAAAGGTAACTCGTCCACATGGAGAACCTGGAGGAGATGTTGTGTTTAAGCATGTTATTGTGCCAAAAAAGGGAAAGAGATGCTCCATATGGCTGCTAAATCAAGGGTGGATGAGACCAGAAGGATTATAATATACCTTTAAGCACAAAGCCAGAGACAGATGAAGAATTAAGGGTTGTGTAAGAGAATATATTTAAAAAACAAACATGCCTTTAGCTTGTTCTTGAAATAATGACAGCAGTAGATCCTCCATCTTTTGCATTGGCATCAGTTAAAATTTTAGGGATGTACACAGCCAGGTGAAACTCCACCTACGGGACCCAAGCGAAGGACCGTGTTTTAACATTTGAAGATAGGCTGGCTGTACAGACACTCATGATCTCGCTGATACATTAAGCAGAAAACAGGCTGGAGTATTTGCTTGTGTTTCTCAGCATATATGGGCCCCAATATTCCTGACCAGATCTCAACTCCATTTTACAAAAATGCAGCCCAAAACATGCAAGGAACCTCCACAATGCTTCACTGTTGCCTGCAGACGCTCATCATCGTATTGTTCTCCAAATCCTCAGTGGACAGGCTTCCTTCTGCTTCAGCCAAATATTTCAATTCAAATCATCAGTCCAGAGCACCTGCTGCCATTTTTTTTTCCACCTACTTCCTATGTTTTCATGCATAGTAGAGTTGCTTGGCCTTGTTTCCATGTCAGCTACCTGGCTCCCTCCGGTTTCTGCCAATTTTGAGCTAAAGGATTTATGTGACACCTTTGAAGAGCTTGAACAACACAATTTGAAAGTCAAGTTTGCTTTTAATTTTTGCATCGGAGAGACCTTGCTTATGTAGTACTAATACCAAGCGTCTTGTACCCATGCTCAGTCTTGCCATGGTGTATGACCTGTAACATAAAACTGTCTTCCACAACCTCACCTTGGTTGCAGAGTTTGGCTGTTCCTTGCCCTGTTTAAAGCGTCCAGTGAAGTTTCAGTGAACAACTGTGTTTTAACCTTTGTATGAAAATGATTATCAGCCACTGTTTGGTGTAATTAGTTAATCATACACCTGACTAAAACCCTAGATATATCTGTCTTTGCACAAGTTTACCTAAAAGAACAGTGAAGGCAAAGGGTGATTGATTTTAATTTTCTTCTGTATATTCACTTTGGATTTTGTAATTTTGAAAAGGAAAAACTTTCTTATTTCACAGCTGAGAAATACCTTTTCAGAGTACCTAGTGGAAAAAGTTTAACACCGAAAGCATATTTTTTTGGGCTAAAACATCTCCTTTTCCCTCTGAAACACAAAATTAAACAAAAAATATTAATACAACGACAAATCTTTGTAAATCAGACTTGCTCAATAACTAAATCTCTTGAGCTGAAAAAAACAAGACCACTTTCGTTGGGCAGTTCCCCAGATGGATTAGTGAAATATATCCTGTAAAAATGAGAAGCTGTTTGTTTGATGTGCCATATTACTGTATGTCAAACAACACAGGGAATCTAAAAACCCATTGGCCTTTCATTAATCTCAAGCAGACTTCTACTTTTGTAAAAATCGGTCCTTGCCTTTTAGTTATGTCAGTTATAGATATACTTATGCATATTCCCAAAGGTCCAAAATAAAACAGATCACCTAACAAGTGGCAACATCTTCATCAGGTTATTGCAAAGTGGGTTAAGGCATCGCAAACAACAGAAAAATTAGTTATCAGTTTAAAACATCAGTGTTATTTTATCATAATAAAGTGTCTAGGGGGAATAAAGGAAACAGATATCACGCACCGCAGTGTGTAAGCTCTGGGAAGAGGTCACAAGGTCAAACAGTCAAACAAGCTGGTAAACAAACTTTTTGCGGAGTTTGCCTGTGGGAACTGAATTTTATAGGTGACCAGGTTACATATCATGTTTAATATGAAAGTTTAAATAGCTACATTTGGCAGTCAAACTGACCCTGAATCATCTGTTTATGTGCTCTGAAGACTTCTGTTTATGCCCAGAATTTGGCAGTTTGATGATTTCTTAAAGCTGTAAAAGGAAAACAGGCTTCCTCTTTAAAAGTTATGAATTTAAAGAAGTCACAGCTACATTCATCCAACAGGACACCCGAGGACAGAAGTTAGAGTCAAGTAAGTGCATCCAACTATGCTTTGTCACCCATACAATTCAAATTTAGACCAAACCAGAAATAAACAACTGGAAATTATTTCCCTCAGTAAACTGGTTTTCATAAAGCTGTGCTCCAAGACCTGTCCTAATATTCTTCAGTCCTGTGCTCTAGGTTAGGATATCAAGGGTAGGTAAACAGTGGGATATTTTGATGAGATGAGTGATTAATTAAATCATAATCCTAACCTGACACGCCAGATGGACAGTTCCATATATCCGCCATGGAAATATTTCACTAGTCCATCTGGAGAAGAGCCCATAGAAAATGTTTTCAGAGGTCAGAACCTTCAAAAACAACTGCAGCTGGTGATTGGACGAGCGTTCTGCCAGTCACACTCATCACAGACCAATCCATATCAAGCCACAGTATGACATAGCAGCTAGACCGTGTTGTTAGCCATTAGCTTAAACTACGTTTCAGTCCTTAGTGGAACTGGGTTTAAAAAATCGATTAATCGATTTGAATCTATTTTCCATTGAATAGCCCAATATTGATTCATAAAATCCTTAAATCTATCTTTTAATACATCTTTTCTCTGTGTGCAATGCAGCCTGCAGTTTAATGCTGAGTAGTCTCACGTGACCAACCATTTATTTCCCATAATGCCATGTCACTTCTCGAGTGACCAGACCAGAGATCCCGTGAGATCTCATCTCTCGGCAAGGAGCGTTGTTAAACTAAACATCATGGCGAGAGTACTGAAGGCACCTCCAACAAACTTTAAGGCAGATGTCTGGATGCATTTTGGATTTAATTTAATGAACTGGACAAGAGTAAAACTTTATGCAAGATATGCAGCCTGCAGGTGACATTGTGGAAACACAAAGAATCTCCGAAATCAGTTAACAAGACACCACCCGGAAACGCAGTCTGCAAAGACGTCAGACCCAAAGCAAACGCAGCTGAGAAGGCATTTGTATGTAAGTTCCCAGCAAACTCTCCACAAGCCCAGAAAACAACCAATGCTGTTGCAGCATTCATATGCAAGGACATACGACCATATATTGCGTTGTTTGTGGCCACCTTTTTTTACACTGCCTGCCCTGTGGTTTGATTTGATTTAAGGTATTACATTTTTGTTTTGTTCAGGTTATGTTTAATAAAAAGTACATGATTACTGTACCTGCTTTGGGCTCAATTCTTAATGTAAACATTAATATTTTTAACAATGCACAAAGTTAGAGTTAGTTTCTACTATTTACAGCATTAGTTCTCTGAGAATCTCTTCCATACTCAAGTGAAATTGGTACTCTGGTTTAAATATCCTTAACTGAATCTTAATCAATCAAATCAAATCACAAATCGAATCAAATCGGGCCCTTGTGAATCGAATCAAATTGATTTGGGCAATCTGAATTGATACCCAGCTCTAGTCCTTAGCCTGTCGTCTTACATTAAATTATATCACAAAGATGTATCATTTACCACTTATGTGTGACATGAACCTCATCAACGACAATCCCCACCAAGTTCTCCCGGTAACTCTGAGGAGAGCATATTTCACTAGATATCATTGAGTAACGTCCCCAGGTTACCATAGACTAACTGGCATCGTCAGCAGAGGATTTCCACATTCTCTCCCAGTTTCCTAGCAGTGATACCCGGTCGGGAGAAGAGCAAAAACATGTACTCCTATAAGAAAAGCTAGAAGTGACGTTCTTTTCTCCTCTTTTAAAGAAGAAATGGAGTTTTTGAAGGTCCTGCCCTCTGAAAACATTTTCTATGGGCTCTTCTCCAGATGGACTAGAAGAAACTGCCATTGTGTTCAAACATGCAGTTGCTTCCCGCTGTTGTCACATCTTCAGGTCGTCCAGCTTTTGGCCGTGAAGTCATTGGAGGTTGGAGCTTGGCAAGATGGATCTGTGTGATTTCAGACAATGAATCAGGCAGGTCCATCTGCACTGCAAGGTTAGATTAATGCATGGATGCAAAAATGCACATATGGATGGATGGTTGAATTAATGGATGAATTGTTAACTGGGTGAAATAACGGGTTACAGATGGGCAAATAAAGAGATGAAAAGAAAAGCAAATGTATGAATATGAATAAGTAATTGGATTAATTGATAGATGGATAAATCAATGGATACATTAATAAATACATAGATACAAGGATAAATGGGTGGACAGATATTTATTGAATAAATATAAAGACTTGTAGAAGATAAAGAGGTTGATAAGTGGATGGAAGGTAGATGGACGGATAGACAGCCAGAACATTGGGTGATAGATTAGTGATGGTTAAATAGGTTGAGTGATGAATGATAGATAGAAGGACAAAAACAATTAGGAAGAAATGTCAATACATGTATAGCTGTATGTAAGTACACTTGTTTGGATGTACAGATGAACAGGCAGAAAGCTGGTGGTTGAACTGACTGACAGATTGAGGATGGTTGATTAAAAATCAAGACGGATAAATTGATTGAACGATGACTGTATGGATAGACAAATGGGTTGCCGTGTAGATAGGTGGTTAAATGACTGGATTAATAAATGGATGTATGGATTACAAAACTGAATTAATGGAACAATTTGATGACAGATGGAGGCATACATGGATGGATAGCTGGATAGATAGTAGTGCTGGGCTTTTAATTGAGTTTCAGTCAAATTTATGATTATAGCTAGGGATGGACAGAAATATCGATTCAGCAATGCATTGCAATTATTCCCCTCCCAATTCAATATCGATTCAGCAAATCTTCTGAATCGATTCACCTCCTGGCCAATGGGGGGCGCTGTGCACATTCTCACTGTTTTTCCAGCTGCTGCCGGTCGCAGAAGAAGACATGCTTGCAGAGTGAAAGGACTGAGAGCCGAACATGATAGTGATTTAACGGCGGTTTATCAGTATTTTCTGTGTAAATAATGTAAAATATTAAACACAATAGCATTAGTATCATTCTAGAGTGTTTTCTTTTCGTTCTTTTGCCGTATTTTCTCTGTTTTGCAGTATTTCCGATGTATTTTCCGCGTGTTTTATCACCTTTTTTTTTTTACCATTTATCGTCTTTTTGATCATAGTTATTTTTTATGGATTCCGTAAATAGTAATTTTAGAAATACTGGAGGAAGAAATGTCGAGATCTCTGTCTTCAGCTTGACAGGAACTGCTTCAGGGACTATCATCAGTAAAAAAAACGCCGGGACATGGTCTAATATAACAGGCTGTAACATGGACACTTAATGCTGTAGTCAAACAAAAATGTTTGAGCTTATGTAAAATAGGTGAAGTTTATTTTTGGTCATCTCAGAAAATTTCTACATGTTCATTTATTGTTTATGAAGATAATCCTGATGAAAATTTAAAGCCATTTTTATTCTTTTCCTGTAAGTACACACTGTTTTAAGCATTTAGAACATAATAATGACAAATACGTGAAAAAAGGGTGAAATAATGTATTCAAAGGACAATTCCTGACACATTTATTGACAAAAAAGACCAGGTGGACATTTATAAATATAGTGTTAATTGTCATGTATGTACTTTTGTACTCCATTTGCACAAATACGCTATTACTGTGCAAATTTTTATTTACAGATGTTTGCTCAAAAATATGAGGTGACATACCATATATGTTCACATTGGCATCAAAATAAAAAAAGTCAAAAATTGTCAACAGGTACTCTAATTATTTGTGTATTTCTACTTCTTACTGAATCGAATCGCCACCTAAAGAATCGAAATCGAATCGAATCATGAGGTTCTTAACAATGCCCAGCCCTAATTACAGCCCCCAGTGGTCACAAAAACAGAATTATTCCTTCAGACGATCACAGAGCAGTGTGCTCATTCTGACACACTCACATTTTTGAAGAACTGAGGATAAAACTGTTCAATTTCAAGTCGTGGATGTGAAGTATGTGCGGTTCACTGTGAGGACACTAAAGACTCCAAACTGTTGTGTGCAGAGGCTTATTCAGTGCAGGTTTGCTTCCTGCCAGAGGTTTAACATCAGCTTGTAAGAATCCTGTGGCGTATTTCAAAGTAAAAGCCTGGTCTGTTTTATTTAATGATGACGTTGGCCACATATTTTTATTTTTTACTTTTTTGCATTTTCACTCTATGCTTTTATTCTGAAAGGGTTCCTAGGCCAGTTGTGTTGTTATCAATCAATCAATCAATCAATCAATCAATCAATCAGTCAATCAATCTATCTATCTTTTAATGTATAGCACCAGTTCATAACAAGTGTTATCTCAAGGCACTTCACAATAAAGCTGGAGCCATACTTCTCATTTTATAGATACACATATATGCATATGTAAAAATACATATAAATACAAGTATATTTGTAAATACACATATGTATAGCCAGAGATGTATCCATCCACACAGAGACAAAGGGACTACAAATAAGAATGTATGATAGCGTTAAACCCATGGACACCCAGATCATAAATCTGTCCTCATCACGTCTGTGCTGAAGATAGAGTCGATCAATCAATCTGTGTTTGTGTTGCACAATATTTGTTGAATACAAATTTCATTCCTTCCAAAATCTCCTTACTACATAAGTTTTTTATTACAAAAAGGATTTCACAGTTTCAATTATGTGAAAAGTCATAAAAGTGGTGGCGTTTGATCAAACATCTCCCTCTTAACCTCCCTGTTTGCCTTTCTTTGTGAGCAGGTTTTTCAGACCTGTATGTCAGTAAGAACCATGTTTTTAATGTCAGTGAGATCATTTTATTTAAGCAGCAGAATTCCTAAAACCTTCAAAACAAGCGTATTTCTAAAGATATCACAAACACTGTTTGTCATTCATTTTGTAAAATAGAAATGTATTTCATACATTAATGTGATTTAGTTGACCACATTGCTCTTTAGCTTTTTCTTCGTAAAATCAGTCCTATTCATTTTCTATCACTCCTATTCATGTTAAAAAATAAATTTCACCTGTGGCTAATCACAATGTAATAATATTTATCTTATCATTTAACTTTTGCACAGATGTTGTAAAATCACTGTGTAATTCTGCTCAATCATGATGATCTCAAAATCTTTCCAAATAAACAGGATTAGAATTTTTTCCATAACTCGTAGCCCTTATGGATGGAGTCCCAAAATTAGATTTCTTCGTGTTACTTCAGCAGGTTACAAAGAAACAGAAGAAAGCACTCTGCCAATCAGCCCCAATGAAGATCAGTTTAACTTACATTAGATTTCACTAATTAGAATGCTTTAAGAAAGACTAACAAACTTTTTCCACATAGTCCACTAACATTGCATCCCGTCCACGCTGCAGCTCTGCTCTGACCGCGGGGCTATCCTTGCCTACTGGAAGTGTATAAAAACATGGAGCAGAGGAGCATGGCCAAGAGCTGCTTGAAACGCAATATCACAAGATTACGAGAGCAACAACTTCATGAGGTAGTTGTGGGATCCTGAGTTATCAGGAAGGGGCAACATGTAAACAAGATCTTGGCAGAGATTGACCTGGGCTTGAAGAGGCCCTGGCTGAAAATAGACTGGTCACGTATTTCCAGCAAACCAGTGCGGAGCTGAACTGCTCAGTGCCAGAGACTGATCAAGGCGTAGGATGGTGACCCAACTGATTAAAAAGGCAAGAGGTCGATTTGCTGTGGACTGCATGGCATGTTTGGAGGCTACACAGGAAGACGATGTGGAAATTGTGGGTTGCATTAGCTTTGAATAAATTTAAAATGACTTAAGTTGAGCTTCAAAGATTTAATAGTTAGAAGATAAGATAATAGTCAAGTTATTGACCATGTTTAGGGTTATCTGCACGACTTAGATAGCATGCATAGAGATGTTAAGTAAAGTACATGAATGTAAGAAATATTTCAACTTTTCTGCTAAACACTTTTAAATGCTCTTTTGGCCAAAGCAACCACAACTAAAGCAGCAAGCAGTGAGGTTTAGGTGATTGTTGATGCCTTAGTGAGACAACTATAGTGTTACTTCATTTTTAGATTTTTGGTATCTGCATTTTATTTTACCCTTCGATGCTAATATTAATTAATTTAAAACTGTTTTTTTTTTTTTTTGGGTCCAAACTGCCATATCTGTCTGCATGCCAGCTCTATGTTTCCTTGAAAACTTAGAGAAAGTCTTTCAATATATTACAATTCCAAAATTTTTGCAGAAAGATTGCTATTATTGGTAATAAATATCTGTTTGTTTTGGTAATTGGTTTGCAGAACCACCAATAATGGGTACAAATATTGGCCTTGAAAATCATTAGCGCTACTTAAATAGCATACATAGAGATGTTAAGTAAATCTCATTTTTGATAAAACTATCTCTTTTAATAGATCGAAAAATAGACCTTATGATTTGCCAGCTGTGGCTCTCTCATAATTTCTTCGTACATTTTAGTTGGAAAGCACCAACATTGTACACACACCTGACTTCCAGTGAACTCTCCGAACCATCTCCCCCTCTCAAAAGGAAAAACAATATGAATCAGATGGAAAATAGAGCAAGTCAAAGCTCACACTCCTGAAAACAACTGTTTTCAGAGAGTTCTGGGCAGGCGAGGGGAACAGGGCGGCGTGGAGATGATAAAATGTCTGCTATTAAAAGAATGATACAGAAACTTGGTAGGAAGTAAAAACCCAGTGAATTATTGTTTGACAGAAGAGTGTTTGCTAGAATTCATATCAATTTTATAATGTTCAGATGAAGCGCTTGGCTGCAGCCAATGACAGCACATGCTTCCAAAGAAATAGCGAAAGCTGCAGTAGGAGGTGCGATATTTATGTTAGAGAGGTACAGGTTTGACTGCAGCTGCTTTGTACGTCTCTTTTACTCTACTTTGAATGAAGTTACTGTAAATGGAAGTACACAAACCAGTTGACCTTTTAATTATCCACAGGGGACTAATGTACACAGCCAACTCTTGCTGTTTTTATGCCCGGCATGGGTTTGAGCTTTTCTGCTGGGAGGAAGGTATATGCTGCCTGGAGGGGAACGTAAATAACCATTAACCTCAACATGAGCCCTGACCTCAAAATTAACCTCATGTGGGCAAAGTGTGGGGTCTGCTAATTTGAAGTCTTTACAAAGGCAGGGCTTGTATGTAAAATGGAGATCAGCCCACATTAAAGCTGACTTCTGAGAAAGTGTAGGATTCAAGTTGTACTGACAGCAGGCTTAACTTGTCTTTCACAATGCATGACAGAGCTGGACTGTAAAGGTAATTCAGAGTTGCACACTGGTAGTGATTGTGTTGAGGCATCTGGTGTGATCACTGGTAAAGTATTTACTCAGAAACAGAACGATTAAATAGATTTATTTATGCCCCGGCAGTTAAGTCGGGAAAGGCAAGGGGATTCGTCAAGTGGGAAGCCCTTTGAAGTGAAGAGAGAACTGCAGAAATCTTCTCTGCAGCTGCTTTCTCCCTCTGCGCCGCTTAGGTAGAAGACGGAGTATTTTGAAATGACTCCATCAGCCTAACAGAGAGAGCCAAAAGTATCTTTGGCTTCCAGTTTTCATATTGTTGGCACGACAGTATGCCCTCAAAGGTTAGGTTGAAAACATTTAAGAAGGCTTTAATCGTGATGCCCTTGGGGTGGCATGCAAGTTTGTAATTTCACATACATAAAGAATTTATGCTATTTTGAAGATACCACTCAGCCAGAGGGTTACATAAAACCATTCAAGGAATTTTCTCTAGTGCACACAGTAAGTTAAACCATTTTCAAGCACCAGCTATGCCGTCTACCTTTTCTATTTATACTAGTAATATATCAGTTAGTCCGATTTTAAAAGTATCCTTTGTGCCATACTGCCAAGCTGTTTACCTTTAAATTTTGCTTTGTAGGGCGGCGTATATATTGTAACCATGCTCTTTTCTGTCTTTCTCTTTTTATTTTACCAAATATATTTGCTTTTAAATGGCACATAATATGGACAATACATAATAATAATAATGATAATAATAATAATAATAATAATAATTTTATTTATATAGCACCTTTAAAAACAGATGTTTACAAAGTGCTTTAACAGATAGAACCCAGTACTCTGGGTACAATAAAATCCACCATCAGGTCAAACAGAGACCAAAAGAGTCAGAGGGAAAAAGCACAGGGGGTCATTTTAACTACATTACTCCATTATTAATGGTTTTAAACCTAAGTTTGTGTCCATGGCCTGCCACTCCAGCAAGAGAAAAATCTTTCCTCTCCTCCTGTTCTTTGCTCCAACTTTCAGATAATGTGTGCTCAAACAGTCTGTTGAAGACTCATCAGGGTTGTTACTGGAAATCTGATGTGGATGCCAGTCGACCCCAAGTGTGTGCAACTATTTACACTTAACACACTTTTATGAACAAAGGTACCATCTCCAGGTAATGGTGTGTAAGGTGGGACTCTCAAAGGAGATTACTGAATGTACATACTATCATATGGTGTAGGGTGGACAGAAATATCGATTCAGCAATGCATTGCTATTATTCCCCTCCCAATTCAATATCGATTCAGCAAATCTTCTAGATCGATTCACCTCATGGCCAGTGAGGGGCGCTGTGCACCTTTTCAGTGTTTCTCCAGCTGTCGCCGGTCGCAGAAGAAGACATGCTTGCAGACAGAAAGGGCTGAGAGCCTAACATAAGGGTGATTTAACGGCGGTTTATCAGTATTTTCTGTGTAAATAATGTAAACATTAAACACAACAGCATTAATATCATTCTGGAGCGTTTTCTTTTCATTCTTTTGCCGTATTTTCTCTGTTTTGCAGTATTTCCGACGTATTTTCCGCTAGTTTTATTGTCTTTTTTTGGCATTAAAGTATTTTTGATCATAGTCTGTTTTTTATGGATTCCATACATAGTAATTTTGGAAATATTGGAGGAAGAAATGTCGAGATCTCTGTCTTCAGCTGGACAGGAACTACTTCAGGGACTACCATCAGTAAAAAAACGCCTGGACATGGTCTAATATAACAGGCTGTAACATGGAGACTAAATGCTGTAGGCAAACAAAAATGTTTGAGTTTATGTAAAATAGGTGAAGTTTATTTTTGGTCATCTCAGAAAATTTCTACATGTTCAGTTACAATTGTATATGAAGAGAATCCTGTTGAAAATTCAAAGCCATTTTTATTGTAATTACACGCTGTTTTAAGCATCTATAACATAATAATGACAAATACTTGCAAGAATTTTTTACTTTTATTTCTTGTGAAAAAATGTATTCAAAGGACAATTCCTGACACATTTATTGACAAAAAAGATCAGGTGGACATTTATAAATATAGTGTTAACTGTCATGTTTTTACTTTTGTGCTCCATATGCACAAATAAGTTATCACTGTGCAAATTTTTATTTTCAGATGTTTGCTCAAAAATAGGAGGCGGCATACCACATATGTTCACATTGGCGTCAAAACAAAAAAAGTCAAAAATTGTCAACAGGTACTCTAATTATTTGTGTATTTCTACTTCTTACTGAATTGTTACTGAATCGAATTGCCACCCAAAGTATCGAAATTGAAATTGAATCGTGAGGTCCTTAACAATGCCCAGCTCTGATATGCCCCAAGGTGATGCTGTTTGGGGCTGTGATGGCTATTTGCACTGTGGGCAATATAAACAAAAAAAAAACGGACTTTCTATATGCATGGTGGGAGATGAGTAAGCATGAAGGGCGGTGGCTGAGAGTTCGCTGTCCAGCCTCTGAGTAGTGAGGCCAATTAGACCAATGACAGGATGTAACCCCATTGATGCCCCTGCTCTTGCTGCCCATCAGTATTTGTATCTGGGTTAAGGGCTTATGAAAGGCCTTGCTTAAGGGTACTTAGCATTAGTGTTGTCACTACCTGAAGCTGATCACAGAGATGTGATGGTCAAAAAAGTATCACAAGTAAAATCAATGGTTTCCATAGGGTTGTACCTGCAAGGTTTTTTTTTCCCTGCTGCTGCATGATACAGATCTTCGGAGATTTGGGGAGCACATGAATGTTAGAAATATTTCAACTTTTCTGCTAAATAAACACTTTAAAATGCTCTTTTGGCCAAAGCAACCACAGCTACAACAGTAAGCAGTGAGGTTTATGTGATTGTTGATGCTCTTGATGAGACAACTGTAGTTTTACTTCATTTTTAGATTATTGGTGTCTGCATTTATTTTACCTTTCATTGCTAATATGAATTAATTGAAAATTGTGTTTATTTGGCTCCAAATTGCCATATCTGTCTGCACGTGAGCTCTTTCTGTCCTTGAAAACTTAGAGAAGGTCTTCCAATACATTACAATTTTAAAATTTTGACAGAAGGATAACTGTCATTGGTAATAAAATCTGTTTGTTTAGGTTATTGGTATGCAGAGCCACCAATGATTGGTATAAATATTAGCCTTAAAAAATCAATATTGGTTGACACCTTGTAGGTAATGTAACTTATCAAGTCATATTTATTCAAGAGCACATTTAGAAACAAAAAATGTTTACCAAAGTGATATACAAGGAAGGCGCATTAAAGTTGAGATTAAAGGGGGAAAAATAAAAGCAAAGGTAAAATTCAATGACATACAGAGAGGAATTTAAGAAGAAATGAGGATTAAATAAATCAAAGCAAATGCAAAAAACAAAATGTATAAACGTTCAATGTGGCTGAGGTCAGGACTGCCGGCAGGTCATTTCATTCTCTGCTCTCACAAATTCTGGAGGTAGACTCTTACAAACCTCGCTCTGTCGGGGAGAGCGTAGTCATCTTGAAGGATAAAATTTGGTCCCAGACTGTGGAGATATGGAGTTGCCTTTCAGGTCAGGTCAGGTTTGGGAGCACATGCCAGGTAGACATTCCTGATGCACCACCACATACATTAACCCGACTTCATTCAGTGAAGTTTTCGTGTGATGAAGTTTAAGGGTGCAAACTGCTGGTGGCAGTGCCCCAGGAAGTCAGCTTACATCTCCCCAGCTGCCAAACCAACTTTTGAGTATGTTTTGACCAGAACTTGAACCGGCCATCCTCTGGTCCTCATTCCAAGCTCTAACGGACTGAGCTACACTGCCACTCGTTGCAGAGATTCATCTTGATATCTCTCTGCATTGAGGTTGCCTCCATTGATGGCAAGCCTAATTTTTCCAGTGAGGGAGATGTTGCCCCACACCATCACACAGTCTCCACCAAAACATTTAAAAAAAATGTTGGCGCAGCAATCAGCAGTGTTACCCACGTCTTCTCCATGCTTTGAACAAACTTCCGTTGGCAGAATCTGGACTCATCGCTGAACATAATGTTCCTCTACATGTTCAGGTTCCAGTGCACATGTCGCTGACACCAGTGCAAACAGGCCTGGCGATGAAGGGCAGTCATGGCAGGCCTTCTGGTAGCCTTATGAGAGGCTTAGTTCGAGAGCTGTCAGCCATATCATCCTGCAAACCTTGACCACAAATCTGTAGAAGGCTGCCCACACAGTTCCTAAGTGCTGACAGGATGAGGAAACAGTCTTTTTTAGGGTGTTGACTTTTGGGGTTGCCCTCTTCGCAGCCTGTCACTGACATCCCCCTTTTTATGGAACTTGGCCTTCAGTTTGGAGAGGGTATGAGGGTTCACTCCAAACATTGCTGTGACTGTTTTACAAACACCACCTTTAAGTTGCCCTATTGCATTGGCCCTGTCCAGATCGATCATTCAATAGAACTAGCAGAAAAAGTTGTGTTGCATTGGCAGAGAAGACTTGACAAATTTTTCATGGGCACAACCCACATACTCAGCTCTGCTGCTCATCCCACAAATGTTCCTCACATATGTGGCACCGTTTGAAAGGAAAACAAACAGGCTTAAGAACTGAATAAGATTTATTGACACGAAGAAATGATAAAAGAAATAAATAATCTGGCAAACACAAATGTCTTTACTGTTTCTAAGTTTAGAATTGAAGGCCATGAAGAATAGATGGGTCTTTAGCTATGACTTGAAAATGTCTGTTGACTGGACAGATCTTGTATGGAGGGGGAGATTGTTCCAGAGCTTAGGAGCAGCATCAGTAAAGGCTTGTTATCCCCCTGGTTTTATGATTTGATCTTGAGACATCCGAGAGCAGCTTGTTTACTGACCTGAGAGGTCTCGCTAGAGTTTGCCCCCGAAAGAGGTCAACAAGATACAAAAGGTCTACTCCATTCAAACCTTTAAAACAATCAATAAAGTCTTTAAATCAATCCTAAAACATACAGGGGGCCAATCGGGGGAGGCCAATGCTGAAGTAAAGTTATCAAACTTCTCTTTTCCTGTCAGGAGATGTCAGCAGACAATACTACTTGTCCTGATCTAAACCAGTGTACAAGGAAATACAGTAATCCAGCCTTGCTGTAATAAAGGCATGAATTGCTATTTCAAAGTCTCTATCAGTACAAGAGCCTTTAATGAAGCCAGGAGTCTCTTCTCAAAGTGCTTATTGTTTTATTTGAGCCCAAGTATTTTGTTTCTTTCAGATCAATAAAAAAGGCCTACTTGAGTTTTGCATAAACGACTTCGGTCCTGTTGCATGAGCTTTGTCAAAGAGCATACATCTGAAATTTGACCTGGTTAAGTCTCGGGGTTATTTTACGCCAGTGTTTATTTTGATTTGTTTCTTGGATGTTTCCAACAAACAATGTCAATTTTTGTCATTTACTGAAATCTGTTTTCTGGGAATATCTGAATCATTGTTAAAATTTTGGCCCTCACAGTCGCTCAAACTTGTGTGGTAAAATTATCTTTTTGGGAAAGACATTAATGTTGTTTCTTGTTTATAACTTGTGTCTAGCCTTTTGGAGGGGACGGCTGGTGTGACACCATCAACAACAGAGCCTACTGCCAGTATGACGGAGGAGACTGCTGCCCATCCACGCTCTCCACCAGAAAGGTACACAAACAAGTTTCCACTGCTCCACGTCCAGTCTGTCATGTTTACATAGAAAGAAAAACATTGATTTGCTTTACTTTGAAACATCTGTTTTGGTTGAAATAATAACAATATTTTTGGGGGTAATCTCTTCGAAATAACTTTGAATTTTGTAGATTTTTTGTTCTCAAGGGTGGTAAAGTGTTGTTTGGCTCACTGCACGCTCACATCTTGCAGTCAACATGGATCTTAGGAGTTGAAGCTGGATTCAAAGTCACAGTCTTCCTGTTTACAGTAGTAGAAATCTGTCGTTTTTGGCATGATGGCTGATCTGCTACGTCGGAGACTTCTGCTAAGCAAACAAACACAAGTCCCTGCTACTTTCCCCTCGCTGCTGCTAACGACTGCAACTATTTGGTCTCACTCATCTGCACTTACAACAACAGAGGAGACTTGTGCCCTCCAGCTTTTCCACTCAAATGGTAAATAAGCAGGTTTTCACCACCCCATGCTGCTTTACACTTTCCCACCTCTCTTATTAAGACATTGCTTCACTGCAGAAGGAAGGAGTCAGGGTTCAAGACGTCAGGGAAAATGTAGCCACTGACGTTGATATTAGAGAAAATTTGCTCCTATTACACTATTAAAGATTGTGTAACGGTGTGATGCAGGCCCATAATAAAACTGGAATCAAAATAATTCAATGTTTTTAGAGGTACAGTACATACAGCGATACATGCATAATAGTGTAGTTACTGTTACTGCTCCCAATAGAGATGATGTGATACATATTGTTTAACCATTTCAACTGCAATTATCACATTAAGAGCAGTGACATTACAAGAGATGCAATGCAAGTCATGTGACCTGTAGCCCATAATTCTGCCAATAGTGTGTTTGATGGAGACTAAGGCCCTTTCCACCTGAAGACAAAAATCATCTTTTTTGTTTTCCTTTCTAAATAGTTTTCCATAAACAAGTGTGTCTGTCCACATGAAAAAGCTGTAGTATCTATGCCAGGTCTGTAAGTTGCGCTGTAACGCTGCCACAGACATAAAAACATGATAAGGAGACATGGAGCATGGGCGTAAACATGTGGGATGTAAACAAACACAAGAAGAAGAAGAGGTTGTAGACTTAGGCCTGGACCACACGAATATGGATATATTCCTAAACACACATTTTTCTGTCCAATTGGGCCTCTCAACCACACGAACATGGCGATTTCACCCACATAAACGAGATTTTTTAAAACGGATAAAAAAGTGAAGAAATAAAAAAATATCTGGTTGAGTGGATCCGTGTAGCGGTGTTAAACGGAGCTGGTGTTGACGCGATGACGTCAAGCGCCTAGCAACAAGTCACTGTAGCAACGGTTGCCAACAACAAGAACGATGGCCGACATTTACCGCGCTATTTCTGTGTTCTTTGCACTTTTTGCCCTCATTACAGCTCTACAAATGAATGTAATGTTGTTGCATCGAAGGCACTCCACTGCTGCGCAACGTCGGCGTCTGCTGCACGCAGTATTATTAGATTGTCCCAAGCGTCCACGGTTTAAATGCCACAAGAAACGCTGGTCTTGGCCTTTTTGTTTTTGTAATCCAATGTTACATGAAGTAACAAGTCCACCTCATCGTCCGTCCACACAAACGACTCAATTTTATTTGTTTTTTTCGCCATCTCCTTACTCTGTTGACTGCTTCTTCTTCCTGTTTTTGACTGTGCATGCTCATAACGTTCTTCTTCTATGGTTTTCACATTTTGCTAACCTGCCACTTATCGGCCAGGCATGGCATTGCAGGCTTCAGAGGCGATCGTTTACAGTTTTGCCTCTTCGTATGGACAGAGATATTTCTGTGGTGTGGACAGAGATTTTTTTTTAAACAAGGACAAAGATATCCAGTCAAAAAAATATCCATATACGTGTGGTCCAGGCCTAAGACTGACAGACAATGTCCCTCACAATGCTAAAGGAGAGGTGGGACTGTGATAAACTTGCTGATTTAATGTCTGTAATCAGGCAGATCCATCTTGCCAAGCTCAAATCTACAATGACTGTGAGCAGCCCAAAGTGAGCTTAATCAGTGTCCTTTGGAGCAGGAAGAGGTGGAAGCTATAAGCCAGACTACAGCAGGAAATGACTGCTTGTACAGAGATTAGTCTAAATGCTAACAGCTTCATAAGCAGTTTAATCAGATCTGAACTGCATTTCTTTTTAAATAAATTAAAACAAATAACAACACTACAAACTTCTCTATAGAAAGGATATTTTTGCTCCACTTTTAGCATGTTTTGGCGAGTTTTTGTTTGTTTGCCACTACAGTTTCCATTCTGTCCTTTACACTGTAGTAGCAGCACCCGCCTACTACATTATCATTAGCCCGTCCAGTCAGCTGCTGGACACACACTTACTGTGGGCTCCCCCCCAGGTGGACTAGTGAAATATAACGAATAGTCTATCTGGTGTGTCAGGTTAGGTTTTGAGATAATCATTTCTGAAAATATATCTATTTGCCATTTTGAGATGTATTCACTCTGGGAAATGTGCTACCAAAACACTACTTCTGTGTGGAGGAAATGCCCATACGATAAAAGAAAAACTTTTCTGGATACCCCTTAACCACCAGTCCCTAATACCACCAGTTTTTTTTATATTTCTTTGTTTAAGCTGTCCTTCAATGCCTCCAGTAGTTGCAGAGCTTAGCACTATGCATGCAGAGTCTGTGTGTCCTCCTCATGTAAAACATACTGACTACAAACAACGCTGCCATCGTCATACACATAATGGAGTTACTTTCCAAAAGTGGTCATGTTAACTTGGTACTCTGAGCCTGATTCTGTGTCTTTCTGATCACTTCTTATGATGCCAAAAATATTCAATCCATATATCATAACAAAATATAAATATCACTTCCTGTCTTCAGAATATGAAGTCAGGAAGTCTCAACTGTGAAAGCAACAGACACCAAAAGTCTTCTTTTAACATGGTCACCTCTTGAAGTGTAACATCCCCATGATTTTACGGGTGGACGCAGAAGTCCTGTGGTTTGATTTGATGATATGAGTGAAGGCAGCTCAACAAAGAGCTTTGCTTGATGATGTACCAATGATTAGATGGAACTTTAAACAATTGAAGCAGTAACAGGGGTTGCAAAGAACTTTATTGCACCTGGTTTGATCATTGTGTCCTTCTGCAGTACTTCTCAAAATTGCTGTTTGGTTGTGCAATGTTTATTCTTCGTAAAAGAAACCATGGTGACAAAATAACACATCTAATATCAGAGAAAAGAGCTGATAAATAATGAGCAGCATTTCATAGCCATGCAGTTATTGAAAAGAGGACAAGGAGGCATTAGAGGAATTTATGGCTTTGTTCAGCTTTGTCTGGCTACTGAATGAGACATGAATGAGAAAAAAATGCTTCTGTTACAACAGCAAGTAAATTTGATATATTGGTCTGTCATGGTGAAGAGGGAGCTGAGCCAAAGGGCGAAGCTCTCAATTTAATGCTCAGTCTTTGTTCCTACCCTCACCTATGGTCACGAGCTGTTGGTAGTGACCGAAAGAACAAGATCACGACTGAAATGAGTTTCCTCCACCGGGTGGCTGAGCTCTCTTTTAGAGAGAGGGTGAGAAGTTTGGTCATCCAGGAGGAGCTCGGAGTAGAGTCACTGCTCCTCCACGTTGAAAGGAGCCAGATGAGATGGCTCAGGCATCTTATCAGGATGCCTTCTGGATGCCTCCCTGGTGAGGTGCTCCGGGTAGGAGACCTCGGGGAAGACTCAGGACATGCTGGAGGGACTATGACTCTCACCTGGCCTGGGAACGTCTTGGGATCCCCAGGAAGAGCTGGACGAAGTGGAGAGGGAAGTCTGTGCTTCGCTGCTTAGGCTGCTGACCCGACCATGGATAATCAGGAGAAGATGGACGGATGGATGGATGGTTCATCTTCTTCATCCATTTTATCTCATCATTACACATGGACTGGCAGTCATCTGGTGATGTACAGTGGACCAGCCACAAGGCTTTGGACTATTTTGGGGAGGTGCATGTTGGGCTGTATGTAGGATTCAGGGCTATGTGAATCCACAGCATAGCTTTGACATGAGTGTATAGGTCAAGCTTCAGATTAACAGCCTACAATCACAGTGTATATTTTCAGGGTGAAAGAAGAAAAGACTTAGATTCGATGATTTTACTCCAGTATTGTTTGGCCCCAACACAGAGTGCTGCTGTGATCAGGGCTCTCGTTGTAACATAAAATCCTTACTGGGTTGATACGTTTTCCATGTCTGCTACAAATGCATCACATTACACTAATTGCTCTAAATGATGGAAGTCTATATTTGGTGGCTAAGAGGAATGGTATGAATAAAAATAAGCAAACGCAGGTCAGACCAGCAGTGGAAACCAGGCCACTCATACTCTAACTGCTTCTACATAAACACGTCTTTTTTTCCTATTTTTCTGTGCTTCATGAGCCCCCCCCCCCCAAACTATACCCTATTTGGCTACTGTACTGCCGCACATTAATGACACTCATTCAGGGGGCCCGGCCTATTAATTCCTTCGGCCTTCAGTTGGCCGGCTGTCTCCTCCATGTCCGCAGCACGCCATGACTCACCGGCAGCTCCTTCCTAAATGCAGGAGTTCAGCGAGTGTGTAGCTGCCATCGTAATAAATGAGCTGCCAGACTGCCACTAACTTCTCTTTTTACAGGGGAAGAGGGGGGCAGAGGGCACAGGGGTGGGAGCAGCGAGGTGTCTGACGGTCTGCGGTTTACTCGGCCACTGTAAAACAGCAGCAGAGCGAGCGGGGGTCGTTCTGAGGAAGTAAACTAATCCACTGTGAGAGTCAGTATCCCGGCTGCCATCATGGCTCCAGCAGTGATGGAGCAGAGGGGAGGGGGGGCGTTGGAGAGCTGTGTTCGATGGGTTTGTTTTCAGAACTCTCCGCTTCTTTGGGGCTCCACTTTTGCAGGTGTAGGAAATTACAGGTTTTTAACGCAGCGTGACACACATCACATATTTTCTTTTTTCACTTTTCACAGGAAAAATGAAAATTGTATGCCAATCACTGAATGGTCATAAACACACTCTGATCATTATGAGACTTTATTCTGCATATAGCAGGTCCACTTCACAGATGATTGCAGTCAGGGATGCACGATATTGGATTTTTGCTGATACACAATATGCCGATATGGATGCCGATATTTTGTGTCAAGATCACAAAGTCTCTACTCCATTAAAATGGACAATTTCCATTCATGGTTACAGTCTATTTGTGTTAGAAACAGTTGTGAATCAAGAAAATTTACAAAGTAGAAACTGATAGATAGCACAGAAGCAATAGATAGATAGATAGATAGATAGATAGATAGATAGATACTTTATTATTAAAATTTTATGGCCAATTTGTATGATCAAAAATATCATCTGATCTTCATATCTGCTAATACCAATATTCAGCTTTCTAGGCAAATATCTGCTGATACTGATATTGGTCTGATAATATCTTGCATCTTATAGAGAAAATGTGCTATTTTGTACATTGTCCCTTATTTGAATTAACTTATTAAACCAAACTAAAATCAGGGGAGGTGACAACAAACAAACACACATGTTGAGCAAAGCTTAACTCACCACAATGAAGGATCAGAGAGAGCTCTGGCCTTGTTTCTTAATACCAATATAGAGAAATCCATGAGGACTCACTCTGTATTTACCAGCTGATTAACAATGACATTCAGGAAAGCAGTTCGCAGAAAGTTGGCACGGTAACTGATTAAACTGCTGCATCTTCTTTTTGTAAAAAATTTCATTGGTGAATTGGGAAAGACAGCGACAGTGAAAAGGTAAACATGACCAAATAAAAATAATTTAACACCAAAAGTTAGTAGAAGATAACAATAGAAAGTATTAAGAAAATAAAGCTACAGGGGGCACTTATTTGAGAAAGTAAGACACATAGGGAGGTATTAAAGAACAAGCTAAAAATAAAGTAGATTATTTGTCTTCACAATCATATTTGGAGCTTGTGCAAAATACTGAGAATGATTTATGCATAGAATTGTTGCATATGCATAAATCGAGAATAAATAGATCAGAGAGGAGAAAGAAGAGAGAAAACTAAAGTGATCCTTTTTATGAGAATTCAGTACAAAACGGGTTTAAGGAGAGCAATAATTTATTAATAAAGCATAATTATAGATGAACAGCATAGAGATTAAAGAATAAATCAATTAGGGAAAGGTGTATGTGTTAGGCAACGAGGTGAAAAGGACCTCACTGGTTGATCTCATGCATAAAGTTAACATGTATTGCTGCACTACAGGCTGATACCTTGCTGGGAGTGAGTCAACATTTTGTGCATGTGCATCTATAAGAATACATCTGCCTATGCATGTTAATATATCAGAAAGGTATACGGACACATTAAGACATACGAAACACACCACTACACCGTCTGAGCTGCTCTGACGTTTTTTTTAAATCCTTTTTTATCTGTTTTTTATCTGTATTGCTTACTCCTTTCGGGTCATTGGGGGCTGGAGCCTATCCCTGCTGACATTGGGCAAGAGGTGGAGTACACCCTGAACCGGTCACCAGCCGATTGCAGGGCCACATAGAGAGTCAGACAACTATTCATGCCCACAAGAACCGACGCATGCACAGGGGGAACATGCAAACTCCCCAAAGATAAGCCTTGGGGATCCAACCAACAACCATCTTGCTGTGAGGCATGTGCACTACCTGATGTGCCTCCCATATGATCTTACCTCTGAACTGAATTCTTCTACATCAGGAAGTTGAGCACACAAATTGCACTGAGTCAGATAAATTTATAACCACATCCAGAGCACACGTAGAAGAGTGAATGAGCACAAGGGCTAAGTGTGAGTCCATCTCAGGTTGAACTATTGTGTCAATCACAGCGGTGACAGGGACGTCTGCAAAGTCAAGCTACACAGGTGGATATGCAAGGACCCGACCATCGGTGTTAATTTTGACAGCACTTTTTAATTTAGTTTTAGTTTCAGTCTTTTGCCAAAAATATCTTTTAGTTTTAGTCATAATTTAGTCATCTGAATTGTTTTAATTTTAGTCTAGTTTTAGTTGATGAAATTTCACAGCATTTTAGTCGACGATATCTGCTGTTAATTTAGTCGACTAAAATATGAAGTGTAAAGGGTAAGGCATTTTTTATGTTTCCTTGAATTTCTGAAGTCATGTTTCACACTTGGATAAAATGAAATATCTAATAACCCTTTATTGAATGTTAGTAAAGTTTGAATGTATAAATTAATAGAAACAAATTGAACTTTTGTGTGAAATGCAGTCACCTTTATTTAGGCTACCTGGCAGAGCATCTCAGTTACAATACCAGAACTGACAACAAACAGTGAACCTGCTCTACATGAATTTATCAATTCATAAAGAGAGTAGCTCTGATTGGATCGCTCCACAACTTATCCCACCACCATGAAGCTAAGGCAGTTGTGATTGTATGTCCCTCTTAACTCATCCAACCTTTCCACACAACCAAAGTAGCTGTGATTGGATATACTCCTAACTTGTCCCTACTTTCTACATGACAAAATTAGGTCTGATTGGAGTAAATCTCTGTCAGACATTTTTGTCTAGTTTTTTTTTTGTTGACGAAAATGTCCGTTAATTTAGTTTTGGTTTTTATCCATAGTTACTGTTTAGTTTTCATCTGAGAAACAAAAGGTTGTAGAAGAAAACTATGACGAAAATAATTAGTCAACAACATAAACACTGCCAGTCATCCTTTCAAATAAAACATCCTTTCATCTTGGTTAATCAAAAAAAGGCAATATAATGTATTATTATTATTTCTCTATGGCCTGGTATCAAATGGCCAGCTACTTGGAAACCTCTGGGTTAAAAGAACCAGTGGTTCCTTTTCTTTGAATCAGGAAGTTCTGGTTTGATTTATGGGGTAGCTAAAACAATGACAAGAGAGAAGGGAAACACTTGGGATAGTCCAGGCAGGATTCAGGTGTTGGCTTATGCAGGAAGAGCCCCACAAGGAACGTTCAGAGCTGCAAACTAACCCATGGAAAAACACAATTCTTACACAATTTTTGGGTCTACGTTGTAGTCCAATGGAAGGCCAAAGTAGTAAAAGCAGCAAGGAGCGAACAGAAGGAAAACAAAAAGGATTTGACATTTGGTTTGATTGCACTCAAGGCTGAATTCAACACTCTGAGACTTTTTCCTGTCACATGAATTCTGTTCATAAATGTGTTGCAGTAAACAGCAGGGGGGGCGACTTATCCAAACCCTCAGAAACAGCCAAAGGAACTGAAAACAAGGCCTTCCTTCCCCTCCAGAGGTTGTTAGAATAAATCAGAGGTGGAGATTGGTTTGGCTTGTTCTGCTCCTGTATCACTGAATCAAGATGAAGCTGGTTTGGAAACATTTAATGGCTGGGCCAGTTCACCTTAAATGGGTCCGCTGGCATTTTGAAGGTAGCTTGGCCTTCTACTCTGAAACTGTTACCCCGCCATCAACCCCATCTCCCTCCAAACCTAAGTGCAATCAGCAGCGTAGGCCGACAAGCTGCTACCTCCCACTCCCCTCCTAGCCTGCTACCGTCATCCTTATTTTCTTTCTCGGCCTCCCACTCTTCCTTTCCGCCTCGCGTTCTCTCAATCTTCTTCTCTCTCTGCTTCTCTCCAGGAGCAAATGTTTACATTTCTTGCAACAGACTGCTTCACGGGGCACCAGAGTTTATTTTGCAACCTGTGGTGATGGCTCGCTTCCTAGACAAGAGCTGGCAGCCTCTTGTTGTTGATTCTTAACATGTGTTCATCCGTTCACCTCCACGGCGGCGCGCTTCTCCCCTCCTTTTTCCCCCCTTCCGAAGACCCTCAGGGCTTCATCGGCATTCAAAGGCCACGTTGAACCATTTGACATCATGCACTTTATCGGCCTCCGGGGGGTCGTTGGAGTCCTCTTTGAAACTGTGAGGAAATATAACAAGTCTACTAAGACTGCACTCAAGTTACTAAATGCTACTTACCTTTCAGCACAAACACAAAGCAGAGGAAAGTGCAGAAGTGTTTACAGGCAAATGTCTATTAGTGTTTATTTTTGCATTTAAGTTGCAAGAAACAACTTTCAACAAATTTCATTCAAGCCATCTTCCTCCCTTCCCAAAGCAACCTAAAGTCCAAGAATGATTCAGCAAATAAGGCCAATTACAAATGGAGAAGTATTAAAAAAGTAAGTGCACTACAATGCAAGTTCAGTAGGAGGCCAAAGTCGCACAACCAAGGAGACATAATATAACCAACTATGGCGAACATGCGGAAGTGCCAAAACCTGTAGTACTCCGAGTGTCCGCTTGAGGCTGGCTGCAGAAACCTGACACCCAAATGATTGTGTGCAGGGATAGGATGGTTTTACAGCCTAATTACTCATCTTTACAGACTGTTTCAAAAAGTAGATTCATGTTAAATATATAATACATCCAGGAATGCTGGGCTGTTTTTTATTTTTATTTTTTATTTTTTATTTTTTTTTTATTTTTTTATTTTTGTCACTCCGGTTTTCTTTTATTGAAGATTTCTGGGTTTTGAAAAGAGGAGTTGCTATTGGTCAGACGGCCTTAACCCCCCCAAAATACCACATGGAGCGAATGCGCCGCACACTGAAGCGCCACGGTTTTGCTCCGACTGAAAGGCTAGTGACAAAGCCCACTGGAAGCGCAGTGCAGCCCTGTGCAGCTGGATGGGGGAGGGCGAATATCACAACAAAACATGTTATAAACTGAGAAAAGAAATAAACAACACATCACTTCGCTTCTCCAAGGTTGCTTTGCTGGGCCCAACTATATAGCTCTGTGATTTGTATCACTTCTATCTGCCTATATCCTTGTAGAAAGGATGTTTGGTATCATATATAATATTATATTTCTCCTCCTCCGTGATTAACTTTTCTTCGTCCATGGCATTTTGTTGCCTCTGGAACCCTCTGACTGACTGTTGACCTGATGCTCGTGTCTCCAGATACTCCACACGTTTGACTTCCCTTTCTGGTGCTTTCTGAACGACAGTGAATTTACAAAGTTTGGCAGCAGCCGCGCTGAAAATAGACCTGCAGCGTGTCTCCAGCAAATCGGAGTGCACTGCTGTTCCAGGGATGCGTCGCTGCCAGGCCGGAGCGCCGGCTGTGGAAATGCTCTGATAGAGTAGAGAGGGAGCAAAGTGCTCTGTGGTACAATTCGCGACTGGTTCGCAGCCCATTTGCATTATGTGGAATTTGGGAGTAAGTTTCGCCTCAACAGGGCCCCTCTGTCTGTAAGTAGGTTGATCCAAAGTTCAGCTGAAATGATGCACAGTCTGTCAGCATCCATTATAAGGCACCCACAACACTCCAAAGGTTCCTTTACAGTCAAACAGTTGACGTCACATTTCTTCTTCCAATTTAGCAGAGGAGATTGCATTTGTGCTGTGCATGTTTGTGCCATATTAATCATCTACCTTCTGTAGCTTGCAATTTAATCATTGCTGAATGCCAAGTGCTGATACTTCATGCCCGGTTAAGAGGCTGGCAATGTTGACAGGGTACAAACCCCTTTATTGGCATAGCCAGTTCATTAGCAATGCTAATAGATAGGCTAGCCTCCTATCCTGCATGCACTACTACTATTCACTCAAGAGTCACTCACTTAAACATACGAATACAAGGGATGCAACAATGCACCTTGCCCATGGTTAGGTACCTACCTTGTTTCTTTGCCCATGGTTTTCAGTTTGGTTTTGGTCTTGGTTTTGACAACTTGGTGATTAAAGTGCTTTTTTATTTTAAGGGGTTGTTGAGGAGAAACACCTATTTGTCATTTTCCTTATAGGCACAAAAAAGAACCCCCCATAAATATCCATTATATCTATATTATGATGCTGAAGAAAAAAAACAAACTTTGTAAAACAACTTTATTTAACAAAGTTTTTAGACAAACATTTTGTTTAGGTTGTTTTCATGTTTCATTTAAATACATCATGATCTCATGTTACATATTTGCCTAATATGCATTTTTTTAGTCACTTGTCATTCAACACATCATAAAATACATAACCATCAATGCCTGCTGGTTAAGGCTAATTAAATCTTGTTGAGTTTGTCTCTAGAGGTCATCCTGCTGGTTTAAGGATGGCAAGGATTTAGAAGTACTCACATTTTTTAACCAACAGGACTTTTTCAAAGCCTAGATGTGCTTTTCAAGGCTATTTTGGGCAGATGAGGGAGGCCTCTGAGCTTAGGGAGGCGCGAGCAAAATTTTTTTTAAGAGGTCATTTATCCCATATGCTGTAATCATTGTTAACTTAACTAAATGATGGATGAGGTTTGAACCTTGACTTTAACTGTTTTATTGTTTTGGTGTGGACATTTAGGTGCCCTGTTTGTCTGTTTTATTGAATGTGTGAATGTATATTATGCTGATATCTGTATTGGGAGAGCCTGAGACAAATTTACAGCCAAGTTAAACAATAAAGATTCATTCTATTATTCTGTTGTGTTAAAGTCCAAATGTAATGCAGACTTACTGTGCACTCTGCTGCTTCTTATCAGTCTCCCTCAGGCCAACACTCGAAGAGACCAGATGCTTTACATGCAGGATTTTATCAGATCTCAGCAGAGACCATCTCCGACAGCCTGTAGTGAGGAATGTGTGTTTTCTCAGTTTAGTCATCCATTAGAAATGACATCTGTACCAGACGCTCTCCGACAGCCACAGTGTGTGTTTTTGTGTGAATCTGGCCACAGATTTAAAGACCTATAGAGACTTTGGAAAGCTGACGGATGAATGTTGTGCTTGTTTACTGACAGGTCATTCAGTTTGGAGCTGACTGCGACCAGGATGAGTGCACTTGCCGTGATCCGGACGCCGAGGAGAACAAGAGCAAAGCCAAGGCGCTGGCAGGAGGAGGAGGAGGAGGAGGAGGAGGAGGAATGCAGTAGGAGATGAAAGAGGCTGAACTTGTATTCAAAAAGTCAAACCACAGACTGAACACCACAACAAACAAACACAAAAATATTCAGTTTTTACATTTGTAATGCAAAGAATGTAACAGGACGGGCGTCTCTCGATAAAAGTCCGAATTTATTTTATCACACTGATCCGGTTGTTGAGAAGCATCACATTAGTCATTTTGGTTTTAGAGATTTTCTCCTTCAAACATCCAGCCAAAAACCCACTTATGAAACTTGTACATTGTTTTTTCTCCCTATTAAGAGGTTAAGTGTTATCTTCACTGTTGGATTTGTGGAAGGGTCTGTGTGTAATAGTTTGAGAATTGGAGTGTCTCAAAGAAAACTCTGAGGTTTACTCTGTCCTATTCAAAACAAGTCCTCATCATTGGATCAAATCACTTCCATAAACAGATTCAAGGACTCTTCTGGACTTGATTTGTACGAGGATTAAGAAACTAATAGAACTGTCTGTGCCTGAATGAAGTAAAGCTTCAGCAACTAACTGTTTATTAGAAAAAGACAAACAGTGAGTGTGTTTACATGGACTTGACTATCCCTGTTACGGGCTTTACGGGACTTTCAGACAGGAGGCGCTGCCAAACCCATTCACTGTCTATCTGTCGTGCAACATCTAATCTAAGGTCTGGTCCACACATGAAGATTATTAACATTTTGACCGATTTTGGAACCATGAGGGAGATATACACAAACAATGGCAGATCACCAGTTTTGTTCTTGTAGTGCGTGGTTTGCCACAAGAGCACACCACACACCAACTGAATCACTCACCAACAACCAGGGCCTCCACTCTCACAGCTCGTATTTCTGCGTGAACAAACTGACTTAACTATAAACAAACATGGTGAACAACATCAGGAGGAACTGAAGCAAAATGCTGCCAGGAGTTAGCTTCATGTGACATCTTTAGTGTTTGGGATTTCTGTCCAGCTTCTCTTCTTATCAGTCTGTTATATATGTGACTTACAGGTTACGCTGTAGAGATGCTTGAGTTTTGCTATAAATCAACAAGTGGGTCTGTTTTGATGTCCATATACCTTCATGCTTCACCTTTACCCTTGTTTCCATGCTTATGTTTGCTTCCTGCTTCAGCCAGCTTGCTGCCTGGTCGGCTTTGTTCCGTCCCATGCGCCAAAACACAGACAATGTCAATCAATCAATCTTTATTTGTAAAGCACCAATTCTAAACAAAAGTAATGTCAAGACTTTACAATAGAGCGGGCTGAATGGGCTCAGCTGTCCTCAGTAGTCTCTAGGGCTGGGTGTTTCTAGCAACCTCAATATCGCTACAATTTACATCGCTATCTCAATACACGTAGATTGTGAACATTGACTACGCTTTTAACAGAATTCCCGACAAGTTTTGTTTTTTATTACAAAAAGAAAAAGAACAAGGATGAGTTTTAAATGATTTGACAACTTAAGAAACTTAAATTCAGGTCCTCAAAGATGGTAGACCTAAGTTCAAATTTGGCAAATGTGCGTCATCATGTAGTTTGGCTTCTACTTTGAACTGTGCCGTTGTTAACATTACCCAAAGTATATTGACAACAACTGTAAAAAAAAATTAGGAGTGCGTGACAATATTTTGTCGTATGGATATTTTGAGCACAGGCCTATTACTCTCCAAACACATCAGGATTTCAGATCAAAACTACTGAACACGTTTAATATTCGCAATATCATGTCAGGGCGTCCCTGATCTTCTGCTGAGAGGATAAAATGAGTCTTTACACACCTCACTTCACGGGATAACCAGGTAGGATCATCATTCTTTAGGACCAGGATAATCGACCCTTTAATGACTTTGGTTGGAAGCTGGGATTCAAGCCAGAACTTGGGCCAGTTACCTTGTAGTGTGTACCCAACAAGGACAAGCAAAATGCAGAGCAAGGTAGCTTCCTGTGTTGAAGATAGAAAGTTTAAACTTCAGCGCAGTGCTACTCATCCCTGCAGCATGACCAATGAGAGGGAGGAGCAAAGAGACAATCTCTTTCAGAAAATTGAGGAGGGATTCATCTCTTTTCTTTTGTAATGTGAGTTTTACCAACTGTAACCTCGGCTAGAAAAGCTCTGACTTGGAAATTAGCTGATTTGGCTGTCTAATCTTTTCATCCCAATATCAGCTGTCTTGCCCTGTGAACTTAACAAATATACACCCTCATTTCTGTGCTGATCTCCTCTTCAGCAGAAAAATCAGCACGGTTCACTTAGCAGAGCTTTTCCCTGATAAGTTGACCACAGAATGTACATCCAAAAAAAGCATGGCAAAAACCAAGTCCCATCTGAAAGTCCCTTCATCCTGGTTTTGAATATATTTGGGACATGAGGTCTACATACACAATAGGGGTGTGACAGTACTCTAAAATTTTAGTTGAGTTCGGTTTTGGGTTGCAAAAGCTATGTTTTCAGTTTGATTTGATTACAGTACATTTTTGGTAATATTTGTGAACCTCAATGTTAGGCATGAAAAAAACAAGGAAATGCTCTCTAGCTTAGACTTGTTACAGTTCGGCTGTAAATGTGTATTTTTTTCCCTGTTCAAGTTAAGCTACAACAGTCTCAAATCTTTTGTTACAAGTCCAAATATTAAGCTAGAAAAGCACTCCAAGAGCGCAGACCTCCGCCAAGCAGCTCAGTTCCACCCATAAATTGTGATTTCCACCCAACATTATGGTCCTGTATTTATTTTATACTCACATTGTGGAATGATGTATATCAATCTGCAAGAAGAGTGATTATTAGTGACAGAAATATCACCCAGTAGAGTGACCTAGTTAGTAGTGGGTCTTGTAACTTGTTGACTGAACGAATTTGCTGCTGTTGATTACAATTTCAGGAGAGGCTGCTGCATATATTTATCTTAGAAACCAAGGCTACAGGAACAGCGCCGGGCTTTCTCCATTGGCAACTTTTCCCCCTCTCCGCTGTGTCTGTGAGCAGAACTGCATGCACAGCTTTCACTGCTGATTGGCTGTTCGCTATGACATGAGCCAGCAGACGGAACGGCGAGGAGAACTCCTCCCCTGGCATTGCAAGGGAAGCTGGGAAATGTAGTGACAAAGGCTTGAAAAACTAGACGTCACTTTGCAAATGAACTACAATTTCCATAATGCCGTAAATGGATGGGATTTGCCATTATAAACGTCAATGTTTTTTTGTGACGTCAATCTGGATCGGATCAGCACCAAAATGTAATGGCTTCTTCCTTAGACCAAACCATACCTCAGGTAAAATTTTCATATAAATCCATCCAGTAGTTTTTGCGTAATCTTGCTAACAGACAAACAGACACACAAACAAACAAACAGACCCTGGCGAGAACATAACCTCCTTGGTGGAGGTAATAAGGAATTTGTAATAATTCCCAGAATCCACAACTTGATTTTATCTGAAAACTTAAACTTTGAATCAGTTTTCTGTGACAGCAAGTATTAAAAAAAGAGACTTTTACAGAGTTCATCAGCATTTTAGTCTTTTACCAGCTCCCTGCACATGAGCAAATTACTTAAAACATGTCTCCCTACACTGATGGGTCTCACAAGGAAACTATGAAGTGCACTGCACACTGACAAGTTTGTTATTAATAACTTTGGATACTTGGTAAATACTAGTATGCTGATTTCTGATACAGCACCTTATTTGGGCAAACACCTCAAGCGGTCTTCTTTTTTTGTTAACACAACCACAGCAACACTGACAAAAAATGACCATTATGGTTTATAGCAGGCTCTGCACAAGCATTTAATTCCAATGTCATTTAGCATGTCACATATAGTGAATGGGAACACAGGGATAAGAGTGAAACAGCAGATTTTAACCATGAATCCACACTGACTGAAGTCAGTCTGTCACAACCACTGCACTTTTTTCAGAGTAGAGTTTTCGAGTCAGTTTAAAAGACTTTTCTGACTGTTGACATTCAACAGGAATAATAATCTCCATTCCAGCTCCACAGAGTGCACTGGCTGCCTGCTTTCAGGATTATGTAACTCAAAGGAAGTCAGGTACAGTTGCCCATCTAAGTCCGGTTTGATACAGTGGCTTAAGCTGAGGACACCCTGCAAGATATTTGCAAGATTTTACCCACAATGGGCAAAGTCTGCAGTTGTTGGTGTGATGGGTGAGGACCAGAATCTGCAGGTGTGTGAGAGTAACAGACACGACCAGACCTCAGTCGCAGTCAGTCAAACATGTTTGAATCCGGATGCAGTTGCAAAAATGCAGATCTCAGGAAGTGTGTTTGTCTAATTTCAAGTCAGAAATATCAGTAATGCTTATTTTAATTTACTGTCAATACAATAATTTAATTTGCATTCATCGGACAAGTTCAGATAAATATCTTACTTCAAGAAATAAAAGGAAAACATAAGGCACTGACTTGCTTGTAATGATAAGAAAATATCTGCCAATGAAACAAGCCAAATCTTACTGAGTGAGTGTCTTAAATTGAGGCTTAATAACTAATCTGGACACAGCATTTCATTTCAAGACTCCCTTCAAGTTGAATTTGGCTTGTCTTATCGGCAGATAAGTGTACTTATTGCCTTATTTTCAGTTTTTGTATCTACAATTAAGATGTTTGTCCAGACATGTCAGGAAATTGTGGCTTACAATAAGTTTAGTAAGATTTTTGACATGAAATTGGACAAAAACTCTCACCTAGATGTGTTTTTTTGCAGTGCAGTGTGAACTTATTGCCAACCCAACTGCAAACACGTTAACAACCAATGAAGAAGAGAAGGTTGGACTCAGGCTAGAGCATCGGAGGCAAACAAGACATTGATATATTGACTGCCACCAACTGGTATGTTTGCTTACCCTTTAAACTGTCTTGTGAGAGTTTGATGCTCTCAGTTAGTTTTAGTTGGCTTGACAAATCACATTGGCTGTTATCCCTCATCAGGTGCAGTTGTTACGTGTGAGATGCCTAGTCTTTCAGTTGTCATGTTCAGTTGTTGGGAACTGGAGGAGATTGGTGACTGACTGAGAGAGAGGAGAGAGACTGACCGACCAAGAGCCCGGACCAGAATAAATATTGGACAGGCTTTCAGTTTGCAGCAAAGTGCACGGGACAAAAGATTATCATGGGTCAGTGTTTCAATGCTCTCTTTGTTCTAATCTTCTAATCATATTTAATCAATGAGTATCCAACGACAAAACTCATTTCTTTCTCACTTAAGAAGTCAGACCCTCAGGTTGTCACAGCAGGGAGATTGATAAGTCCTGCTGGGATGCTAGTTTCACACAAGGCATCAATGGTTTGGTCTGGTAGGTCACTTCACCATCAATGGGAAGGTTGAGGGTTCAAACCCAGCTTGCGTAAATACTTCTCTTAAGGCTGCAGGATGACGGCAGCTCTCAGATGATGGTGGATTCTGTATTAATTCCACAACTTCCTGATTCCTTTTAACAAAATCTGGTTCCTCAAATTGGCGTAGGAGCTTATCCAGGTTTCTCAGTTAAGGATATGTTCGCACAACCAAAACAAAAAGGATACTCTTAAAAACCAATCCTAACCTGAGATACTCAAGTCCTTTTGAACACACTCATAACTTCACTCTAAAGAAGCACGATGAAATCATATTGAAGAGTCTCCAACAAACTTATTTCATTCCCCCTCCTCACCATGATGTTGCATTTCAGTTTTTGTTATCAGATCGCTTCTTGAAACCAAATGGTCCTAAAAATCAAAACAGATCAGCCAAAGAATGGATTTTAAAACGTCTTTGTTCGTTCTCTTGATTTTTACGCCGACTTAAAAAAAGCTTTATCGTGGTGCATCATAACATCCATCTGATCTATGGGTCATGAGTAGAGTGAAGGATTTGTATGTGTAAAGACTAACATGTATAGACTAATATATTTGGATCACCTAACATATCTGCTAGAACACGCATTAGTTATACAAGACAGTGCACTATTTATACCATAAAACTTACAGTACAAGCAATTATCAGTACACTACTGGAAGGCAACCTGAACGTATCTTTATTATTGCACAAAATATCCATATCATGGTTAACGTTTCTCACTGAACTGTTACAGTCACTGACAGAACAGTGAAGTCTGAATCCTTCTCACTCATCACAGAGCTCTGTTATATCACACTGAATACTGTGGAAAGGAAGATCTAATGAAGGTAAATACATTTGGTCAACATTGTTGTTGCGCTCCACATGAGCCTCAAACTCCATCTGCATGTTTTCACATCAGAAATGTTCTGGTATCCATGAACCAGAGGTGATGAAGTTCCCCATCAGACTGTTGTATGTATCTATAAAAGTGTAATCTTGCTCTTCTGTGATATTTTACAGTTCTTTATACTCTTTAAGAAATAAATAGAAAATGTATATTGACCAAAACACTGCGTCCTCGTGTTTGATTTTCGAGGGGATTACTTCAGGATGGTCTCTTCTCATGTATGATAGGCAGTCTATGTAATGTCTATTTAATATCTGTTTTTGGAGAAGTGTTTTTATAAAAGGATAGTTTGGATTTATGAAGTGGGGTTGATTAAAACCCATGGCACTGGGGAGTATAATTTCCAATAATGCAACTTGCCATTGGGGTATGGAGCTGATATATAGCAGTCAATGGTGCCACATAAAGCCTGCATCTACCCCACTGTTTGGATAAACCTACTCAAAAAAGTATTTTGGCTTGACTATGTGCATGGTAGTTCTTGCAAATGGCACACAAATATTAGTATGACCTTGACAAACAATCATGCATGACCAGCTGCTATAGACCTGCTCGACTCCAAGTGCTCTATCCTGCATCAACCGTCAACAGAAATGATGTCATCATAAATTTACACTTTTAGACCAGTTAAACCCAATTTAATGGCAGTTAGGCAAATAAAGATTGATTTATTGAATCTATCTCAGATAAGCTCAAGTCTCAGCACTATTTCTGGGTGTTGTTGATTTATGGCTTTGTCTTTGCATGGTTAAGTTAGAACCTGTGATTGTAGATGTAGCAAAAAACTGTGTTAACTATGGTTTTTTTGCAGGCGGAAGGACACGTAGGCTGTGCCGTTTCCCAAAATAGTGCCTAATCAAAGCGGCTTGGTAGTGGAATATAACAAGATGTAAACAAACTGTACTGAGTGATGACCACACAGTTTTTGTGGCTTGTTTCCTCCCACAATTCTTATAATTTTGCAGATTGTTTGGCACCATCTACAGCAATGTACAGCATTAGTGTCTGTTCTCAGTTTTAATGAACAGAGAGAGAACTGAGCTGTGACACTGTGGTGCACGTTCAGGATCATGCCATGTACCTCACACAACCCCACTTCAAAAAAGCAGAACTATCTCTTAAAACTCAGGAGAGAACCAAAGGGAGCAGTGCTACCACTGCTAACAGTAGCATCAGTCATTTACATAGAAATGAATATTTCAGCAGCCACGTTTTCACAATAGATTTTTTATTATTTCTGATGTAGCAAAGATCAAAGTGTAAAAGTTTATGATGGCCACATACAGTATAGACAGAATTATGTCATGCAGATAGGAGATACTTCACATTTTATCAAAGGTCAAAGGTCTCCGTCTTTTCATCTACTTTATTAAAGATCAATTTCATGTCTTTTTTTTTAAATTCATTGACCAGAAAGTCACATCATCTTTTCAACCAATTTAAACCAACAAATCTCAAACCCTGTTATTTTAATCAAGTGCAGTCACTGAACTCTGATCGTTGGACTAAGCTACACAGCAGATTTTACAGGACGATACTAAAGCACACAGACATGTTGTAAAATATCCACTGTTGTATATTTATATACAGGAGAAAAACACTGTGCTATAATGTGATGCTTTATGAAATACTCTGCTGCCTATACAAAAATCTACAAGTGTTGAGTTTTAGTATTCACATGAGACTTGTTAAAAATCAATGAATAAAATACATTTAGCTTTTCTCTGACACTGACCTCCAGCATGACTACAGTGGTCTATAACAAAAAGGTGTTACAGGTCCAAAGGTTTACACAGGAATGAGGGAAAGTCATCATTGCATGAGGTTTGAACATAGAGACAAACATGTCCATTTGTACAGCGCTCATTGTTGTCACTGTAAAACACTGAAGGAAAACGTCTTTGTTTGGCAGGTTTTATTGAACATGAGGAGAAAATTAAAGGATCTTTGAAGTAAAACTAATGAAAATTATCTTTTTAAGCTCCTCTAACAGCTTCTCTACAAATGCAAACTATCCACACTACATTCAGCACGTTATCACTAATACTTTATCACAACGCCAGTCCAACTTCCTGTTTCATAATCTAGAAATTAAAGTTCACTTCCTAAAGGCCGTCTGTGTTTTTGCTCTCTGAAGCAGTGGTTTTAAACTGGTGGGTCTGGATCCAAATAGGTCAAAAAAGGAGTTTTTTTTAAGGTCGCAAATGTGTGCCTGGGAAATAGAGTAAAAAATGATGATGTACAGAAGGCCATGTGTCCTTATATTTGATGAATAAAGTTTACTCTGATTTGCAATCATACAAAACATTTTGGTTGCTTCCTAAAGTCTCATCAAACATCCACGGTGACAAAAGCGGGAGCGTAATAGTTTCTTAATGGTCGAAGTTTTGGGACATTGCCCTCTCTTGTTTGCTAACAGAGATGGCAATCAAAAACCAATTCCAGCTAGCTCAAGGAATCAATATCATGAGTCCTTTTGCTGATCAGTTCCTTTTTTTTCTTCATGCCTTGCAAATCAACAACAACAAAGAAGTCATGTGTGATCATGGCAGATAGGAAACATCCATCCATCCTTCACCACTAATTCGGGGTCGTGAGGGGGGCCGGAGCCTATCCCAGCTGACATTGGGCGACAGGCGGGGTACTGGACCAGTCGCCAGCCAATCACAGGGCTACTTAGCGAAAAGGGCAACCATTCACACTCATATCTAAGGGCAATTTGGAGTCACCAATCATCCTAATCGGCATGATTTTGGTCTGTTGGGGGAAGCTGGAGTTCCCGGAGAAAACCCAAACATGCACGGGAAGAACATGCACACTCCACACGAAAAGGCCCTGCCCGACCCTGGGATTGAAAAGGCGTCCTTCTTGCTGTGAGACATGTGAACTATCTGCTGCACCACCATGCTGCCCTGCAGAAATGCCCATTTGATTTTTTTAGGTCAAAGGTTAAGGTTGGAAGTTGTTCTTGCAAAATCCCAGACAAGCTCCATGTGAGTTTTTTTTTTTTTAGGGGAAGCCTAGAATCACATTTTGACCTGTGCACATAGTACACCATTTAAAAGATATGAGTCCCAAAAATGCCACTACAACAAAACCCACCACAGACCTTCTTCTCTACTCAACCCTATGCTTTAACTGTCTGATGTCAAAGAGGTGGGAAGTTCTTGTCTGTCCATCTTATTGTGATCAGTTTTTGGAATTAGATTTGGGTCACAATGTCTCATTAGGGAGGAGGTGGAGGATCCACAGGCCAAACCAGTAAAGAACCACTCAAGTTTTACAACAGATATACCTGTTGTTCAAATTCGGACATTTTCTTCTCTGTGTCTCTTCATGACGTTCTATAAGTTTTACACACTGCATTGACTTTGATTATTTTACAGTAACTTTGCCAGGTTACTTCGCATGAAGATGACATTGTTAAAACCACTATAACTAAAACATGACTACAAAGATGCTCAAATCTGGATAAGGCCTGATGTAAAAGCACACGACACAGCAGCCAAAACCACGCCACAGCTGTGGAAATACAGGATGTTAGAGCAAATGTTCACCTGCTGGATGTGCTGCGATTATTCTCTATAAATGCACACTACAAGCATCAGAAGCTGTAAAATGTTAACCAATGGCAGTCATGTCTTAGATGATCTGAAACTAAAAACAACAGTTTGATCTTTACAAAATCCCTACACTTCATAGATTCATTTTAATGTAAACTTTACAAGGACAAAGCATTAATTTCATTTTCAAGGTCTGATCCAGAAGCAGCTTTTGAGAGAGATGTGGTCGGCTAGAAATCAGTTTGACATCAAGAGTTTCATACAGATGCACCCACTTAAAACTTCCCCACTTTCCCTAACAGGGTCTTGGCTGGTCCCTGACAGTTCCTGACAGGGCCTGCTCACCCTGACAGTCATTGATTGTAAACTCTAGGCAGCACTGGGGTGAATTTGTGGTGTCAAGTTTGCTCTCTGTTGATTTGGCAGCTGATTTACAAACCAAGGAAGAGGTTGAGGCTATGTCATCTCATGGAGACACCCTGCAAGTGCATGAATGGGCATGTTTTCAATGGATCTTAGGACCAACTTCAGAGAAGTGTGGAGGAATCTAGTGGCTGGAAGTTGGCTGGCAGCTGGCAGGGAGGGGAAAATTGAAGCAGCTGAATCTGTTTGTAATTTATCTCTATAACTGAGCTACAATAAGAGTAGGTCTGGATTTATACAGGCACAGAGGAACACATGTCTGACCTTTAGGCAATGACTGAATATGAGGTGAGAGAAAATCTGTTTTCCATTTAGATTATACTTTTACATCAGATTACTGTTTTACAGGGAAAAAAATGCGCTCCTACTGTATCAAAGTTTTAGGATTGAAAAGTCCAACAAAAAAATAAGAATCATGTCCCAGTGTTGAGCTCTAGACAGCACGTCTATCTAAAATTGTTGTATTTGTCAGGATTGACAAACTTTTTAAGTTTGTCAATCACATCCTTGCAATAACTTCACACAGCACAGCCCAGAAGAAAATTCTCAAATGATGTGTTGGGTAGAAGCTTTAAAGGGTCACATCTTGGAGAAAACTGCACCCTCTCTCGTCAGTCTTTTGGTTTCACAGCAGTGGCTGTCTCTTGTGACATGCCAGAGGTCCCACTCTGCCCTGCTTAGATACACCAGGTCTACTGTTGGTGAAGCCCACTCGTATGCACTGGAGCAAATCAGACTGACCCAAACGGGAGGTCATTCAGAAACGGACCAAGAGAGGGTGAAGTTAAAAAGAAAAGACTGAGAACTGCTAATTTGATGACTCTATTAAATCAAAAATCAAAACAGGGAGCCCAACAGATCAACCTTCAGTCGGTAAGCTAACCTGCTGTTTTTAATCAGGTCTGGTCAGGTACGTAAGAATATGCCAGTTCAGCACTTTGCCTCATCAACCTGTTCCCTGTACTTCTCCGGCCTCCGGATAGCCTTCATCCAGTCCTGTGCCAGGCCCATGTTCTAACTCTCCAGGTATCCTTAGAGCTAACCCCTTCATGATGCAAGTGGTTGCCCCCTGTGGTCTGGTCCAACTCACCAGGTCCTGGGCACCCAGTATATGGTGAGCTGGATCAGGTTTAGGAAGGGGAGCTTTCTGGGCTCATGGAGGGGGCCCATTAATGTTAGCAAAGACAAAATCTATCCCAAATTTAGGGAAAACTCAATGAAATTCTGAACCCAAAAGCAACATTAACGCAGTTTGTTCTAGCGGGAAGTGCTGTTGCCACACATTAAGAAGGTTGCTGGATCACCTCCCTAGTCAGATGGAGCCTTTCTATGTGGAGTTTACATGTTTAGTACCAGAAAGAGATAAAGCGGTTTAGATAATAAAGGGATGTTTCAAGATGTTACCCTTGTCCTGTTGCTTTTCATGTGAATGGTCACACTAAGACCAACTGCGAACATCTCTCGGTCAGTCAAAAGCAAACTAAAGCTGGGCCCAGGAGACGCACATTAGCGAGGAGGCTTACACCAATGCTGGAGATGCACAGATATCAACAATGGCATCCAAGGAGAGCTTGTTTACTGTGGTTTTCGGGGGACTTTGCCATTTCTGTGGGTGAGCCTGTGTGAAGTTTTTGAAGAATGGGTGACGTTTGCTTTATCCTTAACTCATATTGCAAGAAAGGATGGATTTGTATGTGCTGAGGCTAATTGAACATGAATAGATGTTAAACACTTGTACTGATCAGGTTATCATAATGCACAGAGATGATCTCTCACCCGATTACACCTTTTTATACATTTGCCAATAAACAAAGGGGAAGATGAATCATGTAAAGATTTGTTTAGCTCCTGGAAACTGAAGTAAACCTGCATTTTCTTGCTTCTTTGTTGGCACTGCCAGATCTCTGTGTTCCTGTTTGTATCTGTGATGGATGCTCTGGATCACTTCACAGCTCCTTCGGCTCGCCGTAGTCGTTATACATGACGGTGAGTGTCTGCTCGTCACAGGCTTTGTGGACATCCTGGCCCATGTCAGACCAGTTCAGGCCAAAGCTCTTGGTGTCGGTGTAACGGCAGGACAGGAACTTTAGGGACATCCTGCGGAGGCCGATCTTTGGCTCCTGCAGGAGACCCTTACACCACGGAGAGAGCTCGTCTAACTGGGAGAGGATGAGGCCGGCCTTCCTGTGGAGACAAAGAGAAGAAACAGGCTAAGTGTTTTTGTGCATCATGTATCACAGTGAGAAGAATTTCCTTTAAGTATTAACAAGAACATCAACTTAAGTTACTGATTGTAACTTAAGTGTAAGTTCGAAGTCAGAGAACAGCCTCTGCAGATTTTGCTTATTCATCAAAAACATTGTTCTCATTCCTCCGCCAAAGCAGCACCTCTGCTGCAGAGCTGCCATTCAGCCAAACCACAAGTCTGCTGGACACACCAGAGTCACAGCTCATCATACTGATGAACTGATGACACCTCGGAGCACCCAGGATACACACTCAACAAGAACTACTTCAAGAAAAATAAATGTCAGAAGGAATAAAGACAATTTCAGCAGATTGTTTCACAAATAAGACAAAAACACTCAAAAACTACATTAATGTTTTGTTCTGATGACCGTCATAGACACTGACCTGCACAACATGCATTACCAACGTTGCTGATGTAATAATTTCACATTTATGATCATGAGGAATGTGTGAGGCGGCTGGGATGAGAATCAGCCCCTCCAAATCTGAGTTCATGGTCCTTGACTGGAAGAAGGTGGAGTGAGATCCTGCCCTAAGTGGAGGAGTTCAAGTACCTCAAGGCCTTGTTCACAATTGAGGGAAGGATGGAGCGGGAGATCAATGGGCAGATTGGTGCGGCGTTGGCAGTGATGCAGACTCTGCACCAGTCCAGTCCATCGTCCAGTCCATAAATTCACTGTACAATCTGTGTTCCTGCCCTCACCTATGGTCAGGAGCTGTGGGTAGTGACGGAAAGATCAAGATCATGGGTACAAGTGGCTGAAATGAGCTTTCTCTGCAGGGTGTCCAGGCTCCCCCTTAGAGACAGGGTGAGAAGCTTGGTCATCCAGGAGGGCTCGGAGTAGAGCTGCTGCTCCTCCAAGTTGAGAGGAGCCAGATGAGGTGGCTTCGGCACCTAATCAGGATGCCTCCTGGACGCCTCCCTGGTGAGGTGTTCAGGGCATGTCCCACCGGTAGGAGACCTCAGGGAAGACCCTGGAAATGCTGGAGGGACTACATCTCTCAGCTGGCCTGGGAACGCCTCGGGATTCCCCGAGCTGAACAAAGTGATCAGGGAAGTCTGAGCTTCTCTGCTTAGGCTGCTGCCCTCTCAACCTGACTATGGTACGGTACAGTACGGTGAAGAGGAATGAAGATTACAACAGCAAGTAAGGCAAATGAAGAGGAGAACATGGTCAGGGGAAGAATGGAGCTAATGAAGTAATGGTTTCAACGCTCCCTTACTCACTACTAAACAAACAAACCACACACAGGACCCTGTCTGTAATATGTTGATGCAGAAGCCTCTTATCTCCAGAATTTCTACTTTTCCGGAAGTGAAAATGATTAAATATTGCATTTTCCTCATTAGAATTCGTATATTTCTTATTCCCCTTTTTGGTTTAAAGTTCTCAAAACCCATTCACAAACATGGTAGGTGACCAATACCAATGCTTGATGGAAAAGAAAATGATATAAAATGGAGATAAGATGTTTTAACTGACAGTGATGTTATGTTTCACTGAGGTATCTCAGATCATAAATGATCAAAAATAAAGTGAGACATGCCTGCATGGATAAAAACAACCATTCAAAGGAATACAAATGTTATATTACTCTAGACATATGTGTTTGAGCCCCTGCAGCATTCAAATATCCGTTTGTTAAATCTTGACTCAAAAACTTGTCTCTTTCTCCTGTTGATCTGACTGACAGGCTGAAGTTCTTTCATGTTCTGAACTTGAATTTGGCACGGACGGCTGCAGTGTGAAAACACAGACACTGTGTGGCCTGTGGCTTTTTACACTATTTCATCTGCTGTCTTCTCCTTAGTCCAAATCAACTGCTGCTCTGTAAACATAAAGCACATCAACATATTTTCTGGTATGCTGTAATGTTGTTTTTGGAGAGACACTCTGCAGCGTGTGCCACTATAAGCCACAATCCCTTTTATTTGAGCAAAAACAACTCAGACATATTCCTGAGTTATTTTTGGAAGTCCTGTTTGATTTTACACACAGAGAGACATAAGAAGTCACATCCTGTTTGCAGCTGCCTCTCGTATTTTTAAGGACTAAGTAGATATTATTGTATTGTTTCTGGAACATTGGTGTGTAATATCTACGTGGATGCACAGCAGGATGACAGCTGTTACAAATGAAATGACATAATTTAACATAAATTTATATTTTTCGACCAGTTAAACACATTTTAATGGTAGTTCAGCAAGATGCTGCAATATTAATCAACATCATTCTACCCCAGATCATATTCATTATAGATAATAATGTTAATATTAGATTGAGCTCTCTATCCATGGTTGTATCAGTTATACATCCATAGTAACTATCTTTACAACCACATAGACATGAGGACCTTCTTGAAAATGAGATGCCACATCTCAAGGAGCTTACCTTTATAACATTTATATTCAACAAATACAAAAATGGTGCTATACAAATAAAAATGGTTGATTGAATCTATATTCAGCAGAGACACATGTGATGGACAGAATTATGATGAGGGTGTCCATGGGTCTGTCGCTATCATAAATTTGTATTCTTAGTCCTTTTGTCTCTGCCTGTATGGATCCATGTCTGCATGTATGTATGTGTATGTACAAATATGTATATATAATTGTAAATATGCATATATGTGTATCTATAAAATGAAGAGTTTGCCTTCAGCCTGCTATATTGTAAAGTGCCTTGAGATAACCTGGTTATGAACTGGCGCTATATAAATAAAGATTGATTGATTGATTGATTGATTGATAAATGCATGTGTACATCTACAACAGTAGCTTCTTCAGCCTCACTTTTGCTTTTTTGCTCTGTGGAAACTGCAGAGGAAGAATAATTTTAATGATGTCAGCGTGTCTGCACACAGGAGCGTTTGTGTCAGTGCACTGCTCCCCTACAGCCATTCATATCATTTTTCAGAAACCTCATTATGTACCCAATATTATGCCACAGACTTCAGTGGTTTGAGGAGATGGGGGTATTTATTTGCCTTAAATAAAGAAAAAAACTGTGGTTTGTTATGCTTTCATTTTTAGGAAAGCAGAGGAACGTCTCGCAGGTTCCAAATAGCAACAGTTGTCAACATAAATCCTGGGGCATGTATAGGAGTGGAAAATGATGTGAAATACAAAGTCTCGTTTAAAAAAAATGGTCCTCAACCCTTATTTCTACAGGGTCTCAACTTTGCACACAACCAGACATGTAGAAGCATATGCATGGTAACATGACATAACTTCTAAAGACAAAAGGGAACTATATAAGTATATGAGCCTATAGAGCACAAAAACAGGTTTAAAAAAAAACAAAAAAACGGTGTACATGTGCCAAAATGAAAGGATAAGCACCCGGTAAAAGACCACAACCTCATTTATACACCAGACCACATTTCTTTATTAAATGGAGAACAAATATCAACACTTTTGTGTTGTAAGGATATTTTCGCTTCACTTTAGACATGTTTTTGATGAGTTTGTTTGACGAAGTGGCTCATGCTCAGCAACCCAGTAGCACCCACTACAGTATTATCTGATTGCCTGTAACAAATGTTGATTGACAGAGTGATTGTCCAATTACCTGCTGGATATGCTTCTGAAAGGTTCTGCCCTCCCCAAACACTTTCTACTGGCTCTTTTGTAGATGGATTAGTGAAATATTTTGAACGGTCCATCTGGTGTGTTAGGTTATAAAGAAGTCGTGATGATCAGCAAATCATGAAGTTGTGTAGATTTGGCATGTCAAATGATAAAACTGAAAGTCTAGCTGTCTCTGATTAAGTGCTTGCTGAAGCTGAAGCAAAACATTTCTTTGACCTTCTTCTGGGAAAAATCATTGGAAATCACCTTCAGTTTGTGTACTTACAATTCACACTTCATGCTGAATCTTTGTTTTTAACCAGTTCCGGAAATCTTTTAGCTTTAGATGAATCTTGTTACGGACAAACAACAGCGTTACAAGTGGAAGAGTGACTGTGTCCAATGGAGACTTTAAGTGATTTCTTTTTGTCTTTGACCTTCTTTTAATAATAATTAAAGAGGCAAACAGTGCCAGCATTTATCTTGAAATTGCCCTGAAAAATTACAACATTCATCCCATAAGGAAGAAATATTGCTATATCATATTCACACAATATTGTTCAGCCCAAAAACAGAACAAAATGTGTCACTGGTTTGGCAGGGCACTCTGGTTCAAGTCCAGGTGTGCCTTTGGAATTTGCACCATCATGTGTTTTTACCACAACTATGGGTTGGAGAATTATTTAGTTTTTCATGAACTCTATCTGTTCTTGACATGCTTTGATTTATGTCTAAGAATGTTGATTCAGTAACTTTGAAAAATTCCTATGAAACCTTGGGGAGTTTTGTAGTTAACAGAATAAGCAAACTGGAATAACAATTGAAACAGACCATGGTCAGCATTTTTCAAAACCCAAAACAAAAATAGATTTAAGTTGTCAATTCTCAGTAGTTATCAAGCTTCAAGCACATCAGCACTTTGTATCAAGTTAAACTGACGTTAAATCTTTTGACTGTAAAAATCCTTTGTTGAAATTGGCAGAGGAAAAATAAACTTTCTGACTCACAAATGTTGTTCAGAGTATAATTCAACATAACGCAGGATCAGAGTGAGCCATGGACTTGTTTCTACTCCCAATAAAAAAAGCATTCAAGAGGACTCACTCTGTTTTTATCAGCTGATTAACAAACACATTTGGTTAAGTCCCCATTTCGTAGGTTGCTTGGATCGTTGATGTGGACATCCTGCTGCTGTGGACATTACAAAGCTTCATCTTTACAATTGCAAATATTTTTTCCTTACCTTTCCTTTTCATTATCATTACAGTTCCTAATAACAGCCTTTGAGTGATCAGTAAATTAAAATACGTGGAAATTGCTGCTAATATCATACATACAATACTGATTACCATCATGGTCATCCTGTTGCTCTGGACCTGCTAGACTCCAAGTGCTTTATTCTCCATCAACCATCAACAGACAGGACATCATTCAACACCAGTTCTCATTTTCAAGCTGAGTTATCCCAATTTAACTGCAGTTCAGCGAAGTTCTGTTATAGTAATCAACATCAGTTCTTTTCACTTTATGATCATTATAGTTGTTGAAGTTACTGTCAGAATGACTTGACTATCTGTGGTTATTATTGATTATACCTCCATAATAAATACCTTTAACCATACAGAGAGGAGGACCCTCTTAAAAACAAGATGCCACATCTCAAGGGGCCAACATGAAAAAGTTCATATTCAATGGAGACAAATGTGATGAGGACAACTCTATGGTCCGGGGATCCATAAATTTGTTGCTATCATGAATTCTTATTTAAGTCCCTTTGTCTCTGCACACCACCCTACCTCCGCCCACTCACACTACCAACATGGCTTCAGTGGGGGGGCTGTGTAACATGAATCAGGTCCTGCCCCCGACCTCCTGTTAGTTAAGAGACTGGGTTTTTGCTACTGGAACAGCTGCCAAATGTAGTGTTGTACTGAATATTGAGTTTGGAATGATGTAAAACATAAATAAATGAATAAAACAACAACAAAATAACTAAATAAAATATATACATATACAGTATAAATCTGCATTTGCTGTGTTTTGGTACAATACAAATAAAACTGATTAATTGATTGATTAAGTTCATACAGTAACTAATTAAATCACTACACCTTCTAAGCCTGTAGAAAAAATGCTGTAAAGCTGGCGTTCATATGGTGCCGACAGTATGTGCCCTCATTGGTGATCAGTCTGAGCTGATCTGATGATTCTATAGATCACTGATGGTATTTCATTAATTATTATCACTGAATTTAATCTCTTGGGAATTTGAGGGCTATCATGTGCCTTTAACTGTCCTCTAGTTACACACATTGCTCAGGGTCAAATGTTTTTACAATTATGCTTAGAGCACAGGTGCAAGAGTGCATGAGCACAAGGTTTAACAGTGAATCTGTCTCAGGTTGTACTTTTTGTTCACCACCATAGTGACAGGAACAGAGAGCCTGAGTGTAAAGTCTGCACAGTTATGCTACGCACACAGATATGGAAGGACCAGGTCATTCTTGCAAAATAAAACACCCTTTGGTCTCAGTTTTCCAAAAAAAGGATCATTAAATTAATCATTTTTGTTTCTCCACAGCATGGTACCAGTTTGGGCCCATGGTTGGGGACCTCTGCTCTAATGCATGTGCAAATATCCACTAATAGTTGCATGAGAGTACCACAGTTAGAAAGAGACCACCCCCACCACATAATTAAATTATCCCCTCATACCTCATTACTGCACTGAGAAAAGCACGTCTATATAAACTCTTAATAAATCTTTTTCCGTTTGATTAACTGCATATTTATGGTGTCTTGACACATCACTAAAAATACTTTGTCACTGTTAATGTGCCTGGACCTTTCATAAGAGCTGAAATGAATGGAACAAACTCTCCTCATGAAGGTGAATGAGGACTTTTAATTAAAGGATCAGCCTTATAATAAAATATATTAACATTGGTAATGGGATATTTTTACTTAATCATATCAGATTATATAAATATTTAAACTTTGTTTCTCTGCACTTTTCTGCATCACAGAAACTAATAAATCACTGCTGGACGAAAAAGGCATCAGAGCTCCAACAGTGTGTATTTTTGTCTTCATCTTGACTATTAAAAGTCAGAGTACAGAGTAAACAGTCTGCTGTGATTACGATCACGATTTCCTCTGAGATATTCCAACCATAACAGTACTTATTATCACGAGAACCCCTCTGATTATGCTGTAGAGTAAAAACAAAGACTATAGATGAAAACCAACTATTTTACAGTTCATTAAAGAGCAAAGAATCTAACCAAGGACATTTTCAAGACTTAGACCGAGCCAGGACTGAGGATTTACTTCAAGCTTGGCCAAAACTGTCTCTCGTTTTACAAATCAGCCACCAAGCAGCGTGCCTGAGGTGATGGGTGCTCCCCTGGTGATGACAGGGTCTGGCCCAGGGGAACAGAAGTGTCAAGGCTTGGAGAGACGGCCTTTTCGTGAGTCTATGGTTCGAGTTAGAACGTCACGCGATGTTGCATGAAAAGAGGGAACAGAAATGTCCTCCGCGGGATGCCAAACGGTCTCGTCAGTGAGATTTGATACGTTTCTAAAAACAGCAGATCGGAATATCTGCTGCCACAAGAAAGATAAAGCCACAGTTGTTCATTCATTTGTTTCCAGATATTGCTTACTTGGCTGATCAGAGTTTACATTGAGTCAGAGCCTGAGCAGACCTCTTGTTATCTGTATTTTGACTGGCTAATGAAAATCCAGTTTATCCACTCCTCATTGTTTGTGACAGGGGAGTGGGGGAATTCTCTGCATAAAAACATGGGGCTGATTTGGAAAGATGAAACCACGTGTGCGTCTGTGGTCTGCACATGTACAGTATGTGTGTGTGTGTGCAGGAGGGGAGCCTGTCTGCTCTCTTGTTTACAGTCCACAGCACCACAGATGTGTTGTTTGGGTGGGAGAATTGTATTCTGTCTCAAATGGACAAAGACCTGATCATTTAAGAACAATCCTCAGATACAGGGGACTTGAAGAGGAGCTGATCTGAAGGTCAAGCTCAGATTTTTCTGACAAAGACTTTGTTTGTGTTTCACATTCCACTTTGGGCATTCATGTCCAAGTTGAACACATTTCAGTGTGTGCATCAAAACATGTCTTTTATAAAGACCTGTAACAAGAACCCATTGGTTCTTCTTTATGCAAATAAAACCCAGAAATCACATCAATGACTCTCAGGTTAACTGTAGTTTATTTACTTCTAGCCTCCCTGGTGGGATTTCTGAGGCTGGTATTCCTGTCAGTGTTGCCAAGTTTGGTTATTATAAGCGACTTTGAGCTTGTTTTTCTCTAAAGTCGCTTGCAAATCTTGTGAGTCACGTTTTTTTTGGGCTTGTTTTTTACCGTGTCGTTGTTTTTTTTGGTCTTGATGTTTTGAGCGTGTGAATCTCTGCTGATTATCTCCCATCTCCCCACAATAAAGCAAGACACAAGTGTGGTAGGTAGTTTGTCCTTTCCACCCCACCGTTTCCTGGTTATCGCGCCCGCCCAAGTTGATTCAGCACAAAAACACTTAGGCACATGGCACATGCAACATAATTGCCGGGTCAGCTTATTATAAGAGACTGTGGGCTTCTCCTTTTGAAAAGTTGCTTGTACATGGCAGTAGCAGGATGCGTTTTTTAGGCTTTTACCAAAAGTGCATTTTCTCATTTGGGCTTGTTGTGCCCCCAAACCCAGGAGGGATCTGATACACACTCTACTACCAATATAGATGAATTTCATAAGTTACACAAACTACTTTGTCCCACTCCAAACATAAATTAAAAACAAATTAAAACATTAAAACAAAAATAAATGTTGCTGTAAAAAGTGGCAAAAATGATGTTTTCACCAAAAATAAATCCTTATAGTCAGAATTAAATTTATTTCTAGTGTAGCTATTACTGTTTTCACTATAATAAAGCTGTGGAGGATCAACATAAAACTTAGATATCTGTTTGGTTATAAAAATCAAGGTTAGACAGACTGTTTAGCAATAACAGAGTTATAGATAACAGTAACCCCTCCCTTCACTTCTATATAAAGACAAGGATGTTCCACCTCGAACAAAAGGATGTTAAAGAAGTAAATTAAGAGACAAATAAGAAAAAAAAAAGTCACTGTGAAACTGAAATGTAATGTGGCTGAAAATTAAAACAGGCCTTATGAAGATTTCTTAAAAAATCTAACAAAAAACAATCATTTATATCACATAAGAAAAAAAATTGCTGGAGGTCGATTGTTTTGGGCTAGTTTTTATTGACCTGGTTGCTTATTACAGTAGAAAATCTGGCAACACGGATACTGCTTCCAACACGGATATTTTTTTTGTCAGGAGTACTTACTAAGCACTTACCTTTCTTTATTGTTGACCTGTTTTTTATGTTTAATGTGTTAGAAGCAGATGTGAAACTAGAAAAAACATTTCATTGTGTAATACACAATACTGTTGACCTCTGAATGTAGACACTAAGCAAGGTAAAGTATAACCTTACATAACCAAATACTCTGGCAATAAAAAAATACAATATTGCACTCTGAGATATATAAAATATAAATGTGAAAGTGTATGTGTGATGAACCTGCTTTCAACAGTAAACAGAGGCTTGTTATGTTGACCTATTTCTGCAGTGTTTTGTGCTTGAGATGTAATGTTCGTGAACAAGTTGAGCCTTTTGAACAGCACCTCTAAGTGAAATATGAGAACTGATACGCAGTTGTGAGTGAGCCGTTTGTTTGAGAGTCGTTCTTAAATGCAAAATGCATGCAAAATTAGGAATGGCTCGCAAACAAACGTCTCACTCTCAACTGCGAATAGGTTCTCATGGTTCACTTAAAAGAGCTGTTCAAAAGACTTGTCTCGTTCTCGAAAGTCACATCACTAGCGCAAACCACTGCGGAGGTACATCTCGGGAGTGAGGGAAGACATGAGAAGAAAAAAAAAGTTGGCATATTGCTTTGAGTTAAATCATTGCTTAATTGACACCAAATATGGACACGGTCAAACACACCAGGATATGTGATCTTCAAATGCTACAGTACTAGTGTTACTGTATGTCCATGTTGAAAAAATGATTAAATAATTAAACCAATATTTAGTAAGGCTAATATGGTCATCAGCATGTCGTCATATTTGCAGTTCTGTTTGAAGGTCAGCCAGTCCATATGTCCTCTTCCCGACACAAAGGTACAATATTTTTTCGTCTTTGTTGTCTTGATGTTTTTTTGAGAACAAGACTGCTCACATGACTTTGGTAGTTGTCATGATAGGCACTGATTGACCACCAAATGCAAAGACAGCAGGCATCATCATGATGACAGCACCATAATAATCTGAATAAATATTCAATCGGTTGATCTGGCAGCAGGAAAATGGGAAGACAGAGAAGGAAGTTGAGGACATCTCAAAGCAGCACGTGAATAAAGAGAAGTATCTCTTCACGTCCCTCGTATTTATCAGTCTTAATACACTGTGAGACTTTAGACCAACAACCCACAGTCTTAGAAGAATGTTTAAAAATACCGTTGTTATCCTTTTATGACCACAAAGGTTACTTATCCTCATACACAAACATAAAGAGCAGATCAAGATCAGACCTCGGTGTTGAGAGTCCACTTCAGTTCCTCTGGATGCAGACGATGCAAATGATCTGCAGGGATTTTACAAAAACCTGCCAACAACAACATGATGCCTGAAAAGTCTGCATGAGTCTTATTTTAGTTTTCTAAAAATGATATCAGTAGTATTTTTGTCCTGGCGTCAAAGCAACAGTTAATTTGCTGCATTTGTTTTTCCCAGTGGACGAGTAATGTCAGAGACAATGAGTGTCTGACGCCGCAGGGAAGTCGTCAGCACGCTCAGTCGTTCAGCAGAGGAGTGAGGCCGTTAACCTCTCTGGGTCACAACACACAGCATACAGCTCTGAGATGACCTCCACTCCAAGCTAAATACAAATCAACATCTACTGTTCATATGATAAAACAAAACATGGTAACAGTCTATATCACAGAATGATAGAGATGGTGATATTGAAGTTAAAGTGAGATATTAGAGGTAAAACATATAAAATGATGTGTGGTTATAAATTAAGAAATCAGCAACATATCTCTGAAAAACATGAAAGGTCTTAAATTCAACCCTTCACTACCTGTTAGTCAACATGACAATTAAATGCATCCTGGCTGCTTATTATTCATTGTTAAGGGATATGCCAACATTTTTCTTTTATTTTCATGTCTTGCCTCACTTACAAGTCCATGACAAGCAGATGGACACCATTCTTTTGACTGTGCGTGCAGTAACAAGAACAAGAGGCAGAGCTTGCCCACTGCTAATTAGCTTAGCTTAAACACTGGAGGTCAATGGGTAGTGTTAGCCTGCCTCTGCCCACAGTCATCAGATAAACTCTTCAGCTTCTCTTCACCTTTAAATGGTCCTTTGTGCTTGTTGTGAGTTCTTTTTTTTTACTGCGTTATATGTTGTGTTATCTTTTTTTAGACTAACATTAGCACTTTCTGTAATTTTCTGAAGAAATAGAAATGAAATTAAACTGCAGGGCACATAAGCAAACCACTGCAGATGTGCTTGTAAGTAGGTCAGCAAAACAAATCATGTTGCATGGTTTGTGCAGGCGCCCTGCGGTTTGTATGTATTTCTTTCAAAAAATTACAAAAAGTGCTAACATTGTACAATAGGACAGCTTTCCACATTTTCTGGGAATAGCTCGACTAATAGTGTAAGAATTGGAGGAGGTTTGAGCTCTCAAAGCACCTTTGGTTTTGTAGACTGTGAGCCATAGAATAAGGTTTTTCCCACATATACTCTTAGTTACTGCTTATTAGCTGATTATGAGGGACTTTGCTCAAGGGGATGAATTAAGTATCTGTCTGTCTGTCTGTCTAATTTTGTGCACTATAGCTCTTATCTTGGTGGAAGAACCACAACAATCAGTTTTCTTCCTTGATGACTTTGATAAATTCTTTTGACTGTTCTTCTGTGTGCAAGATAACTCAAAAAGTTTTTGACAGATTTTGATTAATTTTTGGTGATGATCTGCATGTGGATCCAGGAATTTTTGAAAAGATATGTTAACATTGCAACATACGAAATACTTCCACATTTTCACTTATAAGTTCTCGACAGATTTTGATGAGATGAGATTTAAGATACGTTAAGATATGTAAATTTGCAACAGGTCATGAGGTTGGAGCACAGATGCCAAATTCAAGCTTCATTTTGTTGCTACAATAAATTCTCAAAAGTTTAATACTTGTGTTTAGGGTATTATTTCAGTGAAAAGGTCCATTTTGCCAGAATTTTTGGGTTTGTTTGTACAGGACTTGTGAATGACAAGAGATAAGGCAGTTTTCCACATTTGTTACAATAACTAGCTGACAGTGAAAACATGTGGCGTTGAGTGTTGCACTGGCATGTGATGACAAAAATGTAGGTTCGAGTGCTCTTCAAGGATCCAAGGACAGAGGTATATTTGAAAAACACATAAAAAAAATCCAAGGATATAGTTAAAAATCCTTTATTTCAGCTGAGATGTGTCATGACAGTGTATTTCCACTCATCAGAGTCTTCATCAGGACATGACTGACAACAAGTAACAGGTGTTAAAATACACAGGGGATGTCATGTGATTGTGTCTTGTGACAGTCACATGACATCAAAATGAAAGGACATTTTGACGTCTATACAAAAGGCAGAAAAAATTATAAAAAGGGGGAGAAATTTATCTCTCCATTTAGGTCTGGGAAGGAGGCGGCTCTGAAAGTATAAATCCAAAAGGTTTCATTTCGTTTGTAGGAGGTGTTTAAGGGTGAATCCTAATTGTACTCCTTAGCCCTTGTCTTACCCCTTGGTTTTGCGCGTTCACGTCTAGTGAAGGGGTGTCCTAATTCTCTGTAGGGCTAAGGGGAAGGGCTAAAATGAAGGGCTACAGAGCCCTTGAAATGAAGACAGACAGGGACCTCACTTGATAGGAAGGGCTATGAGAATTTCCCATAATGCACCACGCCTGCTGACAAGAAAGCAGAGCGGAGACCGAAGGAAGCGTATAATTCTCAGTAATTATTAAATCATCAAGTAAATATTAATCATATTTTGAACTGTTGGTCGTATTTTCAAATTTCTCGTTATAACGAGCTAGCTGTCGCAGCTGTAGCTACAGCTATTGTCGCATCTGCCTACAACACAGCCAGCGAGCGACTCAGGGTGATGATGTAGAGGGAATTGAGTGGCGTCTCGTTACTTAGAAGCATGTTTTCACCCCTTCCTCTTGGCCCTTAAAACAGAGGGCCAAGAGGAAGGGGTAAGACGAAGGGGTAAGATGAAGGGGGAGGGCTAAGGGGTACAATAAGGATTCACCCTAAGTCTTTTGCCTCCTCTCCTCTTCAGTAATGATTTTGAGAGAGTTTGGGTTAGTATGTCCAACAGATCTGTAGTGTTGTGTAATTGGTAAGTTTGGGTTGTGAGTTGTGTTGTGACTACACAGTATTGTAACACCTGTTACTTGTTGTCAATGCCTCGAATATTTTTTAACCAGCTGACAGTGTTGAAAATGTTGTGGAGGTTTGTGGTCTTGGCGCACTGCTAGTCATATAATGTACTGATATTGTGACTTGCTGCTTGGAGGTGTTTCTGGTCATTTTTGAGTAACAACCATGAATCAGTGTTGTAAAATAAGATGCTAACCAAAGCATGGTCCTATCTTCTTCCCCCCTGTCGGCGGGCCTCACCTTGAATGCACTCCTCTGCTTCTTCTCCCGCTCTGAGGTGCCTCCATTACCATTAAACACCCCTCCCTTTAACTAAATTGGGGGGCTGTTAATGTAAGTGTATTTTAATGGAACACTTCAGAAGCAACTCCCTCAATTACATCAACTCTTTCCAGCACAGTCCCCATTAAAAACGAGCTCTCATTATGGGGCGGGGGAGCCCACAGACAGAGAGAAACAGAGAGCGAAAGGAGCCTTGGCTAATCAGTTTCACCTGCTGCAGCGAGAGCACGTACCTCAGACTGCCATTTATATGTGTGCTTTATGTCCCACACATGGATCTGCTTATAAAACATTCAGCTACGTTTAGTTACTGTAGTTTGGGGGGGGAAACAGGGCTCCTCTGGGCTTTGTGTTACTAAACGGTCTGTGATGTCACACAGGTTAACCCTGACTGCTCAGTCTGAATAATGTCCGTCTGAAACTCTAATTTATACAAACAGCCGCCCAGAATGAAAGACGGCACTTTGGTGGCCAGGAGCGAAACATCTGCCCACCTTTGAGAAACAAAGCAAGAGTCAGACTGTGCCGTGCGTAGAGACGTATGATGATACCATGGAGATCTGGATGTTTGAGCCACTGAATGATTTGTTTGTTATTGTGCTGAAGAAAAGTGAATTGGAAGAAGTTAGAGCTTTCTTTGAAAGTTAAAAATGGAAATGCTCTGGCTGGATAGAGTTACCTTTGTTTTGGTTTTGTCTGGAAGAACTGGGTTTCAAGAAATGAGGGCATCCTTGTTTTTATGTGCCTCAACTTTTTACAGGAAAAGATGGACGATAGAGGACCATAAACAAATGATGAAGCCTTGAGCCCTTTTCACACATGCAACCTTGATACCAGGGTGATGTCAGGGTGGCCTGCCTGGGTAATTCCTTGACATGGTTGACATGGCTGACTTGCTCTCAGCTGGGAGTATGTCCTGCTGGGTGCAGGGCTTCGCAAACCTGACACGCCAGATGGACAGCTTCATTTATCCGTCATGGAAATATTTCACTAGTCCATCTGGCAAAGAGCCGTTTGAAAATGTTTTCAGAGGTGGAACCTTCAAAAACAACTGCAGCTGGTGATTGGATGATGGTTCTTTCAGTCACACTCATCACAGACCAATCCATAGCTGTGTTCAAAATCGTTCCCTATCGTGGATATTGTGCACTATAAAGTGGGTTCGCCATTTTGTTTGAATTCTCATTCACTATATAGTGCACTACAAAATACCCACAATGCACAGCAATTGTGAGTGTACATACGATGTACCCTATATTGTACTCCCGTATACCACAATGCAATGCAGTTGTGTTTTTCCAGAGGAGAAGAAGAAGAAGAGAAAGAAGGCTGCTTGTGTTTATAAATGTAAGAAACGTTAAAGTGTCTTTAACACGTTGGTAGCGTAGCTTTTTTATGTCTTTTAATGGCTGTAAACAGCTGCAAAATTAGCTACTTATCCTCCTGAGTGCCCGGTTTGTTTACATGATTCTTGCCGCATCCACTTCCATCCCAAGAATATCCGGCTCATGTGCTGACGCTATGACGTTGACGCTATGAATTTCAGTGTAGTGTCCGAAATCTTGTTTGGTCATTTCCTATGTAGTTCATTTTTTCATTTACACTACATAGGGAATAGTGAGTGAGTGAATGAGTGGACGGTTTCGAGCACAGCTCATATCAAGCCACAGTATGATGTAGCAGGTAGACCCTGTTGTTAGCCATTAGCTTAAACTATGTTTCAGTCCTTAGACTATCATCTTACATTAAATTATACCACACAGATGTATCATTTACCACTTATATGTGACATGAACCTCATAAACGACAATCCCAACCAAGTTCTTCCAGTAAACTTCTGAGGAGAGCATATTTCGCTAGGTATCATTGAGTAACCAAAGACTAACCGGCATTGTCCACGGAGGATTTTCATATTCTCTACCAGTTTCCCAGCAGTGATCCCCAGCTTCCCGGCTTCTCTGATTTGATTGTCCATGAGCGCAACCAGCAGAGACATGATTATCACAATGGGGTTTGGAGTCCTTCCCGTCTTTTTCACAACCAGAGGAGCCAGTTGGTAGATCAAACTCTTACCAAAACAGTTCGGGAGAAGAGCAAAAAAGTACTTTTAAAAAAGTAATAGAGACCTTTTCTGATAAAACTGCAGATATTACTGCATCCATGGAGACAGCTTTAGAAGCTGCCATTGTTTTCAAACATGCAGTCACTTCCTGCTGTCGTCACATCTGCAGCTCCCACCTCGTTCCCCTGATGGGGTCGTTCAGCTTTTAGCCGAGTGAAGTTGTAGAGGATTGGAGCTTGGTAAGATGGATCTGCATGATTTCAGACAATGAATCAGGCAGGTCCATCTGCTCTGCAAGGTTAGGGCTTCGCTGGCTGGCAGGACACAACATCAAAAATACGTGGCAGGAGCTAGTGTTCATAATATAGTTACCAAAGCAGCAGAGTTTTGTGCTATGATCACAATTTGTGTCGTTACTTCAGTGATTCTTGTTAAAAAGTGAACCAACAGCATCGATGAAAGAGTGAGAGGGGCACTGTAGCTCACAAAAGTGAATATGAAGTAGCATCACAACGTGCACAACGACTGCACAGGTGAAAGAAAGCTGCAGTGTTGTAGCTCCATATCCAACAGCAGTGCCAGAAGGCTCTAAATGCCAGAGAGACCTTGTGGTGTTTTGGAACAGATGTTCTTCAGAACTTTGATGATGTTCAGTGAAAACAACACTTTGAAATGTCCAGACACACATCTGAGTTTGTGTTACTCTCCTAGCAATCAAATAAACTTCTCCCTTTACTGGTTTCACTGGCCCAGGCCCGCTTGGAGGAAGGCGGCTTTGGCAAAACATGCTTACATAGACACAAGCACAAGCACGCATGAGTGTATGTCACAAGACTGCCCTTCAGAGTGACAGCTCCTTAACTAAGGACCCCTGATCATTTGTAGTAGAGGCCGTTTGTCTTTTTAATCTTATGTGGACTGACACTGTCTGTAGAATTTAAGTAGCCAGATCTAAGGAGGACTTTGTGTGTGCTTCCGGCTGTCACTACGGAGAGTTTGGGAGAGCAGAGTGTCTGTAAACAAAAAATGAGGCTTTAAGCAATGGAGTTTGAGGCAAATAAACACACCGGTGAACTCAAGCAGAGACATCTCTTGGTTGCCAGTCCTTCATAATGACAGACAGCCTCCAAATCTTTCTATCATTCATCAAAAAATTTGGAAAATGATGGAAAATTTTCAGGTAAAGCTGTTTATGACAGTCCAAACAAGTTGACAAGCACACAGAAGATTCTCCCTCTCCGTTGTCAGCCCTCTATGCATAACGCTGTGCAAGTTTGCACCTGCCTTTCAAATGTGTTGAATAAAGACACAATAACACCGAGCGCAGTCAGTTTCAGGTTCGATAAATCACATTTTGGGTGCTAAATGATTTACATTTTCATCTCCTCCTCCCAGTGTTTTGCGTGTATTGATAATCTGCATGTATTCTGCATATATATGAAGGCAAACATGCTAAATGGACTGCACGTGCTATGTGAAGAACTAAAGTAAAACAGAGAAAAACAATATTTCCCTCTTAAAAATATGAAACTGTTAATTTTTAAATATATCCATGCAGTGATGATGAGATGCAGCATTAAGGTACAATTGTGGATTTGCTGATATTACAGCTGATATAAGGGATATGTATGGCCGATAATTTACCCTTGAATTGAGGAAGCACATCTGTGGCATCCCAGCCCCTCCTATTTAAGCAGGAAAAAAACAAACAATCAAGTTACCTTGGTCCCAGCTCATCCTCACACCTCCAGGTGAACTCTCCGAAGCTCTCATAGCGCTGGTTGTAGTGATAGAGCACGCGGTGCAGTGTGGGAGCTCCCAGGTCCATCAGAGTGTTGTAGGCCGTCTGCTGCTCTTTTCCACTGGTGTATCCATTAAACAGGTTATAAATCTTATCTGCTATTTCTGCAACAGAAAACATAGTCAAGCCTCAGAAACGTTACATGGAGCATTTTATATAAGCTGATCTACTACCAGTACAAAATCTAAGACAAAAGAAAAATGCAACAGTGTGTATTTTACATGAATTTCTGGGCATAGCAGGTTATTGACTTGGGCTTCAAACCATGTGATTTTTTTAACAGCTGGACTTCTTTGCTGATAATCTCTCCATGGTTCAAAACATGGCAACCAATTTAAACCTATTGTATCAACTTTTTTAACATGCTTTAATATAGCCCATCAATATTTAAAGTGAGGCAGAACTTTATATGTAACAGCATGCATTATTTTTTTGAGCCCAGTCAAGATGATAATTTGTGCCACAAAGAAAACTCATCCATACATCTTCAGGCTTTATACACCCATCCACAGCTCAAGAATACAACTATCCATCATCCACCCATCCATCAACTCAACCTTTCACTTGCTTATCCATTCATTCATCCACTATCACATCCATCCATGCATCTGTCAGCTCATCTGTTAATTAATTCCCCAGCTCATTCATCCACTCATCCCTTAGCACAGGGGTCCCAGACTCAAAACCAGCAGCCTGCCTCACCACCCCCCCGGTTTTAAAAGCATAATACAATACAGCCTGCAGTTGCTTTACACCACAAGTCACATCTACCCATTCACTCTCACATTCACTCACTGATGGTTGGAGGTTCTATGTCGGTTATCCATCAGTATCATCTAACACATTCATGCACATTTACACACCACTGATGCAGCAGTGGGGGCAACTTGGGATTTCATTATAACTTGAACAATCTGTTACATTATCAAGCTTAAACTCACAAAAATCACAAATTTAACCACAGGGTATAAAAATAAGAGACCCTGACATTCGGTTTTTTTTTATGATTATTTTATGACGTAAAACTGTTCTCCATGGGCCACCTGTGATCTGTATTCAGAGATGATTCACCTCTCTGACCCTACAGTGTGTCTCCCGTTCTCACCTTGAGCTTTGACGTCATCCACAGTGGGACACGGTGTTTTGATGGTCACCTCACTCGGACTGGAGCGGCGTCCTGTGTTGTCAACCGCCCACAGCCTGAACCTGCAAACAAACACAAAAAAGAGACTGAAAATGAAACACGCTGGTGATTGTGAATGAATAACTTCTCTGTTTGTGCCCAAATTCCTGTATTAAGGTGGCACATCATTTGATAAACTCAATCAGCACTATAAAAAAATCCACATCATGAGATTGTAAAGGTGAAGAAAAATAACAGGTAACTGAAAAGATTAAGATTTCTTGAAGCCATAACCCCTTTTGAGGTGTTTCCTCATTTTAGCCATCCACTGTCCTAGTAACAGGACGATTCATTGTAAAAAAAAAAAAAAAAAGGGATATTTCGAAGCTACAAAACATCTGAATTTGGTTTGTAGCGTCCTGGAACCTCGCAAAAGTCAGAGAACAAGATGTTTATAGTGCTGTCAACAACTCCAAGTGAAGATGGTGAACAGCAAAAACATTGTAATAGTCAACTTAAGTTAAGTTAATGGAATCTGCTGACTGTTAACATGTAGAGTGTGAGAGAATGAGTTTAACTGCTGGTCCATTTACCATTTACCATTAAGACAACGATGACACTGATAATTATACAACCTGGTCTGCGGCTGTTCAGCCCCATATGCAACATACTCAACTGTGATGCTCTGTGCATTCTGGCATCTTTCTATCAGAACCAGCATCAACCTCTTCAGCAATTTGAGCAACAGAAGTTCATCTGTTGGACCGGACCACACAGGCCAGCCTTCATTCCCCACAAGCATCAATCAGCCTTTGCCGCTCATGACCTTGTCACTGGTTCACCATTGTTTGGACCACTTTTTATACTGACCACTTCAGACCAGGAACACCTCACGAGAGCTGCAGTTTTGGATTTGCTCTGACCCAGTTGTTTAACCATCACACTTTGGTCAAACTCAAATCCTTATTCTTGCCAATTTTTGCTGAACATCAACTTTAAGGACTAAATGTTCACTTGCTGCAAAATATACCCCACCTGCTCACAGGTGCCATGGGGAGGGGATGATCTGTGTTATTCACTTCACCTGTCAGTGGTTATGATGTTATGCCTGATTGGTGTAAATCACAATTTGTTGTGAATGAAATCACTCTGCTTTCACTCTCTGGATTGTTACACATAGACCAGCCTCATCCTTGATCCCATTCTTCTCTTAACTTATCCATCAGTGCCTTTCTTGTGGAGGAATTTCGACCACCCTCAGTGATGGGCAAGCTAAAATGTTGTGAGCTAAGTCACCAGTTCCTCTTTAAAATAAAATCACCGTCATTACACTGAAGCTACACCTTGGAGAAAAGGAGCGAGACGAGCTACAGCAGCACCAAAAAGGTGGTTTACTAATCTGAGATCTGATCCAAATGCAGGCACCAACATAAATCTATAAAAACAACAGACAAAATCTGATAAACAATTTTGCTGCTGCCTCCTACAAACATAAACTGTGTATTACAGGCCAATATTATTGGGTCTGAGCCTGAACATTGAACTTCCACATGTGCCAGAGTGTGAAATTACACCTCTCTTCAGAGCTAAAAGAGCCGGTGAGCTCTGATTTTACTGAATGAATATCTCCACCTAGTGAGGAAAACACAAACTGCATCTAAAGGCAGGATGAGGGAGACAAACAGAAGCACTATACTGTACGTTAGTGGGTTTAGAGAACAGAAAAAAGGTCAAAAATGTTTAATTATGACACTAAAATGATAAAGCTTGAAATAGATCCAATAAGTTAGATTTATGTGTTCAAGATATAAGCATTTTCACTGTTTTTTGTGATTATGAACTCAAATTCTTACAATGAACTTTATGAACATTACCCTAACAACTCAATCTTAACTTAGCTTTTCAAGTTCAGATTACTCAAAATTCTAAGGAAGCTTGTATCCTATGTGTTGAAGTTGCATCAACTAGTCTTTTTTGTATTTGTTCTTATGGTAGCAAGTTTTCAAACTATTTTTTTTATTGTTGTAATAAGGCCTGATGTCTCTCTAGATTCACACCCCCTAATGTGTTGACCCAAATGCTGCTATATTAATCAAGATCATTCCTCTCCAGTTTATATTCAGTATTAATTCCAATATTAGATTGATCTCTCTTTCCAAGGTTGTTAATGATTATAGATCCTTAGTTACTATATTTACAACCATATAGACATGAGGTCCCTCTTGACAATTAGATGCCACATCTCAGGGGGCTTACCTTTAATAAATTTATATTCAACAAAGACAAATATGGCACTATATAAATAAATATTGATTGATTGAATCTATATTCAGCAGAGACAAATATGATGAGGACAGATTTATGATCTGGGCGTCCATGGGTTTGTCATTTTCATAAATTCTTATCTTTAGTCCCTTTGTCTCTGCCCGGATGGATACATCTCTGCATGTATGTATGTGTATATATAAATATGTATGTATAACTGTATATATGCATATATGTCTATCTATAAAATGAAGAGTATGGCTGCAACCTGTTCTATTAGAAAGTGTCTTGAGATAACACTTGTGAACTGCCGCATACAAATAAAGATTGATTGATTGACTGATTGATTGATTGATTGACTGATTGATTGTGTAGTTGGTTTATTATTGCCCTTACCCTTAGCATGATGCCACTACTACATGGCTGCCATGGTATTATGGTCTATACCTGAGCTCTGTTAACTATTGCTCTATTATTCAGAATGAAAACACACATGGTCATTATGACAAGTTTGAATGCTCTAAAAAGTTACAAAAATGAAACCAGCTTTAGATCTTTCCTTAACCCTTCTATTATCCTCAAATATTACTAACACATTTTACCCTTGGGGTCAATCTGACCCCAGGGATATTTGCCCCCAGAAAATGATTTACATAAAATTGTTGACCAAGTTTTTGAGTCAGGCACTTTGGTTAACTGTTGAATACACAAATAACCACTTAATAATGAAACCTATCAGTGAGTTGACCTGACCTCTAGCGCCACCATCAGGCCAAACTTTGAAATTAGAATTAATGTATCTTGAAAAGTTTTCATACAAATCTTCTCAAATTTACTGACAACATTAATGACCACAAGAGTATGAATCCTGTTGGTTTTGATGGGTCACATTGACCCCAGGGGAAAACCAATGTGTGCAATATGTGTTCAGCACATTTAAAAACTATCATCATGATAATTTTATGCTTAATCAGTTATCCCCATCAAATTAGGAAAAGTCATGAAATATGAAGCAAGAACAAAAAAAGTCAACTTTATTCTTCAAATGATAAACAATGAATGGGGTCAAACTGACCCCAAGGATAATATGATGGTTGAATTGAATATGTTAATTACTTAGTATTATAGTTTTTTTTTATTTCTAATACATATTTTTCTTACATGCATTTGAAAACAATTGGCAAAAGAGCCAGATTAGCGAATGCAGTCGATACACTTGTTGTCATGATCCCACATCTTTTAGTTAAGTTATCCCTTTTGTTTCCATGTTTCATGTTTTGTCTTGCACTTCCTGCTTTATTTTTAAATCATTAATCCTTGCCTCTGTCTGTTGGTTTGCTTCCTGTCTGGTCTCTTCACACCTGCCTCCTGATTGTTCCTCCCTAGCTGTGTCTAATCACCCCTAACCCCCTCTTGTATTTGACCTAATGTCTGTCACTATCTTTTTGCCCTTTTCCAACCGTGGTTTGAGTCTTGCATTTGAGTTCATCTTCTCTGTGTCAAGTTTTTAACACTTGTCGTTCTTGGTAGAACGTTATCACCACTAGGCCACCACTGCAGGCTCATTTTCTGCAACCAAAAAGTGGTTATTTAATGCCTTATTAAAAGTTCAAGTACTAAAAAAGAGCCTAATTATAAACCTGAAAATATATCTATTAAAACAATCTTAACAGAAGTGAGTTCAGAAGATAAGAAATGTATATAGGCCTCAAAGATTGAACCACTGCTGCACACACAGTGTTTTTTCGGTGTCATGCTTACATAACAGATTGCACAGCTTTCTCCCCACTCCATACATTTCCCCTCTACAAAGCACCGATCCCTGGCTCTCTAAGGCCTCCGTCTTTAAGGAAGATATAAGGAGTGTGCGGCGCCCTGAAGGGAGCGACAAGGCCTCAGCTCAGAGAGATGAATGAGCTGCCAGAAAGGATAGAGAGGGAGCAGGAGCCCTGTGGATGCTGGGATTAAAAGGGCATGTGCAGCCACTCACTCAGACCACATACATGTAGAGGCTCCATCCTCGGGCCTCTACCCACTTTTTCCTCTTTTTTTTTGTTTTGTTTGTACTTTCTTTCCCCCCCTGTAACCCCCTCTTAATAGTTCTTCCCCCTTTGCTAAACTTCAACCCCACAAAACCTTTTTTTCACTTTGTTTCCTCTCCTAGACGTGCGTGTGGCTTCTTTTTTGGCGGGCTTTTCTGTGAAATAAAAATCAGCATGTGGTTAAAAACATCCAACAGCTTGATGTTTGTGGTAAGAAGTGTGTTATGAGAGCTTGATCTTGGACACCATATCACAGTATTCTTGCAGATCCAGTTTATACCTTACAAAAATATCCCTCTGAGGTGATTACCCTTTTGGGGTAGGGGGCAGGGGGTTGGAGCCTCTCCCAGCGAGAGGCAGGGTACACCCTGAACCAGTCGCCACCGAATCACAGGGCCACATAGAGAGACGAACAACCATTTACGCTCACACTCATAAGAGCAATTTGTAATCACCAGTCAACTTAATAAGCATGTTTATGGTCTGTGGGAGGATGCCGGAGTACCCGGAGAGATACCACACATGCTTGGGAAGAACATGCAAACTCCACACAGAAAGGCCCAGAAATCAAACCGTTGACCTTCTTACTGTGAGGCACATGCACTACCTGATGCACCACCGTGCTGCCCCATGATTGGATATGTGGACCAAAAATCAGGTCTCAATATTCCAGCTGAATAATGTTACACAGAATTTATCTCACTGGCCTGAACAATGTATCACTTAAACACTGATTTGCACTGTGCACATGCACAACAGTCACATCGCAGGATTTGTAATGTCAGTCACATGACTGAAAGGATGTGATCCTGCTATTCACATGGTCTTCAATGGGAAGCCAATCTGCCTAATCTCTTGTTTTGTATATGCAAGATGTATTCTATATTTCAGTCAGCAGGCTTACTCAGGGAACAGACCACTGTGTATAAAGAAGTTGTGTTACCTGTTAAATGTACAACAACACTCGTCAAGGACGCACCGCTGTTACAGTGTAAAGAAGGACTGTGTGACTTCAGCTTTCTTTTGTCTTTCTTGAGCCTTTTCCAATTTTGAAAATGAAAATACTCATAATAATTGTTCTAACTAAAGAGGCACTGATAAGGACACATTTCAGGGTCAAAACTGTCCAGACTGCAGGGGCGGAGCTACCATGGTGACACAGGGGCACCCGCCCACCCTGAAAAATGATTGGCTCCTATGTGCCCCCCCCCCCCCCAACTGTCACTGGCCCTTACTGATTTCAATCACTGTGTAGTCTCCACCCACAATTGTCTCTTTAAATGAAAACAAGACCAAAACCAAGAAATTACTGAGCATAAGAACTGGGACTTTCAGGTTTTATTTTGAAATGGATGCACAGGAAGTGGTTCTAAATACCAGAGCATAACTCTTAAATTCAGGACTCTTGATGTGTTGTGTTTAGTGTAACTGCAGCAACAGCACAGCCAAATTTTGATGCCCCCCTAACTAAACCTATATTTCCCCTTGTGCCCCCCATTTAAAAAAGTTGTGCTCCGCCCCTGCTAAACTTTTCAGCTTTTAGAAGTTAAAACACGGGGCTTTCATTTTTAAACATAGTTAGAAATGCATCACAACAGAGGCCACAAGTAACACAACTGCGAGCCATTAGTATAAATATGAGAAGTACAAGTGTGGCTACCTCTCCGTCCTCTGAATGAGTAAATACGTCACACAGTTATTGTCATGGGGAAGAACGAGGGGGTTTATGGAAAACAGAGTTAAAGACACAACTAAAAACAACAAATTGTTGTTGCTGGTTTTTGTCTTGTAGGCTGCTCTGGATCCCTGCTGTGGACCCACATAACTTCAACTGCTACAGTTGACACCTTGCCTTTTTTAGCCCCATTTCAATATCATCACATTTCCTAATATTAACTTCAGAATAATCAGTCAGTTAGAATACACAGTAGTCCCTGCAAATATCACACATATATTAGTGTAGACTTGATTGCCAACCTGCTGCTGTAGAAACAACACTTCACAAGAATTCACATTTTTGAACCTATCAAACCTAACTGCAGATTTACTAAATGCTGGTGTATAAACCAACATCAGCCCCCCCCCCCCATTTCATAATCATTATGACTGTTAATGATAATATTAGAGTTAGAAATTCAGAATGATCTCTCTACCTATAATGCCATCATAATAACTAACTTAACAACTGTATTTAACAGTGGATGCTACATCTCAAGGGGACATCCTTTAATACATTTAAATTCAACAAAGCCAAATATGATGTTAGCAGATTAATGATGTGGGCTTAACTAAATAGAATAAACATAATCAGTATGAGTCTGGTTCTGCCCAGGATTTCCTACTGCTTTACAGATGTTTTTATCTAGCCACCGAAACTGTTGGTCTTGAATTATAAATAAATAAATGATAAAAATAAATAAATAAATAAATAATTAAATAAATAAATAATAATTAAAAAAAAAACGAACAGAAATAAAAAACATAAATGAAAAAGAAGAAGAGCATGGCTCTGACCTATAGTTTTGTAAAGTATCTTGAGATATTATTTGTTATGATTTGGCCTCATACAAATTAGGACTGATTGGTTGAAAGAGACCTCATATAAACATATAAAGCATTGCAATATTTATCTAATTGCAAGACTAAACCCTTTATCTGAAAAAAATGGTTTCCACAGTAGAAAAAAAAAAGAAAAAAAATTTGCAAAAACTTCACAATTAAAACTGTTAGTGCGGTGTCCAAGACAGGGAACAGTTTGTCTGTTTTGTGCTAATATCTGTTAATTCAACCTGCATGATTTTATAAACTGAAGGCTTCAGGACTTATCCTGTGGTGAACTGACTTTGCATTGTGCTCAGTAACAGAGAGCATACGTTACTGTTTTATTCTGAAAGGAAGTGATGCAGTTTATACAACAAAAGATGTCAATCAAAGCTGACTCTGAGATGACACTGCAGATTAAAGTAACCACGGAGAAAAGCAAATGTTTTCCAAAGATGATTTCCTTTGTTTGTTCTCTATGATCTTTCTGGATCTGTCTCACCACAATACAATTACTATAATCTCTTCAAGCTGTGAGGAGTTCCTCTGGTTTCTTGCACAATGCATTGTGGGAAAACAGTCTTCATGAGCAGTGCACTCAAAAATCAGGTGTTTCAGAGATTTCCAAGTAACTAGATTTTAATCAGATTTATACTGTAGACAGAAACATGAAAAGGATGAGCAGATAAAATAAAAATAAATAAATAAATGCAGAGTTCAGCCTATTTGCCTAAATAATGACACGGGAGACTTTAAACTAACTTAACTCAAGGAAACAGGGTGACTGGTTTGGTCCATTTGCATGTTTGTGAATAAAAAGGTGAACTTACATGTATGTGGTGTCAGGCTCCAGGCAGCGGATGATCATGCTGATGGAGGAGGACAGGAGGTCAGGGATGTCCCCTAACATCACACAGGGAGACCGAGCTCCCGACAAGATGTCATCCACAAAGCTCAGGAGGGTTTCTGAAACAGAGAGAGACAAAGCAAATGTGTTGTAAGTAATAAACCTTCACAGAGAAAGTTTTGATGGGGTCCTAAACATTTCTGAATAATTGTTAAAAGTTTTCTGAGGTGAGTTCATCTATAGAGCGGCATTCACACATGAAATATTACAAATGACATTTATAAAATTAAAACAAAGCATTTATGAGCTTTAAAAAACCCTCTGTTTGGCAGAAATAAAAGATCAAAATAAAGAACATATTCCAATATGAACTAAGAAGTAACATTTAAAAACTACCAAACTGTGGTATAATTCTCTAAAGTCCCCAAAAACAGTGTGTAACCCTCCTGCCGGACACAGATTCATCCTCTGAATGTCTTCCAGTGGATTTTGGCAGACAGTCTGCTCTGTGTGTGTTGGGCACAACACTAAGCAGCCCTGGTAATACCCCACAGGGGCAGGCAAAATCCACCCACAGTCCTTCAGGTCCCAAATAATGCAAAATACAAAATTATGATGTTTTTAAACGTACATGGCTTCATGGATTTTCAGATACAGTGCCCAAAATAAATGAGTACACCTCCTATTAAAAGTGATGTATCAACCAATATCAAAATGAACAAAAGAACAACTTCTAAAGTTTTGACAAAGCTGAGTTTAACGTAACCTTTTTTTCTTATAACATAACATGAAAACAAGGGTAATATGATTACTAAAATTTAGCTTTGCTCCCACCCATTTGATTGGGGCGTACTCATTTTTGTTCTTAAATTTAGAAAAATACTTTTTTTGTGTGCAACTTAAAAAAATCTTGTTTGTAATCCATGGCCCACATTTCGGGGAATATTTTGTGGTATAGTATGACATAGAAAATGTTGACTTTGAAAGGAAACTAAAGGTTTTCTGACAAATCTGAAGGGGTGTACTCATTTATGCTGACCACTGTATATAATGATTTTCATTTAGTGATGTCATGGAGGAATTGCCACCTTTTAGAGAGCTGTTTGTTCAGCCCACAGTATAGCTGAAGTAAACTGTCTGTGCAGCCATAGTAAACATTAAAGCACAGCACTAGAAAGACAAAGAAACCCACATGGTCAGAAAATCCATGAGGATTTACTCTATATACAGTATATTTATGTTATTTTTAACTAAAAAAACATGAAACATACATTCTGTGGACATCTGGAGTCAAGGAGTCAAACCTGTCATTTTTGAATCACAAAAATTTCACAGGTATTCAAACCTTTACTGGCTCTCTGATTGGTCCAATCTGACCAGCCAATCAGACAGCTTCTTCTCATGGCAAACTGATCCTGAGCGACCTGTTATTGAACTTCAACCTGGACCCAGTGTATGCTCAGTATGTCAAGCTGAAATGGTCACCTAAGCCGTGTTACATCTGCATAATAAAACTTGTGTCTGAAGGAATGACCAAAGATATTAGCATGATAATGTAGGAGTATTTCCTTTACTCTCTGCATCAGGTCCTGTGGATGAACAGCAGATGGTACATGGACCAGGGCATGTATAATGCTTTTTGGGCCATCTGATCACTCAAACTGCTTTTTACGCTACAGTTCACATTTATCTTAGAGAGGCATGAAACATAAACCAAAAAGCCCACTACCACCTATTTTTGATTTATCATTTGACAAAGATTTATTCCTGGGCTTTTATCCCCATACTTTGATAGGATAGGACCATAGAGCAGGAAAGTGAGGACTAGATATAACAAGCCCTAGGCTGGACTCAAACCTATAGACTCCCAATAGTAAGGACAATACCCTTGAATTGCTATACCACTGACACGCTACTTCTGACAGCTTTACTCTCTTATTATGCAAAATTCCTGCATGAAATCAAAGTTGTGTTTGACAGTTCCTTATGCCACTTTCTTTCATTGTTCAAGTCCTCATCTGAGGAGAAAAAAAACAAAAAACAAAAAGCGAGTAAGTGAGGAGTGGGGCTGAGCTGACAGCATGTACATGTTACTCTTTATTTTTATTTTGTTTTAACAAACAGCCCCCGAAATGATAGAATTTTCTTATTGTGAAAACCTATATAAAACTAGGAAGCACTCTGAGATCTGTCACATCTATAAGCGATAGTCCCATGATAAAGTTACCATCACAATGATTCCTTGACCCTGAAAACCCACACCTAGCACTCAGAATCACGTTGATATCATTATTAGTTAGGCAGTTATTGAGCAAAAATGATCGTTTGCTGATGGTGGTTATCTGGATCACCACCAAAATTGAATCATCTTTAAGTTGGTCCATTAACAACATCTCCTGAAAATTTCATCCAGTAGTTTTGGGTCATCTTGCTAACAAACAAACAAACAAACAAACGCCGGCTAAGGCAGAAGGCTGCTGGATTGAACCCCAGGTGGGTCAGGGCCTTTGTGTGGAGTTTGAATGTTCTCCCTGTGCATGCTTGGGTTCTTTCTAGACCCTCCGGCTTCCTCTGACAGACCAAACAAATGTTTGTCAGGTAAATTGGTGACTCTAGATTGCCCTTAGGTGTGGGTGAGTGTGTAAATGTTTGCTTGTGTCTCTATGTGGTCTTGAGATCAGTTGGTGACTGATTCAGGGTGCACCCCGCCATTCGCTCCAGCCTCCTGTGACCCTAAAGGGGACGAGTGGTTTGGATAAAAGAACTGGGAAATACTACTTGGTCCAAGAGTTGCTGGGAGACTAACAAAGATGATAGTTTGGGTTTCCCTCAAGAATAATTCTTGTTAAAAAGCAGCTTGTGCTTTTTTTTCTTCTTTTTATCCCAACCTTTTTAAGCTTTAATGACAGTTGTTTTAATTTGAATAAAACCTTACCAGCTTGTTCATCTATGGGAATGAATTTGAATAAAACTGTGACTGAACTAACTCACTTTTAAAACTCAAAAACAGCTTTCTAACAGCCTCTCTGTAGCTTTAAACACTAAAGAATGACATGAACATTGTACATGACTTAATTAATTTTTTACCATTTTACCTTTGACCATAAGGTAAGACAAGGACAGCTCTATGTGACCCCCTCTATGCCGAATAAACCTTAAACAGATCCAGGACATACCCGTCATGTCTACTTTAGACAGTTTAATTTGATGTAATTTGCCATTAAATGTAATGTACCTCCGAGCTTTACTGTAAACATTTATGTTAGAAAATGTAAAACAGATGAACACAGTTCAACTCCTCCTCTACACAAACTCACTACAGGTAGGCTGTCCTGACTGAGAGGTCAGGTGTTCTTAACAGTGTGTTCGTGCCTTTGAATCTTGATGTTTAAAAGGTTAGGGGCACACCAGGTGAGGAGCAGTAAAAACATTCTTCCTTTTAAAATCAGGACAATAAGATTTTAAAGACAGAGTGATTCAGCAGCCATTAAGTTTGAATGTTCCAGATAAAAGCAAAGGAACAGTGTGTTCCACGTACCCTTGTATGTCCGTAAATATGCGGCCTACTTAGTTGACTTCCCTGCTGCAGATGGACATTCGAGAGCACCTTCAAAGTTTCTACTGAGAGAGAAGTGTTAGTCTTAGGCTCTTCAGATGCTTCTCACATAGAGATCCAACTCCTTAACCTTTTGTACAACCCATGTATAAAACTTTTCTGATGATTAGAACAGATCTGCAGCGCGCTGGAACCTTAGAAAACCCCAATAACAAATGAGTGAAGAGAAGCTCATGAACGAGACACATTTACAGTGTTTCTATTTTTACTTTACAGTTGAGACAGGAGTAAAAACAGAACCCTTTGATAAATAATGTTTGGATATTTCTAAAACCTTCACCTCTCATGGGAAAAGCTTGTAAATTAAATAAACACAATTTGATATGAGGTCAAATATTGGCATTGTAAAAGAACAGACCACGCCGGCTGTTCAGATACATCAAAACAAAGAGTTTATGGTGAGTCTGAAGAGCATATTGTGTGCTGAAAACCATACCTCAGTTAAGGTGGATGTACCTGGTTATAGCACAACATACAATCAAATGGATGTTTTGAAAAATGTGGAAGACAATAGACATTTGGACAGTAACTATCACACACAAGACCACTTGGTCATATCATTGCTACTCACTGGCTATTTGAGGTTATATTTTCACAAAAGCAATGAAGGGACTTATTATTAACAGATATTTTATATATGGAGAGCTCTTTAGTCAAAATACATGGTTCCAAACAGGATAATATAAATCTTCTACAGGAAATGAGAGAAAGGATAAAAAATTATTTGGATTAATCTGTCGTTAAACTCAAAGCCTGTAAATGAATAACTTGCATTGAAGACTGTGGGTCTAGGTAATATGTTTTTGTTTTTATTTTTTTTAGGATATGGGATAAAGAAGTCCGTGTGGGGGTGGGGGATGAATTAAGTCTTGTTCTGTGTATATTTTTGTCCTGTCCTTTGTTTTAAGCTGTTGCTGCTTTTGTTTTCTTTAGTCTTCTCTTTGTGGCGCATGCATTACTTGCTTTATACACTGGCCCTGTGTATATTGTGCTGCTGATTTTCTACAAGTTTGAAATAAAAATTGGATCACAAAAAAAAACAAACAAAAAAAAAACAATGAAGGGACATAAGACTTCATAGATGAACTCAGAAGTAAAACAACTACAGAGGATAATGTCCCACCAACTGCCAGCCCATAAAGCTGCAGATATACCTGCTGTTAAGTACGCATACGAATGATTGCTGACATTCATTTCCTGTGTTGATTTGGTTGTACACTTATTGCAACTTAACATGTCATTACATGTTCGTCATGTTAATTCATCCAGAACTGATAAATCCAGACCACAATCATTAACATTTAAATAATGTGTGAGACTGTCTAGACACAAACCTGACATTTCATTCAGCTGATTACAAATAAATTCTCCTTTAGAAGTCAGGAAACAAGGAAATAAGTTTGGTGTAAGAATTCAACTGGTGATCTTGTACGTTGGTAACTTGGAGTTGCCTAAATGCTTGACTTTGTCAGGAGGTACGTTGTTAGCTTGGTTTCCTTGGCTGTTTTCATGATCAGCCTTGTTTGATGTTATGCAAATATCATCACTAATACTGCTGCTTAATCAACTACAGCAGTGTGATGAGTTAGCCCGTCGCCCTCTTTGTGCAGTTGCTGGATGGATTATGACCAGCCTAGCACACCAGATGGACTGTCCAATATATTTCACAAGTCCATCTGGGAAAGAGCCCATAGAAAGTGTTTGGGGAGGACAGAACCTTTCAGAAGCATATCCAGCAGGTGATTGGATGATTGTTCTGTCAATCAATATTTATTATGGGCTAATCAGATAATGCACGACAGAACATGAGCCATGTTGTAAAACAAACTTTCATCAAAACATGTCAGAAGTGAAGCCAAAATATCCTTACTAAAGAGAAGATTGTAGTGTTGATCTTTGTTTTTCATTTAATAAAGAAATGTATCCAACTAATCCCTGTATGAGTAGCCACTTCCTGCTGTCGTCTTGCTGGTAGCTCATTTCTCTTCCTGCTCTAAAGGCTCTGATTGGACTATCTGTCTTTGGGAAGCTCGCAATTGTTGTAGGCTGGAGCTTGGCAAGATGGATCTGTCTGATTGCAGATATTGAATCAGGCTGATCCAGCTGCTGTGCATGGCTAGGTTATGTCCTCATTGCAAACAAAACACTGGTTTCAACTGGGAGCGAGCTGACACCAACTCTGCAGGCGAGCTGGTATCGGAACATGGGTCAGTCCCAATTGTACCCCTTAGCCCTTGCTTTACCCCTTAGCCCATGGTTCTACGCATTCACGTCTAGTAAAGGGAATCCCAATTCTCCGTAAGGTTAAGGGGAATGGCTACACAGCTCTTGAAACAAAGACAAACCGGGACCTCACTTGAAAGGAAGAGGTATGAGAAATTTCCCATAATACACCGCACCTGCTGACAAGATGGCAGAGCGGATACCGAAGGATGCACATTAATATAAGTAATTAAGCATAATTATTGATTTTTATAGTAATGATACTAGTGTTTTTTTTAATTATTTTTTTATTCAGATATTCAATCCATTGCTACTCAACGTAAATACATAACGATTAACCATGTAACCAAGTGGATAAAGAATTGTCGCATCTGCCTACCACACAGCCAGTGAGCAGCTCTGGTTGATGGCGTAATCGAGTGGCGTCTTGTTTCTTATACCACTTTCCCACTGAAATAAGCGGGTAAACACTGTTTTTTTCAACACGGGTTAAACCGCTAATAATCGGCAAGTGACTCTTTTCCCGCTGCCAGCAGACCTGGGTCTAATAAACAGCATGTTGATGACATCATCAGCTCCCTGAAACATGACCATGTAAACAATGGAAAGGGGCATGGGAGCCATGGACACGGTGGTCAACTGTTTTCCATACTTTGTACTTTTGTCCCTCTTTAAAAAAACAAGTAGTATTAAAAACAAACTCAGCGCAGACTGAACAACAGTCGAGCACTGATGATACAAAGGCGGATGGAATTTGTTGCTGAGATGGCAAAGAGTTATGTAAGTTACACACAGAGAAGACGAGCGCAATATTATGCCATAGGTGCGTTATGCCAATGCCATCCCATAAATTAGCGGGTTCACCCGGGTGTGACGTTCCCACTGAAGACGATCGGAGGCGAACCAATAAAAACCTGTGTCGCTTACAGGGTCAGTTGACCCGGCTCAAAATGCCGATTAGAGCCTTTCCCAGCGGGTTAAAACGGGTTTTTTGGCCAGTGGAAAAGGGGTATTGGGGGCATGTTTTCTTGTTATTTTGAGGGCCAAGGGGAAGGGGGAGAGCTAATCTGGGTGTGAATACTACCTAAAATATCTCTTAAGCTTTTAGTCGTAGGAACCAGGGCGGTGCTAACTTCTGGTTTGGCCTACAGAAATACATCATCACTGCTACTCTATACTGTTATTGTTTTAATTGGAGACCCTCATGGTGACATTTACACGTTGTGAACTTGGATTTTTTTCAATATAAAAATAAACAGGGAAATCCTTTTCAGTCCAATAATTGAGGTGAGATGTGATGATGATGTTGATGGTTTGGACCCCCCGGAAAGATTTTTGTTTAAAAATAGGCTGTGGCACGATGGAAACAGCCGGTGTAGGCTCCTGTATACTCTACCATCAATAAACCCCTGAGTCAGATAACCCTTTAACAACCCCTCTCACGGAAGAAAAACAAACTTCTTGCCCCCTCCTCCTCCATCAGCTCCTCAACAGGATGTCTTTCCCGCTGCCCGGCCCGGCGGTGACACGTACAGCTCGATGTGTTTTCCCAGCTGGCACTGCCTACGTCAAGAGGGCATTTGGCCATCAAGGTGTGTGTTTCACTGGAAGGGGAAAAACCCTCTGCTTGACAAGCCAAGTCTGTATGTGTGTGTGTGTGTGTGTTTGTGTGTGAAGTGACGGGCTCTCTGAGGTGGTCATCTGTGACCCTCTGCTCCACAAGCACTGCCTGTCGGTGTGTATTTATACAATATATTTGTGTGAAGTGACGGGCGCCCTCACCTGTGCTTTCCCTCCACATGAGCTTCCCCTCTGTGTGCGCCGCGATGTGTGTGTGCTGTACGTGTGAATGATGGCTGCTCTGAGGTGGTCACCTACGTCTCCCCTGTCAACCCCGCCTGTGCCACCAGCTGGTAAACAGAAGGCCGAGTGCCATGGAGGCAGGGAGAGGGAGTGGACGATGAAAAACGTTGTGCAGCAGCTGTCAGAGGGAAGTGTTTACCTAGCGCACAGACTGACACACGGCTGAAAGATATAAACACGCTGGAGATGTAAATGAAAAGTGACATTGTGAGGCTTTGCACCACTTAGCATATTAATTGCTGGTTGGAAGATCTGTCTAGGATGTTAAAAAGGAAAGAGTGTTAGAGACCACACCGCAGGTTCAAGTTTGGAAATATGTTAAGTGATTTTCTAAATATTTGAGCAATTTGACTTTTTAGTAAGAAAAGCAAATAGCATCAATCTCAATTAGTAGATCAGAAATATCAGGCTGTCACAAGGCTCACTCAAACACAACTCCAATTAAAACAGTGAGGATGTGTGGTTCAAGTAGCTCTTATGTTGCAAATGGGTCAAAATATATAGCCCTAGCTCCTGTGCCAGCTCTTTCTGTACAGGGGAAGAGCTGATCTCCCTCAGTGGTTGAATATGACATGTACCTCATTCAACCCAATCACAGACTCCCTTTAGAAGCATGATACCTCCTTCTTCCAAGCAGTGTTAATTTTGACAGCACTTTTTAATTTAGTTTTAGCTATAGCCTTTTGCCTGAAATATCTTGTAGTTTTAGTCATGATTTAATCATCTAAATTGCTTTAATTTTAGTCTAGTTTTAGTCGATGACATCTACTGTAAATTTAGTCGACTAAAATATGAAGTGTAAAGTGCAATGCAATGTTTTAGTTTCCTTGAATTTCTAAAGTCATATTTTACACTTGGATAAAAAGAAACATCTAATAACACTTTACTGAATATTTATAAAGTTTGAATGTATGAATTAACAAAAACAAATGTAACTTTTGTGGGAAATTCAGTCACCTTTATTTAGGTTACCTGGCAGAGCATCTCAGTTACAACACCAGAAGTGACAACAAACAGTGAACCTGCTCTACATGAATACATCAATTCATAAACAGAGTAGCTCTGATTGGATCACTCCCAGACTTATCCCGCCACCAGGAAGCTAAGGCAGTTCTCTGTCAACCATTTTCGTCTAGTTTTTATTTGTTGGGGAAAATTTCAGTTTGAGTTTTTGTCCATGTGCACTTGTTTTTATTAGTTACTGTTTAGTTTTAGTCAGGGGAAAAAAGGTTGTTGACAAAAACTATGACGAAAATAATTAGTCGACAAAATTAACACTGCTTTCCTCTATGGTCTGCACTCACACCATCCCCACCTGAATTATGGTCAAGTGTGATCATGTCATATGAAACATGCAAACTGCAGGACACACACGTTGGTGCCACAGTCTGATGTCTCAAGTTTGAGCCCAGCTCCGGCTGTCACATGATGATGTGTCCTTGGGCAAGACACTTAACCCCAAGTTGCTCCAACTGCTGCACCAGTGGTGTGTAAATAGGCATGAAAGTATGCAAATGTGTTAGTTGATAGTGATGGACAAGTGACACAGAGACTCCAGCAATCAATTGGTAGATGTGACCTGGGGTGTAAAGCTGCTTTGAGTATTTAAATGTTTTGAGTTGAAAAGCACTATATAAGTCCATTTATAATCTATACACAGAGAGCAACACAGAGACGCAACTAACACATAGTAAATGGCCTGACCTTTAAAGCCCTTTTCAGTCTTTCTGACCAGTCAATCAACTATTACACCAAGGTCACATGTACCCACTCATACCCATTCACAATTACTCACTGATGATTCAGGCTTTCTATGCAAGTTGTTCGTAAGTATTTGTTTAATATCCATTTACACACTACTGATGCAGCAGTAGGAGCAACTTGGGGTTAAATATCTTGCCCAAGGACACATGGACATGTGATGGCTAGAACTGAGCTTGAACCTCCAACCTGTAGATTATGGGTAGAGTGTACAACCAGACTGAGCCACTGATGACCCACTTTTGTGTCACATTTTGGGTAATTTTGATCAAACGCAGCCCTCAACCATTACCCAAGGTAGTATCTCACCTGTGCTGCTGCCCACAGGGAAATGAAAGACAAATGCATCTGCTGATCCTCTCCTGTTATTTAATTGGACCTTTTAATCCATCATATTCATAATGTTATGCCTTGGATGCTCTTAGTGTTGTTCTTTTCTCTATTTCTCTCACCTTTTAGTTGCTTAGGCAACCTCTAGAGGTGCTCGAAAGGCTCAACCCTCTGCCATTTTACATTGTTGGGTGAGCTATTATCAAAAATGTAAAAAAAACTGCCCTGTTGCAACCTGGCACACCAGATGGACCATTCAATATATTTCACCAGTCCATCTGAAGAAGAGCCAATAGAAAGTGTTTGGGGAGGGCAGAACCTTCAAAAGCATGGTGACTGGATGATCGTTTGATCAATCACATTCTTCACAGCCCAATCAGATAATGTAATAGGGGGGTGCTACTGCACTACAGAATGTGAGCCACTTCGTAAAACAAACGCATATAAATATCCTTCTTTTAAAGACGATTTCGGTGCTGATATTTTCATGTGATAAAACTTTTACTGAAGCTGTTAGCATATATGCTAATCTCTGTACGTGCAGGCACTTCCTGCTGTTGTCTCGCTTGTTGCTCCATCCTCTTCTTGCTCTGAAGGACTCTGATTGGGCCTTCCTGCTATGAGATGGGCATAATCTTTGTCAACTGGAGCTTGGCAAGATGGATCTGCTTGAATATAGACAATGAATCATGCAGATCAAGCTGCTGTGCAAGTTTAGCTTTATCACACAATGTTAACAGAACCTTTAAAAAAAATCCAGGATCCGCATCTGCAATCGGATCACAACCAAAATCACAACCACTTCTTCCTTATATATTGAATATTGAGTGACACACATTTCAAAACATGAGTTGTAATATTAGTGCACACTAAAAACAGTTGGGTTATTTCATCTACTCAGCCGTGGGGTTATGAAATGTTTTACCCATTATGGGTTATTTGTATTGGATTGGGTTATTTTTACGCAACTTATGCAATGAGTAAAAATTCATCAACCCGACATACATCAGTTTACTCAGCACTTGGGTTGTTTGTGCTTTGAACGTCATCACGTTGATAGAGGTGCTCCACCATGAATCCACACACCGCGCCAGTTTACAACAAAGTTTCCAGTCAGTTTCGAGCAAACACACATATTACCACCAGAGGGGTATTTCACAAAACCTAGACAGGGGATTAAGCCAGGATTTTCCAGTTATCCTTGATGAATTTAGCTGTGATTTGATTTCACTAAAGCGGAGGCACATTAGTTACCTTGGTTTTGTGCGTTCACGTCTAGTGAAGGGGTATCCCAATTCTCCATAAGGTTAAAGGGAAAGGCTACACAGTCCTTGAAATGAAGACAAACCAGGACCTCACTTGAAAGAAAGGGGTATGGGAAATTACCCATAATACACCGCGCCCTCTGACAAGATGGCTGAGCGGAGACTGAAGGAAGCACATAAGAAATTAAGCAAAATTATTGATTTCATGGTAATGATACTTGTGGTAATGAACGACTGGCATTTTAGGTGGAGTCTATAACAACTGTATGTAGTTGAAACCACCCAGAATAGAAATTAGTTTGCCCAGTATTTGAGTAGAGTATATAGTAAATATATGTAGCAACCTAGAATAGAAATCAGTTCGACCCAGCATGGGTAGAGTATATAACTAATATGTGTGGTTGAATTTACCCAGATTTGCAGTTAATTTGACCCAGAGATTGGGTAAACAATTTTACTCATCTGATGGGTTAAAATGGACCAACCCATCTTGCTGGGTCAAATTAATTACTGCTGGGCTGGTGCTACAATGAACCAGCAGGTGGGTTATAAAACAACCCAAATTGGGTTATTTTTAATCCACAAGTTTTTAATGTGTGTGAATTGAAAAAAATATGTAACAGTTTAACAAATATTAGCAGTATGGCATAGACAGTAGAATAAATGCAGAAACACTAACAACATGTTGCTAAGTAGTGATGAACGGACCACTCACCACAGAGTAGATGGTAAAACATTAAGAGTGCACTGGGTCCATGTGGAGAAGTGGGACTTAAAATTGCAGGAACTCTAACAGAACATCTCAGACAAACTGCTGGATAAAGTGTACTCTGTATGTGAAATCAAGAGGGTTTCTTGAAGATTAGGAACATCCTCATTACCATTTTTGTGTGTCATTTGATAGAATGAATGTCTCTTTTAGACTGCTCTCATTTCCTTGTAGTCATTTAGCTTCTGTCTTCAAAAGGCACTGGTTAGTATTGTCTCTGTATCGTCTGTAGTGTGATGCATTTCCTACTATAAATAAAGCCGGCTTAAGGTCTTTACACGTCTAGGGCAATACATAGAAATAAACTTGGAGGCAACTTTTGATATGCCTTTCCATTCACACATGTCCATGTGTATTGCATGCATTCTACAAAAAATCTTGACACGAAAGTCAAAATGAACCCTGTGCTCATTTGAATAGGGCAGAGACTAAATGTGTTAATCTGACTCTGTAAAGAAGAGGAGAACTTGGAGAGCCTCACAGTTTAATTCTAGAAACTGTACCACAGCAGCTTCAGGACCAACTGTTCACAACACTAGAAGTTTGAGTTTGCAGAGATGATGGTAAAACTGCAGACCCAACACTATCTTAATCCAGATATTATAGTTGACTTCATTATCTTTGTTTTTTTCTGAATTTGTCAAATTTGGCAAATACAGTCGACCCTTTATGGTCCCATACTCTTCTGGCCTGAGCTCGTCCCCTATCTTTTTACTCAATGCAGCACAAAGAGCGCTTACTTTGGAACTTTTTGGGATTTAAAGAAGACAAGCAAACTCCTGTGATTTCTGTTAAACATCAATTTAGGAGCTCTGGTGTTATTTGCTTTTTTTTCTCCAATTAAATGACATCAGATGGTCCATTTCTGGTTCAACTTTAGTTCACAAAGCCTCTCCACATGTGATGCAAACACTCTTTTTTCTGTAAAACCTGCAATTAGACTTCATATGCACTCAGTGTTATTCTTACCTCCAAATAAAGTGGTTTTGGTGTTCTAGTTGGACAGTTGGCTTTAATACAACCTGTCAGATCATCTGAGAGATTTTAGTGTGTTCCAATGAGCAAAGTACACTCAGATCTTAGAAGTTCTTCTTACAAACTTAGCAAATATGAAGGCCAAAACCAAAGTGTTAATGATAAACAGAAATTCACCGAACGAACAACTATTAAAAAAAACCCCATTATATTGCTCTCCTGAACCATAATGCATGTTTGGCCTCACCTCAATCGCTGGTGTCAAGTCAAGTCACGTATTTTGCCTTTGGCACTGTCAGCCAGACTGTGATTAGAAAATTGTTATCCAAGTACAGATGGGTGATCCATTCTTACATACTCATATCTCTGTCTGGTCTCACTCCCTTGTTGCTTCTCTCATGCTGTTAAGTTGTACTGAAGGAACAAAAAACTGGCCCCAAACCAGACGTTCATGAACCCTTTAACAAGTTTAAACACAAAGTCATTAAAACACTGCGTTGGTGCAAGTATGAGCATCTGAAATATGAAAATATCTTGGAGCCATTGGCACTTCAGGCAGAGGAGAACAGACACATAACATTGTTAAAATGTGGGTTCAAAGCTTTCTTCAGCTTTTATCAGTCCAATCTGTCCTGTCAATCCCATCCTTCTTGCCAGTCCCCCCTGTAAAACACCTGAAGAAGCAGATCCGCAGCACAGCACATCAATAACAGTTTGAGGAGCCCGCTGTGCACTGTCACAACGGGAGAATGATTTCTGTGGGTGGGCTGCTGGCTGGGGGAACAGACAGTGCACCTAATCGACTAAAACAAACGTGTAGTTCTGTGAACAAGGTGTTCTGCCATGGCATTTATGGGCACAGGTCAAGGCCAGAGGGCTTAAAAACATACATGGAATAAGATTATTATCTAGTACATTGATTTCTGGGAGACTGATGAAAATGAAATTGATGCTGGATGACATGAGGAGTAATACTTCACCCCAAGGAAGTTCGTGATAGGTTTTATGAACCCAAACTAGAAGTCATGTTGATTCTGTCCTTTTATGCCTCCAGTTTTTGAGCTTGCCATTTAACCCTGTTTCCACAAGAAATACCATAAAACAAGGGCTACCTACCACCTGGCATTAACATGCTTCCAGATATACACAGCTCTAGACGGTGAATTTGGTGCTAATTTTTTATCTTTTTTTAACATTTATGTTTACAAGCAAGGGATAAACATGAGGCCTAATGACCTATATTTAAACTTCTAAGATCAAAATACTTCATGCTTGAGCCAGAGTGACATTTTTTCACTGGGAAGAAAATCCCTCAAAGCACCATTTGAGATACTGCACTCAAAAGAAGGGGATGAAACAGAGATCTAATGACCTTGGCCCATCACCCCTATAATCACTCTCAGCAGCACTGTGTGAGGGTGGGAAGTTAAGAAGATTCAGGGCTGGTCATTAGCTTTTTATTTTCAAACTAAAAACATATTTTATTAACTTTGCAGTGCAGCTGGATCGCCTGATTCAGTGTCTGCAATCAGGCAGACACATCTTGCGAAACTCCAATCTGCAATGGCTGTGACTGACCCAAAGTGGCACAGCCCAATCAGCGTCCTTTAAAGCAAGAAGAGGTGAGAGCTACAGATGCAGCCACTTCAATTTTCCCCTTCTAGCTGAATGCCTGCCAAGTTCTAGCCGTTACAAGCCAACATCCAGCCAATGGAGGTGCCCAAATTCCACCACAAACATGCTGATTTGATGGTGCTTCCCTCACAAGAACACATCCAAAGGGCTTGTTGTCATTGGAGTAGCATTCGTGCTATCCAGTCACTACTTTTCAATGATGTCATTGTGAGGGATCTCATTACAGTCATGAGAGTAGGCAGGTCTAAGCATGCTCCAGTCAAGTTCCAGTCATGGGAAGTGGGGGGAATCAAAATGGCTCCATCTGTACGAGCAGGATGTAACTGCTAGTACAGATATTAGCATAGATGCTAACAGCTTCAGTAGCAGTTTTGTCAGTTCTGGACCACATTTCTATCTTTTTTTAAAATATATCTCTAGAGTGTTTTTTGCCTTTACTGATAGAGAGAGACCGTGGATAGGCTTGTGAAAGAGCAGGGAAGGACATTCTGGAAATGGACCTAAGGTGGTAATCGAACCCTGGCCTACAGAAGCATATAAGGGGCCTGCCCCTCGATAGAAGGGATACTTTTGGTCCACTTCTGACATGATTTGGTGAGTTTGCTCAACAAAGTGGCTCACATTTTTCTTTACATGGTCACGCCTGACTTCTACATTATCTGACTGGCCTGTAATGAATGTGATTGACTGAACAATTGTCCAATCACCTGCTGGATATTCTATTGACAGGTTTTGCTAATTCCGAATCTCTTTCTATGGGATGTTGCCCAGATTGGCTGGTGAAATATATTGAATGGTCCATCTGGTGTGTCAGGTTAACTCAGGTTATGTCTGATAGAAAACAATGAACATGGTCTGCATTAATCCATCAGTTTCACTAAGTTTCTTTCAGGCATCCATATAGAAATAATTTCAAGTCCAACCCCAACATGAAAAAGCAGAGCTGATTTTTTGTATGCTGTTCATACATATATATATATATATATATATATATATATATAAATATATATTTTTTTAATTAGAATTTAAAGGACAACTTATATGCTGGACAAGTACTGATATAGTCAAACTAAACAATTATCTCGACAGTAGATTATTTTATCTTGCACCAAATTCCTGATACATTTTATATTTCTATTTATCCAGGTTCTATGTTGTCTGCTTCACCTCATGGAGTGCTGTGTTTTTACATGAATGCACAAATGTTTCCCTCTGGAGTGAGTATATCTCTGATTTAGTGCATAAAAGCATCTGAAATAGACCGTTTGTCTTTAAAGCATGGGTTCCACTGCTGTTATCTATCAAAATCCCTTTGGTCTCCAGCGCTCAGGGTTTGGCAAGATAAACCCATGATGAAAGAGGAATCCGTCTTTAGTATAGTGAACAGATTGAGGACTGTAGCAAAGCACAGCGGGTGAATGACACTTTGAATCTCAAAAGGAACATGAAGGTGATTCATCCCATCTTGGAAGTGACAACTGAAGTGTTGGCGAGAGAAAACGAGCACATTTTTAAGAGCTTAAGATTTTTTCAAAACATATTGAAATGTATTTTCTTTCAGTTGTACTAACAGGTTGTACTTCTAACCATCTGAGGAACATGATCCTGCATTTCATTTTAACAGCACGAGCCAGCTCGCTTATCCTGAGATGACATTGGTAGACTGTTAAAGGTTCTGCTGGGAGATGTTGTAAATCTGTCTACTTAGCGAAATCAGTAAATCTGCCTGCTGCAGGAAATTCAAGCTTGACGGTTCCTGGGTGGGCATCAGAGACCTCAGGTAGATACTTTGGAGGATATGGTGATACCGGGACTAGATGGTCATATATTTTTAACTGACAGTGCAGGTGTCCGTGTCCGAGTTCAATTATAATGCAGCAAGGCAAATGAGTGCACGATATTTTTCATTCTTACACTTAATTACAACAGAAGGTGGCCCATACAAAGTTTAATAAGTTGGCATTTTATCATCTTTTTCATGGCATGACCCATATCATGCCATTGACAAAGGATTTTTATTTAAGTGTGAGACGCATGGCTGAAAATAAAGAAAAAAAACAACTTTATTCATCTACCAATTTACAGTCTTAACCTCTAATGATACCAGGGAGTAGGGGTTAAAGCATCATGAGTATAAATTTCAGCATTTTCAGTTTTTGTTTGAGTATTTTATTACATTCATCCATTATCTAAAGGTCACAGGGGCGCCTGGAGCCTATCCCGGCTGGCAGGCTACACCCTGGACTAACTGCCAGACAATCACAGGGCTGGCATGGAAGGACAGACAACCATTTACACATACACCCACACTGGAGGACAACAAGGAGTCACCAGTTAAACAGCCCATATTCTGCTTTTTGAGTTTTACATGGTCTTTGTGTGTTAAACATGCCTCTTCTGCATGTTAGAGCACTTCTATGAACAAAATAATACGTCTGTGGCATCAGGGCTTCTCTCTCTCCTCATACTTACTGTGTCAGGAGCTGCCAAAATGGTTTGTTCTCTTGCCCCCCCCCCCCCCCCCCCCCCCCCCCCCCCCCCATAGACCTACCATTGTGATGTCCTACCATTGTTCTGTCAGCAGTTTAAGCCTATTAGTATGCAGTAGTTAGCCCACTGCTGAGCATAAGTGTTAGAATGAATGAAGAGTAGATGACAATATGGCACCAAGCTACCCTGAACTAGCCAGTTACCACAGAGTTGACCTATAAACCAATAAGAGGGGACTGGACCAATGCGCCAACAGATGATCACAAACAGACTGAGAATACATCCATCTATCCATTATCTATACTGCTCATCCCTTTTTTGGGGTTGTGGGGGATTGAGCCTATCCCAGCTCATTTTGGGTTTGAGGAAATGTAATTTGACTTAGAGATGAGTTTAACAATAACAAATATGTACACGCATTGTGCCCTATACTTTAATTCCTGGATACTCTGTCCTTGTGTCTTCCTGATAGGGTCAGTCTGCTCTTGGGAAAATGTTTTTCTTATTATTTATTATTTAAACTTTACTTAGCCAGGTTAGTACCTCATGATCAGATCAAATATCTCTTTTTCAAGGGAGACCTGACCAACAATGGCAGCAACACACAATTTCAACAAACACAAACTTATATTAAACACATGAAACAAAAAGATCAATAGTAAGTCATCAGTTAAAACAATTGCAAAATGAAAGCCTGGATTCAAGACATTTAGGGAAATAAGCCTGGAGATTGTTCCAAGCAAAGGGATCAGACCTAATCTAATCTACAAGCTTTCTTTCCCAACTCAGTTCAGACCACGGGAACAACAAATTTAACGATGTCCAGCGACTGAAGATTGTGCATACCATCCTTTGGGATTTAAAGAGAGGAAAGGTAGCCTGGAATCTTTCCCAGGATGTGACTGCAAGTGCTTGGAGAAGTCCAGTTTACTTCAGAACAGAATGTTCAATGATCAGTGAGTAATTAAGTTTGTGATGAATCTCAGAGCACCGTGATGCACATGGCACAGGCTTCAAGTGGGGCTGGCTGACAATAGACTTGCCTCATGTCTCAAGCATTGGGATGGGATTTAGAATTTTTTTTTTTTGATACTAACGCCATTTTCAATTCTGCTTATTGATCTATTTCTTTAACAATCTCCTTATATTATCAATTTCTGTGGATGTTCTTGGAGAGCAAAGGTTGCCCTACGCAGGGTTCCAAGTGTAAACAATGTCAAACACATGACACTCCTGGTATTCAACGCTGTGCTGCAAGATGCTGGGGTTAACTTCAACTCAACCTTGCTCAGTTAGCATCTTTTTGTCTGAAATTAAGCCACGTGTTTTCTGTCTGCCATGGTCACATCTCAGACTTCTTTGTTGTAATTTCTGCTGACTGCCTCTGATGAGAGCATGACGTCTTTGTTTTACAAGGCATGTAGATCAAAGTGGAAGGAATTGATAAGCAAAGTTGATAAGCAAAAAGACTACTGATATCAATTCTTTTAGGGAGTCGTTATCAATTGCATAGGGAAACGTCAGGCCTTGTAGAGCTTAGTCAGGCTATGCAGAACTAAGCCAACATCATTTGGGCAATGCATAAATCTACACATTTTACACATGCTTAAAAAGTTCTGAAATTGGATCCAACACTTTTGTAAACTCTACCAAGAGTCGGCCAACTCATAGGCTCCTCTTGTTCAACCTGAGGTGCCCTTTTAGGGACCAACGTCATTTGTGCACTAGGCATGATGTGGGAATAATGAGACCAGCTGCAGCTGCACGTGGGAAAATGGCATGGCTTCATAGGTCATTTCTTGTGTGACATCACAATATGTTTGCAGCACCAATCCCCTAAGTCCGGAGGCAGCCAGGAAAAATCAAACTCCACCAGCACGTTTCCTCCTTCTTAGTTACATAGACACAGCAAAACTGGTCACTAGATCGTACTTTCACTGAAATTTTGATGAAAGTAGGTCAACGTCAGCTGCTATACATTGATGTATAAATGCCAATTTAGTGGCACACCTAGCATGTCCAGGATCAGGATCACACTGGAAACTAAATAGTAGTAATAATAGTAATAGTTGCAATCAACCATGACTCAAAAAAGACACAATGGCCTTGTTGTTTGCCATATTTACCAAGACAGGCTTGACAGATTGGACAGACATGAAATTGCCCAGCAGCATGTTTAAGGTAATGAAAGGAGATGAGATGTTTTTGGGTCTGCTTCTAGACAGTAAATGTGTTTGGCTGCACTAGAGAATTCCTAATTGTGCTACTTCTGTCATTTACAATGTGAATTTCATTTACAATATGAACACTATCTTTATTTATGTAAATATGTTGTTCTTCTGAGTCCATAAACCAATGCTTAAATAAAACACATTTTGCATAAGCATGAAGTTTTGGTGGATGTCTGGCATTCCAGACAAATAACAGTTTCACCATGTATGGCTAGTGTTGAGTTAGGCCTTTGTTTAACAATGTTCACTGTTGTTTATTTCAAATAAGAGTTCTCCAAGGGCTTTTTAGCTCAAACCACTGGCCAATAACCTATTACAAAAGTAACTGCTTCAGTGCTACTGAAAGCCCAAATTACACAAAAATAACTTATTGAGTTGAAATCAGTTGCTGACAGCTTTGTCACCCCCAGTTCAAAAATCCCATCTGCGCCCCTGCCTGAAAGAGATGTTGCCTCTTTGTTGCATCCCCCATAAATATTTTACTTAAATAAAGACCTTTTATTTGTTGCAATTTATTCAATTTAAATGATTTAATTCTGGGTGAATAATTCATCCAGTGTGCTAAAAAAGGAAGCATGGTATCTTCCCTCCAACACACCCCAATGAAATGGACCAAAAAAATGAATAAATTCATTTCCATTATTTCAAACTCCTGTGACTTCATGCCATTGCCAATCAAAGGCCGGTCAACATCCATTAAATTAGGTGATGTTCAAAACAGCACAAAATACCAAATATGACCAAAAGACAGCACAGATCATCAATTCCTATCAGCACTAATTAAGATGAGTCCATCTCATCAGAACACCATGTTCTGTGTGTGGACACTCACCACTCACAGATCAGCTGGAGTTGTTTACTCTCAGCATTCCTCAGGTATGATTGGTTGGAAAAATCAAGAATTGCCAGGACACTGATGTGAGTTATGGGATGTCTCACCTTTTGAAGTTGTGCCTGCTGTCATCAGTTCAGTTATGCAGGCCCAGACCCTCAGTGTGTGTGTGTGTATATGTGTGTGTGTGGACCCCATCCTCTGCTGTTTTTCTCTGCTTCTTTAATGGAAAGGACAGGTGTTTTAAAGATGATGATGTGTTTACTCTTGAATCTTCATGTCCATCAGACACTCAGGTTTCTGAGTGCAAAAGAAAAAAAATACGAAACCTCGTAAATTAAGTCATTTTTCAGCAAATTATGTTTTGCGTAATGTCAGACACTCTGAAACTGTATCATATGTCAAACGGGTGCTCAACTTTCACACAATAACCTTGTCATGGCAAAAATGTGCCCTTTGTTTTTAAAAAGTGTGTGTCCTGACTGCCTGCAAGTGACGCAGTGCGATGCTTTCGACATCTTCTCCATGAAGCCGTGTTTCTATTTTCCTCGCTGTCACTCGTGTAGACAGAGGGATTTCTTGTGATTTCATGTGTTTCTTTGACCTTTTTCAATCAGCAGAGCTTGTTTAACATAACAGTGATAGTGAAGCATTCGTCGTTTTCAGTGAGTGAAATGATTTACTTTCAGTTTTAGCAGTGAGAAAGAAGGTGGCATGCTCAGTGACCCCTTACCTCACTACTATCTGCACACATTTCTCAGGAGGGCTGCATGGCCCTTCTTGCTACAGCATCACCACCTTCAACTGAACCAGGCTCTGTACATGCAAGCTCTGGGTAGTGTCCATGCCAATGCTATCTACTCCTCCACATGGCCTCTTACCTGCGCTTTAACTCCACTACATTGACTGAAGAGCCAGAACATCACTGGGGTCATCAGATGGGAACCTCCAGTCTTTGGTATTTTGTCTAATTAGCCACCAGACAGCTCAACAGAGCCGGGTATGAGCCTTTGAGTCAACCACTTGTTAATATAAAGCATTACATGCACTTAACATACTTTTCACAAGGGGAAACATGGCAAAGAACCAAATTTTTATCTGATGCTGTGCGGACAGCAGGCATGTGACGCTGAGCGGTGCAGTTCAACATCCAACGTTCGTGTCAGTTAGGATATGGTGTAAGGAAATATGCACGATGTGTCGGAATTGGTGGCTCTGTGTAAAATTTGCCCAACAATTTTAAAAAGGACAGTCTAAATCAGGCCTGGGCAACTGGCGGCCCGGGGGCCACATGTGGACCTCCTCCTCACTCAATGTGGCCCATCAGTCAATGTCAAATTTCCAAAAAATTGCAACCTACAGAAAAAAAAGGCAATGATGTAGCTTAGCCTGATATGCCACTACAACATGCAGGCAAAATGTATTACAACATGAAGGATAGTATAAATTTCAATTTTAGGTTGTAAAAACTGTTTTTATTTTACTTTTTAAAAGGAATTAGTAGATACGGCATGCTAAAGGGATTTCTGTCAAGATCTTTTATGAGGCATTATTAATACTTTTAGAAAAAAAGAAGTCAAATGTACTTAAATTGCCACCAGTAACTAAGACTTTTATAACTTGGATAAGTTACTTTTGTTAAAGAAATCTTTACTCTCAGTTGGACTAGTTAAAATAAATTAACTAACTAGAAAAGCACTCAGAGAGCGCAGACCTCCGCCAAGCAGCTTCGGTCCACTTTGGGGAAAATGGTCCTATCTGGCAATGTTAAAGGATCCTTTAAAAAATTCCTGGATCCAGACGGTGATCCGGATCACCCCCAAAATTTAATCAGTTCTTCTATATCCCATTTCTGACAATTCCTGAAAATTTCATCCAAAACCGTTCAGAACTTTTCAAGTTATTTTTGAACACAAACAAACAAACAGACAGACAGACAGACAGACAGACAGACAGATAAACGCCGGCAAAAACAGGTAATAATCAAGGAAGACAATGAACACTATTTCTTTGTACTGACAAAGTACCGTTAGTTGTCTTTCTGTGTTCAGCTCATTAATGTAGCTTTACTGTTTCCAGATCTTTTGTAAAGTGTGAGTGCTTCTTGCTGTTCTTCAGCCAGGTTCACTTCTCTAGCTCTGACGTGTGGGGAGGTGGGCCTGGACATGACACTCTAATGCAGGGGTCTCAGACTCAAGTTGGTCTGGGTGAGGTAGGGCTGCATCAATATTCCACATGGAATACACATGGGTTTCATGTGTTCCCAAAAAGTACAACTGATCTACTCTTCTTGATCTTTATTATTAAAACTTCTTCAGCATGAATGTGTCCCCTGAACATGAACTGTCCCTCTGAACACAAATGATGCTGCTGTCTTAATTTTAAGGTTCAAATGCGTTTTGTGGCTCCAACAGATTTTTTAGGTGGGGGCAAAAATGGGTCTTTTGATTGGAAAAGTTGCAGACCCCTTGCCATGAGTGATAAAAAGAATAGAGAAAGTCCAGGGCAAGCAAAGTACGCACAACAACTTGGAAGAAAGAGATGTTTGAGAAACACGCACGGGTCGCACTAACCCTAAACTTTGATATCAAGTAGGGGGCCACAAAATATCGTCCCACGGGCCTTGATTGGCCCACAGGCCACGAGTTTAAGACCCATGCTCTAATGCCTTATTTCCACTGAGAAGTCGGGTTTGGGTCAGTACAGTTCAGCCTGGTTTGGAGTGGTAAACTCTGGTCTTATTTGCATTTTGACCTCTACTTCACTGTTTACTTGAGGGTGGGGAAGCAAACAGGGAAAATAGGGTCACACCAGCTACGTGCATGTGATGTCACAGCAGCCTGACACAGTGACGTGGTCTGAAGTAGAGCAGGACTGTAAACAAGAGCAACACTGGAGGACATCCAGCTCTCCAGTACTCACTGGAGCTTTGTTTCATGTGAACATTCTTTACAGCAACAGCAGTGACAGATCACTCTTAAGCTACTGTTTATTTGAACATGTCAAGGTCTGTTTTATTAGTTTAGCTGCAGTTGCATGGGAATTGATGATTTTTGTGATCACTCAACAGACCACAATGCCTTTAGCTCCACACTTTAGGGTTGGTTTGGTATGCTTCATGCTCCTTCAGAGGGGTGCCAAAAAGTGGGAAACACAGGTTGGCTATTTGGGTACCCTTCCTCCTCATTAGACAGTGGAAACACCTGTAATTGCGTACTATATTGAGCCTAAACTGAACTGGACTACTTGGTGGTAACATGACTTTACTGGTGCATGAGTACAATCAAGGGCTCAGCTCCTCACAGTGACAGCTCATCTGTGTTTCAGAAGATGTCTGTGTGAATTTAATCTTTGTGAATTTACCATGTCTTGAAAAAAATGCATTACTTCAAATTAGACAGAAGTAATATGATAAAATAAATCTAGTCCTAAAATGATCTCTGGTTGTTTTGTTTGCTTGTCTTTTGAAAGTCTGTTTGCCTTTTTGCCAAGAAAAAAGGCATGGAAATTAAATGATGAATTGCGTAACAATAATATGGTATTTATGCATGTTCTTGGCGTCTAGGGACCTCGGAGAGTATATTCCCAGTGTCAAAAATATATATGAGTCAGCTCAAAAGCAATCAATCCAAACCACCTCCAAACAGATTTTTAAATAAACTCAGTTATCACTTCATTCAGTTTATAGAAACCTAACCCTTAAAGTAAACTCTCTATAATTCATAAAAGGCAACACGACTCCGCTTCACAGTGCAAAAATGCAGAGTGATCACCAGATAAATGCAACCTCATCCTGATTATCTGTTTCTTTGCTTTGCTGTGATGACTTGAAGCAGTCGTGCACTAAAACAGAAGTCAGGTTTAGTGAGGAACACATCGTGAACCCACTGAACCATGAGGAGGGGGCGAAGAGAAGGTGGGGCTAATGGAGAATTACAGCACACACACAATCGCACAAACCAGCAGTAAAGGCCCAATTTAACCGTCCTCCTCTCTTGGTCCTTTAACAGGTTTCACTACAGGCTGCCTGGGAATTCATCCACTTTCTGTTAGAGCAGACAGCTTCCTTTTAACTAGCTGTAATTGGCAGGTACACACACAAACGTACACACGACTGGCTGGGAGAGCCTTAACAAATAACATCTGGACATGGTTGTCTACCTTTCCTCTGAGTGAAGACAAAGAAGCAGCAACACAACAAGACAAGACCATATACAAACACCCCACTGTTGTTTCTTGGCACTTCAGCACCGATCACAACCACAACCAGACCGTGATGATTGGCCACACTGAGGAGCGGTTTTAATTTGGGCTGAACGATCTCCTGTTGAAGTCATTTTTGAATGAAGGGCCGAGTCAAGAAAGATGAGGATGATGAGGGCGGGATGGCCTGAAGGTATCATTCTGAACATCAGCCTGGTGTGTAAGAGGAGGAAGGGCACTCTCTGTTCTCCCCTAATAAGTGTTTGATAAGCGTGTTGTCGAGCTGCCATTTGCGTCACGGTGGAGTAATTCATTGAAAATGCATCTTCAGAGGGGCGATAAATTGTTTTATAATTTGATGGACGTGCGTCTGAACACATTGATAGCAGTTGCCGTGAGAGGCCTTTGCACGCCAACCATGAATTTAGCCAATTACGTCAATGAAAAATGAAACACCTTGAGCAAAAGAGGTCAGTAACACAGCAGCAGTGATACAGGAAGGGAGAGCCTGCACGTCAGTCCTGAAAGGAGTGTGCCGTAACAGAACATTAACACAAAAATATGCGTGTTCACAGGTTAGCACTTTTAAGTTGATGTGAGCCAGGTCAAGATGTTGGCGTTGATTACTTTCTCGCTTTTCCCCACTCCCTTCCTCTTTATCTGTTCTTCCTCTCATGCTTTTGGACATCAAATTTATCTTCTAAAGGCTGGAGTAATAGGGTTGTGTGGAAGCTGTTAGTCTCAAGCAACAGTTAAACCTCTGCTTCCCTTTTCAGACTGATGTGATCCAAAGTTTTGTTCTCATTAAATCAGTGAAGCACGATCCCCACTGGGAGTCAAATCACGCAGGATTTAAGAGGTCATATTATGCTTTTTTCATTCACTGTTTAGCGTTATACTGTCTGCAACACATCAAAGCCTGTAGCATCTGAACTTATCCCTCTCCTGTGAACAGGTGAAATGGCAGACTCCCTGCACCTGCCTCCCCTGAATAAACCTACCCCTGTGACAGCCTACATCCTATTAGCCTGGGATGGCAATTCCACTTCAGATGATAGACAGTGGATAGAATGAAGAGCCGTTGAAAATGGCACCGAACCATGCAAAACTAACAGTCCACAGTAAAACACAACAACCTGTGGGGTCCATTCGGTGTGTCAGTGTTGCAGTCTGATAGTGTGCTTGGTCGGTAATCGGAGGGTTGCAGCTTTGAGCCCAGCTCCAGCTGTCACATGGCGATGTGTCCTTGTGCAAGACACTTAAAACCAAATTGCTCCCACTGCTGCGTCAGTGGAGTGTAAATAGGCATGAAAGAGCGTGAATGTGTTAGTTGATACTTATAGATAACTAACAGTTCTACGTTAGTTTTCTATAAGTATAAACTAAAACATTCACGAGTAGTCAAAGAAACTAGAAAAGTGCTATATAAGCTCAAGTCCATTTACCATTGATTCAATAAAATTGAAGTTACACTTTGCACTTAGTATGACTGAATACATTTTACTCATTGTTGGGCAGATCCTGTCGAAATGTAACAACTATATACTGGAATTAATGAGGGATGATCTACTCAGTGATTAGATTTTTAAAAAGATACTCATAGAAAATTAGCACTTGTGATTACATTTCTAGTAAGGGATAGTTTATAAACTCATAGTCACACATACTAATTAACAAAAATAGTAACATAATAATCCTTTGTCTCAACCACAGAAGAGACAGTGTAAATAAGCTTATGCTTCATCCTACTCCTTTTCGGACATGTTGGGTTAATATTATTATTGTTGTTTCAACTTATCTCATTAGTTTTTTATGTTTGTTTTTTCAGTCCACTTCGTGTGATACTAGCACATGTTTGAAATAAAGCATTCATTCATTCATTCAGATCTTTTTGTTTTAATTTTTATTGATCAAAAGTTCATCATATGATACATGAAGGACAAGAAATAAGCCAAAAAGATATTGGTCGCTACTGCAGTGGTCTTAGAACAAAAACAAAACAGAAGTGGTGCGAAAATATCCTTTCTATCAAGAAGTGATTCCAGTGTTGTTGTTTTGTTTTTCATTTAATAAAGAAATGCACTCCAGATCTGATAAAACTGCTACTGGAGCTGTTAGCATCCATGCTAATCCCTGTAAGGGCAATAACTTTCTGGTGCTGTCTCACTTGTATCTCCCACCTCTTTCTGCTTGAATCGCTGCTGATTGGGGTCAAGCACAATCACTGTAGATTTAAGCTTGGCAAGATGGATCTGTATCAGAGGATCAAGTTGCAAAGCAAGAATACCAAATGAAATCCCACAACTTGATTAAAATCTGTGTTACAGCCAGCAGTCTGACTGCTAATTAATTGAATAGAGCTACATGACTTTACATTATGGTGTGTTTATCATCCTATTTGTAAAAAACACAGACCATATATTAAAGTTCACATTGGTGAAACAAGTGTTAGCCAAGAAAATATAAAAAATGTATCATCAGTGGCCAATCTCACTCAAAGCTGAATGATTGGTATTAGCAGCTAGAAGCCTGACTGAGGCATGCCAAATATCCTATATCCTAAAAAAAACAATCTTTAAATGATCAATATTTCCCTTCCTCCTAGGTCCACTTCTTATGATTTTAATTTATTCTAAAAAAACTGTGCTATCGGTCACCTTCTGAGTTGGTGAGTGGGTTTTATAAACTTTCAACTGAATCAAAGCATAGAAAATAAATAATTTGATATCAGGACAATACAATAATCATTCAGACAGTGGTTGAGCATTTTTTATTTCCTGAAAAGTAGCAATTTCGTAGTGACAGTTGCCCGATTTAAAATATGAGACTCATCTAAAGGTGTCATGCTACAGTATCCATGAGACTCCACAGTAGCATTGATGTGCTAGAATCTAAGCCTGACTGTCAATGGATTCTGAAATGGAGTAAAGAAAGAGAAGAAAAAAGAAATGAATAAAAAACTGTGGATGTGAGTCTTAGTGTGTTTCAGGTCACTCCTCCATCCGGATGCTGAGCAGACGGAGGGAGACAGTGAGAGGAAAGCATTCCTCCAACATGACGTGTTGTTTTTCTCACCTCAGGGAGACACTGAGCTCTAAATCTTCAATGGAAACTAACCAATAAAAAGAATACAGTTATGGGTAATTGATCATATTCTTGAATCCTTAACAGCAGGTGAGCTAAAATAGCATGACCTCATGCTCCACCATATGTTAAACTTGGGCCTCTTTATTATCAAATCAGACTTTTTGCTCTTAAATATCCTGCCAAGCATTTTAATTCATTTATAAAGATGGAATCAATTCCTGACAATGAATATAAAAATAAGTAGGTCTATAAACATTCACAGATTCTTTGCAGTGTTTGCAGCAATAACATCAAATTTAACATGTTTTCAGTTTAGGAAAAAAGCACCTTCGGCTCTAAGGCTAACAGATGTGTCAGGATTCAAAGCACTTATTGATCTTACTGAAAAATAAAGGCTAATAGGTAGAGTGCAGTGAATAATCTGAATGACTCCATCTACACATTGTAGGCCTGAGACAAACAAACGAAGATATCAGCAGTAAAATATCCAGTGATTTCATGTCAATACAGGATATAAAAGCAGACAGATCTTACAAATCAAAAGCAAAGGGGAAATAAAAGAGATGGAAAACAGAAACTCTGTTGGATTAAATCCCTTCAACCCAATGTGTGATGTCACCTCATTTATTGGAAAGTGGAAGTTCATTTTGAGCCACTTTGATGATGATTCAGAGGCGACCTGGTTCAATGTCTTTCATGGCAAAAAAATTCCTTTGCATGTCTTTGGAAACAACATGGAAATGATGTGGCTTTGAAAGGCAAGTCCATGAATGTGGGAATGTTTCCTTAGATAGATTGTATTTCTATGATTGAGATGGCACCTAAAATGCAGTTTTAAGTGTATATGTCCATGACATATACACTTGTCCATGACAACAGGCTGGTGCAGGAATGAGTCCAAAGAAACAGGAGTGAGTGAGCATTTAGCACTTCCTGGTTCCCAAGGCCCAAAATATATGGGATTAAGAATACCAGTTTCAGATGAATACCTGAAACAAGGCTCGCAGTGAGCTTCTAATCTGAAATAATAAAATGCATCTGATGCCGTCCCTTTTGAATTCTAAACTGTTGTTGTGTGTTTAAAGGGACGGTTGCTCATGACCTGCTAACAAAGCCAGTAAAATTGTACGGGCACCCTAATGAAAGCATTTCTGACAGCTTTTAATGAACAAATATGGCAGCTGCTTCAAAGTCAAACAGTCATTTTGTAGTTTCAAAGCAGCCCAATTAAAGCTTTTCACTTTTGCCGATTATGTTTAAACTTCTAAAAAAAACAAAACTAAAAACTAGATTCATTCATTATAATTACCAAGAAGAACAGAACGTGTAGGTTTCATTGTTTTGCTCTCCATAGGCCTTTTTGCCAGCTATGATCCAACACACAGTGAGAAATCCCACAGGCTCTTACTATGTTCTGTAGAAAAACAGACTGGCTGTGGAATATGATTCTTTAAATGATAAGCAGGTACCTAACACTGACATTTAAAGTTTTGTTAGCACAATTTACCACAGAGCAGAAGACGACTACAGTTGAGGAAGTGAATGACAGATTAACACAGGGGCAACAGTGTATCTGTAGCATAGCATAGATTTAAATAGCATGACTCTTTTGCTGTCCAGGCAGAGACAGGATAAAAATTTAAAAATGCCAAAGATATACAGAATCATTCCCAAGGGGCTTGCCTATTGCTCTTTTAAGGCTCCCTTCCCCAAGTGGCACCAGTCTGCTCTGATTTGTTTGCTCTGTGGTGATTGGTAATGCCCCAGTCACACATTCCCGTTTCTCATGGCAATTGTGCATGACTATACACGATTGGCAAGGCTGGTTTGATCGGCATGATACGGGAAGAAATGACTGCCTCTCCCCCGGACACACCCCGTACATACACCATCAGTAACGCTTCTACGGCACTTCTACAGCGCTTCGTGGACATTTAGCCGCTTCAATTAGGTCAATACAATGATAAGACGAGGATTCCATGAATTTCCATCCCACTGGCACGACGTCAGCATCATTCAAGCCAAGTTTACTTTGTTTGTTTTTGCTTTTCTAAAATATTGGCTTTATTTTCAACAGCAGAATTAACTGTTCTAGTTGGGGAACTAGATATATCCTGCCTTTGTTTTGCAATAGCTTTGCCTTGAAGTATAAAAGGATCATTGTCAATGATCCCTGCTAAAAAGAGATAAGAACCCACTTCAAACTTTTAGGTGTTAAAATAAGCTTGAGGGACTTCAGCCTTATCAGGAGCCTTGTTGGGTAACTCAAGAAGGCTTGAAGTAAAGGGCTAATGGGAAGATATCAGTGCTAATATTCGCAAAAACAGAGAAAATAATAGGAACGATAGGACTCATCAGGTGTTTGTTATTTCATTGACAACACAAGGTTTAACCATGAGATATTTTCCAGGTGTACGTGGCAGAAAAGTGGCAGGCCAAAGAGCCATGATGAACTTTGCAGTCAGAACTGAAGAAATTCTGGACTCTTGAGTGAAGAGGAATGCAGACCTGTCAACTGATGACCACCTATGGTAAGTTGGATCTGGTTTTGGAGAAGCTGCTACACCTAATCAGGCTCAATGAGCAGAGGGGGTGAACAAGGCTGCTTTTCATGAAATCAACAAGTTCTATCTTTGTACGAACTTTTCCTGCATGAAGGGAGAGGTCCAGGCCATGGAGACATTCAGGAGAGGCCATGATACTACAATGCCACCTCTTGGTTGCAGTCTTATTTGTTCCAGTAATGGAGTAATGCTGTTCGATCTTTGATTCTGATCATGCTGCAAGGTCTAGAGCTATGCAGACATCTTATCTGATAACCTTTTTCTACAGGTACAGATGCATCTTACAGACTATCTCGAAGAACTATTTCACATCAGCTTTCCTTGGTCATCCAGTCCATGGCTTCCTATGTCTGGATTTAAGCCCTTCTTGCACATCTGTCTGTGATGCTTGACTGTACGGTCTTTACAACAGACTGATGATAGAAAAGTCCGAGACAAATTCACTGATACCTTGTGCTTATGAACTCTTCCACTTGTGCTCTGGATGTAGTTGTAAATCTCTTTGACTTTGCACAATGTGTGTACCCGGAGGACACTCAAGCGCCGTCAAATTCTGATGTTGAAGGATTCAACCCAGAGGTGAGAACTGAGAAAATACCCATCAGTAGAAACGTCACATCAGCTCATACTGATGAATGGTGAATAAAATGCACAATGTCAGCACCGTTAAATGCCATTTTTAGAGCATTTTCTCCACGCTCAGAGGCTGTGGACCTTTGATTAGTTACTGTGTCATCCATTGACTTTCAGCTGACTGCAATCCTAAATGTCATTTTCAAGCATCTGACAAGAACAGTGACTCATTATGAATGTCCCTTTATCGGGGCTAAAAAGCTCAAGGTTCCCCTTGATGCTGCGTTATCTTGAATTATTGTTTTGTTGTTGTAACTTCTTGTTTGAGAATTTCCATTTAATCTAATAACCTGATCAAGTTGGTCCACATGGCTGTGACAATGGCATCTGTATTATTGGTAATTAAAAAAATGATCAGTAATAATTGCTTTAGGGTACCTGGCTATTTTTGCGGTAATTGTTCGCAGTTCTTTGCCAGCTCATCTTCAAAGGTCCCATGTCCTGCAAAATTAATTGTTGCTTTTAATGTTGTTAGGAGGTGCTTGAGGAGCAGAAGAACACAACAGGTTACTAAACTCTCAGTTGACAAAGAAATTCTCTATACCTCTTCAAAGAAAATGTCCGTTAAAACACTCTGTTTTTACTTCCTTGGGTTTATGATGTCCTAGCGATACAGCCTCCACCTACATGTGTGTTTTCTGCTCATTAAAGGCAGACACCATGACTGTTTTGAAAGTCTATACTGCAGCCTTTACCCACTCCTATGCTACCACTAATGCAAGATTTAAAAAGGCTCCGGTCTTTATTATTTAAGAAAACTGAGGAGCTTTAACGTGGACTTCACCATGCTGAAATGGTTTTATAAATGCTTTATTGAAAGCGTGTTCATTTTGTATTCAGTGCCAGGGTTATTTTGTTGACTAATTATTTCCATCATACTTTTTTTCAACAACCTTTTTGCCCCTGATGAAAACTACACGGTAACTAATAAAAAACAAGAGCACATGAACAAAAACTAAAACTAAGTTAACTGACATATTCCTCAACAAATAAAAACTACCGTAAAATACCAAATAATAGCCGGGGCGTTTATTTGTTTCTAAACTCTCTTAATACTGGTAAGGAACTAGTTAAGTTAAGGTCTTACTTTTTTTTCGCTGTACTGGGGCCATGGCGATCAGCAGCAATGTACCATTAACTGATGTGACTGGCCTCCTGACGTTAGTTAAGGGCAAACGACATGCAGCAGCAGTAACAACGTCTTCTTCTTTTAATTTTTAAAGCCCTAGTATGTAAGATTCTGGCTTTCTGCTCTCTAGTGCCCTAGATGTAGTGGTCGTCAAGTGTAACTGCACTGTCGTAAAACAGAGTGCCTCACACCAACATGCATTTATTGACATACAGAGGGAGGCGAAGCAGGCTGACAGGACGTCCCAAGAGAAAAATAAATCATGCGGACTGATAAGGTACAGTCTGATCATGTTTCTTTTTAAATAAATCAGTTTTCAAGCGTCAGCTGTCAGTTGGTAGCTTAGCGTTTGCAGGTGTGTAGCCTACTGTAACTTTGACCGTAGCTCGCAGGCTGTGCCTAACAAAATGGACTCGGCGTTTATTTGGAACGGGCGTTTATTTGTCAAAATGTGCTGCTACACCCTGCATTTATTTAGGACTCGGCGATTAATTGGAACTCTGCTTTTATTTGGTATTTTACGGTAGATAAAAATGTTTGACAGAGACTTAATCCAATTAGACCTAATTTCGTCATGTAGAAAGTAGGGGCAAGTTAGGATAAATCCAATCACAACTACTTTGGTTGTGTGGAAAGGTTGGATGAGTTAAGGGAGACATCCAATCACAACTGCCTTGGCTTAGTGGTGGCAGGATAAGTTGGGGAGTGATCCAATCAGAGCTACTCTCTTTATGAACTGATATATTCATGTAGAGCAGGTTCACTGTTTGTTGTCAGTGATGGTATTGTAACTGAGATGCTCTGCCAGGTAGCCTAAATAAAGGTGACTGCATTTCACACAAAAGTGATACATTCAAACTTTACTGGCATTCAATAAAGGGTTATTTGATGTTTCTTTTTTTCCAAGTGTAAAACATGACTTCAGAAATTCAAGGAAACATAAAAAATGCCTTACACTTTACACTTCATATTTTAGTCAACTAAAATGTGAAATTTCATTGACTAAAACTAGACTAGAAAGACTATAACAAATACTAAATTAAAAAGTGCAGTTAAAATTTACACTATTCAGTGCTGGGGTGGAGCACTGTCACTACAAAATAAGAACAAATTGGACAAGATTGTTAAAATCGGTACAAAGATAACTGAGGAAAAAATGGGTAGTATCTCCCACCTCACACACCGACACACATGGACTCTGGCAAACAAGATTACAGCAGAGCCAAATCACCCCGTTTTGGCCTGATTTTGAACCATAACTCAGGGCACAGGTACAGGATGCCCAGGATGCCCAGGATTAGGACTAAAAGAGGCATCACATCCCTAATACCACAGACAAACTCTGATCTCACAACATGAACTTGCACTTTTAAGACCACTTTCACACATGATCTTTTATTGCAATTCATTATTAATATTCCTGTTATTTTAAGATTTTTATTCTTTACTAAATGCTAAATGTTATGTGCTGTCCTGTGTGGTGGTTGATGTCTTATGTAGTTTGTGTTTTTTATGCTTTCTGTGTGAGACAAATTCCCTTAGGGGCAATGAAGGTTTCATTCATTCATTTTACTTTCTGGGGTTTATTATGTCGTAGCGATACAGCCTCCACCTACATGTGTGTTTTCTGCTTGTTAAAAACAAACGCCACGACTGCTTGAAAGTCTGCACTGAAGCCTGTAACCCCTCCTTGCCATTCACATCGGACATGTTTCCATAGGGGAGGGGAAAAGGGCTGCATTTAATCTTCCAGAGAGTCATTTTTTTTGTTTGCTAGTGGTAAAGATGATGGATGGATGCATGTTTCCTTTCAGCAATGATCACATATGACAATTTTGTTGTTGTTTATACTGACTGCCTCAGCATGATGTCCTTGCAAGGCAGCAAATGAATTGATCAGCAAAAAGACCAAATGATATTGATTCCTTGAGCTGGCTGGAATTGGTTTTCGATTCCCATCTCTATTTGCAAGCAAGGCAGGGCAATGACCCAAAACTTTGACAACTGAGGAACTATTGTGGTCCCACTTTTTCCATCCTGGATGTTTGATGAATCTCAAGGAAACAACCAAATGTTTTCTTTCACTGCATTGATTGGAAATGAATGGATGAACAGAAAAATGGTGAGGAGTATTGACATTATTCTCCAAATTTTGTCCTTAATTTGGACACTTCAATGTCTTTTTGAGGAGCATCATGAAGAATTATTACTCATTCCCTTTAATTCTCCTCCCCACATTTCATGTGAGTAGACAGTGCACTTGCCGGGGATCAAGTGTTTTATTTGTTAAATAAGGAAGCAGCTGAAGGAGACACTGCTCCCTGCTGTAAAGAGAAAACAGGTGAAGGTCGAGCGGTGGCAGTTCAAAGGAAGTGACTTGCAGTAAAAGGAAGCTAAGTTTGGGATTATAGACCCACATGTTCTGGTTAACTCCGGTGTCAACATCTCTGTTTGTGTGTGTGATGTATATAAGTGAGTAATGTGTTTATTGATCATGATCCTTGTACCACTGACCCTTGAGCAAACCTCACCGTCGCTGGTGATCAAAGATGTTACGTCTGCAGATTGCTTACAGCTCGGGGGATGTTTGTTTTCGCTGTGGGAGCGATCCAGCTGAGTGGTGTCTTGACTTAAAGCAGACATCCTATCCATGAAGCCTGCACACGTGTGTCGAGGACTGTGTGTAACAGTGTGTGTAGAAGTGTGTGTTCTGCGATGATCTCACCTTGTGTGCCTGAAGCTTGTTAGAGGGGAGATCACTGCACAAACAAGCTGTTGTCAGCTCCAGATTGAGACAAGTCCTGGACACCGTAATCATCATGTGAATGTATGTAGATTTATCTAACTTTGCACAACCACAGAAAGGAAACAACATAAAAAGAACATAAATGCAACCGTGCAGCTGTCATCAAGTTTACAGCACAGCTTTGAGGATGTTTTGTAGAAAAAAGATGTTCTGACATCTGTTTTTGATGATCTTTGAGAAACAGTGAAAAGAAGACGCTGCTCTTCTTAAGGTATTATTTTTGTTTCTTGCACGGATGATCGGTGTGTTCCCTCTCATCTTTTCCCCTAAATTTATGTGTTATTTCTGCTGTAATTTTTCACAGGATTAATTATTGGAAGACATTGTGTCGGATATTAAAGTAGCTTAAAAAAAGACTTGAGGGCAGAGGTGAAAGTGTGAATCAAGATCTATGACAATACAAAAACAGAAGTGCTAAAAATCGTTCAATAAAATATAACTTTTAGGGTACTTTTAAAAGAATTTAAGGTCTTTAAAAACACTTTTAAAACAATAGAAATACATTTAAAGTTATGCAGAACACCAAACACTGTAGAGAGAACTGAGAGAGAACAAAGCAAGTATCTCTGCTCCCTGCGAGATGCGAAGCCACGTGATACACAACAGCCAATCAGCGGCGAAGAAAAAAATATTAACACTGTGATTGGCTGAATTGGTGTATACAGGCATTATAGCGTGACACAGTAGATTAAAACTCATAAACAATGTTGGAGAATGCTGTGAAATGGCGTAAATGTACGCGATATCAAAATTAATGGGTCTTACAGAAGAAAAACGTGAAATACCGGGAACACAAAAACTGAACCGCGATATCACTGGGGTTTACTGTACATCATAAAAAGATTTTAACTTTGTGTGTGTTGGAGGAAAAGTGATTTGTGAGGAACTAGAAAATTAAACACAGTAAAAACTTAATCTGACTGAGTGAATTAGGCTTGTTACAGGTCAAAAATATGATGTGTTGCTTCCCTGACTCCACATCCATCTGACATCCTCAGATAAAGACTTTATCTCACAATACACCTAGAAATGGACAGAGAAAACAAACTTCTGCCATAGCATTTCTGACACTCTTAGCAAGTTGCTAGAAAAAATGTGAAAAACTCCACTGTCTTGCAATGTTAGAGAATTCTTTGAAGGGATACACCAAGATTTTTTTTTGTTTTCGTGTCTTTCGTGTCATACTTTGCTTTATTGACCTACTTACAAGCACGTCTGCGGTAGTTTGTGCGTGCGTCCTGCCATTTGGTTTCGTATTTCTTTTGAAAATTACATAAAGTGCTAATCTTAGACTAAAAAATGATAACGTAACATATCACGTAAAAAAAAAAGCGTCAAAATGGACAATGGACAGTTTGGAGTTGCTGAAGAGTTTATCTGATGACTGTAGGCAGAGGCAGGCTAACGGTACCCACTGACTCCCAGTGTTTGAGCTAAGCTAATTAGCTGCGGGCGAGCTCTGCCCACCTCTTCCTTCACAATCGAAAGACTGGTATCTATCTGCTGGTCATGAACATGGGAGTGAGTCAAGACACGAAAAGAAAAAAAAAGTTAGTGCATCCCTTTAAAAAACGTCTGGATCCACGTCTGTTTTCAGATCACCCCCAAAATCTACTCACTTCTTTCTTGTGCCATGACCAACATTCCCTTAAAAAGGCATTTAAATCTGTTGACAAATTATTACTAATTCTGCTCACAATCAGACGGACAGAGAGACAAACAAACAAATGCCAGCAAAAATACAACATTATTGGTGGAGGCAAAACACAAAATATTGTTTGTAATTAGTGAATATGACAGTTAATTTTGACAGCACTTTTAAATTTAGTTCTAGTTATAGTCTTTTGCCTAAAATATCTTTTAGTTTTAGTCATAATGTAGTCATCTAAACTGTTTTGATTTTAGTCTAGTTTTAGTTGATGAAATTTCACAACATTTTAGTCGACAAAATCTACTGTAAATTTAGTCCACTAAAATATGAAGTGTAAGGCGTTTTTTATGCTTCCTTGAATTTCTAAAGTCATGTTATCAACTCATCCCACCACCACACAACCAAAGTAGTTGTGATTGGATATATTTCTAACTTGTCCCTACTTTTTACATGATGAAACTAGGTCTGATTGGATTAAGACTCTGTCAAACATTTTCGTGTATTTTTTATTTGCTGAGGAAAATGTCTGTTAATTTCATTCTAGTTTTTGTCCATGTGCATTTGTTTTTAGTAGTTACTGTCTAGTTTTCATCTGGGGAAAAAGGCTGTTGACGAAAACTATGGCGAAAATAATTAGTCAACTAAATTAACACTGATATACGAACAGGTTACCTTATTATACGAATCAGTTTAATGTATTTATTTAGGAGATTGCATATCAATCAACAAATTAGCTCCAAGCATCGATGTAAATGAGCTGGAATTAGCAAAATAGCTAAATTTCATCGTTGTCTTGGGCAGGCGAATACAGAAACATAAAACAGTCTTACAGTTAGCCACCAATGACAAAATACAGGACAGTGCACTAACAAACACTCTCAGAGACAGTGAATGCACTATATACATTAAATATAACAGACTCAAAAACACGCATGTTAAAATTGAAAATGATCAACTGACTATGGTCATCAGACTTTTTGTTGTGGTCTGTTGCTCAATATTAACTTATGTGGACATATAGAAACCTGATTGGAAAGAAGAACAACAAAACAAAAGCCTCAGAATCACAGTAGAAATTATAGTGGGGGATTGAAGAGAGAAAATAAATGATGAAAAACAGAAAGTTCAGAGCAGAGAAAGGCCAATGAAAGGACAAACAAGAGGAAATAGTCTGAGAGAACATCAGCAAATGAAGATAATGATTGTGAGTGTGTATGTGGGCAGGGGGGGGGGGGAGTGATGGAGAAAGAGGAGATGAGGGGAAAGATGATGGAGTAGTTGAGGAAGAGAAAAGGGTCTGGGTCTGCCAAGTGGAGATCTGTAGAGGATTGTCCATCAGCTCGTGAGACTGTTCCTTTGAAACAACCAAAGACTGACAGCTGAAATCAAAACCACACTGAACATTCAGCTTTCCAGATCTTTCCATCTTCTCCTACCTCACTCCTGTCTTTCTGTTTCCTCCTCTCTTTTTCCTCACTTCTCTTCTCTCCGTGGTGGTCTGCAGCTCCCCTCCCGCCGCCCTCTCATAACTCAACATAGCATCCACACCTGGTGACCCTTGCCTTTTTCTTTTTACATCAGGGTGGCTCTGTTCAGCTGCCAATCATCTGATTGAGACAGGTCACAAAGGTGGAACGCTCTGATCAAACTGTCTTTCATCATGTTCGTGTTTTTCTCTTTCTTGGTACGGCATCAGGACCTCTCCCTCTCCTGTCAGTGTGACACCATACCTTTGTTTCCTCAGCAGTTTAAGCCTGTTTGCTTCAGTAAGACTGCAGAGATGAGGCAGAGCTGCTAAAAAAAAACAGGGTGCTGGACAGTGTTGAACTAATCAGTCAGTCAGAGCAGGCTGGGCCAACATGGGGTAGGAAGCCTTAAAGTGGCAGAGGCTTTAACAGAGTGTTTCAGACGGACAGAGAATAAAGCTAGATCAGGGGTAACTTACTGCAGCATGAAGATGTTGTGAGACTGCACTTCAGACCTCAGACCAGGTTTTAGGTGATTCGAGGTGCAGTCACTTTCTGCATACTAAAGATAGAAACGTGCCAGCTTTGTGCCTGACCGCTCCCAATTTTCAGACAAACACTGCCTTGAGCAAAAAAAGGGATGTTAAATAGACTTTTTACTCACACAACATGATTTTGACTACTCCATAATGAATGTCTTGTTTATTAAACGACAAGCAAATTTAAACAAATTAATTTAGGGCAGTTAAAACAGTTTTATCTTCACTTCTGTCATACGGCAATAAAGTTAATTCAACTTCAACGTTATTATCATCTTGTGGGAAATTTGTTTTGCAGCAGGCATCAGCACACCAGTACATGATAAAACACAAAAACTACAGGCATGAGGAAAATCAGGAAAAATCTTGAGCACAAGTAAAAAGGAAGGCACATAAACCACAAAAAGCCAAGGGCTAAAGAATCAGACAAAGCTCCATAAAGTGCGTTCAGCCATTAAAGTGCTACGCGGTATATAAATAACAGTAATGATGATTAGTCAAGGTAAAGCAGATAAAAAGAGAATCCATAAATAATCAATAAATAGTCAAGGATACCAGTCTAAAAATCAATCTTATCCACAAGGTGCATAAAGTACACACAAGAAAACTGGTCAGGCCAATGAATTAAGGTTGTCAATGGCAACTGGAGTAAGAGCTCTGGCACGCTTTGTCTTGGTTCTCGGCATTCTGTAACGCCGGCCAGAAGGAAGTCAACAACAAAAATGAATTCCTCACAGTGTATGTAAGTAATTTGATACATCAGTTAAGTAAAGTTATAGTTATAAAACCTCACAAGGGCAGACTTTAAAATTGCTGCACAATAAGTGAAGGATTAAAAAGGAAAATCAGAGGTGCAACAAATATGGCATGATTTAATACAGTCTGTGAGACAATAACATAATGTCTATCAGTAATGGCCCTCGATTAAACAGCACTGCAACCATTCATGCTACAAATCCCATAATGCACTACAGCAGCTGCCAAGCAGTGCCTGCACCAAACTCTACTCCCATTGCTTTGACATCACTCTGATGAGTGATAAGTAGATGAGTGAATTGGTCCAACTTCCTTGGAATTGGGGTTTGTGATTTTGTTGTGTTGTTGTTGTTCAGCTTGCCACTTTTCTCCAAGCTGTATCTTTAAGTGGGGTACACACAACCCGACAATCGGGCCGACCTCCGCCTCGGATCTCGGCTTCTGATCAAACTCAGCAAAGGTCTGATTATCTGGAGGTTTCCTGTGGTATGATGCCTGTTAAAAGTCATTTTATCCTCTCTGCAGAGGATAAGGGTCACAACCGTGAATATTTAACATGTTCAAAATTTATGCCCAGAAGTCCTGATGTGTGTGGGGTGCACCAAGGTCAGCCAAGCACATCCTCTGTGTTTTGTCACATGGTCCAGAGCAAAGCCAATCAGGGAGCAGGCTGTCACAAATGTAGCCATGGCAATGAGAGTAAAGGCGAAGCATAAAGTTTGACGAACGTCAAAATGGAGGTCAAACTTGATTTGTTTAAAAAACGAAAGCTGTTATTTATATCATTATAATTATAAGTTAATTATATCAAACTGCTATGGAGAGGAGCTGGACGAAATCACAACCTTTATAGGAAGCTAACAACTACCCGCATTTAGCCTCCTGATGTTGTCCACCATGTTTGTTTACGCTGAAGTCGCTTGTGATCACACGAGATCACAAGCTGCGAGAGCAGAGGTGCTGCCTTCTCAGTAAATGAAAGGGTTGGTTTGTAGTGACCTGTGTCATTATTTGTCGTCATGTCAGTGTTGATTTTGACAGCACTTTTTAATTTTGTTTTACTAACAGTCTTTTGCCTATAATATCTTTTAGTTTAAGTCATAATTTAGTGATTTTAAATTGCTGTAATTTTAGTCTAGTTTTAGTTGAAGAAATTTCACAACATTTTAGTCACGAAATCTACTGTAAATTCAAAGATGAAGTGTAAAGGGTAAGGCGTTTTTTATGTTTCCTTGAATTTCTGGAGTCATGTTTTACACTTAGATAAAATGAAACATCTAATAACCCTTTACTGAATGCTGGTAAAGTCTGAATGTATAAATGAACAGAAACTAATTGAACTTTTGTGTGAAATGCAGTCACCTTTATTTAGACTACCTGGCAGAGCATCTCAGTTACAATACCAGAACTGACAACAAACAGTGAACCTGCTCTACATGAATATATCAGTTCATAAAGAGAGGAGCTCTGATTGGATCGCTCCACAACTTATCCCACCACCATGAAGCTAAGGCCGTTGTAATTGGACGTCCCTCTTAACTCATCCAACCTTTCCACACAACCAAAGTAGCTGTGATTGGATTTATTCCTAACTTGTTCCCACATTCTACAAGACAAAACTAGGTCTGATTGGATTGAGTCTCCGTCAAACATTTTCGTGTAGGTTTTATTTGTTGACGAAAATGTCAGTTAATTCAGTTTTAGTTTTTGTCCATGTGCACTTGTTTTTATTAGTCACTGTCTAGTTTTTATTTGGGGAAAAAAGGTTGTTGATGAAAACTATGACGAAAATAAATAGTCAACAAAATCAACACTGCTTCATGTGTGGCTCTCTCACTGTTTCAACAATGGTTAAGATCTCAAAAATCATTATGTGTGTACCAGGCCTTAACTTGGCTCACTACATTTCTCAACTAGCTTGCCCATCACTGGTTGAGACATTACGTGTAACAGAACAATCACCAATAGGACAAGTATGGCTGAAACAACCCCATGGGAACAATCATCATTTTGTTTTGACATTAAACAGAATCTTAACTTTCAAAAACCTCAACATGACAACTCAGTTAGAAATGGAGTATTACCATACCACAGGTTCTGTGTTTTCCTTCACCGCAAAAATGTCAATTTCCATAGAGTCATCACCAAAAGATCTCTGCTACTAAGAGCATCTTGATAAATATAATCCTATTTACTGACGGTCTGTTTATCTGATTGGTAAATGTCTCACATCTTCATCAAACAACCACTACAAGAGATAAAAAGAGACACATAATCAGGTTATTACAGTAAAAATGACTAAATGTGAACATCAGACTGCAGATGTTTCCGTTTATTTTGTTTTTTGACATAAAATGTCTGATCATGATCAACCCGCTCCAAAATTTGTTGATGTTTTACCAAAGTATGACATACTCTGACGACAGAATCGACCTTGTGGTCAGATAAGAAGTTCGCCTGAGCTCTGAGTCTAAGTAAACATTACATGAAAACACTACGGCCCTGAGATGTCTCCTCGACCACAGAGAGTCCTGCTGAACGCTCAAGCTTCCACTGTTTTCTTCTTCTGTGTTTGTTGCTCTGACAGCACAGATTCAAGGTCGAGGCAGTCATTTGTTTTGTAACTTTGGGGAACGCAGCGGTTGTGGTGAACTGACCAGATAAGGTGTTTTAAGGAAAAAGAAATGTGATGAGCCAGTACTCCAAAACAGAAACTTAAAGGTCAGATCTGAAATTAAGAGCTATCCAAATGATGGTCTTTAAAACATTTATCTACATTTAAGTTATGGTTTTCCTCTGGGCTTAGAGCTAACTCTAGCTCAAGTCGGAGACATTGATCAATGAGAGCACTGGGAGCTCTGCAAGAGTGACAAATAGGATTTTATAAAACCAAAGTTGATGCCTTAAAAATAGCTTGAGAACTACGAGACAGAGATAAAGTTTGCAGAGCTCTGAAAATCAGTATCCATGCTCTTATGACATGTTGAAGAGCAGCTACCACAGACTGTCAGAGGAGAAATGCTGGAGAGAAATTGCAGGTGCAACATAGTAAGTGACTATTTACATTGATCAGCAAACTTTTAGAGATGTGACGTTCGCGAATGAGTCAAGTCTTTTGAACGGCTCTTTTCAGTGAACGTTGAGAACCGATTCGCAGTTGTGAGTGAGCCATTCGTTTGTGAGCCGTTCTTAAATGCAAATTGCTCACGCTGCTTCACGTGTCATCTATGTGCTCCATGAGGCTGAGTTGTCCACAGCACGCTGCATTCACGTGAACACAGCTACACATGCGCATTGCAGAGCTAACTTCGGGGAGGAGATATTATTGAGTGCCGCCGACTGGACTGAAGACATTTGCCGCTGCATTATCAGGGAGGAGGATGAAAGTAGTGAGCACCCAGCGATGCCAGAGTCTGACTTCCTGGACTGGAGCCTGTATGTAAGGCTATATCAGGGAGGAGAAGATAGCAACTGATAAAAAACCTCAAGATGAGCCAGAGTAAGAAACGTAGCAGCATTTGGATGCACTTCTCCGGGGATGAAAGGCAAGGTAAAGCTCAGAGCAGCATTTTTAAAAACACAAAACAAAACATATCTTTCAAGTCCGGGTCAACAAATGATCTAGACCGCCACATGAAAACTCAGACGACAGTATTAGAGTCAATCCCAATTGTACCTCTTAGCCCTTGGTTTTGTGCATTCACATATAGTGAAGGGGTATCCCAATTCTCTGTAAGAGTAAGGGGAAGGGCTAGAAGACAAACCGGGACCTCACTTGAAAGGAAGGGCTATGAGAAATTTCCCATAATACACTGCACCTGCTGACAAGACGGCAGAACAGAGACCGAAGAAGCGCATAAAAAAAGCAATTATTAAATTATTAAGTGAACATGCTTTGAATTGCTGGTCATATTTTAAAATTGCTTGTTATAACGAGCTAGCTTTCGCAGCTTTAGCCACAGTTATTGTCACATCTGCCTACGACACAGCCAGTGAGCTCTGGGTGATGACGTAGCGGGAATCGGGTGCACCTCCTTTCTTAGGGGCGTGTTTTCAACCCTTCCTATTGGCCCTCAAAACAGAGGGCCAAGGGGTACAATTAGAATTGACCCTTAGTGTCAGATGTCCTACAAGCATGGACTGACTCTAGCATTATTGAGAGTGATGTCTCTGTCAGTCCCTCCACCTCCATCAGGTAGTGTTAGACTCCAGACCACTATTCTGTCTTCAGCACCAGCATCGCCTGACGCTCCTCAAGATCTGGCTTCCTCCAGAGATCTATAAATCCCATCTCTACACTACTGTATCATTCAACATAGAGTTTGAAGATAAATAAAGGGAAAGTGCTTTAAATACAGTGTGTTTGTTTGCTGCCTTCAGTATCGCTCCTCCATCCTCTGTCATCATGTCTGTCGTTATATGCAGTCAGGTTTAGACGTGTAGGCTGTCACGCTCGTTCAGCAAGACACAGCATGAATATGTGGCTCTGTGGTCTGTCATTACTGACGAAAAAAAGACCCATTGATGTTTGTGCCCCTGGTTTAGAAGAGCAGAGTCACCAGAGCCGGCTGGCCCACTAGGCAATATAGGTAAATTCTAAGGGCGCTGTGGCCTCCTGGGGGCGCCACAAGTTTGGGAAAAAATCACCTTCAGTATAGTTCACGAAGCTGTCGACAGTGACAGAAAAATACCTGAGTGATTTAAACTACTGTAACTCCTTGAGTATCCACGCCATCCAAATAATTTCAATGGATTCTGAAAGCTGAGAAAGTTTCCAGTGATATACGGTACATTATTGTAAAGGATGGGATTGCCTGAGGTGGAGGAGCGGGAAGCTGGAGAGCAGAGTGAGAGGATCAGGTGCCAAACGTGAGGATTTATCAGCAGTTATCAGTATTTTCTGTGTAAATAATGTAAAAATATTGTAAATAATAGCATTAGTATCATTCTGGACTGTTTTCTGGCTGTTCTTTTGCTGTATTTAGCCTGGGTAAGGCAAAAAAACAAAACAAAACAAAAAAAAAACAAAAAACTGGCTTCCTGTTATAACAGTATTTAAAGGGTTCATTACTAATAACTCTTAAAATGAAAGAGCTAGCATTGATTCAAGTGTAAAGCAATGCCAAATTAATATTACTGCAAATGATAGTACCAGATAAGTCTCCCCTGCCCCCCCAACTATAGTTTTGCATATGGCAGTATATAGGTAATTGTATGTTTTGTTTTTTTTTTAAGTTATTTTATTTAGTTTTTGTATAAAGTTATTGCATAGTGTAAATGTAGCTTTAATATATAGAGTTTTTGTGTGCAAACTGTGGGGTTATTTAAATAGTTTGATGATTGTTGCATTTATAATTTATTACTATTATTAATATATTTATTCAATTGTTCACAGGATTTTTTTGTGGTAAGAACATTCATATTGTATTTCAGATTTTTGTATGTAATTTGTTAAGCACGTAAATTGGGTGAGATGCTATCTTATAAATTAAAGACACTGGTAGGCAGGGGGCGCCATATAAAATCTCGTCTAGGGTAGGGCTGACTCTGAGAGTCACATAACTATGCACACAAGATGTGCACAAACAATTAGACTGATCGTCACATGCTCAAATTAATACATGAGACTGGAAAACAACATATCCATTATATCCAGAAAGTGTCTGTGTAAGATAAAAATACTGAGAAAACTTGAATGGGCAGTTTTCAGTAGTTTTCTCTATTGAAGAATAAAGTGGTGCAATAATGAGTCCTAAAATGCAGAAGTTATGTTATCTCTACTGGTGCCATTGTCTTAAAGTTGAAAGGATTCTCGAATGGGTTTTTTGGACAAATGCCTGAAATCATGTTGAAGGTTAACACACGTTTCAGAGATTTTGACAGGTTATTTCGACAACATAGAATAATTTGTAACAAAGTGCACTTCATTCAGACTTATGCGGGGGCTTTAGAGGCTGAATTTGGACATGATTTGTCATTTTCCAAAAAAAAAAAAAAAAATCTACAGGTATAAATGTGTTTTTTTTTTATTTGTAGACAGAGGTGAGACAAGTGTGTCTGCAGGTAATATTGACATTACATATTAACTTATATTTACTCTTAGAACCCTCATAAAGAAAAAAAACTCACCTGTTTTCCTCTGCTGTCTGAATGTGCTGCACTGATTAATGATCCTCTCTGCTGTGACTAATACTGTTTATTCTCTCATTAGGCGACAACAAACTCTGGGCACTCACAGAGAACTGTTACAGTCTCCATTATGGATCGGGTCATTACTGCTAAATAAACTGCTCCTGTTTTTTCAGCCTCTTCCTGCACAGGTCCAGCCAAATGAAGTGAATTTTCTGTTGTGGGTGACAGAGCTACAAACACTTCTGCTGCCTCTGAGGATGAGTGTTACTTTATGTGAAAACATGGGAGAAACATAAAATAAGGAGTAAATACCTGAATGTATAAGCAGTGAATTAATATAAATCTCCTCACACAAAAGGATTTCTTGAAAAGATGCTAGAAAACTGACTTTGAGGGCTGTAGTTTAAACTATGTTGTGATACCAGTGTCTGTGACTAACTAACAGATTAAAATAAACATCAAACTGTCAACTTACATATTTTTCACCCAGTGTTAAACACATTATATACAAGGATGTACATATATTCAAATCTACAAAATAAAACCTTGAATACAAACAGAGTGAAGGCTCAGGCTGGGGTGAAGTCGAGACTGTCAATACTGTAAAAATACCTCAGTTCTTCTGAACTATTATTGACCACCATCTTGTGGAGGTCTCAAAAACTACAACTAAAATAGACTCACAACAATTAGGCAGGGTAGAAATTGTATAGCCACCTGTGACCAAAAACTCTGATACATTGCTTATAAAAAAATGATTTAAGTTGTTTAGTTGATCAAGTCAAGATAAACCGAGTGGAAACATTCTTGTGCAAAGACTCTTTCTTAATGTAGGATCATTGTGCTAGATCAGTAATGGGCAACTCAGATGAGGTCCACAACAATTATGTTTCACTTTTGTGGGGCCAAACTGTTTTGTACTGAAGGATACACTTAGAAAGACAATCATGAATACTTGCAATTTGATTTAAAGAAACATAAATATTCATCTTTCATTGAACTTTATGAGAATAAAATTTAGATTTCAAGCTCTTTACAGCTAAATCTGATAAGCTAAACTTTGAATTAAAGCCAATTGATGGGTTGCTTAACGGGTGTTGCTTAACGGGTGTTAAGCAACCCGGCATGACCCATAAATATGCTTCTGCCTGCCCGGGTTTGAATCCAGCCTGTGGCCACATTGCAGAGTGTCCTCCCCCCACTCTCTCTCACCCCCTTCAAAAACCTATCCACTGTCCCTCTCTCCTATCAATAAAGGTACAATGTACAATGCACAAAAAGTAATCTTAAAAAAATGTAATTTAAATGCATTTATTTGGTGAAAAATACCAGTTCCTTAAAGAAACCATCCCAACAAATCATATTTACTAATGCCTTTTAAGAACAAAACATACCAGCCATTAAAGTTTACTATTTCCTATTTTACCTCATACGCTTTAATGCATTTCCCCTGCTTACAGTGTTTTGTAGATACCTGGTAATACTGTATGAGAATTTTTTTTCGTACTTCATATCTGCAACTCCAAAAAAATTGAAAATGACCTAGGGTAGGGCTAAAAATATACATTTTCACTAGACTCAATTTACGATTTTAATGTATTGTTTTCCCTCTCAAACAGCAAAACCTCCAATAAAATCTCAATAAAAAACAACAAGCTAAGAAATGTATTTGTGCAATACTAACAGGGCCTCCCATCATGAAAATAATGTAATATTTTCAGTATTTATGTGTTCAAACACTGCCACAACTTACAAGTGGATTCAGAATAAGTAAGGAATTTTTGAGTCTCCTGTGAAAAAACAATTTGAATTTGTTGATTTAATCGATATATCTCCCAGTCCTAACTGTGGGGGTGCATTGATTCAGGTAGGGACTGCGAGTTGCCCATCCCTGTTTTAAAAACTGTATGTCAACCAAATTTTAAGAGCCTCAAAGCTGCCAGAGACTCGTGTTCCCCTAAGACCCTCTGTGATTTTGTCTCCACTGCCTTCGCTCTTGTGGCCCTTCTTCTGGCGATATGATTTAGACTGTCTTCTTATGAATACTTTAGTTTCTTGATTGATGATTCATTGTCTTTAAGCTTCACATTGAGCAACTTGTTTCATTTTGCTGCTAAACAGCATCTTGTTGATCCAACGGTTATACCTCCAATTGTTTTTGGTGTTGTTTCATATTTATATAAGTTTACGATACACTGCTCCGGCAGACTGGAATCAGCTGCATGAAAAACTGTATGCTTGCGAAGCTGGTCTCTTCAATCTTCCAAAAAGCTGATTAGAGGCATTGGAGAAACATAAAGCAGGCTATAGATGCTTTGACTGATTAATTCTGCTATGTGACACCGACTTAACCGGTTATTTCTGTTGTTCTGTATTTGTAATTGTTGCACATCTATAACATGATAAATGTTCTGCTCCTTGTCTTGGCCAGGACACTCTAGTCAATGAGATTGCTGGGGTGTTTTCACACTTTAAAATCAGGACCAGGGTTTACACCATAGTTTGTCTGGGTTTTTTTGGTACTTTCGATACATTTGGTTTGGTTAGTGTAGGTTTCACATAGCAATTTTAAGATCGGACTAACAGACTTCTCACAGAACTAGGTCATATTGTTGTCAACTACGTAGGTTTCGTGTCTCTATACTTTCCATTGATTGGTGTGTTAGCAGACATCAGCATATTGAAAATGAAGGCATAAGCTTGTCTGTGTTTGTACACAAGGTGAAAGAGAAGATTCATGCTGCTGGCACTGTAGGAGCATTACAAGAGCTACCAGCTACAACAACTTCAGGAGAAATACTGCAGAGCAATTGGAGTATGAGCTTTCTTATGATGCAGAAACTTTATTGTTGTTGACAGGAATGAAGGAGAAAGCTGCATGAAATCCTGCACCCATGGTGAGACTGTGTCGGGAGATAAGAAAGTAATCATATCCCCTCTCTTTCATCCTCTCTGGAAACAGCTGTAAAGTTGTTCTTGGGAGTCTTTCAATTGACCTTAAACTGAGTCATCAGTCCAAATTTTAATCAAACTTTTGGTCTCCTCCTCTCCCTATACACTTCCGTGGCTCATTTTATTTTGGGAGAAGTCACAGTACATGTATTCTTTCCTCATGGGGTTAGCATGTGGTAACTTCCTGTCATTGGTAAGAAGGTCCGGACCTTATTGAATAATGCTTTCACACTGAGCATGAACCAAACCATGGCCCAGTTTGGTCCAGACTGAAAGCACCTCTGTAGGTCGGACCAAAGTTCGACTGCTTGGTCTGGACTATGGTTCGGGGGGGGGGGGGGGGGGTTCAGACCAAACAACGTAGGTGTGAAATCATCCTTAATATCAATGAGGTTCTCCTGATTAGATAATGTTTAAATAACAATTAAACACTGTAGGTCATTTTATTGTAAGAGACAGAGACAAAAACGTTTTCGTACTGAAAACTGTCTCTGTAAAGACGGCGTTGTTTCAGTAAGTAGTAGTTGCTCACGGTGGTCGTAGAGGAGAGGCTAAGGTGTTATTTTTTCCAAAGCTATCCATATTTGTTGTCCACGTGGAAAAAAAAAAGCTGGCGTTTCTTTTTAGATTTATCTACTTTGATGTACATTTTTAGGCATCCAAAACACCATATCCGTGTGGACGAAACACCAAATGATTAAAAACTTGTGCTGATACACTTGGATCTATCTCCATGTGGACAGCCCCTTAGGCAGAGATGGATGTTGGGGTTCAATATTTAATAAGTTCTCTAAACACAGGAAAAAGTGTGAATACTCTGGGTCTGATTGTCTTAGAATCATCTTATGTTTCAGGTAAACAACTAGACTGGAGTAAAACTCAGTACATCTTCATTGCTGTTGCTAAGCTAGTCAGTGGGTCACTTTTCCCACAGATTGGTGGGAAGTTTAACATTTTGCTAACTCACTGTCTTCCCCCTCCACGTCAGGCATTCCAGATGACACAAGTGAATTCAACACAGACATTGGCATCCAAGGAAATGACATTTACTGTAAGTTGGAGCTTATTTTTTCTATTTATTGTAAATGTAAAAGCTGCTAATAATTCAGCAATTGTTACTGATTATCAATGGATCAACAGATGTGTGCCTAGACCTGAATATAGAGCAGTGATTCTCAAGTGGTGGGTTGTGGACCCTTTTCCAGTGGGTCGTGAGCCTTTGCCTAGGCAAAAAATAAATGATGCGCTATTATTTTGAAGGAGATTTCATATGCAGTGGAGTGCCGTCATTTTACCCTCCTTAACAATAGATGGTGATAATACCCTGTAAAGCTAATTATTGCATGTTTTAATAAAAAAGTGTTGTTGTATATAGTAACTGAACTCAGCTAAAGCTACTTATTTTCGAGATTTTTTGAAACCACTTGTCAGTAGTTGGACTTTTGCATTTTGTGTTTGTGCATGAAAGCTCTGTTGAGCTGTTCAGTATGTACCCACTGATGCAGAAATATCACAGCCACAGTTAAATTTAAAGTCTTGAAACCTTGTGTTCCTGAGATGCACTTTTTGGTATTTATTAAAATGCAGATAATTAAAGCCAAACCGTATTTCGCTCTCTAGCAGCGCCACATGCAGGCCATTTTGATTTATCATTAATTTATTTTTGTGTGTATCGTCATACTTTGTTCCATCTCAGGCTTAAACTGCTCAATCTTTTTATTAAATACATTTGAGAATTTGAAACTTTCCTCGATTTGGGTCACAGCTTGTCATTATGGGGTGATAGTGGGTCCTGAAGCCAAACCATTTGAGAACCACTGGCATAGAGGATAAAAAAAAATCAATCAATGACGTTCTTTTCCTTTTCTCTAACCCTTTTTATTTAAAGAGCTGTTACCGTGACTGATACTTCTACACACAAGTGGCTGCATTTTTGTCTCAGTTTTAAAGTCTTCCTTAATTGAAAAGCAGACTAATGAAATAGCAAGAGTATTAAAGTCTAGAACTTTCTTTCACCAAAACAAAATCCACCCCGGTGAACTCCTGGACCAGGACTCCTTCCAGGTGGTAGATGAGATAAAACACATTAGACTCATGTGGCCACATGGTGCTGACAAATTTGGTGTTTAAGGTTTAAGCCAGCACAAATAATGAACACTGGCCAACAGCTGCCTGTGCAAACTGAAGCCAACAGACTTTCTCATCACCCATCTCAAAGCTGCACACATCCAAAACATCAACAGGCACTGGTATTGGTTCAGTAAACACACGGGGAGCCAGGGCAGGGACAGGATGGGAAACAACAACATGCTTTTTGAGTTAAGTTCATCCTGTTTTGTGACTGAAAAGTGTCATTAATATTCACATCTATGACTTTACTCTTTGGAGCTTCAGGTTTTACCAACCATGAGTAAAACTGGCATCCCTGTTTGTCCGTCAACATCCTCCTTTTCCAAAAATCTCTTGATGTGGGCACTCCAGGAATGACTGACGTTACCTGTCTCAACTTTGGAGTGGTCGCTCCTCTCTGTCACCTTCTCCTGGCTGATGAGGTAATCAACGATGCGGACGCCGATTGGCGGCTCGGTGTGGTTCCACTCCATGATAACCAATGAGCTGCTGGGCTCGTAGGTGTAGGACAGTTTGAGCCTGGCAACAGAACAGCAGAGAGTGAAGACAACACTGAGTGAAGGATGGTGTAAATAAACCGGTGTCATTACGGTAAATGACAGACAACATTATCCACAGTGATTCACAAAACTTCTGCCTAATGAGAACATATTCTGCTGCGTGACAAACATCCCTGCCAACAGGAAATCAGGTTGTTTATTCCCTCATGTCTCTACTGTTTGCAGATATATGGCAGTAATTCATAAAACTGATTACTTTTAATGCCAACAAATCAATTCAGATGTCCATTTATTTCATTAGCTCAGCCAAAACAGAAGGGAGGAATAAATCAATGACCATTTTAATCACTGATAAATTACAACAAAAAGCAATCAAGAGACTGAAGACCAGTTCAACTAAAATTACAGATTTTGTTTGTGTTTTTTATCTCCTTTTTCTTTTTGCAGTTGTTATACTCCTCTGTTAATGTCTGACCTCCATAAACTTTTTCATGCTACAACTTTTAACTACCTTTTCCATTCTTAACCCATGAATCTATTTCTATTTTAAATTATGGGCAAACTGTTTAAGGGGGACACATTATGCAAAAATCACTTTTTGAAGGCTTTTGAACACATCTTTGGGTATTTGACCTTCCTCCCAGCCCACAACATGTGAGAGCAGACAACAAAACATGTATTTAGCAGGCTGCATAAATGTAAACACATGGTATTTGTTTAGTCTGTGGATATACTGCTACGTAACAAGCATTTTCATTTGCATAAGCCTGCCACCCCAGCTTGAGAAATTTCTCTGCGAAGTGCCATATTGTTTACATTCTTAGTGAGAGATCAGCATGCACCATGTCTAGACCCAAAACCTATCACTGCTCGGCTGTTGGCTGTAAACACCCACATATATCTTCACATATAAGCTATCAGCCCCGGAGGACCAAAGGGCCCAGTGGATTCATTTTATTTTTGAAGGGAATGAGCAGCTACAGTCGGCTAAAACCTGGACGTGTGTGCCAGTCAATTCATGTCCGACTGCTTATTCAGCTTCAGTCAGTTCAACACAGGACTGGGAACTAGACTTTTCCTGAGTCCGGGTTCAGTACCAACAATCCGTCGCCAAACCTGATGATTGAAATGTGAGTATTTTAATGCCATGTAGTACTTATTTTGCCCAATGCTTTGAGCTAATGCTAACAGCAGGGTGAAGTGAACCAGAGGTAACTGCACAACATGTTCGTCAATGTTAACGTTACTTGTTGAAAGTCTGAAGGATGAACTTCAATGTATGAGCATTCTTACATTAGTCAAGAGGAGTTTAACAGTTCGCTGTATCAGTCCTTTACCCACCCCATTACCCCTCTGTTTCTGCTAATGTTAGCCCGGAATGTAGGCTAAGTCGCGGCTGTGTCCCACTGCAGTGACTAGGTCGAGGTTAGCATGTTGTGCGTTAGCCTGTAATGTTTGGGGGAAACGTGTTGCTGTTAGCTGGTAACCAGCTTGAATTTGTGGTTCGTACGTGTTCAGGACTGTAAGCGGCACGTGGCTGGAGCGGCAGTGTGCCCACGAATGTATGATGTCCAATGGTTGCTTTGTGAACATCATACAAACAGTTTTAGTTGTATTTAGTGATAGGCAAGATTTATATTGCCATTCGTTTAGAGGAACCATCGCTGAGTAAGAACAGAGACTACTTCTTGAATATTTTTGCACTAGTAAAGATGACAGTGTCATCGGCGTACATTTGAAATTCAACTTTAAGACATGGGTTGGGCAAGTCAGTAATATATATCAAGAATAACAGAGGGCCACGTATTGACTCCCGAGGGATGTGGAGTTAACATACGGGCCCATGTGTTCACCTTCCAACCACTGAATGCTCGTAAAGTTTGAATGTATAAATTAACAGAGACAAATTTAACTTTTGTGTGAAATGCAGTCACCTTTATTTAGACTACCTGACAGAGCATCTCAGGTACAATACCAGAAGTGACAACAAACAGTGAACCTGCTCTACATGAATATATAAATTCATAAAGAGAGGAGCTCTGATTGGATCGCTCCTCAACTTATCCCACCACCATGAAGCTAAGACAGTTGTGATTGGATGTCCCTCTTAATTCATCCAACCTTGGATATATTGGATATATATTCCTAACTTGTCCCTACTTTCAACATGACGATATTAGGTCTGATTGGATTAAGTCTCTGTCAAACATTTTCGTCTAATTTTTATTTGTCGACAAAAATGTCAGTTAATTTAGTTTTAGTTTTAGTCCATGTGCACTTGTTTTTATTAGTTACTGTCTAGTTTTTGTCAGGGGAAAAAACATTGTTGATGAAAACTATGACGAAAAATAATTAGTCAACAAAATCAACACTGGTCCGGTGGTGCCTTGTTAAGTGCTCAGCCCCATGTGACTTTGTCCTTGGCAGGAACCCCACCAGAGGTATGGAGGAAGACCATCATGAAACAGGTTGGTAGTAAAATGATCATGTGGAAATGCTTCATGTCTGTGTTGTAGCTAGGACAGTTGGGGAGGGGACCCTAAAAACTGAAATAACCAAATATATCTGTCAATACATCTTTGGTTATTAGCATGTATGCTCAAAAAATAATTCAGTGGGATTTTTTATTTGTGTACTGTGCAGACCTCTGAGGAAATGCTGATGATGCCCTTAAGCAAAGATTTGATCAGCTTCTGTTTGGGGCATCCATCCTCACTAATGTTTTTAAGCCCCAGTATAAGTACATACATATGCAGTTAACAAAACAACAGAGTCAACACAACCATGTGTACCTGCAATGATGGGCTGTAATGATATTCTGTGCAAACATGCATCCTGAAGGCACGTAACATGAGACTACTGATTCAGGGCACAGAGATCTGCCAGTAAAATGATGGATGGTTTCTATCATGGCCCATTTTGGAGTAATGCCTGGAGAGAAATAACATTATTCGGAGTTACTTACATGGGCTGAGGAAGTGGGGCGCAGGTGGGCAGTCCATCTGTGCCAAAAGCACTGGAATCACAGCGACACCAGTCATCGATAACATCACCTTTCCCAGAGCACCACAGCATGCTCATCATCGCCTCCTGAAGAGCCTGTGGAGGCAGAGAGAGAGGAGACGATAAGAGGAAATGAATGTACAGTTCAACTTTATAGCACATTTAGAATAATTACACCATCTTCAACTGAAGTGTGATGATCAAATCTTGTATTAAACACATTAAAAAAGGATTTCACAATCGCCATTCTCCATTTTCCGGATGTTATTCCAGTCTTTGCAGGGCTCATTTCACCCTAAAGTGACAGTTAATGTAAAAAGGCAGAAATTGAGATGCCAGAGAGATTTTGGTGTTGTCAACACCTCCATACTGCTTTTGAAGGCCTTATTCTCTCCGCAGGGGGATTTAGAAACTGAAGTTGTGTTAACTTGTCGCCTTATTTTGTAAATATATTCAAAAGTCTATTCGTACATGGACCCGACTTTGTGGGGAACAACAACAGCTCCTAACCAAACATGAATAAAAATGCCGCTCTGGGGTGCTGGTTTGGTGGAGTGGTAAGTAACCAGGCATGACCCATATACACACGTGGACAAAATTGTTGGTACACTTCTGTTAAACAAAGAAAAACCCACAATGGTTACTGAAATAACTTGAAACTGACAAAAGTAATAATAAATAATAATTTAATGAAAATTATCTAATGAAAATCAGACATTGCTTTTGAATTTTGGTTTAACAGAATCATATAAAAATACAAACTAATGAAACTGGGCAGGACAAAAATGATGGATGAGACAGCTGGAGCAGTTTGCTTACAAGGAGACACCTTAGTTTCACATATCCCTATGGTCAAATCATTTTCAATCTTTTCAAGGGGTACCATCATTTTTGTCCTGCCCAGTTTCATTAGTTTGTTTTTGAAATGGTTCTGCTGAACCACAATTCAAAAGCAATGTCTGATTTTAGTTAGTTAATTTTCTGTAAATTTTTATTTATTATTACTTCTGCCAGTTTCAAGTTATTAAGTGACCATTGTGGGTCTCCCCCTACTCTCTCTTGCTCCCTTTCACAAGCCTATCTACCGTCCCTCCCTCCAGTCAATAAAGGCCTCAAAACGTCCAAAAAAATAATCTTAAAAAAAAAAAAAAAAAAAAAAAAAAAAACTCTGCAGCTTTCTTTGTCCGGTGTAATCATCGTGCAGATAGTGATGCTGCTTCATATTCAGTTCTGTGTGCTTCAGTGCTCCTCTCAGCCTTTAATCCGATGCTACTGATCCACTTCTTAACATGCAACACTGAATTAAGGACATTTATTGTTATATTGTTCATCCACTCTCATATTCTGAACACTGACTTCCACCATGTATATTGATGTCGTGTCCTACTTTTCGTGACCCCTCCCCCCTTCCCCGCTCTTCTACTTCTCCTCCATCCATCAGGACAAACTTCCTGCTGAGCGGAGCAAGTGTGAACAACCATGTCAGTGAATTACCTGGGCAGGCTGCCCAGACATTATCCTGATAATATCAGGGCTGCATTTGTGAAAAGGGCTGCTGATAAGCACCCTGTACTCAAGCACTATTGTGTTTACATCTTTTGTGTGCTATGCCTGAGTAACTATAAATCAACCACCTCCTCAAGCGAACCAGGTCTGAATCTGCCTGAATTGCGGCCAAACTGATAAAATAAACTAGACTTTGGGGTCAAGGATACTTAAATACATTTTACTGACCAGTCCTTAATGTGAAACCACCTCAAGAGTAAAGAAAATGTGACACCGTAATGCAGGGGCGCATTTAATTAAAAGTCACTGAGGACCAGTTATTGAAATTTCCTCCAAGTAAAAGGTCCAAAACAAAGCCCAGTTTGTGTCTTGTAGCCTTCCTCTATGTCCACAATTTCATGGTTTCAACGATATTTATTGTCAATGCAGGATATGTTTTATTGACTTCACAGCTAGCTCTTTTACCATAAATAAAAGTAGTCCCAGGCACATAAATTTAAGGCCTTTATTTCAGATTTTAAAAAAACCAAAAACCTCGGTTTAAGTTAAAAAAGTGCAAACAGAGCCAAAAAACTTTTTTTTTTCTTTTAAATTAAAGAGGTCCCAGTCTGAATAATTGAAGGCCTACATTTCAAGTAAAAAAAGTCAACAACTTCAGAAAACAATAAATAAAAGGGGGCTCTTTTTAAGAAAAACAAGTGCATGCAGAGCATTGACTTAACATTTTTCTCACTGTCTTTTTTTTTTGGTAATTAAAGTGGTCCCAGCCTGAAGAATTGAAAGCCTAAACTTAAGTAAAAAAAGTCAACATCATCAGAAAACAAGAAATAGACTTCAAATTACCATCATCTGCCATCTGTAACTGCTTTTCTGCTGAATTGTTGCAAAACAATGAAACGGAAGAAGAGATACAAAGAAGTGACTGGGAAAAAGTGAAGAACGTGACTGGATTTTACTCACTTGTTCTCGCTCTCTCTCAAAAAACACAGCTCAATTTTTGTCTTCCAGAACTTCAGTTTGTTGCAGTGGTATCTTACTGGAAGATTTTTTTTAATTTTTTTTTTTTATAAAATCATATCTTTGTCTAAAATTCTGTTATTGTGACAACCAATAATTTCTTTCCACACTATAATATCAGGATTTTTAGCATGTACCTCCATTTAGCTAAAAAAATATTGAGATAGAATATCAAGCTCTGTGGTGTCAACAAAGACAATTCGATGAAGTTTGTCCCCAGATCTACAAATTGAAGGACAAACCCTGCACTCACCAGTGTTAATTTTGACAGAACTTTTTAATTTAGTTTAAGTCTTTTGCCTAAAATATCTTTTAGTTTTAGTCTTAGTTTAGTCATCTAAATTCTTTTAATTTTAGTCTAGATTTAGTTGATGAAATTTCCCAACATTTTAGTGGATGAAATCTACTGTAAATTTAGTCGACTAAAATATGAATTGTAAAGTGTAAGGCATGTTTTATGTTTCCTTGAATTTCTGAAGTCATGTTTTACACTTGGATCCCACCACCATGAAGCTAAGGCTGTTTGGATGTCCCTCTTAACTCATCCAATCTTTCCACAAAACCAAAGTAGCTGTGATTCCTAACTCGTCTCCACTTTCTAAATGACCACAATAGGTCTGATTGGATTAAGTCTCTGTCAAACATTTTAGTCCAGTTTTTATTTGCTGATGAAAATGTCAGTTAATTAAGTTTTAGTTTTTGTCCATGTACACTTGTTGTCTTTTAGTTACAGTCTACTTTTCGTCAGGGGAAAAAAAGGTTGTTGACAAAAACGATGACGAAAATGATTAGTCGACAAAATCAACACTGGCACTCACCTGGTATGTCTCATTGTTGGACACCAGCTCGTAGATGGGTGAAGCCTTGGTGATCTGCAGCAGGACGGGCTCGGACTGCTGTCGGCCCTGGGACGCCCTGGGGCTCATGTGGCAGAGGTGGCAGGAGCGCGGACACTGGCCCTGGCTGGTGCAGTCCATGCGGACGCCGGCTGCCATACGCTTTGCTCCCGTGTCCAGCAGACTGGCGATGTACGCGGGATAGGTGAGCGTCCTCGGCTCTTTGTCTCGCTCCTCTGATTCCTCAGATGGCGAGTTACCTGAAGGATTTAAAAGCAGATGGTCAGCCATTAGGTTGCTGAAAAGATTACAGAGAGGCTCCTAAAATCAACAAATTCAGAGGGATGTTTGGTCATTTTGAGAAAATGACTCTTACAAAGTGCATTCAAACAAAAACTCTGGTCTATATACAGTGATTCTTATAAATATGAAGTGAACATAAGCAGAGCACAAGGTCTAGATACTGAGATAGGGAAGCAGGGGAGAGTAAACAAAGAGCATTTTATATTTTCTTTGTAGCAGCAGAGCAAAACTACAAAGAATTAATAGGCTCCCACTGTCCCCATATCTTCCTCCTGGAGACTTTTGAGCTTTTTCTGCTTCGCTGGCAGAATAAAGGAAACACAGGAGCAGAAGGAGAAATATTTGGGACATATCTGCAGCTACAAAGAGCTCAGTGATCCCCACAGCACAGGAGAAGAGCAGCACGGAGCGATGAAATGTTTACATTGAGTTTATGTCTCTGCTGTTGTTATTGACATATGTGAATTTTCTTGCCCTGCTCAGTCTGTTGGAATTGATTTCACTTCTCAAAAACATCAACAACAAAGAAGAACAGAATAAACAGGAGAATGGAAAAGGGTCTGCAGACAATGGGTGACGCAATAATCGCTCTTTTCAATCTAGTGAAAGGTGAAGCGCTAATCTTTATTTTGAGGTTTTCAGGGAAGCATAAGGCTGGGGATAAACGATAAAACTACGCAGACACATGATGGCCACCACGTGTCCTCCTTGTCAGTTCAGTGTGTTGGTTGTGCACGTCATCCAGACTTAAGGTGACACAAACGTGAGGTGCAGTCTACACTTGACTGGTAGGATCAACATAGAGCACAGAGGTCCACTAAAGAATCCTTCAGACTGTTTGAGATACACATTTTATCTAGTCTAACAAAAAGACAAAGTTGAGTTTTGTCTCCACGGCAGAACAGAATAACCGCTGAAGTGTTTGACTTGATTATAAGAACACGTTTGAGTCATGGCATTCTCCAGCTTTCAACAGTTTGGCACGACGAAAAAGTTGAACTGTGTAAAACTTTGCCCACACAGACTTTATTACATAAAATGTTAAAGGGGACATATTATGCAAAAAACACTTTTTTAAGGCTTTTGAACACATTTTGGGGTATTTTGCCTTCCTCCCAGCCCACAAAAGGTGGTAGGAGACAGCAAAACCTGTGTTTAGCAGGCTGCATGAATGTAAACTCATGGCATTTGGCGAGCTGTTGAGTCTGTGGATATACTGTTACGTAACAGTATATTTTTGATTTGCATACCTAACCTGATTGGTTTACCAGAGTATCCCCCTCCCCCCTTGCTGGAGAGATTCCTCTGTGAAGAGGAGCCATGTTGTTCATACTTAGTGAGAGATCGGTGTTCAGCATGCCCAAGCTGAGAAGCTATCACTGTACACAGCCACATATATCTTCACATACAGGCTAGGATCCTCAGAGGACCAAAGGGCCTAGTGGATTCATTTTATTTTTGAAGGGAATGAGCAGCTACAGTCGGCTAAAACCTGTATGTGTGTGCCAGTCACTTCACGTCCAACTGTTTCTTCAACTTCAGTCAATTCAACACAGGACTGGCAACTAGACTTTTCCTGAATCCAGGGCTCAGCACCAACAATCTGTCGCCAAATCTGATGATGGAAATGTGAGTATTTTAATGCTGCGTAGTATTTATTTTGCTCATTGCTACGAGCTAATGCTAACAGCAGGGTGAAGTGAACCAGAGGTAACTGCACAACATGTTCGTCAATATTAACGTTACTTGTTGAAAGTCTGAAGGATAAACTTCAGTGTATGAGCATTCTTACATTAGTCAAGAGAAGTTTAACAGTTGGCTGAAAATAATCAGTTCCACTGCGGTGATTAGGCCGAGGTTAGCATGTTGTGTGTTAGCCTGTGATGTTTTGGGGAAACAAGATCGCTGTTATGTGTAAAATGGCATGAATTAAGGGTTCGTGTGTGTTTATGAAGAGAAGCTCAACAGTTGGCTGAATATAATCAGTCCTTTACCCACCCCAGTTCCCTTTGTTTGTGCTAACGTTAGCCTGCAAGGTAGGCTAAGTTGTGGCTATCCCACTGCGGTTAGCATGTTGTGCGTTAGCCTGTGATGTTTGGGGGAATAGAGCTTCGCTGTTGTAACTGTGTGTGTGGTAACCGGCATGAATTAAGGGTTTGTATGCATTCAGGACTGTAAGTGGCGCTTGGCTGGAGCGCCCACTTCGCTCGAGTTACGCTGCTCTATCGTGAATTCCCGTATGTACGCTGCTCTGCTCTGGCTCATTGGCACATGAAGGCGACCGCCCTCAAAACCAGCTGTTCTTAACAGAGGGGTTAAGTGAGCATGGAAAGAATGCAGCTGTGCTTTATTTACAGGCTTTTTGGACCAAAGCATGTCACTGATGTTTCATGAAGACATCAAGGATCCATGTTAAACTGCAGAAAAGGAGCAAAATATGGGACCTTTAACAGAATGTTCTCTATCAAATGTGATATTCTGTGAGAGAAAGAGAGAGGAAGAGAGAGTGGGATGTCCACTTTGAAAGAGCATTATGAGAGGGAAATTTGCTTCCTGCAGAACTTTGACACCATTTTTCTTTTTTAAAAGGGGAACTTTTCACACAACTACTTAGAAGGAGAGCACAGCTGTGGGCAAGCACGAACAATTTAAAGCTCAAGCACCAATTAGGGCAAAAGCTTGTTGTGCGGGCTGCTTGTGATGGAATACAACTCAAGTTTATGTCATGGGATGATGGGAAAACAGCGTGCATGCAAGATTATGGACCAACATGTGCACCAAAGAAAGGCAAGCATTATTCAAGTGGTATCATATGAATAATTGCTCTGCATTTGTATTACCTTTATGTTTCACAACACTTTTAAAGTGATTTATCTGTGCTTCCATTTTCACGCTGCAGTGTGTGTGGGTATGTGTTTTATTTCAGTATGTATTAAAGGTTGTGGTGACCCTCTAAATAGAAGTTTCATTATTTATGCAAGTTAAAATGGATGCATAAATCGTCACACCTCCTGCTTTAAAATGAAACAACTCTATTTGTTATACACCCTCATGAACAACATTGCCTCCGTGTAATCAAATGCCTCTGCACATTATTTCTTCACATAAGGATTTAAAGGGCAACACCGTTTTACAACTACTTTAAAGCAGCAAATAGAAAATCTAGAGTTTAACCGTCTCAGTGGACTAAGCTGTAAATGTCTGTTTGTGAGCATGAAATCTTTTTTATGTTTATTTCTGTTTGAAAAAATGTGCACATGTGTGTGTGGTGGACTTGTCATTAAAAAGAGATTAGGAGCTGCGTAACTATTTCTCATGTTTGCTTTTTGTGCCGGTGTGTTAATAATTAACACCATGTTGATTACACCTTGAAATCTCAAACACTTCATTTTTTTAGACAGATACTGACTCATTAGGCTCACAGCTTTTACTGATGCCCATGAACACGTCTGGTTCTGCAGAATGAAGGGAGATCAGATTTAAGTAGAAGTTTTAGAGAAAAGTTTAAGCAATGAATGATTTGTTTTTTAATTATTATTACTAATCTTGTAGTGGTCCTCTGCCAGCAAAACCTGCTACTGTTTGTGTGTTGCCTGGCCAGGCTTTGTGTTACAGTGATCCGCTTTACATGGGTGTACCCGAGCAGGATCATTAGATGTGTTTAAGGACACGTCTACCCATTTCAAGAGTCAAGATTCAAGGTTTATTTATTTATATTCATTCAAACTATAAATCAACAGGTCACAGTGGACCAACACTATGTTGCACCTGGCTCAAGATGCTAAGAACAGGATAATTAATGTTTCCATAATATTAAAGAGAAATGTTCATTTACAAAGAGGTAGACTGAAAATTTGAAGTCATGCAGTGCAAATAGAGAACAAAGTAAGTGCAGATGCAAATAGCTTGAATCAGAATACACTTATATATGCATATATAAACACTAACATAAATATATACAAACACACACATGCGCACCCACACACATAAATAAACTGTCATAAATTACAAAAATCTGAATATTAGATTTAAGTTTACAACAACTGTGCAAAAAGTATCTACAGTGCAAATTAGAATTTGAAATATGGGGACCCTCTTCAAGTTGAGAATTAAATTCCAATGAAGTCAGGACATTATGTAAAGTTAAATCAAAAGAGAATACAATGATGTAAAAAATTTTTTTGACCTATATTCAGTTGAATACACTGCAAAGACAAGATATTTATTGGTAAAACTGATAAACTTTACTTTGTTTTTGCAGACATCACTCAGTTTGAATTTGATGCTTGTTTCACATTAAAAAAAAAGGCAATAAAAGATGAGAAAGTTAAGGCATGCTCAAAAAACACCTGTTTGGATAATTTCACAGCTAAAGTTAATTGGAAACAAGTGAACGTCATCATTGGGAATAAGAAGACGCCCTCCTTATCTCATGCCAGCCCAAAATCCACAGGCGTTACAACAGCATGGCTTCAAAGTAAAAGAGAGCGGGTACTAGACTGCACTCCAGTCCTGTCTCCCACTGAAAAGGTGCGGTGCATTATGAAGCGCAAAAAAAGACAACGGACTGATGAGCAACTTATGTTTTACATCAAGCAAGAATGTGAAAGAATTCTCCCTACAAAGATTCAACAATGAGCGTCAGTTCCTAAATACTTCGCGAGTGTAGTTAAAAGAAAGGTGATGTAACACAGTAAACATGCCCCTGACTTTTGTGGAACATGCTGCATGCATTGAACTCAAAATGAGTGAATTTTTGCACAGAAAACAGTAAAGTTTATCAGTTTAAACAATGAATATCTTGTCATTGTGGTGCATTCAATTAAATATAGGTCAAAAAGGATTCGAAAAGTCATCGTATTCTGTTCTTATTTACGTTGAACACAACGTCCCAACTTCATTGGAATGGGGGTTTGTAGTTGCGTGTCATGTAATTCTGTTTATTTGCATACTCTTGTTGTGTAAAGGCCCTAAGAGACAAAGCTTCACACCAACCACAATGTTACAATTCCTCTATTTTTACCTCTGCCAAGGAGGTTGTGTTTTTGCTGGTGTATGTTTGTTTGTTCATTTGTTTGTTTGTTTGTTTGCAACTTTACAGAAAACCACTGAATGGATATACATGACAAATTTACCAGAGGTGTGGTTTGGTCCCAGGAAGAAGCCATTACATTTTGGTGGTGATATGTATATTTGCCTGGATGATAAAAATTCCCAAAATGTAAAAAAATCCCATAAGTTAACATTGGGCAGAATTAAAAAAAAAATCATATCTCTGCCATTTTTCAACGGATTTGCTTCCAGTTTTACAGGATAATATGGGGTCCATGTCTCTATCATCAAAGTAAATTTCATCTGGATCTGATCCAGATTGTGTGTCACAAAAAAACATTGAACTTTATAATGGGAAATCCCATTGACAACATTCAATAATTCATATAAAATCAAAATATTAAGTGATGCTCCCAAAACGTGTTACGTTCATGCAGGATAACAACCTCCATGTACATGCTGAGTTTGGTCCGGATCCTTGCTCTTTTCTGGATCTGGTGATCCAGAATAATATCTTTTATAAGTGCTTTACTAGTTAATTTGTGCAGGAGACCTTCCCAAACAAAAATAAACTTCTTAGAGAGCTTTTCACATGGGACACAAGACAGTGTAAGACAAATAATTAAAGGAACTCTTATTAAAAACAAGTCTTTTAGTCCAACTATTTTGCATTTTCTCAGCTAAAAATCCTCTCAGAGATAGAATTTTGTGATTCCCATTAGACTTTCTTTTTACCCCACTATAGATAAAGTAAATATTCATATCCAACCACGACCCTTGCAAGAATTGGAGGTGTCTCAGCTTTCCAGTGCTGTGATCTAACATTTACAGTGTTATATAAAAACATCTTGTTCCAGTCCTTGACAGAGTTGGTACACACCTGTGAGGCAAACTGATTGCTTCAATGATACCCAATCAGAGAAGCCATTACTAATCAGAGAAGTGTGCAGGTAGGTCTGATCGAGGGTCGAGTCACATCACAGGAGAGAGAAATCAAACATCGGGCGCTCACATCTCGACCCCTTGGGTGACTTTGGTGAGTGTGTGCGCATAATAAGTCAGAGTAGACACAATGACGGACCAATCAAAGGCCATAAACAGGAAGATTAGGTTTTTGTTTGTGCTGATTGTTAAGTGGGAAGAGGCAAATCAGCAGAAGGGGGGCAGATCACTCCAGACGCCACCTGTGTAATGATGCATTTGCACAAATCTCCACATCCACAGGCTCGTTCATCAGTATGTTGAGGGGGGACATCAGTGTCCTTGTTCTCCTGATCGTCCAAACTTTAATCTGTCCTTGTCAAACTGGCTCACTTCCCCCTGATCAGCTCCCATCTCTCTATCTTCACTTGCCACCTCCTGGCAGATGGAAATTAAATGTGGCAGCTATATTAGGACAGCTGGGTGCCTTTTAGGGCAGAGAAGATTGGCAGTGATTGGTTCGGTTTAGTCTTGGTTTAGTTCAGCTGTGTTCAGCTGGGACTGTGGGGGATTTTATTATAAACACACAGAGCAGCCTGGGGGACACTTCACGTCCAAACACACTCTGGCATACAAATCTAAAATAAAAAAATATAGTATCACCGATGTATAAAGGGGGTATTGAACCACCTTAACTGTATCACAAAATGCCGTTAAGGGAGAATTACACCAAAACTGATAATCAGTAAAACATAGGTATTGGTTGAATTATTATTTTAAACATCCGTATCACAATCAGCTTATCACTCCCTTATATGTGAACAAGTAGAAACCTCTAGTGTTAAAGATTAGCTGTAGAGATGGGTTGTCACAAAAAGAGCTGGCTCCCAGATAAGGACAGACTCTGCCCCCACCGTGACACCCAGCAGGTAGAGACAGAGCTCCACTTTCTGCCCAAAGTATCAGGGTCTCAGAGGGGAGTACTATTGACAAATAACACACACACAGTTTGAATATATACGACTGAAACTCAGATAATTCCATGTTTACTAAGAGAAATTCAAAACTGTGAGATTAACACAGCCAAATTCAACAAAGTGTGTGAGGACCTGAGGACAAACAGCTGAACATGAACAAACACAGACACACATTTATACATTTAAACATGCACACACAATCACACACACACTGAAAAAATCACAACCTATAAAATCAGCCGGCTTGCTTTTTTTTGTTTAATATATCATCTGATTTTTCTATTTTTTATTTAATCTGAAAAAATCTTTTGGAAAATGTATTTTATTGATTTATTTAATTATTTAAAAAAAAAATTAAATTATTTAGTATTTTTTTTTACCCTTAACTGCTATAATACTACTAACCTGTGGCGTGCACAGACTTTTTCAAGGGCAGGAGTGTAAAGAAAAAAAAGGGCACATACAGCGTGTTCCACTGAAGAGGGCACGAAGTTTTGTGTGTTTTTTAGGGCACAAGACATGTTTATATGTTATACATATGGCACATTATGGCCCAGGGTTAGGGTTAGGGGGTCTGGGTTTCTTTCCCTAGAACATTTTCAATTAAGTAGATGCCATTTCCTGTATTCTAGTGCATTTTTATGCCATTTTAGCACCAGAAAATCCAAACTGGTTCTGTGAGATATATTTCTGGCTCAATATGGATCAAAAAAGGGCCCAAGATAAAAGTCACTGCAACAGTAATGTTAGTATAGTATTTCTTGGTCCTAATGGTCTTCTGGGGTTTAGTGTGTTTTGCCAACCAGGAGGGCACTTTAGAGCATGTTTTGCCTTCCAAAAGGACACTTTAGCATCTTTTATTGACTTTTCTATTTAAAATACCATTTTCTTAGTGTGTTTTTTTAATGAAATGCCTTGGCAACAATGCCGACATCCCGATAAACCTCTTTAAACTGAATAAACTGTTACAGGCCTTGTGTCATGCAGAAGCTTTCTGCTGTGGTGGCACCTCAAGAAAACAACATCCTCAAATCAGATATGGGATTTGTACGTCTGCTCAAGAGAAAACTGAAAGAAGCAACATCCTAGTGTTTATTTGTGGCTTATTTACAGTACAGGATGCACCAAGTGTCTAATTTGTGTCTCTAAAAAGGACCTAATTGTTGTTCTGTTGCACAAACCAAGAGTTGTGACAATAGTCCACCGTTAAAAGCCTCCGATGACCATTTAGAGTCACAGAGACACATGAAGAGCCACGTCGGACTCCACTTACAGACTTCTCTGGGGCAGAGTTGGAGGAGAATCAGACTTCTGGGGTTTGTAACTGCTCTATATGTTTACTCCTTTCCTCGCAGGTGATTCAACTGTCTTGTGTATTTAAATCTAAAGAAGAGTGGTGTCTTGGCAAGTGCACATCTGCTGCAAAACACCCCTTTGTGCATTGAAACAGTAAAATGCCTGACCTTTAAATGCAAAGAAAGGATGAGTTTGAGCATGGGTTTTATTGTGCATTAAGCTCCAAACGCTCCCCCAAGGTGAACTATACTTTGTTGCCATGAGATAAGAACATTTTCCATCAAAAACCTCTGCTCCACTTTTCTGTCATACAAAAAGGAAAAACAAGAGCGAGCGGTGCTCTATTTGAAATTCTATAATGTCTCTCTCTTTCCGTCATCTGCAGCCTTTTTCAGTCTCTTTCAGCAGCATCTCCTCTCTGATCCCTCTGTCTTTTGCTCACACAAAAAGCAAAATCACACCACTTCTCACAATGCAAATACACGTGGGGAAGGTGTGAGGGTGAAAAGCTGTAATATATAAAAAGCCCTCTCTACGTCTTCCTGATAAAACAAGAAAACTCATTTCTCTTCTCGCACATTTTCTCACACTTTTCCTGCTTTGGCATTCTCACCAAACTCTCTTTGCTCACTCCCTGATCCACTGTTTTCTTCAGACTCTCCTTATGGGTACAGTCGCACACTTATCTAAGCATGTAAACTGCTGTCAGCTTCAACCCACGCACAAAAAACACCTGCTTTAAGGAAGCCTAATGAGCACTACTGTGGAGAGAATAAATCATACGCATTTCTGAAAATACGCTGAAACACAAACACAGAGCTCATTAAATGTCATTTGTGTTTAAGAGAGTCTCACAGGGAAAAGTGTTGACAAGAAAAACACTGAGAATTTAACACCATGGCTAATTACTCGGCTTCAGGAGATGTAATTTAGATCCAAGTTTGAAGGACTCAGTTTTGTTATATACTATTCTCCACCCTTAAAGGTTGAGCAAAGAAAATCATTTTGAGCGCCCTTTAAAAAGTCTGTAGACTCTTTTCACACCTGAGGTCCGTCTTCTTTGGTCAAAACTTCTGACAAAAGTATTACAGTCTTGTCAAATTTTGTGTTAATATTAGACTGTAACAACAGAAGCAAAAATACAAGATGTGTGAGAAAAAAAAGTCTCTCTAATTGGTCAGAGTTTCTCGTGGGAAAAATGAATCCTGCTAAGCTGTGGGTGCTTCGACATGCTGCATTACAGTCACAGGGTGCTTGTTTCGGACCAAAGGAACAAGTCTGGCTCACATGAATTCTGGTGTGGACCAAAGAATAAAACACTGGGTTCTTGGTTTGCTTCCAGGAAGACCAGAGTTAAGTTTCTGGTGGGTGTGAAAGCAATCCAAACCAAACAAGGACCAAAAAAACAACAGAAAAGCTAACATAGTGTTCACTGACAGTACAAAGCAGTGTGTCTAACGTGAGGGTGACCATATACTGAAAACCCAAAAAAGAGGACCCTCAGCAGCATGTGCTGTGGCATGCATGCTCAATATCTTGACAGGTAGGTACACTGGACAGGTAGGTGCAGCACTTTGTTGTGAATATTAACCCTTTAACTACTATGAATATAAATGGCTGCCTGGTCTTTTTTTTTTTGTTTGTTTGTTTTTTGCCTTTTTTGTGAATAAATGTGTCAGAAAATGCCCTTTGAGTAAATTATTTTGCACTGTTTTTTCAGGTAAAAATTAAAAAAAATCCAGCAAGTATTTGTCATTATTAAGTTGTAGATGCTTAAAACAGTGAGTTATTACAAGAAAAGGAAAAATGAGATTTTAATTTTCAACAGGTTCCTCTTTATAAACAATTCTAAATGAACATGTACAACACTTTTGAGAAGACAAAACAGAAACTCAACCTACTTTATAATTTTTTTTTGTATTATTATTAAATATTATTTATATTTTTATATTATTTAACTATTTATGAAATCCATAAGACACAAACTATGATGAAAAGACGATGACAAAAAAGATGAACTAGGCAAAAATACGGCAAATCAAGGCAAAAATATGGCAAAAGAACAGCAAGAAAACACTCCAGAATGATCTTAATGCTATTATTTACAACACTTTTACATTATTTACACAGAGAATACCGATAAACCGCCGATAAATGAACATGTTTGTCTCTGAATCCTCTCTCTGCTCTCTGGCTCAGTCAGCTCACTTCCCGTCCCTCCCCCTCAGGCAATCTAGCCTTTACCGTAATGTGCTGTATATCACTGGAAAGCTCCACTTCTCAGCTATCGGAATCTGTTGGAATTATACTCAAAGAGTTACAGTATTTTGAATCATGCATGTCTTTGGGAATTTTATAAAATCCCCCAGGACATAATTATACTAACAAAAAGAGGGACATGTCCGGGCAAAAGAGGATGTATGGTCACCCTATCTAACATTAGCACTGCTAGCACCGCCAGCCCCAGTCCTCTTTACAGGTTATGGTCTACAACACTGCGGATTAGGTTTGTACATCACTCCAGTCAATATTCAAGCGCCACCAGATGTAACGTAAATGCAGATTTATCCCTATTTTATTTTATACTTTCAGACTGCTTTGAGCTAAACAATTTGATTACTCCTAGCTAGTTGTGTATTTCTAGCTTGAAATGCAACAGTGTGCAGGATGGCAGGAACAAAGGCCGCAGCTACAGCCCCAACTAGAGGCAGGAGGCAATAGTACATGCCACTGACAGGCTTTGGTCTACATGACAAATAACAGTGTGAAAGCAAATCAACCTAATCGAAAAATGAAGCAATGTTGCAGTTTTACCTCCAAACCAAACCAAGCCAGCCGAATTTTAAGTGTGAAAGTGGCCACAGTGATTTGTTAATTAGATCTGTTCAATTGCTCACAGGGATACATGATATTAAATTTTTGCAGATATCCGACATGCCAATTTTTCTGGACTGATTACTGTTGGTACCAATATCAATATTGATATTTTATGTCATGACCACAAAGCCTCCATTTGTCAAAAAAGGTTTGATTCCTGTCATGGTGACAGTCTATTTGTACATTGAACTTACTTGTAAACTCAGTTTTACAGTATCAAACAAGTAAAAACACAGTTATTACTGTACTAAACCAATAAATCCAAGTTTAGGCATTAAGAAAACAATTTTTTCCCTTTTATACCTGAATAAAACCAGCCAAAACCCAGTTATATTGGTTTTAAACCAGTCTTGAATTCATCAAACCAGTGAAACCCCAGTTTTGACTATTTCAATCCTCAGTTAATCCAGTCTTTACAATTTATAACCGGTGATAAACCCTCTGATAGCTGTTATTTATCAGTCTAGAACCCAGTTTTCACTATCTAAAACCTGTGAACACATGCAAAGAGTAACCAAATATATAAGGCCAAGCTAAGGCCAAATATAACCTCTATGACCAAAGGTGAACAACAAAGAAACAAGTCAGATCAGAGTGTAAAGGCTCATAGTATGGATGCTATTAAGAATAGCTTGCAATCTTGAAATCTTACAAGTATTTAAGGGGAAATGCTTTAAAAAGGCTCAACAGAACTGTCAACGGTTGAAGTGCGTTATTGGGCATAGCTACAAGTTTCAAGATGAAAGGGCTGTTTGTAGTAAATCCAGCAATTCATCTTATTTTCTTACTGCAGTGAGCTTTTTACAGTTAAGTATGGTTTTGTGTCAACAGAGTACTCATTTCAAATGCTTACTATCAGCACCCCCCTGGTCACAGCAATGGTAAACATATTACGATATTCATTGCAACAGAAGGCTTGGACATGGCTTGAAAAGCAATTTTTGCCACCAGCTGAGGTCTAATAGGCTTCACTAAACTGTAAACACAGCACAGATGCATGAAGGGAAACTCGCAGCATGGGCGTGTGTTGATATGTGTGTTTATCCATGTGTTTGTGTGTGCGTTGGTATGAAGCAGGGGATTTGGGGCGGCTTTGACCCGTGCTGTACCGCGCTGAATGACTCATCATCTCTATAGTACACAACAGATGGAGCTCCCGGAGACTCAGATTCATATAATACCTCCGCATCCATCTAGTCTTTCACTCCCACACTCGCCAGTATGCGAAAAACTCCTCTTCATCCTCCGCCGACTGACTGGAGTCTGTCCTCCTGTTTACAGAAATATACTTTCAAGTCTATAAATGTTTCGAGACAGAGGGAGAGGGAGATCTACTTAAGCATGTAATCTTCAGATGTTGTTTGTGTTGATACATGACAGAATTTTTGGGGATGGGAGCCTTCATTTCCTGTTTCCTGCTCAGCCCTCAGATCCTCTCCATTATATCGCCTTTCATCCGACCTCTTTGTGAAACGGTGACTCATTAAATCATCATTCATCTCTCTGATCAAAGAGTGCTGATTTTAGCCGCTGACACCGTCGGCCTCATATTAAACTGAAGCTTTTAAACTAAACGCTTAGCTTGACACCTCCGAGCTCCCAGCGTGAACTCATCTCCCTTCCATCCTGTGTGGAATAATACCCTTTACTGCAGCTCCACTGACTCCAGTAATTGAGCTGTGCCCGTGTTAAGCCACTAGATGGTGCTGGTGGATCACTGACACAGCCTCGGCAGCATGAGCAGGAGATATGGGTGCACGTGCTCGGGTGTTCGGCAGACAAAAAGCAGGGCAAATCATACCTAACCTTTAAATGTGCTCGGTTGAGATGAACATTATGTGGTTATGGAATGCAATCATGAGCTCCTGCTGATCTGAGAGCGTCAGAAATCAAAGCAGGCAGCGGGCTTGTAAATGGGAAAGCAGTGAGACGGAAAACTGCATTAAAAGAGGGAGTTTGGAGGTGGTTGTATGTAGAGGAGAGAGATGATAAACAGATTTAAAGCAGCAAAGAGGAAACTGAATGAGACGCAGATAAATAACACTAAGACAAAGTGGCATATCTGTCTTTGTGTCTGTGTGATACTCCAATGACTCCAAACCTGCGAGATGGAAATATACCAGAGTGTTTTAACAAACCTTTGTGACAGGTAGGGAATTACAGACCAGAAATAACATGCTTTTATTAAATTGGATTGACATAAAAATTACCAATCCATAAGCCATCTATACTGCTCATCTCTGTTGGGGTAGCAGAGAGCTGGAATCTGTCCAGCAAACATCAGACAAGGCCAGCATATAGAGCAAACAGAAACAAACAACCATTCACACTCATACCAAAAAAAGGGCCAGATCAACATAGCTTGGTAAAAGAACAGTTGCTACTATTGGGAAGCAGTGAAAATGCAGTTTTGACTTTGTTAAACCAGTGAACATCCAGTTTTTACGACATTAAACCAGTGAAAATCCAGTTTGTAATCCCAGTTTTCACTGTATCAAGCCAGTGAAAAGCCACTTATCTCTGTATCAAACCAGTTAAAACTCAGTTATTACTGCTATTACCAGTGTGTTACCTATCAAAGCACTGAAAACACAACTTTGACTGATTTAATCCAGTATGAATCCAGTTTTTTATGATATGAGAGCAGTGTAAACCTTGTGATAACTATAATGTACCTATGTCAAGCCCAGTTATCACTATCTAATTCAGTGAAAACCCACTTGTAACTATTTTACTCTAAATTAAATCCAGTTATTACTGTTTAAAATCTGTGCAAACCCACTTCTTTACTCTTTTGAACCAGTGTGAACCCAGTTTAGACTGTGTTTAACCAGTGTAAACCCAGTTGTGACTCTTACAATAAGGGTTTATCACCACAACTACTATATTAAACCTGATGAAACTTAGGCTATTTATTTTTACCCCATGGAAATCTACGTTTTACTGTTTTAATCTGCCATCAAGGGGTTACATGAAACCTTTCATTGGCACTATCAAGACAGGTTTGAGTCTATGAGAACCTGATTTATGTTCCTCTCATGACCCTGGGCCCTCATCAGATCTTGGGCACTTGTTGTATTGTTGTATCATTACCTCAGGTTGTTTCTGTGTTCATACGTCACATTAACAAGGGGATCAAAATGTGAGACATGTAAGAAAAAGCTCTCTAATTGGCCAGAATTTCTTGAAGGAAAAATAACCCATGTGTGGTTGTAGTTGCTCCAACATATGGCATTGCTGTCCAAGTCAATATCTTTATGATACACTCACTGCTTACTGTTTTAGGCATGCCCTTTCAACTGGTTATTAACACAAATAGCTAATCAGTCAATCACACTGCAGCAACTCAATACATTTATGCATGTAGACATGATTAAACTGAACATCAGAATGGAAAAAAAAGTGATTTAAGTGACTTGAAATGTGACATGGTTGTTGTGCCAGAAGGGCTGGACAGAGTATTTTAGAAAATGCTGATCTACTTAGATTTTCATGAACAATCATCTCTAGGGTTTACACATACAGTTCCAAAAGAGTGAATATCCAATGAGCAGCAGTTCTTTTGGTCAAAATATGTGGTTTGAGATGATAGGATGGCAACAGGAACTCAAATAAACACCTGTTACAAAAACTCTGTACAAGGGCTGTAACTTTTCCCAAATATCTAAACTGATCAGTTTTCATGCATACAGCCTAAAATCTGAAAATATTCAGTTATTAGTGTGTATGCTCATTAACAACCAACTCCCTTGCCAGCCGCAACACACACAGGGCATTTCTAGTATGTCATCACCTCCGCCAAAGAGGTTATGTTTTTGCTGGCGTATGTTTGTTGGTCTGTTTGTTTGTTTGTCTGTTAGCGAAATTTTCAGGTGATGTTGGTAATGCCCCAACTTCAAAATGACCAGATTTTGGTGGTGATCCAGATAATTGCCATTAGTGAATGATCGTTTTTGCGCAATAACTGTCTAACTAATAATGATATCAACATAATTCTGAGTGCTAGGTGTGGGTTTTCAGGGTCAAGGAAACATATGATGATGGTAACTCTATCATGGAACTACTGCTTAAAGATGTAACAGCAATATGTTACATCTACCTTGGCTAGCTACCTTGGCGGAGGTTTGTGCTCTCCAATGCTTTATAGTTTTACTATTTACCTCTCTTGAGGTCATATGTACGATGGCTGACAAGGGCAAACAGCCTACACTAGATTGATGCAGTTCAATAAGGGGAAAACACCTGCAAGAGCAGATACATGCTGCAAGTTAGAAATGTAACACAGCCCAAAACAATCCAAACCAAGAAAACACCCTCAAGAACAGAAACACAGCATAACCAAGTACAGCAGAAGCACTCCAGGCCAGGAGATGGGTCTGGAGCAGGGAAAGTGTGTGGGATATTTAGGGCCTCTAGTACCAACTGAGATCTGTTGCATGCCATAGCCTGGCTAAGTATTGTTGATAAGCATGTCAATGCATCAGTGAATCGACCCTCTGATGGCAACTTCCAGCAGGATAAAGATGCCATGTCACAAAATGCAGACCATCTCAAACTGGTTTCTTGAATATAGCAAAACATTCTCTGTATTCTAGAGAGATGGGATTTATGGGTCTTTGAAGGGTGCCGTATCTTGAGGAGCTGTTCCTTTTGAAGAGCCATTCAAAAGACTGCCTCATTCGTGAACATCACTTCTCTAGGGAGCGTCAGGTGATGCTGGTGGTGAAGACGTAATAGTGGCCTTGCGTCTTACACTACCTGATGTGGAGGCAGAATGAGCAGAGTCAGTGGAGGTGGGGGGACTGACAGAGACATAACTCTCAATAGTTCCAAAGTCTGTCCATTCTTGTTGGACATCTGACACTAATACTGTCGTCAGGTGCTGAGTTTTCATGTGGCGGTGCAGATTATTTGTTGACCCGGACTTGAAAGATATGGGTTTTGTTTTTCTTACAAATATTGCACTGAGCTTTAAGTTCATCCAAATGCTGCTACGTTTGTGACTTTGGCTCATTTTGTGTTTTTTTTTTCAGTCGCTCTCTCCTCCCTGAGGTAGCCTTAAATACTGGCTCCAGTTTAGTAAGTCGGACTTGGGCTTCAGATAATGTCTTCAGTCCAGTCAGGTGGCACTCAATAATATCTTGTTAATAATATCTAAGTTAGCTGCGCAATACGCATGTGTACAGCAACTCAAACTCGGAGATGTCATTAGTCGTTGATGCGAAGGCAGCCTGCCGTGGCCAACTCAGACTCATGGGGCACACAGATGACATGTGAAGACAGCGTGGGCAATTTGCATTTAAGAATGGCTGGCAAACAAACAGCTCAAAAGAGTTGTTCAAAAGACTCGATTCATTCACGAACTCCACATCTCTACACCACATCCACCGGATCTCAATTAAACAGAACTTCTGGGATGTGGCACAGTGGGAGAATCACATCATGGTTGTGCAGCTGACAAACCTGTGTGATGCCATCATGTAAATAAAGACTAAAATCTCTGAGGAATGTTTCCAGCACCTTGTTGAATCCATGCCATGGAGATTTAAGGTGGCTCTAAAGGCAAAAGAGATCCAACCAAGTACTAGCAAGATGAACCTACTAAAGTGGCCAGTAAGTGTATTTCCCAGCCCAAGTGGCGAATGTCTTTAGATGCGTTGTGCCCTTTCTCTTTTCATGTGTGCATGTATGTGTTTTATCTAAACAGCACCTTCCCTCGCAGCCATGTGCAGCCTGTACTTGATAATTCAGAGCAGCAGCACGGCGCTCCACCTGCTCTGAGCTAAAGCAAGTTTTGAATAGAAAGTGTGCATCTTCTCCCTCGACTGCAGAGGCACGCAGAGATTGTACGTGATTGCTTCTGCGTGGATGATATGAAAAAAGGTGAGGCAGCCGGAAAGACTTTGTTTGCTGTAAGCGTGTGTACTTGTGTGTGAGGGAGCGAGGGTTGGAGGCAGAGTAAGTTTGTATATTTTTGTGCGAGTGAGAAGGCGATAAGTTCCAATGACTGACAGAGGAAACGTGTGTGTTGTGTGGGAGGATGTGGATTAGCATGTGTGTGCTCGGTGGTGTGATAACACTTGGACTCCCTTGTGAATCTGTGTCAGCAGCACAATCAGCCACTTCAACAACACAATCAGCACCGACTCACAAAACCGCAGGCAGCTGAAGATCGCCCTGATACCCAGAAGAAACCCTATAGAATTTATCACCTGTATGAGAAATGAAAGCCGAGGCAGTAAAAATAACTGCATGATTGATTAGACTGGCCATCTATTACCTTCAGGCCTGAGCTTGATCCCAGTGCAGCCACAAACTGTTGAGCTGTCCTCTGGAAAGACAATCAAAGCTTCCTGCTAACTGGCTGACCTGCAGGACCAAACACATTCCCCTGCTGTATCAATTTATGCATCACTAATTTACTGTTGTAGCAGCTCATTAACCTGGAATTTATCACTAAGCTCACATTAAGGACTCAGTAATGGGGAAAGAATGAAGCTGAGGAAACAGATTATGGTCATTTGTTTTATTACCAGTGCCAATAACTGATCTGTTTACTGGTGAAAAATAGACATTTGTTTAAAAATGCTGTTGCCCCAGCTTTATTGGTCAACAGTATTGATAGAACAATAACAGAGCTTGTTGTTTGGATTCATTGGCTGATGTGCTAGTAATCTTTTACCCCTTCAGAGTAAAGTAAAGACATAAAAAAGAATTTATAAAGCTAATTGTAATGTAAAATACCTTAATCTTAAGTTTCACTTTTTAACTGCTAAGATTCACATAAATACATCATGAGTAATTCCTGCTGTATTTTCAATTCCTCATTGTATGGCTGGAAGATATTAACCACAAATAATCTTTCAACTTTTATTTGTATTAGCGGTGTAAGAGTTACCTTGCACAGCAGCTGGATCCACCTGATTTAATGTCTGTGACTAGCAGATCCATCTTGCCAAACTCCACTCTACAACCACTGTGCTCAGCTCTGAAGTGGTGCAACCTAATCAGCGTCTTCAAAGAAGCAGGATGGGATGGGAGCTGAGAGTGAGACGACAGCAGGAAGTGACTGCTCATACAGAGATTAGCATAGATGCTAACAGTTTAACAGTTGTGAATCATATTTCTTTATTAAATGAAAAAAATAACACTTTTGCTCAACTTCCAATATGTCTTGGTGAGAGTTTACTTTACACCATGGCAGCAGTGTCCATCTACTGGCTTCTTTTGAGCTGTAGGCTGGTGTGTGAACTGCTGCTGTAAAACTGTATGTGCTTCTTGCAAGCAAATTGTGACCTGTTACAAAAGCTTAAAGGGATATTTAAGTTGGGTTGCATGGTTGTATAGGTTCTTGACAATATTGATAGCACTGCTGCACCTCTAAGGAGAACGAGCTGAGACTGTTAGGTACACTGCCGTTGATGGTGCAATTATTTGGTGTAATTATGAGGGTTTTACGTAATAATGAGGCACAAAACTACGTCAGGTTGGGGCAAAAATGTGAATGCACTTTATTTATTGAGCCGATGATGTCAAGAAATTAACCCAAAAGAAACTAACAAAAAACAAAGATGCAGGACCCAATTGCAGAAATAACAAAAAAGGCTTTATTTTAAACTCCAGAGAGTCACAGTCCAAAAGGTCAAAAACAAGTCCATAACAGAAGCTCCAAAAGTACAAAAACAAAGTTACAACAAAAAGCCAAACCAGAACAGAAACTACCTCAAACTCTGGGGATACACTAGGAAATCACAGGAGACATGGTGAGGAGGAAGACGAATGACCCAACAAAAAGAAAAGGGAAAGCAGAGACTAAATACACTGGGGAAACAATCAACCACAGGTGAAACAATCACACAGGTGGAGGGAATCATCATCAGGGAGGCACAGAAGGGAGGGCAGGAAAACACCACGAGGAACAAAGGCATTTCAAAATAAAACAGGAAACAAGACAGTGAAGGAAAAACAGTACACAAAACAGGTAACTTAACTAGGATGACAAACAGGAACAAAACAGTAAAACAGGAACAACAGGAGGTCTAAAAGAGGAACTAATACAAAATAAAAGAACAAGTCAGATCCTGACAGATGATCTGCTGTTTAGCTCTGTGGACTCAGGAGGACACAACAACTGGGGTGATTTTGACTCAACTGATGATGATGTTCCTTTTACTGAGGATGCAGTAAAAAGGCTACCTTATGAAACCAGAGTATAAAGAATAAAAAAATCTTTAAAACAAGATTCAGTGGGCGAAAAGAAATGGGAAAAACTTCTGTGGAATCAATGTGCAAAGACAGAAGAACACATAGCTATTTGCTGCATCGTAAAAAGTGAGAAACACCTTCTGAAGGAAAAATAAAACAAAAAACAAAAATTTTCGCCTCAGCATACATTTCAGTCAACACAGTTTCACGGCTAAATTAAAGTTATACTGACACAATTATTCAAAATAACTGTACCCGCCAACAGTAGTGCACTTTATCAGTAGTATGAGCTTGTTTTCTTTAAAGATGCAGTGCTGCTTGGAGCACTATCAGCCACTTCAATGACTGTTGTTATCAGTGTTGCCAGATTTTTCTACTGAAATAAGCAACCGGGTCGATAAAAACAAACGCAAAACAAGTGGCCTCCCGCTATTTTTTTTTTCCTAAAGTGATACATTACTTATTTTTTAAAAAGAGAAATCTACATAAAGTGTGTTTTGGTTTCTTTTACATTACATTTCAATTTCACAGTGACATTTTTCTTATTCGTCTCTTAATTTACTTATTCAACATCCTTTTGTTTGGAGGTGGAACATCCTTTTCTTTATACAGAAGTGAAGGGAGGGGCTACTGTTATTTGTACCTCTGTTATCACTAAACAGTCTGTCTAACCTTGATTTTTGTAACCAAACAGACATAGTCAGGCTTTTATGTAAGTTTTATGTTGATCCTCTACAGCTTTATTATGGAGAAAAAAGTAGTAGCTACATCAGAAGCAAATTAAATTCTGGCTATAAGGATTTCTTTTTGATGGAAACATCATTTCTGCCCCTATTTTTACAGTAATATTTACATTTGTGTTTAGAGTGGGACAAAATAGTTTGTGTAGCCTATGAGTTGAGTTTACATTAGTAGTCGAAAGTGCATCAGATCCCCTCCTGGGTTTCGGAGCAAATCAACACTTTTGGAGCGAGCCCAAAAAAACGCAACCTGCAACTGCCAATATTTACAAGCAACTTTTCAAAAAAGAAGCCCAAAGTCATTTCTAATAAGCAGACCTGCCAACTATGGTTGTCATGTACCTCATAAAACCCAGCTTCAAAAATACTGAAATATTCCTTTAAAGCTGGTGACCAGGACGCCACTAATCCTGTTAAAATTAATATTTCTTTGATTGGTTCTTAATCTGGAAGAGTAACATGTGCTTCAAGTTCTGATTTGCTTCTGCAGGGAATGTAGAACCCAATCTTGGGTAAATACCATCCTAACACTCCTCACAAGAGTTTTGAGGTTGTTTTTAAAACAGTTTCAGTCTTTATAGCTCACAGGGATGCAACTCAGTTTACGTGTGACTGTTGTCGTCTGTCTCACACCACCATGAGGTCCAGCATGTTTGCTGCAGGCCACCTATGCTGAACACTCCAAACCTCAATGCCCTGCCACCTGAACTCATACTGCAAAACTTTTAGTCAGGAATGATTGAGCTGGCACTACTTTGTGTAGCACAAACATATAAAATCACCCATAAAACCTGATTGAGACTTAAAAAGCCCACAAAACACAGATTTTCTCAATCAGCCTCCAACAACGAGCATATAAGCAAAAATAAACATCCACTTTTCTGCCAAATGATCTCTATTTGAGCCTCTGCCTCGGCTCATCGCGCTGATTTGATTTAAATGTTGCACAGTTTGAAACAGGTGATATAAAAAGAGGTGTTGTAGCGTTTATGGGATTATTTATGAGGCAAGGCCACAATCAAATGTGATTCCAGTGTGGATGTGGTATGATGGTGGCTTTGTAGTTAAAGGAAAACCGCTGAGTTGATTTTGTCTGTGGACCGTATCCCTCTTCTGCTGCCAATGTAATGTTTCCGCCTTTACCAACACAGTCCCTGGAGAGTAAACAAAAACAATTCCCCAAGTATACATGTGAACCACAGGACATGAGCTGAGTCAGTATTTTGTTCCCCTGAAAGTTAACTTTGGGTGAAGTCATTAATATTGCAGCTATAGTAAGGTCCTGCAAGAAGTGTCAAACTAGGGGTGCCTCAAATAGGCTTACAATGCTGATCACCTATGAGCAAGATTACAATAACAACACTGACAGGGAGAGCACAAACATCCTCCAATGCACCTGTCTAAGAATCAGCATCAGAAATACTTTATAAATCCCCAAGGGGAAATTCTGTCATTTCATTTGCCCTTATACATAGTGTAGCAAGGAATATCAAAGACATTAAAATAGATAATAGCATAAAAATTAAGTATAAATAAGAAAGCAGGTTGCAACATGCAGAGTCTTTGAGCTATACTTTCACTTCCTTATGAAGGAAATGAATATAAAGTAAAGTGAGACTATGAACAAGTCAAGGAATTTACACTTTTAACATTAACAATTTTTACAATATGAATATAAATATGACAGCACTGTGTGACAGTAAACCACATTTGACTGGGTATCACACTGGATATTATGTTTGCCTTTTTACAAGGATTAACGAATATCAGCGGTGACCACAGTGAGAAATGTTCAGGTCTCCAGGACGTGATGGAGCAGTGAGGAGTTATAAAGTCTGATGGCCACAGGCAGGAATGACTTCCTGTTGTGCTCTGTGGTGCATCATGGCAGGATGAGTCTCGCACTGAATGTGCTTCTGTGTTTATCCAGCACACTGTTGAGGGGGTGGGAGGTATTGTCCATGATGTCCTGCAGCCTGGACAGCATCCTCCTCTCCAACACCTCTGTCAGAGAGGCCAGCTGCACCCCCACAACTTCACTGGCCTTATGGATCAGTTTATTGAGACTGTTTGCTGCCCCAGCACACAACAGCGCACAGGATGGCACTGGCCACCACAGAACATCCTCAGCATCGTCCTGCAGATGTTAACGAACTTCAGCCTCCTCAGGAAGTAGAGGCGGTTCAGGTCTCATATTCAGATTCACTTGTGCACACACACACATGCACACACAGAGGGAGGGAGAGGGCGAATGGGAAATTAGAGAGAGCTTATTCCGCAGTGCTCCCCTCTCATCGCCACCTCGCCTGCATGCAACTTTTTGCGAAGGTTTTCTCCGTACATAGCGTAACGTAATGACAACAAGACGTGTGTATATCGTGATAACACCAAAGACAGACATCTTAGCTTTTACCTGCAAAAAAACTGTGGTCCAGCCTCTATAGTTTTTGTTCTAGAGAGATTGAAACTGAAAGTAGCAAACAGGGCTGTGGGCGGGGCTGTGCGGTTTGGCTGTTTTCAAAGGGGTAAATAAAGCAATAAGCGGTATAGATAATGGATGGATGGTCCTGAAGTGGCTGTGGGACAGTTTCAGCTCTTGAATTAAGAGGAGGAAACCACCATGTCCTTCCTCACAGAATCAGGTGTTTTCTGAAAATGAGCGCAGGGTCATAGCCACTTGATGGAGTCTGTTTTGACTTCTGTGAGGCATTTTTTCCTTGAATGTACACAACATGTACCTAATTACTCCTCACTTTTTTTTAACTTTTATTGTCAGAATTAACAGACAGTGTACATCATAACACCAGTTCTCCTGAGACTGGGCCCTCACACACAATTAGTAATAAATGATTACAATACAGAGAGAAAGGAAAAATAAATAAAAAATAAATTAATTAACTAAAAAAAAAATCCAGGCATACGAGGTGTGTCAGAAAACTTCCAGGACAGGTGTAACAAAAGATTTATTTCAAACCCAAACTTCAAACTCAGAGTTTTCCCCTTCAAAGTAATCCCAGCATGTCTTCAAAGAGATACTGCGGCATTTGCTTTGTTCAGTGCGGGAGAAGAGGTGAGAGTTGTGGCAGGACAAGTCGTGGCTGCTTCACCATGACAACGCGCCTGCTCACAATGCCCTGAGCATCCGACAGTTCCTCAGAGAAGAACATCGCCATGCCGGAGCAACCTCCCTACTCACCTGACCTGGCTCTGTGTGATTTTTTCCTCTTCCCCAAGCTGAAGGGGGTCATCAAGGGGACCCGTTTTGAAGACGTGGACAACACCAAAAAGGCTGTGACGACGGAGCTGCGGAGGATCCTGGAAGAATCCTTTCAGAAGCGCATGAAAGCGTGGCAGAGAAGGATGAGACAGTGCATTAGACTCCAGGGGGATTACTTCGAAGGGGAAAACTTGTAGTTTGTAGTTTGGATTCTAAATAAATCTTTTGTGACAACAGTCTTAGAACTTTTCTGACACACCTCGTAAGTATCCTATCCAACAAGGCCTAAGGCTGATCTCTTCAGCTGTAGTTGTGCTGTCAACTGTTCCATCGATGGTTCAGGTTTCAACCAGTAAATTGTTACCATTTTTCTTGCTGTCATTAGAGGGAGATGTAGCAAAAATTCCTGATTGTGGGACAGGCCATAAGGAGGTATGTCCAGTAAGAACATTAAAGGGTCCAGAGAGAGGTTCACTTTAAGTAGGTTTTCAGATATGCCTTTAACATCAGTCCAAAAGCATTGTACAATGGGGCAGTCCCAAAATATGTGTGTTTGATCACCCACAAGGCCACAGTTTCTCCAGCATACTAACCCAACTTTTAGAGAGAAAAGATTTTAATGGAGTCCTGAAAATCATATTTTAACCTTCCAGTCATAATGCCCAACTTTTAATGTGAACAGAAAGGTTAATCAAAATTCATCTCCAAAATGTATGCAGTGCTGTGCCATTTACTTGCATCACATTGGTATGCTCAGGCCTTAACAATAACAATACTCATTTTTCTCTATACGTTTATGCTTTGCAAAGCATAACAATAGCTCCTTGGTAGACATCTGGGGTTAAAGAATGTAAACTGACTTGTAGCTTGGGCATTTGTTTATATATATTAGCAGTATTGAAGTATATTAATATGTATGTGAGAGACCTTATTTCCTATTGTAACCAGAATCAATCTTGTCCCTGGTATCGGAGCGGTAAAAGGCCTGAGAGCCTGTGGGCTTGGACTTCAGGTCAATGCAAGAATCAGAAGAAAATTGAAAGTTTCATCCAACAAGTAAAAAAAAAAAATCCTTAAAATAAGTCTAAACTAGAGAAAACTTTCAGTAATGGCAGTCTCAAAGAAATATTTGAGCTTTCATTTGGTCTGTGTTGAAGTCCAAAGGTCAGATGAGCTGTAAAAACTACCAAAAAGTTCCCCTTTACTCTGCCAAACCTCGTTCTGTGTTTCATTATGACAGCAGAGTGACTTTTGTTTGCTCTCATTGCAGTTTTCAACACGGCAAGTATACTTCTTGAACCAAGGTCTGAGCACAGAACAAACCACACAATAAATTTGTGGAAAAGCTTTTCGTAGAGGACTGAATACGAAGACACTCTCCCAATGTAACACGGCAATCATAGCATGTGGTGAAATGAAGCTAAAATACAGAATGATTATAGAAAAGTGGTGACCAATTTCCTCTCATGTTGGCTTTTGGTGCAGCATTAGATTGTATCGCTCTCAGGCAAGGAAACATTTCTGCTCTCTGCTTCTATGACTTTCTCCTGTGTGTATAAAAAACTGTAAAGAAATGCCAAAAGTTCAAGCAAAAATAGGATTAGGCTGAGAAGATAAAAAGAGATAAATCAATATAAAGAAGGTGCAATATAGGCTGATGGGGAGGATTTTTCAAATAAATGTGTTCGAGGAAGATTTTCAAAGGCATTTTGGCTTGCAGAGGAAAATCTATCCCTCTTACTCGGGCACGGATCAATGGATAAGAAAGATGGAAAATATCTGATGTTGCATCACACCCAGGAAAAACTTCAAGTTCTCCTTCAGCATGGCTTTATTGCAAAGATACATCCCCCCATCCTCCTTTTACCTTCACAGACTTTCACAGAGAAGCTGAGCCGAGCAAAGTCCTTCGATCCGCCTTATCCCGCTTCATCCAGCCCACCTACATAACTACACATGCATAGTAGTTATCTGCAGCTGTATCTGCACATGGGGCTCAGTGGGACTTAATGGAAGCCTGTGTTAAAGCACGGTGGGCTGTGAGGAGATGCTGTTTGTCTAAGTGCTGATTAAGGCTGCTGACCGGCGCCTGACACGACCATTAGTGACAGTTCCTTTGTGGATGCTGAAACTACACTGTCTGTCTGTCTGTCTGTCTGTCAGAAGGCTCCTCTACATGTTCTCTGGTCTCGGTCATCAGCTTCACTCCTGTAACCTCTCACTCACTGGGTTCCTTCATCCTTCATTATTCATGACTGTCTGAGAGGTTTCACAGCTTTCCAACAAGTCCAGAACTGAGCATGGATGGTTTCTTAAACATCATGGCCTCAGTGAGTCAGGTAATGTCCGGACACATCTCTCCATCTGACAGCAAACCGGCTTCACACAGATTTAACACCAAGGGGGAAGTACAGTCAGTACTTCACATGCTTTAACATCAGGGTGACAGCTTTTACAGTCTCTACAAGCTGAGTCTTGAGCCTGATGGAAAATTATTTAGCTCACACAGACACAAGGCAGGCTGTTCTGTGCCCAAGCAATTTTTGATCTGCCTGGATTTTTTTGTATAATGCATATAAAACCTCAACCCTTTTAAGGATGATCAACTTAAAGACATCATTGTATTGTATGACAACCTGGGCTATCAGAGTCTTTATGCTGATTGGATGTCTGATTTATGTATTAAAAGTTGTACAGTCATGACAGGAAGACTCTGCAAAGAGTGATAAAACTGCCCAAAACATCATCAGTACCCATCTACGGAGCATCCGTGGCTACGTTTACATGCTGTCAATATTCGGGTTAAGATCAATATTCCAGTTTCTGAAACATTCGGGATAACCCAGTTTACATGCGTGAGCAAACAGGGTTATTCCTCTATGCATAGTATCCCAGTAAAACAGTGACGCACGGAGAACATCATCACGCACGGAGAACGTCATGACACAATGCGCATTGTTTCCGCTTCTTCTTCCCGCAACGAGAACAACAGTAGCAGCACGGCAGATAATGAACGGCCCGGAGAAGGTAACAGTCGGCTTCGTTTACGCTTTGGTGCTGGTACTGGCCCACCACCAGTACTTGGCACTATTCTTTGTCAGTTTCTTCATTAATGGAAGACGAGAATGTGAAGAATTAGGAAATCGAGCCGGAGCTGTGCCATGCAATACAACAAGTACTTCCTGTACTCAAAAGACCAAGATTCCTTCAAAAAGGACATGCGCAGAACACAACTTATAGTTCCTTTAAATGAGGATATCCCGATCGGTGTATACATGACCAAATATTCGGGTTAGAAAAGGAGTAACCCAGGGGTGACATTCGGGTTTTTAAAAACCGGAATATGAGCATATTCCGGTTTTTAAAAAGGTTTTTTGGTGTTTACATGGCTGCACGCAACCAGGTTATTGCTAATATTCTGGTTATGAAAGGTTTAATGACTGCATGTAAACGTAGCCATTGATAACAGGGAGGTGAGGTGCCTGTGCAGAACCCAGAGGATACTGGAAGACAACACCCATCCCAGCCACAGCCCGTTCACCCTGCTGCCATCAGGTAAAAGGTACAGAAGTATCCGCTGCACCAGCAGACTGCAGAACAGCTTCTTCCCTCGGGCTGTGAGATTGCTGAATGCACCATCTACACTCCTCCACGTCTAATGGTTTTGTTTTTGTTTTCTTTTGGAGCCACATTTCAGTTTCATTGTGCAATGAAACTAAAGATCTTACAGAACTCAATGATGCACAAGTGTTTGGACATCTAAATATGCTTCACTCAATTATTGGCTATAAAGAGAAATAAAGTAAAGTATGGAAGCAAATTAAAAACAATGACAATGTAAATATTTACACTTATTTCTCCAGCAATTTTTGGTCCACAAATTTCTTTGTGCAACCCTTGAATACAGTTTCTGTCTAACATGAGAAAAAAAGGTCACATCAGATTGCTCACACTACTTTTTGGGAACTGACGGGTTAATATCTTGTCTTTTTTTCCCTTTGACTGCTCCCGATTGGACGCTACTGCCAAGAAAACAGGAAAATTAGAAATTGGGCCCATCTGATCAGTTAAAAGATTGCATGGACAGCGCTGTTAGTTGATCTTCAATATGACTCAAGTAAAAGGATAATAAAACTTGATCTTGTAATTCTAACAAAATAATTAAATTCAAACTCTATCACAGATATATTAAGTGAACTAACTCTACATTTTTGATTTAATCAGTTTCCTCAAGAATTTTGAGAACTATGAACTTCTAGGTTTATCGTGTACTGGGATCTGTAAAAGTCCAGTCAGATTTTCAAATAATCTGGTGCCCTTGCCAAATTGGATGGGCATGGTTTCGGGACTTCGTCCTTTTCTCCTCTGAACAGGGACAGCAGCTGCATGAAACAGCTGATTCTTCTGGCCCTTCCGTACAGACCAACCACTGTGTAGTCCAGCACTGTTTAAGAAAGAAGAAATACTGCAGAGCCACTGCAAATGGCTCTCAACGTACTTAACTGAACAACTACAGATGAGTAGACCAGTCAACCAACGGAGTGTCCAACTGAATGTCTCAGACAGAGAGAGAATAGAGGGGGATCAGACTCAGTGTTGGAAAACTGAGAGTCTTTTTTTGAATACTTGAAACTGCAAAACTACTCAAGTTGTCATTGAAAATCAGACACATGAACCTGAGTTTAGGCAGCTGGCACTTTTAATGTCTAAATCAGTGGTCCACGACCGTTTTAGTACCATGGCCCGGTTTTAATTAAAACAATGTAAGAATGTGCAATCAGCTGACCTGGATCATCAGGACAAGTAGCGTGCAAATGATGCTGATGGCGCTGATGATGATGGCACGTTTTATCCATCAGTCCATAGCTGATTGGATGTTTCTATTGATTACTGATGGGTATTTTATCAGTTCTGACCTCTTAATTGAATCTCTCCAAAACTTGAAGTTGAATGCTATCTCATGCCTCAACCTTCCTCCAGTTACACACATCATGCAGAGTCAAATACACTCACCGTTACGTCAAGTTTTATTTGATGAAATTTTACAGCATTTTAGTAGATGAAATCTACTGCAAAGTTAGTCAGCTAAAATATGAAGTGTAAAGTGTAAGGCATTTTTTATGTTTCCTTGAATTTCTGAAGTCATGTTTTACACTTGGAAAAAATGAAACATCTAATAACCCTTTATTGAATGGTAGTAAAGTTTGAATGTATAAATTAACAGAAACAAATTTAACTTTTGTGTGAAATGCTGTCACCTTTAGGCTACCTGGCAGAGCATCAGTTACAATACCAGAAACTTATCCCACCGCCATGAAGCTAAGGCAGCTGTGATTGGATGTCCCTCTTAACTCATCCAACCTTTCCACACAACCAAAGTAGCTGTGATTGGATTAAGTCTCGGTCAAACATTTTAGTCTAGTTTTAACTTGATGACAAAAAAGTCAGTTCATTTAGTTTGAGTTTTTGTCCGTGTGTACTTGTTTTTATTAGTTACTGTCCAGTTTTATTCAGGGGAAAAGAGGTTGTTGACGAAAACTATGACAAAATAATTAGTCAAAAAAATGCTGCTGGAGCCTATCCTAGGTGATATTGCGCGAGAGGCAGGGTACACCCGCAGCCAATCACAGGGCCACATAGAGAGACGGACAACCATTCACGCTCACACTCACACTGGGAATAACATGCACGGAGAGAACATGTTGTGAGTGCACTACCTGCTGTGCCACCATGCTGCTCTGGTCTAAATCTAAATGTTACATCACAAACACTTCTGTATGACCCAGTACAAGCCCACCTTCTTTGGGCTCCTCCTTGCTCTTTGGATTGTGCGTCCTTTAGATAGCAAAGCATAGATGGACATGCCCCAAACTTCCAGGCACAATTCCCTTCATGCCGTCAAAACAGGCTCTGTGTCTCTGAGCAGCATAATGAGTGAACATTGTCAATGAATGAAACTGAGTGTGAGTCTTTACTCAGAATGCAGGCCCGTTTCCAGAACTCCGAGAGCACAAACTCTGCTGTATAAACTCTACATCCTGCTCCCTTGCTTGTTCCTTCTTCTGATCACTTCATCTGCTGTTCTACCTGGAACCCGATGTACTGGTTGTGAGATTTTCACCAAGTGATTTATCAGTTTTCACTCCTGCGTGCCTCACAGCCAAACTTCAAACCCCAGGCTCTCTTCTCTCTCCGATCTGTGAAGTTTTCAGCTCCCAAAATGCCGAGCTGTGTGAGCCCGCCTGCTTCTAAAGACCTGAGTAATGTAGTGTAACAAGCTGTTTCTTAGCTGATGGGATGGTGGTCTTCAGTCTGTTTCTGCCTCGTGCCCGGGTGGGAGGGGTGCTAATGATCCTTAGATCCAGGATGCAGACTGCTGAATGAGGCATAATGGAGTTAGAGGCTGCTGGTGTTTGAGGAATAACATGAATCATGTCGAGAAAATACCAGGTTAGTGAAAAGGCAGTGTCTGAGACCTTACTGAATATCTGTCTGGGACTAACAAAAGGACTCAGACTCTTTGACTGATGACCTTTTCTACCTGCATGAATTTACATGCTGGATAATAAACTTTTGACTTTTTGTCTCAATGTTTAATTCATAAACTTTCATTTTACATCCTGTATTACTGCAGTTATGAACATTTCACTGTCTATAGGAGAAAAAACACGACTTTTTAAGCCTATTTGCTCAGGATTAATCTTTATTCAAGGATTTTTATTTGAAATTATACCAGAGCTGTGACATTTTCCTCTGAACCCTACAGTAAGATCGGCATTAACCAGAGAGTATACGTTTTATGGCATAGTGTTAATGTATAGAAATTACAGATACATTTTATGACATAAAAAATGCCCTGCTTTAATAGAAAACCAATTCAAATTAAGAATCCATAACAACTCCCTTAAAGGATAAGTTCGGTTTCTACAGCTTTCACATAGTTTATAGAATGAAGTAGAACAATATGCTCACCCAGAAGGCTTTCCTGATCCAAACAGTGCTTCGGGAGATATTTAGATCCAAAATCGAGCGGCGGACATCCGTATAAATGGTAGCAGACACGGCATGTATAGCGCCGCTCCTAAAACTGCATTAATCGTCCAAAAACTCATTCATTTCACCAACATCTCATCATGGTCCGCTCGCGCTACCCCTCCACGACAGTCCGGTGTCACTCCATCCATGTATTTGTGACTGTGCTGACCTCTGAACTGAAAAGTTTCTTGCCTCCGCGTCCTCCTTTCGATGAGCTCCTCATCTTTATACTCTGGCTCGAAACTGTAAGGACACCCATCATATTCAAAGTTCTTGTCCACAACATCTTCATCCGATAGATATTCGTCCATTTTGCACAAAACTGGAAGAAGAAAGTTAGTGTGTAGCCACCGCTCGCCGCTGAAACAATGAGCCGTACTGCGCATGCGCGCAACCGGAAAGAAACTTTTCAGTTCAGAGGTCAGCACAGTCACAAAAACATGGGTGGAGTGACACCGGACTGTCGTGGAGGAGTAGCGCGAGCGGACCATGATGAAATGTTGGTGAAACTAATGAGTTTTTGGACGATTAATGCAGTTTAAGGAGCGGCTATACATGCCCCGTCTGCTACCATTTTACGGATGTCCGCCGCTCGATTTTGGATCTAAATATCTCCCGAAGCACTGTTTGGATCAGGAAAGCCTTCTGGGTGAGTATATTGTTCTACTTCATTCTATAAACTATGTGAAAGCTGTAGAAACCGAACTTATCCTTTAAGGAATCAATTTCATTAGTCTTTTTGCTTTTCAATTCCCTTATCAATGCTTCCTTGGACCAAACCCCACCTCTGGTAAAATGTTCATGTGAATTCATCCAGTATTTTTTCCATAATCTTGCTAACAGACGAACAAACAAAGAAAACAAACAAACAAACATAGGCCTTCAAAACATAACCTCCTAGGCCGTGGTAATAAAAAGGCTTTTCTTTAATCAAAAAGTAATTCAAATTAATAATCTGTAACAACTCCCCTAAGGAATCAATATCATTAGTCTTTTTGCTTATCAATTCCCTTTTCAAGTCTTTACACTTACAGGGGTCAGAAGTGGTCAAAATTGTGGCTTAATTTTTGACCAAAAGATGCTTACTGCCAACTTTCAGTAAGGGGAAACACCAGCAACTTGCAGAAGCATTTATCTATGCAGCACTACACTGAATATTCGGAGTGTCATGTGTTTGTCATTGTTGCCACTAAAAACAAGAAAAGCCCTCAGATACACAGACCTCTGCCAAGCAGCTCAGTTCAGGCAGGGGTGTTTCCACAACCCCTGTAAAAGATACAACTCTGGAACACCAGATCCAGAATTATGCCAGGATCTGGACCAAACTCTGCACATACATGGAGGTTATCCTGTATAAACACAACAAGTTTTGGGAACATCGCTTTATGTTTTGATTTTATATGAATTGTTGAATGTTGTCAATGGGATTTCCCGTTATAAAGTTCAATGTTTTTTTGTGACATTAATCTGGATTGGATCTAGATTAAATTTACCTTGATGATAGGAACATCAACCCCATATTTTCCTGTAAAATTGGAAGCAAATCTGTTAAAAATGGCAAAGATATATGTATGTATATATGTATATACATATATATATATATATATACTTTAATTGAGGTGGATCGAGGTACTCAGAATGTGAAAACTAAAAGGTTTTTTTGCACATTAGTGGTTGAGAAAGTCTCTGGCAGTCATCAAAAATGAATAATCAAATCAAAATATGGGCTCTATGATGTTTGCGCTCAAACAAAGTTAAATAAAACATCTATCTGCATTCATTTGATTGCTGAATCAAAACAATGGAAAAGGCAATTGCTTCACCTTGTCAATAAAGACAAAGAAATCTGTGCTAGTCGTACAGATTTAAATGTGATTTATCATAATTAACTTTTGAAATATTAATTTCACATGAATGATAAAATATATCTCAAAAACTTCTAATTATTGGCTTAATAAAGAGATGATAAACTAGCAATAAGTTGAAGAAAGAGAATAATTAGCAGAAAAAGCAAAAAATAATTGGGCAATCAGTAGAAATGAAAATAAAATGGAGTGAAATTATGCATGTCATTATTAAAAGTCTGAAACTCCACTTTCTTTTCCTTGAGTCTGAATTAAATTATTCAATAAAATTGCTGATTATATCAACCCTAATGGGAGAAATTCTGTCTGTGTGTGGTTTCATTTCACTTGTCTATCCTAAATTAGCCATTATTTTAACATTAAGACAAAGTCTAGACTGGACTGGTGGATAAAAGCTCTCTGAAAGCTGCAAACAAGAGCAAAAATTTAATGATTTATGTCTTTTTTGGGTTTCCAATAATTGTCTTCGTGCAGTAACAGAGTAAGTTATAAGTTTGGTTAGCATTTTAAGTCTATTACAGATCTTTGAGTTGATTTTTTAAAATTGTTTTCTTGTAACATCCTCATAAAATCTTCAGTCCAGTCCTCTACAACTGTTTCAGAACCTTCAGAGCATCATCATCATCTGTCATTTTTATAAGAGTAGAGATGAAGAGGCAGTAGAGGTGACCCGCCTGCACTGACAGATAAACTGTGCTCGGCAGAAAGAAATGTCTCTACCTCTCAGCAGCGAGCCGCAAAAATAATTTGACTGTCAGCTTCATCTTCAATCTGACAAATGACTGATGACAGTGACGGCTCATTCATGCAAATTAATTTAATGATTTTTTTTTAGCTGGATTGGTGCAGAGCAGGGGTCTCCAACACATCCAGCTCGCCATAAGAGGTTCTTATCTGAGCTACAAATCCAGTGACAAGCCGGAAAACAGAAGCTTTTGATAACTTTTGACAAGCAACCTGTCGACGATGAGAGCGACATGTTCAAGAGCCAAAGAGATGAAGCCGCTTGGACAAGAATGTAATGATGTGAGACCTGTGAATTTGACCTTCAGGTGTTCATGTTTCACTCCCTGTATACTTTCACAGCAACAACAAGGACTACTTTGTTTATCAAGACTTAATGCAAATATACCAAATTTTTGTGGATGCACTCAAACCCAAAAATAAACAAATATGATACGTAGGGATGGAAATCATGGGGCACCTCACAATATGATATGCAACACACTGTAAAAAGGTTGTTATAGATTTTACAGTAACTTACTGGCAACAAGATGCCAGTAAGTTACTGTAAATGTCTTTACAGTTACATAACTCTATTTTAATTTACATCATTATTATTGCATTTCCTATTATTGTTTTACAATAGTATTTTCATTCAAGTTATCATCAGTGTAAAAAGGTTGTTTAAAATTTTACAGTAACGTACTGGCAACGAGATGCCTGTAAGTTACTGTAAATGTCTTTAAAGTAGCAATACCCTGCTTTTATTGGCAGCGTAATTACTATATTTTCAATAAAAGGATAACTACTGCATTTTTATTCAAGTAATTATTACTGTACTGTAATTTACATCAGAATTACTGTATTTTTATTCACAGTATAATGCTGTATTTTATTCCATGCATTTTAAATTACAGTGAACATACTGTATTTTAGTTTATATCACTATGGGACATTTATTAGCAAGATGTTATTAAGTAAAAAAAAAAAAAATCATTCATTAAATTTTATCTGATAAAATACATTTTATCAAACAATTGAAATGTTAAACATTTAACAGAAGAGCTCCCGCTGCCCGCTATTGGTCAGTTTTCCTAGGCAAAGTGGAATTTTCTCTTGATCCATTGCCCTTTTCAATAATTTACCATGTAGACGTTTTACAGGTAACTGTAGATTTTACGGTAAAATGCTGTTAAGTTTATACAAATCAGCATGTTTTCAAAACATTACCATTTACAATGGTTTACTGTTTGGTCTTTTACAGTAGGTAGCTGTAGATATTATGGTAAAATACCATTGAGTTTACAAAAATCAGTTACAGTGATTATTTTGTTTCAATTTACAGCATATTACTGTATTTTTAAAAACAACATCCTGACTGTTTTGTCATTTACAATATTATTTCTGTATTTTATTCATTTATTCTTTACTGTGTCTTAAATTACAATGAACTTGCTTTATTTTATTTTATATTACTATATCTTTAACTATTTTAATAATCAATTGTTTGAAAGATATAATTATGGAAGAAAAATCACATACATCAGTTTTTATTCAGTAAAATACATTTATTCAAACATTTGTTTCACCAAAAAATGTGTAACATTTACTCAAAGAAATGATTTTTCATTAAATTTTCTCTTGATCCGTTATGCTTTTTAGTAATTTACTGTATAGACATTTTACAGTAGGTAACTGTTGATAGTATGGTAAAACACTGTTAAGTTTACAAAAATCTGTTACAGCGTACAATGTCCCCGATAACAATACCACCACGCAGCGATTCTGTGATAATCAGTATATTGCAAATAATAATAACAATAATAATAATAGAATAGAATAGAATAAACCTTTATTCGTCCCACACGGGGAAATTTGCAATGTTACAGCAGCAAAGGGGACAGCGTTGATAAAGAATAAGTATAAAAATTGTATAAAAATAGCATGAAAAATAGTAGTATTTACATTATTCTACCAATATAAATATAAAAAAGGGCTTGAATACAGAAACTATAATGTAACAATATGTCACAATAATCGATTTTTTTCTGTCCCTTCAATGATGTAGAAGCCGAAGTGTATCCATACTTTGGATTTATAAGTGGCTGGGGCTTCCTTCAGTGAACTCTTCTTGCTGATGTAGGACATTTCCACTCTGTAAACTTTCTTTTCTTTGGCAGTTAATTTCTGTTCAAGTAACTCATTCAAGTGTGGAGCGCCCCCTTGAGGAGCCATCAAGTAGCAGGATATAAACCAACAGGGACATACAGCATGTTTAGAGCGCCATATTTTATTAATTAAAATATTGATATTTGGTGCCAGCATATCTATAATCATATGGCGGGAGGGAGGAAGATGATATAGCCAATTTAATTTTTTTGTCCCACATCTAATGATGAATATGAGGGGCACTGTGAAGCCATTTTGTGATATGAATGAACAAAACAAGGATCGCATAATATGTTGGTCCCCACTCTTGAATCATGGACAAATTTGGGTCAGTTTTGGAGTACGAGTGCAGCAGAGGAAAGAGTAAATTTGCTATGAGGGCATACTGGTATGAACAATAATTGTCTTCATTAAAAAATACAATATACATACTGAGCTAAAAACAGGCATATGGTAATACTGTGAGACTTTTTGCTTCAAAACCTTTGTGTGATGTTGCCTTTTTTTCATCTTCACCTAATCTTCTTGTTTGTTTTTCTGTCTTTTCAGCCCAATATTTGCCTTTATGGCTCTTTCTATTACTTTTAGCTCCTTTCTCTGTTGTTGGCTTTAGAAATGTTCTTCTTACATATTATTGTATGTATATTTTAATCTTGTTTCTTACTTTTCTTTTCTTTAAGATTATTTTTTGGGCATTTTGAGCCTTCCTTGATAGCAAGCTGTGAGCAAAAATGTGAAAAACTCCACTGTCTTGCAATGTTAGAGAATCATTTAAAGGGATACACCACGATTGTTTTTTCTTTGTTTGTTTGTTTTCATGTCTTTCGCGTCATAATTTGCTTTATTGACCTACTTACAGGCATGTCTACAGTAGTATGTGCATGCGCCCTGCCCAAGAATTTTAATGGAAGTAGATTTGCAAACAAAAAAGAGGTAAATCTGGTGCCAGATAATCAGCCTTTTATATTTTAAAGATAAGGGATGCCACCTTCAACATACTTATAACAGTGACTGCCTCAGATACTTGTCTCATTTGTGTGCCTCTGGGAGTGTCACACAAACCAACACACACACAAAAGCTCTCGTGGGAGAAAAAAAAAACTCTCCACTGAAAGGTGAGGACCATAAAGGTCGACGATGCCACGGGGGATTTCTCTTTTTCACGCCGATAAAGATCAATTTGTGTGTCTGAGGCTGTTGGTAATAAGATAGAAGATGGTTGTAGGGGGACTTGTCTGCCAAAAATCTATAGCAGGGGCCATCCATTTTACTCTGCCAGGTGGGAGTAACTGTGAGGACTCGACAGCTCCAGCACACACACACAATCTTGAGGTTTATACTTAGTTTCTCTGGGGTTTGCTGCTGTCGGTGCCTGTGCTCAGATATTTAAACCTGAATTTTTCCCCTCCTGCTTTTATCATCTGCATATTTATTCTCTGGCTGTTTTTCTGCTGCTCGTCCACGCAGGTGCATTTGAGGCGAGGACCTTATCTCCCCAAATGAGACTGGCAGCTGGCATTTTCCTCACACAGAGATTACAGAGAGGGCGAGGGAGGGAAAGTTCTCCTCGCACTACTTTTATCAGGCGCAGGGCTGACCTTCACAGTGAGGTCTAACACTGCTCCGACCACCAGACTCTCCACGAGCTCAGGGAGAAATTGAAAATGAGAATAGAAGTCATGTGAAAGGCATCTGAAACTTCTGCGCCGTGACGCCACCCTCCACAAAAACATCAGCATGTCAGTGCCTGAGGGTCTGAAGAGTCTGAGAGAGCAAATGTAAGTCAAGGAGTTAACCTCAAGACCTATGTTTGGGATCTAAGGATGACCTGATGATATGGAAAGCTGTTTGAGCATAAATTGATGTTGGTGATATCAATCGTATTTCAGCTCTCCCAGTGCTCAAATTTGGAGTACATGTACCCAATTCTGGTCAACTGGAGAAGACTTTATAAGTGAAGCAAAAAGTGTCACTTGTACTATTAGATCAAAAAATGTTCACTACATTTTCATATTTTTTGGGACTGCCAGGCTATTAAAAATACTGGGAAGAGAATTATGAACATATTAAGAATTTGTTTGGTATAAATGTCACATTTAAATTTGAATCCTTATATTTATGTGATATGAGAGTTGGTATATCAATGACAGGAAACTTTTGAGTATTTTACTGGCAGCTAGTAAAAAATCTGTCACAAGGAAATGGTTAAAGGCTGACCCACTGACCACTGAAGACCGGATGGATGTTATATACAAGATTTACATTATGGAAAAATTATCATTTTCCATCAAAATACAAAGAGAAAGATTCTATAAAATGTGGTCTAAAGGGACTGAGTATGTAAAACCTGTAAGATCAGATTTTATCTAAAATTGTTGGTAATTTGTGATGACTCCCCTTTTTCTTTGACAACTTAACAATTAATGAAAGGATTTTATGTGATGCCGTCTTTTATTTTATGTGATGCCATCGTGTACAGACTTGCTTTTATGTGATGCCGTCTCTTAAAGTCCTTTAGCCTTTTATCTTCTTTCTTTCTCTGTGTTTTAGTCTTTTTAGCCTTTTATTTGTGTTTTAGTCTTTTTTTTTTAGCCTTTTATTTGTTAGTATTGCCCCTATCATTTTAGTTCCTTTGTCTGTATTGACTTCCTCTATGCGATATTAACGGATTGGTGTCTTTATTTACTTTTAATTCAGATTGCTTATCTTTGCTTCACCTTACGTTATACTCTTAATCTTTTAATAGAAAACTTTTAAACTTGTTGTTTTATTGTTCTATCTCTTTTTTATTATCTCTTTTCTATTATTTTATTATTGCCTTTTATATTTGTTTTGTTTTTAGCTTTTACTTCGGTCCTCATGGTCTCATTTTATGTGGCAGGGTTCTTGTATTGTCTGGGTTCTTATGACATATTTGTGTATGTCTTAAATGTTCTTTGATTTTATTTTGACCTCTTTCGGTTGTTTTTTTCCTTTGTATTTGAGCTCTTGTGCCTTGTTGTCTATATGTTCCTGCTTGCTGTCAAAGCACTTTGGAACCCTTGTTTTTAAAAGCGCTATATAAATAAAGTTTATTATTATTATTATTATTATTATTATTATTAATGATGTTATTGTAGGCTCCCTGTTCAGTTCTGTTTTTGTTTTTGTGGTTATGTGTTACGCCTGAGCGATTATGTTGGCGTTCATGGCACAGCTCTGAAGTGGTTTTCATCCTACTTATCCAGTAGAACCTTCTCTGTTATGGTCGGTGACTTGTCCTCTACAAGTGCTCCTCTCTCCTGTGGGGTCCCACAGGGTTCTATTCTTGGCCCTATTCTCTTTTCCTTATACATGTTGCCTCTTGGGTCAATTATAGCGAGGCACAACCTTTCTTTTCACTGTTATGCAGATGATCTGCAAATCTATCTGCCAGTGAAGCCCAACAGTCACACCATGCAAAGTTCTTTGTTTTCTTGTATTGTAGATATCAAGCAGTGGTTGGCCCAACATTTCCTTCATCTTAATGATGGCAAAACAGAATGTATAATGTTTGGGGACACAGTGACGGCTGGCTTTGGAACCTCTTTTGCAACGCTAAGTCAGACTGTCAAAAACCTGGGAGTGGTTCTTGACACACATCTGAGGTTCGACAAACAAATAGACAATGTCGTCAGGACTAGTTTTTTTCAGCTACGTCTCCTTGCGAAAGTTAAAATGTTTTTAAGCCGTTACGACCTTGCGAAAGCCATTCATGCACTTATAAGTTCAAGATTGGACTACTGCAACGCTCTTTATGTTGGCGTCTCCCAGGCTTCTCTTGGTCGCCTCCAACTTGTGCAGAACGCTGCTGCCCGTCTTTTAACCAGCACCAACAGACGACAGCACATCACTCCTGTTCTTAATTCCCTTCACTGGCTTCTTGTCCAATACAGGATTGATTTTAAACTTTTAATGTTTGCTTTTAAAGCTCTTAATGGCCTCGCCCCTTTGTACTTAACTGAGCTTTTAACTGTGCGGGCGCTTGGCCGAACTCTGAGGTCATCTAACCAACTTTTGCTGGAAGTGCCCAAGTCAAAGTACAAACACTGGGGTGACCAAGCCTTTTCCGTTGCTGCCCCCAGGCTATGGAACAAGCTCCCCGTCGAAATACGTCTCATTTCTGACCTGGGCCTCTTTAAATCTAGACTGAAAACGTATTTATTTAGGTTGGCTTTTAATACCCAGTAGCGTGGTGACACTTTTACTTTATTTTACTTTATTTTATTGTATTTTATTGCTTTTATTGTTTTTATTGTTTTTATTGCTTTTTATTGTTTTTATTTATTCCTTTTTATTTACTATCCATTGTAAAGCACTTTGGTTCACCGAAAGGGTTGTTGTAAAGGGCTGCATAAATAAAGAACATTTACATTTACATTTACATTTATAATGGGGAGTGAACTAGAATTGGAAAACTTGAGAGGCACCATGGATGAAAACATTGAGACTTTCTGCAGTTCAACATCCAGGATCTGTGTGGAAGGAATCATCAAACTTGGGTGTGATACCTCAGAATGGATCTCGGAAAGTTTAGTTACAAGAGATGCTTTGTGCAATGACAATTGTAAGAAATGTAAGTGCCTTCAAATAAAAAGTTCACTAGTACTACTGGAAGACTCTTCTGGGTCTACTAGTAATGCTAAAAATGTTCCACAGAAAAATAAGCATTTACATGAACATAGTTCATGGTTTTATTCTCAAGTGAAATGAATGTGATTTTTGTTTTCCCCCCTTCAAGGTACAAGGACAGATTTTATTCTGAAGGACTCAAGACCAAAATACACAAACTGCTTCTTGATCTGATGACAGAGGCAACTCAGAGGGACCCAAACCAAGAACCTGCAGCTAACAACACAGGGGAGCCAGCAGAGGAAGTGCCATGACCAGGACTCTTGTCTTCAATGTTTGGTGAAATCCTGGCAGAAGAAACCAAGCTGCAGGCTCAAGCCGACAGTGTAGCACCATCAGAGATGATTATCTACCCCTTAGAGCCAACCACCTCTCAGAGTGCATCACCACTGGAAACCTGGAAAACTATTAAGGAACGCTTTCCAGACCTTGCTGGGAATTTAAGAGCTTACCTGTCTGCACAGTGCACAAGTGTGGAGAGTGCACGCTTGTTCAGTGCTGCATCCAACATGGTGGACGAACACAGGAATAGACTCATGACTGAAAAAGCAGAGATGCTCCTCTCATCAACAAGTCATAGGCACTTGGCAAGTGCAAATGCTGTTTCACATTTTGTTTTTCCCTGTTCAAAGCAAATGCACTTTTATTCCACTTGTGCTGTTCTTCTGTTTCGAGGTCTTTAAGACCATATTAATGTTGTTCTTTAAGTAGCAAATGGGGTATTTTATTTTACATACAAAGCAACAGACCCGTGATATCATTTCTTTTATAAAATAAAAGAAAGGTAAACACTTAGTTGTTTTTTTTTCTTTGACAATGCACAACAGTGTTAGCTCATGCACAAAGCAGTAAGCAATGCTCTCAGGTATTTTTGATTTGGTCACTGAATGAAACCTGCATTTGACTTTGAACGTACTGCTTTTTTTTACTTGACATTATTTATTTAGGCAAAGTTGTGTGATTTATTACCTTTTTTTTATTTGACTTTCTGCACTATTTAGCCTTTTGAGAGCATTAATGTTTTCAGTCTGATAAAGACTGTGTTACTGATTGCAGGTAAATTTAAGTGTTTTTCAGTTGCATTTTTTCTCAAGTAGATCAAGTAGCTAGTAGCAGTCATCATAACTAAATCAAAAAATTTACAGCCAATCCATGTGATTGGTATCTGAATCGGCAGTATCAGACCTGATCGGAGCATCCCTAGCATTAACGTAGCTGGCATGATTTTCTCCTTCCAGCTAACTTCCCTTCTCTCAAGTGAAGGTACAGCTGGCAGTGGAAATGCAAACAAGACCAGGGTTTACTGTTTCAAACTGTACTGAACTGTATTGAACTAAACCAGACCACTCAGGTACACTCAAAAAAATTATATGGAAAGCATTTCCAACTAAATAAGGTGCCTTTGTTTAGCGGGAAGACAATTTGTTGAACCAAATTGATATAACTATGTTGGGTCAATCTAATTTATTTGTTTTATTTGTACTTGATTCCAAGTGTTAAATCTAGCTTAATTAATTTACAACGGTTGATTTAACACATTTACATAGCTTGAGTCCAAGTTGATTTCCGTGGGTCATTTTAAGACATTTAATAGGAGTAGGCCCGCCTTAATTTAAATGCATAGTTGCAAATAAATTTAAAGTAGTAAAATTACAATAGTGGCGCTGATCCAGTTCAACTAAGTGACAACAGAAATGCATAATAAGAGACATTTGTGACTGAATGAAGGAACAATATGACCCCTTTTTGATGATTTGCAGCATAATTTTAGACCTGTTGGTCAGCAGAGAACTGACTTTCTGTGGCTTGTCATCCATTCACACTTGTCCAATTGCACAGACAAGACGGATGCTAAAAGAAAAATGAGCTTTCAGCTTCATTAGAGGTCTGAAACTCTACAGGGAACATAAACTCTAATCTATTTCAACAAATTTAATCCTCAAGCACTGATAAATTAATTTGTTCTACTTAAATTCATTGAAAAGAAAGTAAATGAAGACTTCTGGTTTCCTTCCTTTATTACTCGAGTCATTCTTCTGTTTCAGAGATAAAATAAAACATCCTGTGTCGGAAACACTTCCACTTAAACTTAACTCTCCAGTTTTGTAGTGCAGTATAAAGAAAGGTGGCATTACTGGAGTTGGCAGAGGTTGAAAATATTGAATTATTGAGTGCGTCATCTCCCGGCTTACACAGAGAAAACCTGTGTAAAGTTCAGCTCAGTGAGAAAGGAGAATCACTTTTATCCAGCCTGTGTTTCAATCACTTTTCATTACGGAGGCTCAGAAGCTGAGGGTCGCTGAAGGCTGTTGACAAGCTATAGGGTTGAACATAAAATCTCTCGCCGTGTAGGTGGAATCAAAGCAACAAGAACACACACCTCCCTGGGGAACTCACTTCTCCGGCAATTATCCTCCGGCAGCACCCGACGCCTCACGTATTGTATAAATTTAGAACAATGGATTCATGTCTGTCATTGTTAATTTGTGCAAAGCTGCTGACAGTGAGTCAAATCAATTATTATACTTTAATGTCAGAGGTAATTTATAAGCATGAGTGTGTGCACATGTAATTTATGCAGCTTGAACCCCGTTAGTGCAGTTTGATTGTATGTGGTGATTGGCTCCTCAGTCATTTAGTCACATTTAATGAAATCCATGTGAGCTCATGCACTTGAGGACGGGATTACATATCAGCTCAGCTAACAATCCAACATGTTAAGAGACCACAGTGTGATGTATCAGGCACAAGCTGTTGGTCTTTTGAAGCAAGATTTGCACATGTTACTTGGAGAAAAGTGTTTTTTGTTTTTCTGCACACAGAACATGTTCATAGGTGTTTGTCAAACTAAGAGCTGTCTTTTCTTTCCCTTTAATATCCTAACGTGACCTTGCTAAATGACATTGCATGCCCCCTCTACAGTGGCTCTACAGTGCAGTATGTCAACCTGAGTAACTTAAAACTGTGGTGTCAAGATGCCAAAGCGAAAATATGAAGGTGAGGTTAAAAATGTTTGCTTTGGCAAAGCTTTTTGGATGCAGCAGAGAAGCTTTTGGTGTTTTGTGAGGGTCGATGAGTGGAGACAAAGTTTAGCTTTACAAACGGAACTGGCACCCAAGACAAGACCTCTGTAGCATCACAGGAAGTCACAATATCTTGTGCAAAAAGGAGCACACAAAAACAATGGAAAAGGAAATACCTTAGGCAGGCATTTTGCTTATGTGATACATTTTAGCCATTATTTGAGTCATCAGCTTTGGGAGTCATCTGTGCAAAAAAAAAAAAACAGTAAGTAAGTGTAACACACTGTCGAGACATGACAGGAATAATATAAAACAACTTCACAAATTTTGAATAACTTCACTTAAAGCAGGAGTTCTCAAATAGTGGGGCGCGACCCTGAAAGTGGCTGTGGCCACATCCCAGGAGAGGCATGACTTGTCTGGGCTGGACCCCCTTAAATTTTAATTGGCCAATCAAAAAATCTGGATTGTGATTGGCTACTTGTCATGCTAGATGTTGGACTTATGTAAAAATGAATGTGGGTTGTGTAACAACAGACTTCTGTTGACTTTTTCTTTATCAATTTTGTTAAATGTTGGAATATTTAATTTGAAAGAACCTAAAATTGTGACTATTGATCAAAATGTTTCATTGTAGTCCATAGAGAATATTGATAGATGAGTTGCCACAAAGTGGTTTTTGTCTTTTTAAGATATAATTGGGGTCAGAAAATTAGTTATAGATTCTTTGTGGGTATAAAAAGGGCAAATGAACACTACTGATTTTTTTTTTTGGGGGGGGGGGTGACAGAAAGTATTTGATAACAACTGATTTAAAGCAATTAATAAAAGCTGATAAAAATATTAATTTGCCATACAGTTTAATCTACAGCCTCTGGTGAAGGAGAGTCTTACACAGAGTTAAAGCATAGAGTAAAACTGATAAAAATAAAGACTGCTTGATTGATTGATTAATGAAGCTTACCTTGTGTTTTTACCTTATCAATACCGTATTAATTAATCCAATGAAATATACTTAAGTGGGAAATTCTAACTATAAAACCTCAGGTATCTAAAATAAAGTTAATTACATTTTGGCTCTTTTCTACAATAACGTTACCTTATATTCCTTTTATTCTTTGCTCTAACTTTTTTTTTCAAATTTCAGGTATTTTGTTAATTCCAAACAGATATGGGCCTTTGCTTAGAGCTGGACTATTCAGGTGTAACTATGTTTTCAAATAAGTGAACATGACTCGAAAGTATTTTTACAAAATATTAGCTTAGTTTGCTATTAAGATTCGAACTTTGCACAAATTGCACTCTTCAGTGCCACAAATGTATGTTGGCTGAGTTATATACACACAGATACATTTATTTTTTCCACCTGTCATGAAAACAAGAAAACTTAAATATATCTGCGAAATCTTTCAAAAACTGAAAATGTTGTTGTCATTGGGCAAACACTTTAATCAGGAACAAGGAATTCAAACTAAATTCACCTTTTTATAACCAAATCTGAGCCGCTCACTGGGCTTCTCTGAGAAGTCAGATATTAAAAAGCATAACATTCAACCACTAATACTAATTTTTCTGTTGTTTGGACATCTTAATCAAGAAATAATGATGTGCTTCACCATTTTTCTGTTTTAGTTGTAAAACAGTAAATTTCAAAATTCATGGTTAAAAATAATAATTATATTTTAGCATTAAAAAATATCATATAGGTTAAAGACCTTCTCCATGCTGGTGAATCAATCATTACAAAACATAAACAATGACTTTCATTGATCTTGCTGTTTATTTAGGGCTGTGGCATAAATCTTACATTGGGTGTTGGTCTAATTAATTTGATAGGCACTGTATAGGGTCTGTATCTCAAAAAGCTAAGACCAACATTATTTTTCAAGAGGTAAGAACCAAAGTTTAATGGCAAGTAGCTAATTTTATATTCAATACAAAACTAAATGCTGAAACAAAGGGTTAAGGTGATGTAGTTTGATTCTAGCCGGAGCCTCCAACTCTCTCTCTCCCATCAATAAAGGCAAAGGGCCAAAAAACCCTGAATAAAGAAAAAACAAAAAATCACATATTTGGAAATAAGAAATGATGCAAAAATCAAGATGATAGCATTAGCTTGTGTTGGCACAGCTTAACCACCAGTTAGACAGTCAGACACTTTCTTGCACATTTAACCTCAGATCACAATCAACAACAAATATTTAGAGCTGACTCTTGCAAACTCTTGAAATCCAACATGTGAGACTGAATTAATGGACAGCAAACGTAAGAGAGAGAGCTGAAAACAGCCTGAGTTCCTTTATAGCAGAAACCCGCCCAAAATGAAAAGCAAATCCTGAGCGAGACTTTGGAGCAGACATCCGTGCTCCAGCGCTCTGCCGTCATCGAACAAAAGAATCATTTTAAGAGGAATAGTTTTTATCCCTGCGGCAGAGTTTCACAGAGCTTACTAATCCTCTGAACGCTCCCTTCACTTTTCAACCATCTGTAGTTTCTGAACGTTTCCGGGTTGACATGAAAGAACAAAAAAGACAAAAGACGGGATGAAAGGGAGGAAGGAGGCTACAAATGATGAAATAAACGCGAATAAACGGCGAGGAAAGAAGGAAATGGGGTATAGATTAAGTCATCAAAGGAGGATATAGAAAATGAACGCAAAGAGAAAAGAGGTAATGAGAGGGGAGAGAGTTGAAGAAAATCAATGAATCCCATTTCTAACACTTGCATTGAGGGTTTAGTTTAACTTACAGTCGTCTTTTAGGCCATTATAAGAAATAAATGTTATATATTTAGCTGCAAATACGTAATAATCAACCATAAAATTAAAGATAAAAGCCTCTTCCTCTCAAGTGAGTGCTCTGGGCTCCCTTAGAAACAACTCACAGTGAAACGAAAGAACTTCCAGAAAGAACAGCTGATTTTAAGAACCTAAAAGTTGCTCATGTGGATTTTTTAAGAGGTTATTTTGATTCCAATCAGGGCGTAACATGATCAAAAATGGGGACAACTCCTTCCTGCACCAAAGTCAGTAAAAAAAAGCATGAGCCTGAATGAGATGGATGCATCTGCACAGGTTATTCTGACATATTCCCTCAGTCATCCTGAAAAATGTTGACTGTTCCTGCTGAGGAATATCAGAGCTCCAGTGTCGACAGAAAATGATATCCGAGAGACAGATACGTCACTCACTGCTGACTGATTGGGGCAAAAACAGGACAAAATAAGTTTCCTCCGCTGAAAATAAACCCACAAATGTATACGAGTGCATGATGAAATGCAGTGAAATGGGATATCTGTCGTCTTATCTGGGTAGGGGGGGGAGGAAGGAGACGAAAATAAAACATGAAAGACAGAAGGAAGAGGGAACACAGATTCATGAGAGACTGATTAAAATATTGAAGTCTAAATATGTTGAAAGCAGCATCATGAGTACATTTTTTAAATCTTAATTTCTCCCCAAGCAGCATCTGTCATTGTTGAGATATGGAGCCAGTGCTGAAGTGAAAAAAAAAAACTAACGTGAAGTTTTCTAACTGTCTGCTTTTGGACAGCTCCAAAGCTGAGATCACAGGGCTTACTTTTACAGTGGAAATAAAGTTCTGGTTAAGGATGAGACTCAAAAACCAGCTCGAGTTGAAAATCGATGACACCTCCTTCAAGGAATCAGGATAGATTAGTCTTTTGCTCATCAATTTCCTTATCAGTTCCTTCCACTTTTTTCTGTGTTCATTGCAAACTCAACACATCGCACTCTTGTAAATGAGTTAGACATGACTAATCCAGTGGTATTACTCTTCTACATTGCATGATATATATTTTTGGTTTCATAATAAGTTGTTAATGTGCTGTATTTAAGTTTACTTGGTGAGTGTTAATAAGAAAGATACACAAAGAGTTCATGAAGATCTTTTTTTTAGATGGTTTAATTGGTCTGTGATCTGTTGGTTATGCCTTGGGGATCCAGCAGAGGGAATTCGTGCTCTGTACCTTACTTCACACAGACGAGTGAATGCAGCAGACGCGTTTGCGATTCCTTTTCCTTCTCTCACTACTATTCCCCCTTTTTAAGGGTACAACACTCCGCAGAACTGATAACAAAGAAGGCAAAAAGCAACAGACGGTGGGCAGGAGCGATCAAAAACGTGGATTAATCTTCAGCAAAAATATGCTTAATGCAACTTTAGTAACCTGAAACACCAGGCACTTGCAGAGGCATTTATCCATGCAGCTTAGAGTATCAGGAGTGGCATGTGTTTGACATTGTTGCCACTGAAAACCTGCAGATCAGTTTTTGCCGAAACAGAAATTCATCAGGAATCAATAAGGGAATCGTTAAAGAATCCAATCGATAAGCACAATCATCAGTAGCACTGGTGTCTAAATTTTTGACTTGGTGGAGCACAAAACAGCTCAACTACTATACAAAGCGAGGAATAATAAGCTTCTAAAAAACATTCAGGAAATGTTTTATTAGAGAGGGGGGTTATAATTTAAGGTAATATTCAAATGTAAAGGTTAGAAGTGTGCGTACAACATTGAAAAGTTTCTGCATCACTGTTAGTGGAGTCAAACTGTGGAACAGATTGAGTGCAGAACTAAAGCAAATTTCGAGCATAATTCTGTTTCAAAAAAGGCAGAGAGAAATGATTTTCCAGAGTTACATCGATAAAGAAATAACACAAGGTGCTTGCTTATTATTTGGAAGAAAACTTTGCGGGGTATGGTAAATACATTTGTAAAGAAGATATAGTTATGATTGTATTTTTTTGGTTAATTTAAGACAGTGTTATGATTTCAGTTTGGAAATTTTTAGTAAATTAAAGTGGGTAGGATTAGACAAGTTTGTACTTCTTCCTGCTCCTTTTTGATCATGTAAGCTGAGAGCCTAAAAAACACAAAACAAAACAAACAATTGTCTTTTTTTTTTTTTTTGGATTATCACTTATTTGTATTTTAACTGCTTTTGAGTAGTCATTTACATGATCAAAATAAAGATGTCAATCAATCAATCTGTCAATCTCATCATTGTTTGTTTAGCAGAAAAAGAGAGAGAGAGCATGGAAGGGCGATCAACATGGACCTCTAAATACAGAGGGATGTGCTGTCATATTGTAAGCCCAAACATTTTGGCATGAAGCTCAGATGTCTTTTTGATTTTACCATTTAAAGCTGGTATATTGAGGACACACAATATGACTGCACCCTGGACCACATGAAACCTGTTCCAGGGCCCTATGTTAATGGTGTGAAGCATGTTGGGCAAATTCTTGTTACAAAGCTAGGTGCAGGATGCAAAGATGATGGATTATGTGCCTTAATTTTATAGGGGTGTGTTTCAGGTCTAACACAGATCGAAACAATCAGAGTATCAGTTTTATTATTTTTAGTCAGTGTGCACTAGGTGGCGGGTGTTTTGCTATCTAAACATCTGATTTAATTGTTTCAGCTCATTAATTATATTCCACTTGAAAAATTTCTATTTTTTACCCTGTTGTTTTACTTTGCTCTTCAACTGCAGCTCTCTCTTTTTCTAATGGATTCTTTAGCTTTACAGCAGTCATATGATGTCCACTCACTCTCTGATCCTTTACTTTTTTTTACCCTTACTTAACCAGGAAGTCCCATTGAGATTAAAAATGTATTTTACAAGAGAGACATGGCCAAGGTAGCAGCCAATACAATGTTACAGAATTAAAAAAACAACAACAACAAAACATTTAATAGCACAGCAACTCACATTTTAAACAGGCTTTTACAATGTACAGTGACCTCTTAACAACACAGCTACACTTCTCTGTCATGATCTTCATGATCATTTGAAATTTTCTCAGCCGGATCAGTGAATCTATCTTTAGCTGTTTTTGGAGATTGTTCCATGCCCAAGGTGCATTGTGAGAAAAGGCAGTCTTCCAAAGATCTGTAAGAGCTCGGGGAACTGTAAAGAGCAACAAGTTAGAGGGGCGCTGCAGGTAACCAGTGGAGCTGAAATGAAGGAGGCTGCAGAGGAATGATAGTAATTTACCAAGAATTGCTTTGTAGATAAATATGTACCAGTGCTGTTGTCTGCAGACTGAGGATGTGCAGCCTACCAGATCATAAAGAATGCAGTGATGAATGAGGGATTTGCATTAGTAATGACAAATGAGTTCGTAAAACTGATGAGGATGCATGTATGTACATCATGCTCATGTTTATTGAAGCCTGGGCAACATAAAGTGGATCAATGACAGCATGATTTCTGGAAAAAGAACTCATTTCAGGTGTTGAATAAAATTCAGAGACCAATTATGAATCAATTACTGTATATACTGTAAGTATGATCAAGGAACAGCAATAACATCCAGGTCTTTCAGAGTGGGCCAGGTGCACAAGTGTGTGGGCTCAGTCCTTCAAGGAGCCCCCATACAGCCTCCCCTGATGACAGACATGATCTTTCACAGGTCAATCTAGTTTCTATATGACCATATTTAGTGTTTTTGTGCAGTTGGTTCAACATGTAGTCAGTCTACTTAGCTTTGTAGTGTACAGGGACCACCTGTAGATGGCAGCATAACCAAAAAAATAGAGAAGGTAGTTAATTGAAAGGCTGGAGACGTCTTTACTGTTTTCTGAGTAAATGTGATCACACATAGATAGATGATGCTATGACTCGTTGGGTAACTACCTTGACATTAGTGAATTATGAAGAGAGGCAAAACTGCCCTTTTTCTATCTATCTATCTATCTATCTATCTATCTATCTATCTATCTATCTACAAACAACACAATTTATCAAAATCTTTTAAATGCCTGTAATGGGGCTGTTCATTCAGACAACATTAAAAACAGCAGATAAAAATATATTTATACATTTTTACAAACAGTTCAATGCGATGCCTCTACTCAAGCAGAGTTTTACAATGAGTCAAAGCATCCGTCACACTTTGTGTAGGGAAGACCGGGGCCAGTTGAAACATACATTAACACATTTTTACAAATGTACTGTCTTCACCAACAAGCTGGTCTTGCCTCACTCAATACGGCAGTTGTGTCTAAATACTGCAGCCGCGGGCAAACGTGGTGGCTCATTATTTCTCTCTTCACCTCAGAAAAACCTGAGTGAAACTGTGAAAAACTGCTTACTTTTCTAACTACATATTTTTGTTGCTCTCGTTGTCAGATCACTTTGATTATGACACTTATAAAACCCTAATTTATTAAATTTACTCCAGCACAGATAGCCCATCCTTTCCAATTATCGAAGAAAAAGGACAAACAAATCCAGACTCCTGCATTGTCGCTCCTCTGCAGAGAGAGCTTTCAGATTTAACTTGAACAGCTATTGTTGATTATAATAGCAATAATTATGATAGTAATCATCATTATAATCATATTTTTTGTCATTACTAGGCTCTCGGATCACCAGATGCACCTTACCTGCCTGGTAAACATTTTAATTAGAGAGAGATGAGTAACCTGAAGTTGCAGCACCAGATGACAGATTTAGTTTTCTTTTATCAAACTGACAGCTGAAGGTTCTGCACGTGGCGCAGCTCCACATCGTGACCTGTCTCCAGATTTTTTCAAGGTTGGTTTGATTTCAATTGTTTCAGATGCTCCCCGGAGTTACTGCTGACTCTACATCCATGTTTTGTGCGACTAGATCTCTCTAATAACCACACACATGTGCACACATTCCCTCTCAAAATGAATGAACTATAAAGAAGCTTAATTTTCCTTCTCCCTCCAGGTTATCCCCCCTCCCCCCCAACACCCCTTTCCAAACCTGATCTCAGCCTCTCTTCACCTCCTCCTAAGGACTATAAATAACCTATGGGAGAAATTTAGAGTGGAGCATCGCTGCAGGAGCTCCTCCAGCAAATTGAATATAATCCCCTCCACCACACACACCCTCACATGCTGTAGGTCCAAATGCTGTGGCAGGAAATCTCAGTAATTAGGCAGAGAGAAGTGTCTCACTGCAATTACCGCCTGATATTGGAGACATTCGTTAAGCTTGTTAGCTGAGACCGGTAGCTTCATTAGAATATGAGTGAGAGCTCGCAACAGCAATAAAGTTGATTCATATTCACAACGCTGATAACCTTTGTCACACATCACCCGCCCACGGTCGTATTGTCTCATTTTCTCCTGCTCTGTCATCAAATAAGAATTCATATTAATGATTGGGAATATATTCTTAAAGGAAAACTCCTTGTTTATGGGAGTAAACAAATATATTTTTCAGATGAAGGTTGCGCACGCACCAGAAAATAACAACAACCATGACAACAACAACAACAACAACAGCTTTGGCAGTCTGCTGAAAATTTGTTGTTCATACAAGAAACTCCTGCGTCTTTGTGAGTCCATTGTTGTTTGTGAAAAGTTTGTCTTCACTGGAAAGCGTAAGCGTGTCTTATCACTGCTGTTTCGCTACAAACCTACATAGCCAGCTACTGGCCTGGCATGCATGCTACAGCGTTTTCAGTCATTCTCACAGATCCGTGTGAACACGCATACTTTTCACATTTTCTCCTTGTCAATGCGGAGCCCTTTTGAAAAGGCAAAGGAAAAACCTTTCCATTTCTGGTTACAACATGGTCACGTAAACAGGGCCCTCGCTCTCTGAGGCCAAAAAAACAAGTCTTCCCTCTTCCTGCACGTCTCTTTCAGTGTTAAACCAGTTAGCTATAGTTAGCCTAGTTTGAAAGCCCTGATTTGATTCATTCATTGTATTATACTGTGTTGTACCAAGGCCGCAAGGTGGCGCAGCAGGTGGTGCTTCACACGAGAAGGTTGCTGGTTCTATCCCCATGTCAGTCAGGGCCTTTCTGTGTGGCACCCTGGCTTCTTCCCACAGACCGTACTGCTCATTAGGTTCACTGATGACTCCAAATTGCCCTTAGGTGAAGGCGTGACCGTGAATGGTATTTTGTCTCTCTATGTGGCCCTGTGATAGACTGTCGACCAGTTCAGGTTGTACCTCGCCTCTTGCCTGATGTCAGCTGGGATAGGCTTGAGCCCACCGCAAGGGATAAGAGGTACGGATAATGGAAGGATGGATGTATTGTACTGTTGATCAAAAATATGAATGTATTCAATCAAACAGGACTTATCTAATTCACTCTGGCACAGCAGTGTTTTCCTTCCCCTTGCGGCTACATATGAGTTGGAATTCAAGTGAAAGTGAAAGTTACTTCATTTCAGTTTTAAGAAAATGAGAACAGATTCCCTGAAATTCCCATGTGCCATGTAACTCACAAATAAAGTGTTTTAAAATAGTGCCTAATCAAAGTGGCTTGGTAGTGGAAAAGTAAGTGGATGTAAACAAACTGTTTTTAGGTGTGATTACCCCACGCTTTTTCCGAGGCCAGTTTTCTCACACAATTAAGAGGAGAATGTGGCACCATGTACAGCAATGTGTAGCATTAGCATTTGTCCAGTGATTTCTGAACAGAGAGAACTGAGCTGTGACACTGTGGCACACAGTCAGGCTCATGACATGTACCTCACAAAACTCCACCTACAAAACCCAAACTTTCCCTTTAATTTGGGAAGATTTAGCTAACATGTGGTCTTGTTTTTATGGTCCAAAGCACAGCTGCTTGTAATTACCACAGGAAGTCCTCTTTTCTTTGTGCTGTGTACTCAAGCAAAAACAGAAAGTAAAGAAAGAAGAAAGTAAAGTCTAATGTCAAGACATTCAAATTAAATAAAGTTACCATCACAAGGAATTATCCTTGACTGTGATTATCCACACCTAGCACTCAGAATCATGTTGATATCATTATTAGTTGGACAGTTATTAAGCAAAAATTATCATTTGCTAATGGCAGTTGTCTGGATCACCACCAAAATCTCATCATTACGACAAATTCGACAAACAAGGGCCGGCAAAAACATAACCTCCTTGGCCGAGGTAATTAGTGCAAAGGTTGAAGCCCACGGGATGTGTTCCTCTGAGGGGAGTGCCAATCTCATGGAGATGCTTTGTAATTGCATGAATTGTTGTGTTTATGGTGGAATTTAGGTAGACCCCCAGGAAGGTTGAGGGAACTCCCAGGGGCAGGAGGTTGGCTGATATTTGGCTGGAACTTGGAAGGCATTTGGCTAGAAGGAGAAAATTGAAGCTGCATCTTTAATGCATACCATACAGATGCAGCCACTTCAAACTTCCCCACTTTCCATGACAGGGTCTTGGCTGGTCCCTGACAGGGCCTGCATACCCGTGAAGTCATAGATCGTAAACTATAGGCCATATTTGAGTTAATTTTATGGTGTCAAGTTTGCTTAACCAAAGAAAAGGTTTAGGCTATGTGAGGGAAGCACCATTTCATGAAGACACCCTACAAATGCATGAATGGAAATGTTTTTAATGGGTCTGAAGCACAACTTCAGAGAGGTGGGGGGCTTTCAGTGGCTGGAGGTTGGCAGGGAAGGAAAAATTGAAGCAGCTGGATCTGTATGTTATAAAGGGAAGTCTGTACAGCAGGTATAACAGAAATACATAATACATGTAGTAATCATTTTCTTTTTGAAAGCAGACATTTTAAGTCTAAAAATAAGGATAATGGATTCAACAGTCACTTTTACAGTGTAACATATTCAGAAGCAGCAGAGGGTTGTTTTGAATTTCAGTAACTCTACAAATGTTCCTCAGGAGTTAGGCTAGAAAAAAATCAGCATTTGTTCCTAACTTTTCTCAGCCATCAAACTGAAGTATTTTTCCTCTGCTATTGACAAACAGTATGGATGCTTTCAAACAGGCAGAGGAATCCTGCACACCCTGAGCATTAGTGTCACTGAAAGACGGGTACTGTCAGTCTCACTGTGGCGCTCCGACAGTCCATTCATGAGCAGAGGACAGAGAGTATTCCTGCAGAGTAAAATAAAAGCAAAAATAAAGTCTGTGGGAAAATGGATGCACTGCTCCTTTATCCGCGGCTACCTCGTTATACATCGATTAGGGTTTTCAAAGTGTTTCAGACAAATGCAAATACAGAGCACACAAGTGTTCATCAGTTAGATGCTGTCTGGAAAAATTGAGGTTGTGACATTTTGTTTTGCCTTTTGTTCTGTCAAGCGGTATGCAAATGCAGGACACACCCTGCTTTGATTGTGCTCACTTCTATTGTGCTAAATCTCTGCAAACAAAGCAGTTCAGTCAGGGCGGGTTAATTATGCTCTGCAAGGCTGGAAACTCGAAAGCTGTTTGCTCAAACACAAACCTGGAAAATGACTGAATAAAACCATGTGAGCTGTCTTTGAAATAGTTGAATAGTCGAAATAGTTAGTGATATGAACATCACAGCAGAAGCCTGGATTTGTTGGATTGGTGGTAGTGGTGCATGTGGGTGAAGGGGTATAAAGAGGCAGCAAGTGAATTAAAAAACATTGCAGAAGTATCAGATTGAGCAACTAAGGGGCCATCGACATGGGGTGACTTTAGGAGCATCAACAAAAGTTTTCACGGTATGGACCATGTTGAAAGTGTGGTAAATATCCGAAGTCCTAAATGTTGTAGCTTGATAAAAGTATTTTGCTCTGCAGTTAGGTTAAGCTTATAGAATACTGACAGTTTGAATCGTTCATAAGGATTATCACAGAGTGCAAAACGTGCCTTTTTGGTTTTTCTATCACAGACCTTATTACCAGCAATGACACAGTTGGGGCCCGATAAAACCCACGATCACAGAATCGCAGACGGAATCACGGAATTGGACATTAAAAGCTGAATTCAATAAAACGTGGAATATCACAGAAATGGCCGACTTTTTAAATAAAAGTTTTTTTGTCCATAATAAAATAGAATGTATGTCTTCGGAAAATGAAGCGGCCGCCTGAGACAATGGCTAAGTTGGCAAAGAAGCTACGAAACTCCCTGCTAACTCCAAAGTACAAAGCAGAGCAGTTTCCCAACGATTATTATGTGTCAGGTGATCAAAAGTTCTGCACATTTTGTCAACACACTGTTGATTGGACCTGTAAAGATGCATGTGAAGACCACGTGAAGAGTGACAAACACCTAAGATAAAAAGAAGGGACACCGTACTGCAGCTAAGCAGGTCATGTCCACCACACTGCTTCAAGCAAGCATTAAAGTGTTCAGTTATAACTGATTAAACTGTCTACACTTCATTACTTTATACACTGTCTCGGGGTTAAATTTGCATACAATACTAAAAACCAAATTCTAAAAAATGAAAACAAAACAAACAAACAAAACAGAACATGGTAAAAAATTAGAACGGGATTTGGGAAAAAATAAAACAGATTTTATCGGGCCCTATTCAGTGGGAAACCCTGTAGGCTTTTAGTCAAGAGAACCAGCAAGATACAAACTTCTGGGTTGGCCTACAAAACATGTCATCCCTGCACCACTCAATAAGCACCTCTGCTGAGGTTCCCAGATGGCCTTTAATACTACAGGTCACACCTACCATACCCATTGACACTTGCATTTGCTCACTTAAGTTTCTCTGCAAGCTTCATCAGTATCAAATATCTAATGATCTCTCATGTGGCTTTAGTAAGAGATGTTGACAGGTAATCATCTCCTTTTTGGGGCCAGTGACACAAAAATAAACTGTATACTACAGCTTTAACAAGATGTTGAACATGTATACCTAATAAAAAAGCCAGTGAGTGTGTAATTGAACATAAATATATTTTTTTAAGCTATTATGGGTTATGTTAGATATTCCACCTGCACTAAAATTGCTTCTTTTGCGAACTATGAAATCTAATCGTGGTCGTCACTTTATGATTAACCATGATGTATAGATCGATGCTGATGTTAGGTGCTACTAATCTGTCATGATCATGCTCCTGCCTTAGTGAAGTTACCCGTTTTGCTCTTGTCTTTGGTCTTGTGCTTCCTGTTTTATTTTGAAAATTCAGCTGTCTCTCCTTGTCTTCGTAGACTTTGCTTCCTGTCTGGCGTTGTCACACCTGATCCCTGATTGTTCTTCCCCAGCTGTGTCTCATCACCCCCCAATCACCTCATGTATTTAACCCTCATGTCTTCCCCTGTCTTGTTGCCAGATTGTTGTACCTAGCGTCACTTTCCAGCGCTTTATTTCACAGCCTAGCTCTTGTCATAGACCCATTTTTGCCTGAAACTTGCCTCTTGCCTTTCGTCTGCCTGGTTTGTTTTTGCCTGCTTGTGTACTGAACTTTGGACTGTCAATAAACCCTGCCTTTTGCCTCATGGACCTGATTCATCTGCCATTGAGATCTTTTGTGCCACGAGTGTGTTTCTTGACAAAATCTGGTTTTAAAGAACTGAAAAAAACATGATACTCTCTGGACACTGAAACCTACCAGCTCCCACTGAAGAGCTCTCTGCAGGACTTTCAGGAACAAATCTGCCAATCCATCAGAAATGACTATCTTCCTCCTCAGTGATTGCAGAGGACAGCACACGCTGTTCCCAACTGTGATGAGAGCTACACACTTATTTCTAACTCCATAGCATTGCTTATCGGGCAGTTATTACTTTTAAAACGGCAAAGATAGGAGATTACACCTTTGCAAGAAATTGAAGCTCCTGAGAGGTCTTCAAGCACCAGGGGACTGATTCAAAGTAACTGAGGCATGATGTTGGGAATAATCATCTGTTGTAAAAGTACCTTCTCTCACTCCTCTCATTTATTCATGATTTCCTGGAAAAAAACACTGAACTTAGTGTGCCTCATTCTGTGAAATAGTTGAATTTCTGTTTCAGATTTGTATACGCTGGAGGCTGAGTCTGAAAAATAATTTTAAGAGAGAATAACTCACCTCAACTCCTTTTTTATTTCTTTATTTATGGTCAGTGTGAACATCTGCTGATTCCTCTCTGTCTCTACATTTTGCCAAACAGCCAGTGTAACAAGAAGCAAACATGGTCTGCAAAGCTCATGACACTCCTCAAATATTGTGAGAGCAAACACCGCTGCTGCGCTCTGCATATAAATGCATCGCCATCTGCGTGTGCAGACACTGTCACATCTAGCCCGCCTCTTTTCCTGCTCTCTCTTATATAACAGGTTTGTGTGAGATAATGTACGGATAGTTGAAATTCAGAGGGCAGAGGACTCTGCAGCCAGGCCAGAGCAGCTGGAGGAGATCGATAAACACGGAGCACTCATTTGTAAAGTGTCACAGGGTAAGCATCAGTGGCTCTGGAAATGTGGAGCTGTTTTGTGAGGCAAATGTAAACCTTCGAGAGAGGCCGGGAAAGTAGTTAAAAAGAAATTCATCGATACTTTTAAAACACCCACTTTTGCGCCAACAGATCTGGTGTCCAAGTTTGACTTTAATGAGGTAGGAAGAAAGACACAAGACAACATATTTGCTTAAATAAACAGTGTGAATTTTGTTGACTAATTATTTCCGTCATAGTTTTCATCAACAACCTTTTTTCCCTGATGAAAACTAGACAGTAACTAAAAAAAAACAGTGCACATGGACCAAAACTATAGCTAAATTAACTGACATCTTGAAGATTCAAACAAGGCAACTGGACTGTGTTGCCTTGTTTGAATCTTCAAGATGACCATGACCTGGATGAATGAGAATCTACACAGATAAATTAACTGACATTTTCGTCAACAAATAAAAACTAGACTAAACTGTATGACAGAGACTTAATCCAATCAGACCTAATTTCATCATGTAGAAAGTAGAGACAAGTTAGAAATATATCCAATCACAGCAGCTTTGGTTGTGTGTAAAGGTTGGATGAGTTAAGAGGGTCATCCAATCACAACTGCATTAACTTCGTGGTGACGGGATAAGTTGTGGAGCGATCCAGTCAGAGCTCCTCTCTTTATGAATTGATATATTCATGTAGAGCAAGTTCACTGTTTGTTGTCAGTTCTGGTATTGTAACTGAGATGCTCTGCCAGGTAGCCTAAATAAAGGTGACTGCATTTCACACAAAAGTTAAATTTGTTTCTATTAATTTATACATTCAAGCTTTACTTGCATACAATTAAAGATTGTTTGATGTTTCATTTTATGCAAGTGTAAATATGACTTCAGAAATTCAGGGAAACATAAAAAAAATGCCTTATTTTAATAGATTTTGTCGACCAAAATGTTGTGAAATTTCATCAACTAAAGCTAGACTATAAACAATTTAGATGACTAAATTATGACTAAAACTAAAAAATATTTTAGGCAAAAGACTATATCTACAACTAAATTAAAAAGTGCTGTCAAAATTAACACTGGTCAGTGGCCACTATATAAGGCACACCCTGCAAGTTTTCGATGCCCCTTGCCCTTTCAGCATCAGCCTGATTTTATGTCTGGAATCAGGAAGATCAATCTAGCCAAGCTCCAATCACAGCGATTGTGAGCGGCCCAATCAGAGTCCTTTAGAGCAGAAAGAGGTGGGAGCTAAGAGCAAGATGACAACAGGAAGAGCCTGCTTGTACAGAGATTAGCATAGAAGCTAACAGTTTCGGTAGCATTTTTATCAGCTCTGGACTGGATTTAATTATTAAATGAAAAACAAATAAAACTTTAAACCGCACTATAGTGAGGATATTTTAGCTCCCCTTCAGAGTCTGTTTAGCGAAGTGGCTCATGCTCTGTCCTTCAAACTGTAAGAATAGAGCCCACCTACTACATTATCTGATTGGTCTGTAACGAATGTGACTGACAGAATGACAGTCCAGTCTCCTGACATATATGCTTTTGAAAGCTTTCGCCCATTCCCAAACCCCGTCCATGGGCTCTTTTCCAGATGGACCAGTGAAATATATCGAATGGTCCATCTGGTGTGCTAGGTTAGCCTTAGCTCTCTGTTGCAAAGATTCAATATGGTGCTGGAAACATTTCTCGGAGATGTCAGTCCTCATTGACATAAAAGCGTCACACAGTTACGGCAGATCTATGATGCTAATATAATTTTCTATCTTATCTTAAAAGTGCTCCACTGGATTGAGATTTGGTGACTGCAGCCAGAGTATCGTAAACTTTTTCAAGAAACCAGTTTGAGATGATTCAAGTTTTGTGACATGGTGTGTTGTCCTGCTGGAGGTAGAAATCAGCAGGTGGGTACACTGTGGTCAGAAGGGAATGGACATGCTCAGTGACAATGCTCTTGTCGGCTCTGGTGTATAAATGATGATTATTTGGTAATTGGGGTCAAAAGTGTGCCAAGAAAACATCCTCCACACCACCACCACCAGCATGAACCACTGATCGTTGATGCCATATTCTGTCCCTACCATCTGAATGTGGCAGCAGGAATCAAGACTCATCAGACCAGGCAACATTCTTACAAGCTACTTTAATCAAATTGACAAGCCCATGTAAACCATCACCTTGGTTTCCTGTCCATAGCTGACAGGAGTGTCACCTGGTGTGGTTTTCTGCTAGTATAGCCCATCTGCTCCAATATTCAACGTCTTGTACGATAAGAAATGGTCTTCTGAAAACCTTAGGCCCTTTTACACTACATTGTTGTCACCAGAAATGAAAAGGTTTTTCCTTTCACACGAAGACGATGTGAAAACAATGTACATTCACACGGATCAGCGAGAAAGACTGAAAATGCTGTAGTGTGCATGCCAGGCTAGTAGTTGGCAATGCAGGTTTGTAGTAAAACAGCGGTGTTACAACTCATACACTTTCCGGTGAAGACAAACTTTTTACAAACAACAATGTCGAGTGGACACACAAAGACGCAGGAGTTTCTTGTCTGGACAACAAATCTGTCTGGATATATTTATCTGGATAACAAACTGAGTACAGTAAGTAGCACACATGTTGCTCGGTAGACGGCCAAAGCTGCTGTTGTAGTTGTGCTGACGCAACCTTCATCTGAAAGAGTACTGCACATGCGCTGCACGTCACCGTTTTCCCTGAAAACGCTGATTCTTGTTTACACAGAGACAGATACAAAAACATTTTCAAGCCTACTGAAGTCACCTTTCCTCCCTGTTCTGATGCTTGGCTTGAACTTCTGCAAGTAATCTTGACCATGCAGTGACTTGCTGTCATGTAATTGGCATTTGCATTAAGGGAAACTGAAAGAACTGGACTAATAATTTGGCCAGTGATTGTGAAGCTTCAAATAATAATCCTGGTTTGATTCATCAAACCCACTTTGAGATGATTTTTTAGAGACACATACCTTTACGCTTAGCTCTGTGTTTATCCCCTTTGCAGGGACACTTCACTCAGTTACATGTTTGCCAACATTAATCTGAATATATAAAAGAGGTATGACAGTGACAAAAGCTGTTGGTATGTATTGCAAGGCCATCATCAATCACAGCTAAAAAGCACACCCACAAAGAGCTGATGCAGCAGGTAAATATGAGACAAACAAAGAGATAGGACGTCTTCACTTCTTACCCTTTCTACAGGTTTTTGCTGATGAACTTGAAACATTATTGATTTAGAGGAATTGGTGTAGTTAAAGGGGCTTTAAAAGATGCCCATCAAGCTGAACTCTGGATAGGTTTAAGTCCTTACTGCCCACTTAAGTCCATAAAACACAGGAAGTAAATTAACCCTTAGCAGGCTCTGTGATAGGTGAAGCTTTAACAGAGTTTAAAGATGTGCTGTAGTGCATTTAAATCTAACAAAAATGAAAACAAACAAACATACGCCGGCAAAAACATATCCTCCTTGGCGGAGGGAACTAAAGTTGCAACTTTTATCAGTGGGATGTAAACTCCATCCATCTGTTACCTATAGCGCTTATCCTTTTCAGGGTCGCGAGGGGATAAAGCCTTTCCCAGCTGACATTGGTTGAGAGGAGGGGTACTCTCTAAAGCGGTCGCCAGCAAATCGCAGGGCCACATAGAGAGACAGACTCTCTCACACTCATTACTAATAGCAATTTAGAGTCACCAGTCAAGATACAGAGCATGTTTTGGGTCTGTAGGAGGAAGCCAGAATGCTGGGGGAACCCACCTATGCACAGGGAGGACATGCAAACTCCACACAGGAAGGCCCTCTCAGACCTGGGGATAGAACTTCAGATCTTAAAAGTATGTGCATTTCGCATTGTGGGGTTGTTTTGTGGAATAACATTTAAGATAACATCAAACTGAGTAAAAATGTCAAACAATTCAAAAAGATGATTAAAATCCTTGTTTTCAATAAATATATTAATGAAGAACAGGAGGGTACAGGTAAAAGTGGATGATTGTAAACTCTGTCTTCTTCTCCTCTGCTGTTTTATTTTTCTATTTTCAAATGAAAAACTGTTTTTTTCGTACTGCGTTGCTGATTGATTAGTGATTACATAATACACCAATGAAAAATGGCGTAGGACAAGATAAGCCTAGCTTCTTCATACTCCATTTCAAACATCCAACAGCATTAATATTTAAAGAATTTCTGTAAATATTGTTTTCATTTTTTGTTGTTTGTTTGTTTTTTAACTTTAATATTTAATTTTTCCTATGTTTGAAATCAAGATTATCAAATCAAATCAAATCAAACTAGCAACCTTCTTGCTGTGAGGCATGTGCACTACCTGCTGCGTCACCGTGCCACCTGGATATAAGCTTTAAGTTTCAAACACATCAATTTCTAAACAAATGATGGAGCCAGACGTTAAAACAAAAGACATCTTTGAGGATCTAAAAAGTTTAAGTTGTTCCTTTGCTAAACTGCAGTCCAAATGTAGTTTCAAAGAACTTTTGATGTTGAGAAGTTCCTCATTTTTATCAATTCAAGGGCTTAAGTGGAAGCCCTTACCAAAAAATCCCTGTCTGAACTTATGAAGGATCTTCATGTTTTTGATGGTAAAAAGTTAACGATCTCTTTTGCTTCCACACAAAATCAAGACCAGATAAATTCATGTACTTTGTGTTCTCTCAGCTCAGTGCTGTCTGGCCTTTCAGAGCGAGAGACATTAAAAATTCAGAGTGAACATCTCAAATACTCCCTCTCTGACGAGTACAAAAACAGCCCTAATAATGGCGACCCTTACCCCTCTCTCAATAAAAATCTTAGTGTACTCTGGTTTTAATGAGGCTCACAGTTTATGACCCTTGATTTTCTGTCTTCTGTGAACTTTCAAATAGCTTCCACTAAAGACACCACAGTCAAGGAAAAACCTTGTCTCACCTCACACTGTGGACCACTCCCCCATTATATTTACATACTTACCAGGAGCAACACATGTTGATTTAATGTAAGCATGATGTAAGAGCAAGAAACCCCCTCGCAAGGTGATTTTTAATTCATGAAGGGACTTATAGTTAGAGGACAATGAGTGAGGCGCTGAGGACATGTTAGGAGTAATCCATTAAAGCCTGTACTTTTGGTAAATACACTCACCAGACACTTCATTAGTCACTTATTCAACTGCTTGTAAATGCAAATAGCTTATCAGCCAATCAAATGGTAGAAATCCAATGTATTTTAGGCATTCAAGGTGGTCAAGACAAACTGAGCTTCAGAGGCAACAGTAACTCAAACAACCACTGGTCATAACCAAGACAAGTGGAAGACCATTTCTGATTGTACAACGGGGGTCACAGCAGCTGTAGGCCACACTTGGTGACACTCCAGCTAAGCACAGGAAACCGAGGTTATAATATCACATGCTCACCGAAAAGTAGACAACAGAAGATTGGGAAAACATGGTTGGTTTAATGAGTCTGAATTTCTGCTGAGACATTCTGATTGTAAGAGAAAATGGCGTAAATAACATGAAAGCATAGATCCATCCTGCCTTGGGTCATAAGCTAAGGCTTCTGCCAGTGGTATAATGGGGTGTGGGTAGGGGGGTGGTGGGGGGTTCTTGGCACACTTTGGGCCCACCAGTGCCAATTGTTTCAGTGTTGCAAACTACCTGAGTATTGTTCCAAACCATGTCCACCCCTCGACACAGGGGTGTATCCGTCTGCAAATGGCTACATCCAGCAGGATAAAATTAACCTTGCAGTGGAGCTGGATCCACCTGATTCAATGTCTGTAATCAGGCAGATTCATCTTGCAAAGCTTTTTTTCTGAAAATATGGAGCTTAGTCTGCAGAGGCACTGCCCTATCAGCATCCTTTAAAGAGAAGGAGGCTCAGCAGCTTCAGTAGCAGCTTTATCAGAGAGGCACAGCATTTCTTCAATAAATGAAGAACAAATAACAAGAATGAAAGCCTCAGTCCATGAAAAAGATATTTTCACTCAACTTACAGGTTGTCTTGGTGAGAGTTTACTTAAACTGGTTGCGTTTTGTACTATACACCATGGCAGAAGGACATGCCTCCTTCATCTAATTGGCCTGCAGTGAATGTGATTGACAGATTGATTGCCTGCTAAGCTCAATTTCTTTTCTTTCAACATGAGAATAAGTTTACTGTACTCCAGGGGCCTCCACAGTCACCAGATCTTGATCAACCGCATGCATGTGAATATGGACCAAAATCTCTGAGGAATGTTTGTAGCTCTTTCTTGACTCTTAAGTTTTGAAGAAGAAGATAGTTGTGAAGGCAAATAGGGGTTCCAGCCAGGTTTAAGCAGGGCAAGTCTAATAAACTGGCTGATGAGAGTAAACAAAATACAGCAACATCCCATGCATGGCATCATGTTGCTTTTCAATCAGTCAGTCCTCAAGGAAGAATGAAGACTCTGCTTTATGTGCTTCTCAATATTGTCAACAATAGATGTTATGTTTATGATGACATTGTGTATTTGAATTTATTTAAGTGGAAAGCATCTGATCAGTGCTTATGTTAAGTGTCTTGAGATAACATTTGTTATGATTTGGCACTACACAAACAAAGGCTGATTAATTGACTACTTGAGTGATTGGTTTATGTGGTTGGCTTAGTCTCAGAAATTGCCTTAAAGTTTGAATAACTTCGAGAGCATAGGTATCATTGAAGTTTAACGTTAATGTTTGCCTACTGTGTATTCACATTGCTAACAATGAGCTGATATAAATAGCATATATCAAACATGCACAAATATGAACTCCTCTGTTTCAGCCTGTCATTTTGGATACTGATTAAAAGCATCCTAACGCACAGCAGGCTGAAGTAGATCCTGAAATTGTCATCTGTTTGATACAAATGTGTAGTGGACTTTTTACTATCATGAATTCTCATTTTAGTCCCTTTGTCTGCCCGCCTCTGTATCCTTTTTACATCTTTCTTCATAAAAAATAGAATAGAATAGAATATTATTACTGTTCTCATCTGTATGAAACAGCTAGCTTAACTCATTCCTCCTCCACAAAGCTTCTCCAATGAACAGGCCTTGTGTTTTACTGGGCAGGATTTTAAAAAAGCAAAGGTAACACTGAAATAAGACAATAAAAACACAAGCATCCAGGTAAGTACAAGGTCCTATTTCTCCATTCACGTGACTCAGGCTAGCCAGCAACAGGTAAGTGCTTAAAAATAAACAAATATACTATTAAACACGGTATTTTACATCATATATTAACATGTATCTATTCCTCAGGTTGTCAAATCAAATTGTACTCGCTGGCAATGCCACAAGAAGAGAACAGAAAAAGGATGAAAGAGGATTGTCAACCTCCTCAATCTGTGCCCTGTCATTATAAACAGAAATGGCTACCACTAACGTTTAACAGGAAGTTATCAAATAAAGCCTGCATTTCAAAATAAAAGCACTATCAACTTACACAGTCTTCTATTGCTTTTTTTGTGTTACATAGCAAATAAAAAGGAAGAGTGGCATGGAGCTACTCTTTAGTAAAGCATTTTGAGACATCATTTGTTATGATTGGCTCAAAACAATAAAGACTGATTGATTGATTGATTGACTGTGATTTTTTTTAAACCAAATCTCTACCAAGGATAAATATTAAGTCATACCCAATGTTTACTTAGATGGTACATGACCCATCATAGAAACTTTTCCAATAAGCGATACCATCCAAACACTTTTAGATCGACCACAGAACGCTCTTTCTCGTCCTGATGTGATTATTTTCTGTTTCTCAAGCTCTATTTCATGTTGCCCTGTTCTTTTTTATATTCAGCTCCCATCTTTGCTCACACATAATTAGCAGCTATTACACAGAAAGGCTTCTGCCTATTAAGGTGTCACATAACTGCTTTTAAATGATGACAAAATCACAATCACTGATTTTCTTTTAAAAGGAACATGTGGTGAGCATCGCAGCCAAAATAAAGCAGTCTTCATTTGCAGACCCAGAATATTCAACTCCTATTTACTGTCTAATTAAATGCAGGTGTTCAAATGTGTTATTAAAGAATAGTTATGTAGAGGCTAATGTGAACCATCTTGATTGCGTATTTGGCAGACTAAATACATGTTTTTCCTGAGTTGATGGACTCGAAATCTTTCACCCCGTTACTTTCAAAAACATGTAAAAACAAAAGATGTTTGCTGGTTTCAAAAACTAGAGCTGGACTCTGAATAGTCAGCATATAAATCTCAAACTAATTATGTGTTTGTAAAACATCTCTTCTTGATTTACATTTTTTATTTTATTCTCAATTACAGAACAAATGTCTTCATCAGGACATATTTAACGACATGGAACAGGTGTTAAAATACATAGGGGATGTCATGACACAATCACATGACATCCCCGATGTATTTTAACACCTGTTACATGTTGTTAAACATGTCCTGATGAAGACTCTGACAGGTTGAAATTGACATGACATATCCCTGATGAAATAAAGGATTTTTAACTATTTGGAGTGCCTCAGATTTTTAATGTATTCTTCAAAAATACCTCCGTCCTTGGATCTTTGAGAGCTCCTGAATCTACTTTTTTGCCTACTGTTCTATCATTTCTTGACCCAGTGTAGCACTCACCCCTACATGTTTTGAGTTTTTGTGACTTTTTGGACAAGTCTGGTGAGTTATTCCATCTTAAGGACATTGTTTGAACGTTTCTGGACATTGTTTGAAGTGATAGTATTTTTCAGCCCACAACAATTTGAACATTTTTTCCATTACGAAATGTCCCAAACTCCAAAAAACAAATTTTTTCTTTACCGATCAACAAGGAAAAGACATTTTTGTAAAAGGCTCTTTCTTCAGTACGACAGCACAGGCTACAGAGCCCCCTCTATTTACTATGACCTTAAGAAACTGTGAGAGAAAGACAAGAGGCCCGAGCTCCACGCCATTACACCTTCTGACTACAGGAGGGAAGAAATGATTCCCAGGGACCTGAGAGTCACCAAGTTTCCCTCCTTTGGAAAAGACAACCCAAAGAACAAATGGGAAGTGATCCCCAACTAATGCTCCATGGATCATATGCTTCTGTTGATTGAGGAAGCCAAGAGACAAAAGGCGAAACTACATCATCAAATTGAGGAAGTCAGACAAATTCTCGCAACAACGGCAGAAAACGAAGAACGAGAATCAGGAAGCAGCGAAAGACAAACTCCACAAGAACATAAAAGAAAAATAACAATAACACAGACCCAAATAGAGAAGTTTAAACGAGACTGACAAGACTACAAAGAGGATATGTTTATGCCTGCTCTCACTCCTCCACCCGTCCCGCCTTTAGAAACAGACAGGCCCGCTCTGTTTTCTAAGTCTGCCCAGCAGCCCTATGGCCGGCGAAGATGAGGAAATGCTACCTTCAACCTCAACTCTGTCTTGTTTGGACAACATGGCGTACAAAAACAACAGAAGAGGAAAACCCAAAAAGGCAGACCAAGAAGGCAGGCTACCTCCAGACTACCACCTACATCCACATCATTTCATACAAGTACAAACGAAGAAACAGTGCTCAACATGTCAGGTACTTCCCTTCATATCGACCGCATCGAAGTCTCTCATTTGACTCAAAACATAAAGCTATTTGTTCTTGACAGAAAAAGATGTATTTTTTTAAATGGCACAAAATATTTTGTGAAGGCAGAGACGACGTCCAACACGATGAACCGTTTTGGCACCCATGCATTGAAAAGACATCTAAAAACATTTAACAAAGTCAGTCAATCAACCAATCAACCTTTATTTGTGTAGTTTATAACAAGTGTTGTCTCAAGGCACTTTACAATAGAGCATGCTAAAACCATACTCTTGAAAGTGAACAAACTGTTGGAATTGATTGCAGCTCATTCAGTAAGAACTAGAGCAGAGATGGTCGATTTTGCAGGATAATTTGAAGACGACTAAAGTGTGTGCAAAAGTTTTCCCAAAAATTTAATGTTTTTAATATTTTAATTGAAAAAAAAAAAAAGTGTTTCTTACACTTTGTTTCATATTGTCTCCACAATTTGCTTTTTCCTTTTGATCAGGAGTCAGAAGTTTTGAAACAGCTTTGGCACAATCATGCTCAGATTTTCAAGAAAAGTTTGACAAACTCTCTTTGTCAACCACTTAACGAATGAAGATTCTGCTGCTGTTTTGTTAAATTACACCAATTATTCTAAGTTAATGCGTTGCTCAACATTTAAGCCAACCACTTCCCAACACCTTACCATAAGTTGGGCTGGGCGTCCCTTGGTGTAACTTAAGATTCTAAGTGTTCAGTGGAAATACAAATCAAGAGTGTAGTCCACAGCATCAAGTCCAATTTGTCAAATTTTCACCGTACCAGAAACTATCCACTGACGCAGCAAAACTATACTAAAATGCCATTGTAACAAAACACGCCTCATGCTGTATGAGTAGCTGGACACAGGCCTCATGTACAACCCTTAAACCAGTGCAGTCATTTATCATCAAACTCTTAAAGTGCTAGAAAAAATAAATAAATAAATAAAACACTGACCACCATCGTCACTGCCTCAGAAATTAACATTAACTGAGCTGGGACAACCTCAGGAAATCCTCAAAGGTCTTGCCTGAAAGCATCTGATCAGAGGTAAGAGGAGACTGTATAATACCTGTGAGGAGGACCGCCTTTGGACAGTCGGCGTTAACAGTGAGAGCAGCTCACGCGTGGACAATCTGCCATCAATGATTAGAAACTGTCAATATACAACTCACTGAAAATCAATTTACAATCCTGTCCAAAAGACAATCAAGTATGTGATCACAAACTGAGACTGAATCATCCTTTACTATTCTTTACACTGTTGTCCTGTTTTAAATGTTTATATGTTGTATATCTTGGGTCTGGGTCTTAACCCTCTATGGTACGCATATGATCCCAGTTGGTAAAAAAATGTTTGGGGTGTTTTCTTGTCTTAAAATAGACCAAGTAAACTGTAGAAGAGACATTTTCAAAAAATATTATTTTTTTAGTAGTATTTAGGGTCCGTTGCCATATGGCAACACCGCACCATAATGGAAAGTAATGAAAACAAGAGGATTTTATTTAAAATTGTATATAACATTTATTTTAAAACTCATGTTATAGTATAAACAATCCCCAGTAGCCTGAACAGTTAATAATACATCTCATGTGAAAGTAAAAGCTTTTAAAAGACATTTTTCAACATTTAATTCGAATACATGTACAGTATTTTTTGAGTGACTGATTTGACTTGTTGATGGCCATCTTTGCCTTACTGTCTCTGTCCACTGTCCTCATTCTCTGGCTCATGATCTTCATCCGTCTCACTGTCTTCATCACTCTCACTCTGCTGTGTTTCCAGCAGCTCATTTTGCTCGTCACTGAATCCTTTGTCATCTTCACCATCATCTAGTGGGAGGGCTAGTTCAGCTTTTATGCGTGATTTACCATAAAAAAATTTTGCATTCATTCTGTAAATGGAAGAAAGATGTGTCAAATATCATCATATGCAATGTGGAAAGGACACACAAAGTGCGTTATTACAGTTTATAGACTATAGAAGATCAGTGTATTGCAAAGTAGGCCTATAACTAAATACAAAATGTTATCAACATGCCAGGCTAGCAATCCATAATGGTACGGTGTTGCCATATGGCAACGTACACATTTTCTACATTTTCTATTATTTATTGATCACGTACAGTGCAAGAAACTACATAATAATGAACTTAACTCACCTATTATTGAGTGTATATTTTTTTTATATTTATTTTTTGGGTGAATTTTTAGGAGTCAAATGATGAGGCTCCTCCTGTTGATGATGTCTGCATAAAAGTGTTTCAAAATGGCCTCCAGAAAGTCATGTGACAAATTTAAACACTGCTATTGGTTTACTTAGAACCCCATCTCTTTTTTAATGCATTGCATCATAACTGGGGATGTATTATCTGTGTGTAGAAGGCTTAAAATGGGGTTGTTGCCATGTGGCAATGCTGTACCATAGTGTTTTATGTGCTTCTGGATGTATGATACTGACCCTTTGTTTTAGTTGTTTCACTTACTCCTGACTTGCTTTTGAGTGTTATATGTAAGGTGCCACTGTTGATCTAAATGGTGATATAAAAAGTAAATGGACTTGAACTTATAGAGCACTTTTCTAGTCTCTTTGACGACTCAAAGCAGCTTTACACTGCAGGTCACATCAACCCATTCACTCTCACATTAACCCACTGATGGTCGGAGTATCCATGCCAGCTCTCCACCAATATCAACCAACATATTTACGCTCTTTCATACCCATTTACACACCACTGATGCAGCAGTTGCAGCAACATAGGTTAACAGTCTTGCCCAAGGACACATTGCCATGTGACAGCTGGAGCTGGGCTTGAACCTACAACCTTCCAACGGACCAAATGCACTATCAGACTGCGCCACCGATGCTCTGTACCTGTGTCTGTTGTCACTCAGTGTGAGAGTTAAAAATAAGCCATGATGGCTAAACTGGCACATTACAGAAATGCACAGTCCCTGTAACTTTAGCCCTTTAAAGCCTGAAAACACAAATTATAGCCAGAAAATTCTATTTTTTGGAGCTGAAATGTTATTTCAGTTTCTTCTAAAATCCAAAAAAATCTAAATTTCCTTAAAATTTTACATGTATATTTTTTGCATCTCATTTGACACATTAGGTGTTTTTGGCAACTGATAATCCACTTGAGGACATTTTTATCATTTATTTGATCGCATTTAGATGTTTTTTTTTGTAATTTGTTGCTCATATTGATTAGATAGAGGAATCATAAAACTTTGTATCAAATATGATACAACAGGTTTTAAGGGGTTAAACTGCTTACATAATTAAATAAATAAATGAACACCTGCAATTCAATTAGAAGCTAGCAGAGAACTAAAGACATCACTCATTGGAAACTTACAGCGGTAAGTGGTTTGTCCTCATAAGCACAGTCTCATTATTTGACAACTATACCTCATAAAATAAAAAAAAGCTAAATTAATTTGATTTTTAGGGTACAGCTTTATTCAAAACTGATTTACCAACTAATCATAAGACAACAATCCTTAAGGAGCTTCACACTTTCATTAATTTGTTGTCGTTTTGCTCTCACAACACCAAAGTTGAAGTAGGAGGTACATTTTTTCATAACATTTCAAACTCCAGAAAACAAGCCGCATTACTTAAATCTAAATAGCCCAAGAAAGACATCTCATAATGACAACTTTGAATACTAATGATCTAAATCTGTGTTCTACCTGTAAGATATACTCTTAACATCACCTTTACCCATACTACCCATCCATCCATAATCTATTCCACTCATCCCTTTCAGGTTCACAGGGTTTGGAGCCTATCCCAGCTGACATTAGGGCGAGAGGTAAGGTACACCCTGAACCAGTCGCCATCCAATCACAGGGCTACATAGAGAGACAGATAACCATTCATGCTCACACTCATACTTAAGGGCAATTTATAATCACCAGTCAACCTAATGAGCACGTTTTGGTCTGTGTGAGGAAGTCAGAGTGCCTACGCATGCGCAGGGAGAATATGGAAACTCATCACGGAAAAGCTCTGACCGACATAGGAATTGAACCAGCGACCTCCTTGTTGTGAGGCACGTGCACTATCTGCCCTTTAGCCGTACTAAGTTCTGTAAAATTTGACCCTTTGTGGTATTTACCAGTGATGAAAAAAAAACATCCTATAAATGTCCCAAAATACAGAAAACTGATCACTCATAAAATGTTTCACTGTTGTGCAAATACTCCAGTTTTGTAAATCAACTCCATCCCAGGTCTTAATGAACCTGCATCAAAAAAAAAACACTGATAATTCTCACATCCAAGCAAGAATTCATGAGCATGTATAGCTTGTAAAGAGTTTTTCTAGTGTGACTACTTAAAGCACCGATTCTCCCATTTGTCTTATTACAAGTTCAAAATGTTGCATGCACTTCTTTTGACCCCAGTTTATCTGACAAGTTCATGAGATAAACAAACTTAGAAGTTACAGAGTTTTTGAAACGCTCAAAAAGTGAATTTTTCTTGTTGCATTGGCAGACATTTTACATTTATTACAAGCAATATATGCCCTTTTTTCCCTCTTGATAACTTGGAATAAGATTTTAGATTTAATTTGTTTTTCTTCCAAAAAGAGAGTGGGCAAAAACAAAAATATAAAACTCTCCCTGCTCTTTGATGAGCATTAATTATCCTTTCTAAATGTTCAAAAGGCTGTTTTTACAACCTAATTAAACCTGCAGATCAAACTTTGGTGTGTGCTCTCATTATAAAGGAAATGCTTGGCCACATTAAAATCAAACAGACCATACTCTGAAAGCATAACGTGGGTACAGTTAGTAAGGGTTAATGAAAATGATAAGAAAATAGTGTTTTTGGGAAGAGGAAGATTCAGTCTAAATGTTAATTTTGTCCAAAATTTTTTAAATAATCTGGTGGAAACTCTGTTCGCTCTCTGCAGTCTCAGCTGAACTCGACTGTGTGCGGAGCTGCAGTTATTAACTGAGCTCACAGACTCAGTTTTACAGTTTGAACAACATAATTGACTGACTGTAGTCAAATAAATTGAATTATGCAAAGTTCAGCTCTCAGCTGTGTGGCTTCTCTGAATTTTACAGTTTTCCAGAATAAACTTTTTAAACAGGCCTAAGAGCCAGGCGAGCCGCACAGCTTTCCTTCCCAGCAGGGCGCTGGCAACAACAGATCGAGTCTGACCGGATAAGGAGCAAATCAGGAAAGACCAGTCAGAAGTTTTCGAGGCATGCTCATGTGGGAGACAAAGCAAAACCAGCAGAAACAGAAGAATAATGGAGGCAGAGGCAAGATTAGCATTGTATGAATATTGTGTTTTTATAATGGATGCATGTATGGCTGTGTTGGTATGAAAGGCTCAAATTTAGATGCCACACAAAAGCAGCATCGAGAAAACGTTTGTCTTGGTCTTCTGAATATGTATCAGAGTTAAGTCTTTTGGCTCTGGTTATAAACAAGCCCCTCATTACAGCTGAGTGTTTTCCATAACCTCAGGATCCCAACTCATGTTGGTTTGGGGCAAGACCATTTCCTACAAAGAAATCATAGTTAAACTGAAAAGTCTGTATGCCGTTCATGGTTCAGGACTTCGTTACTGAGGGGTCACCAGCCTGTGGATCTTGATCTACCAGTAGATCCTATAATGGGTGGTTTGGTATTTATCTGACACACAGGATGGACCTTTTCACTTATTCATGACATTCTGTACATGGATCCAGTAAATTCAGCTGCTTTGCAAGATTAATTGGGCCTAACTGACATCCCTTCAGCTCATTAGTTTCAAGTATGAGAAAGATATTCAGACAGATTAAAATGTATATGAAACATTCATACAGTCTTCTTCTCTTAGGTCGGTTAAGGGGTGAAAGTGCAATAGTTTGTCGTGCTGATATTTGTTTTTCATTTCATAAAGAAATGCAGTCCAGATCGGATAAACCGCTACTGAAGCTGTAAGCATCTAGTCTAATCTCTGTTGGAGCAGCCACTTCCTGCTGTCATCTCGCTTGTAGCTCACTCCTCTTCCTGCTCTTAAGGATGCTGATTGGGCTGTACCGCTTTAAGCCACCCACAATCATTGTAGACTGGAGTTTGGCAAGATGGATCTGCATGATTGCAGACATTTAATCAGGCAGATCCAGCTGCTGAGCAAGGCTAAGAGATTTCAGCTCGATGACTTGGATGTGATTGGTGCATTCCTGGTGCAGGTAATTCGTAAAGGGATATATTTGTTTGCAACATGGCTACCTGCATTTAGGAGTAAATCCCAATTACACTAAGGTGCAAAATTAACATTTTTTTTATTGCTGTGATAACAGGCTTCATATTTTTATCTGTTTATTTAACATGGAGGCACAGTTAGATTGGTGGCTTAATATTTAATATCACAGTAGACCTTGCTCCAAGTCTTACAGCAAAATTTCAATATGCATCACTTTTCCACAGGAGGCTTGAGAAGTTAGAGATAAAAGTACTGGAAAAGATACAGTGCACGTAAAAATGTAAGGCACGAGAAAATGCAGACAGAAGACTGAACAAGTAGACTACAGATATGCGGGGTAACTGCTGTTTCCCTGAAATATGGGTAGACCACTACAAAGTCGTGGTCTTGCAATGTTAAAGGGTTAGTTCTGGGTTTTTTCATGGCACTGCTGAATATGAGTTGTCGGGGTGGACAGTAGCTGGTACATAGCAGAGCATGGTGCCACCAAAAGCCTTGTAATTAACCCTCTCATAGGTCAACAATATGATACAGTAAAATTCTTTAAAGTGTGTTTTACATTCCTTTGACAAAGCCCCTGTACTATATACAAGTGCCATGATCCTCAAGTAACCCCACTTCAAAAACTAACCCTTTAAAAACTGATTGTCCTTAGGATTTTTCACACTAAATTCTATAATTACCATACAAATACCACATTATAATGCTAGAATGGTTGTTTTAACTTATTAGATATTAGGCAGTATTGATTGTAAAATGCAAATGTGACCACAAATCCACTGATTTTGTATTATTTTTCCTTCATTGATTGACTGAAGACTGAATATATGGGCTTACACATGGGTTAAAATGAAAAATGATGATTGAAAATGAACTTTTTATGTAAGTTTGGCTCGGTAGATTTAGCCTTCTCTATTAGTTTCATGGGGATCAGCAGTTTGGTAACCACTGGTTCACAGTTATCAGGCAAGGAGCAAGATTCAACATAACAAAACCAAAATAACAAAACAACTGTGATGTCAAAAAGGTGAAATAGTGCCACAGCTTCTTCTCATTTCAAACTGGTGGATAATATTCCTCAAGCCTGCCTCCATCCTCAGTGGCATTTTCTGTATTTATACATGTTGGGCATGCACATCACTCCTGGCTGAAGTCATTTAGTTTTCTCGTCTGTGTTTAAATAATTGATGTGCTCTCTGTTAGACACATCAGTATGAGTGCACACACACACACACACTCTGGCCATGCCTCTGAATCCTCTGATGAACACTGCCTCCAGCGATCTGCTCCCTTACAGAAATAGAACACATCATCTCTGGTTGATACCCTCTTAATTTGTCTCAGACTGATGAAGCATGACATTGGCTTCATACTGACTTTTCTGAAATTTATATTTTTGTAAAGAACAAGAACTTCATGTTCTTATTTCATCATATTAAAAAAGGGAATTGTGTAAACTCTCTTCAAATTAGTCTCAAAATAGGAAAAGGGACAAAGTTAAGTTTCTTCAAAGTTACAAAAAATGGGGTGATGAAGTCCTTTAGCTCTCAGTCCTGGATAGAAAAATGAAATCACTGTGTAGACCACTTTGAAGAACTGGCTTGACTAACACCCACCAAGACTCTGCACACAGAAATAATGAATAACAGAGTAGAGTGGTGTAAGAAATGCCGTCCTTACACTAGAAGACTTTAATAAAGCTCTCCAAAGACTGCATTCTGACAACATCTCACATCTAAAGACACATTGTCTAACTCTTGAAGTTTGAGACTTGTTTTGAGACGGCTGTGTCTTAAAAAATGACACTAGTAAAAACTCAAAGATTTACTAGCAATAGTAGTAACACAAAATTGTCTACTCATAGGTAATTTTGCTGTACTAGTAAGGTCTACTAGCACACTAGTGCGCCAATAACCTTTACTAAAGAAACAAATGGTTTTGTTTGCTAGTTCCACTATTAAATTCAAAACATCTCACTAGTTGTAATAGTAGACTGTTTATAGTCTACTCGTAAAGCCAAAAGATTCACTAGTAGTACTAATATACCTAATGCAAATGAAGTAGGAGGGGTTATAACCAAACCCAGCACCATGATTGGTTGTAATATTTTCTAAAGCCAATAGGAAGCCTTAATTTGCTTTTTCCTGCCCCCTTATTAGCATATAGGGCTTACTAGTAGTACTAGTGAACATTTTTTAAGTCAACTAGACCCAAAACAGTCTGCTAGTAGTACTAGTGACACCTTTTGCTTCAGTAGTAAAGTATACTCATGACTAGTTGACCAAAATTGAGTACTTTTACTCCAAATTTGAGTAAAAGTAAAGCTGAACTATTGATATCAGTATTATGCTCAAACAGCTTTCAATAACAACCCAAACTGACACACAGGACCAAACAATGTGCACTGAGGCAGAGGAACAGTGTAACATAAACATATGAGTCTTAAGATGGTGATACAGAAAAAAACTCATAAATCTGCAAATCAACTAATAGTTTAATTACATTGAGAACAGATCGCAGCAACACTACTGACTTTTCTGCTGCGTGTCTGCTCACTGTGTCTGATGAAAAACTGGATGAAACTCAACAAAACTGAGTTTGTTTGGACTCAGCGCGCCTCCATATTTCATCACAGACTGTCATCTGTATTTATTTTTCGTATTGCACAGACAAGCCGTAAAAGTTTTATCAAATTCCATATGTTTACCCCTTCTGCAGTCGATCTATTTTTCAAGGTGTCAACTTTTTTTGTAATGCATGAAATTCCCTTGCTGTCGCTATCAGCTGTGAAGCACTTTCTGGTTACAGGACGAGAGGAAGAGGCTCGGGGGTTATCTGGAGCAAACACACACACACATTTCAGCACTAACACACACAGACATGCACGGTTAGAGAACGGGCCAGGAGTGAGTGACTGTAGCTGTTATCTCAGACATATCTCCAGACAGCGGTTATCCAAATCTGTGCACTCGGCTTGGCACAGCACAACACCCAGAGCCTTTTAGACACACTAGTCTGGACAGATGGATAGGAGAGAGAGAGAGAGCATGGTGCATTACCAGGGGAGAGATGGATTGAATGGAGGCGGTCGTAGGCGAGAAACTGTAAAGGAGAGAGAGGGAAGAGGAAGAGCGGTAGGACAAATGAGAGGAAATAGAGTGATGTGGGGGATGTAGGAGCAGATAGAGAGGACCGCAGACATGATGCTCTCCTCACTATAAAGCTGCTCCATGTCAGGAAATTGTCCACTGACCTTGTGCTCCTACGCAACCCATGAATCTGAGTGTCACAGCATCCACTTTTACAGGTCATTTAATCCAAGTCTTCAGCCCAGGGTTTACGGAGCAAGAGTCAAATACAGGTCCATTTAGACTGAGTACTACCATTTCCCCTGTACGTTTTGTGTGTTGAGACTGATAAGACAAACTGAAACAGTAAAAAAGTCTTTCAAATATGGATCCATCTGGGATTTTTTGAATGATAAATATGAATTCCACTGCAGCTGGCAGGACTCATGCCTCACAGGTAGAGGGCTGCTGGTAAAACTCCAGAAAAGCTTCAATTAAATATATCAATGCTTTCCAAACTTTGGGATTGGGCCCATTAATGGGCTGTGGAGGGACTACAGGTAATTTACAAAAATAAAAACCCTAGGCATAAGTGGAAAGGCACATTATGTAAAATTCAGCAGCCAGGCGGTCTCAACTAAACAACTTAAGACCAAGGGCTCTAATTTCCTGGCGCAACTCAGGGTGGCGCAGCCTGGCGCACTCGCGCAGAGGTAATTTCGTCCGGCGCACCACCGTGCGCAGCCAATTTGGCAATTTGGTAGACTGGCTGCGCCGAGATGGGTGTGACGGCGCACCAGGGGGAGGTATCAAAAGATTCAGCTTGGCGCAGTGACAATTTCTTGCCAAAAAACTGTGCGGATGGTGTGCTGAAAGCTTGCCAGCTCCAACCTGGTCTATTCTTGGCGCAGGAGAGGTGCATCCCGGGCAGTGGTAATTTGGCTGACAGGCGCACAGTGCGCACACGTCACCAAAACCTCACAGGCAGGTATCCACAGTGTCAGGCACATTTCAATGCAATAAACAATCACAGTAACCACTATTTAATGTAACCGCCTGAACCAGCATATACATTTGTATTCTATATTAATTGTCCCGTCACATCTGATGTCAGATCAGAGACGTTTGTCATAACTAACGAGTTCACATCTCTCAAGCCAACCACAAACAGCCACATCATCCGATACGGAGTATCCGGCTTCTCTCATCTCATGAAATTAAATAGAAAACAAAAAAGAGAGAGACGCTCGCTGAATAAATGTAAGTCACTCGGTGTCTTAAGGATTTACCTGTGATTGCCCATATTTCTCTGTTTCAATCTTTATTATTAACGTGATCTAAAAATATGGAGTATATTATTGCAAGGAGGATGAGGAGGGGATATATTTTCACCTAAGGCGCTGCTATTTGGCGAGGACAGACCAGGAATGCAGGTGGATCACAAGCATGATGAATGGATTAGCCTGCTGCTGTGTTTTAATGTAATTATCACTTAACTTTGTACTCCTATTATGACACAGGAACAGATTACATCTGTCCCGCGAGATGGTCCACACGGTGACGCGCTTCGTGGCCTCCAATGGGCGGCCCGGTGGCCCCTGCGCTCTCACAGTTGCTGCAAAAGTGACAGCGGCTCTGACCATCTTCGCCACCGAGGTGAAATTGTCACTGCGCCTCGCCCACGGCGCATTTAAAGGTGAGGAGAGGCGTTCATTTGATTGGTGAAGATCACACTCGGCTGTGTTAAACCCACTAACGTCTTCTCTCCTCCCTCTCTGCCATTCGCGCCGGTGGGAGAGACGGAGGCGTGGGTGCGCCTCCCTGAACCATACTGCACCATGCACTAAACTTGCAAAATGCCCTGGACACACCCCGTTAGCGCAGCGCGGCGCAGGCGCGGCACAGGGCAGGTGCACCCCGCCTTCGCCTGGTCTACGAAATTAGAGCCCCAAGTGTGTAGTGACCCATAGTCACCCCCACCTGCCTGTACTGTTTACTGTTGTTTAAAGTGAGAACTCTGTGCTATACTCTATACTCAAGACACTGTGCAACAGAGCAAGCCAAAGCCAAACTCTTCATTTTGTCGATACACATATATGCATTTATAAATTCACATATACACATACACATACATATTTTAAAGTTAAAAGAGAAGTCAAAGAAACAGTGAATAAGATAAACTTACATGTCCAGATGAGGCAGAAACCCAATGTGGGCTTATTTATAAACCTCACCTAAGAGTAAATACAGATACAATTAGCAGAAAAAAAAGACATTAAATCCTAGTAGTCAAAGAAAAGCAAGCAAACAAAAATCAAATAACATACATTTTACCAAAATGAGAGACGACATCATCACAGAAACAAAATATAACAAATGAAAGTGGTACATAAACCTTTTTTTGTCAGGAAAATTTTAAATTTGATCACATCAAAACAATCTATATCTGGACATGGACTGAGACTCTGTCAGTAAATAAAAATACTTGTTCCATGATTGAGCACTGACCTCGAAGTGTATGACACAGTGGTAGGTACAGGTTATTGCTTTGTCTTATTGAATAAAAGTTCATTTGATTTCGTTTGGAATAAAGAACATTTTAAAGCTTTCTGGTAATTGTGTACTCATGTACTTGACTTCATAAATTAAAGTACACATACAGAGTATTTATATCAGAAATAGATGATATTTTACACTTCAAAAAAGAGCACAGCACTGGGCCAACCTACAGTGCAGTGCATCAATAGGAGGCTCACAGTAACAGTCACAGTGGAAAGAAAAATCCTCTGTTCAGCTGTTGAAGTAGATCAAGTCTCAGGTTGAACAGCCTTCTACTGAAGCTGTGTTGTGGGTGTGGGCGTAGGAAGGGAGGTAGGCAGAGACAAAGGGACCAAACTAAACACAGATGATAGCAACAATTCATGGACGCCAGGACTATAAATTTATCCCCATCACAAATGCCTCTATTGAATATAAATGTATTCAAGGTTTGCCCTTTGAGATGTGGCATCTCATTTTAAAGAGGATCCTCATGTCCTCATGGTTGTAAAGGTAGTTACTAAAGAGGTGAAATAATGACAAACATGAATAGAGATATTGTTCTAATTTCAACATTAACAGCTCTTGTAATTTTAATGTAGAGAAGACTGATGTTAAATTATACAACAGCATCTACTTGACCTGCAATTAAATTAGGTTAAACTAAATTAAAAATCAAAATTGTTGATAAATGATGTCATTTCTGTTGATGGGCAGATACAAAGTGACTAATATAAGAATTAATGATAGTGACAAGTTTATGAATGCCTGGACCATAAACCTGTCCTCATTATATTTTTCTCTATTGGATTAAAATTAATTCAAGGATGGCCTCTTTGAGATGTGGCATCTTAATTTCAAGTGGGTTCTCATGTCTATATGGTTGTAAAGGTATTTATGATTGAGGTATAATCAATAACAACCATGAATAGAGATGTCATTCTAATATTAACATCAACATCTATAATGTTGATGTTAGGGTGGAAGGGACTGACGTTGAAATGCAATTACATTGGGTTAAATTTCTTTAAAATATGAATTTCAGTTACTCCTGTTGATGGTCGATGCATGATAAAGCACTTGGAGTTGAATTAAATTTGAGTTATATTCCACTTTTTACTGTAAATGTTTCAGGTAAAAACAACAAATTATCAGGAATTAAAAGAAGCCCACAGAACGTAATGCATACTTAATAGAAAGCTAACGTAAACTCTTGGAATGCACTGCAGCAGCCAGTGCAGATGGTAAAACATGTGGTTCATTATAAATGAATGAACTTGTAGCTCTTGCAGACAGACTGATATGGTTGGTCTGAACAAAGTGTGAGACGGGAGAGGACTGAGACTGATTAAGTCAGAAAGTTCTCAAGAGTCTCAACTTTTTTCAGTGCTTGTACTTTAAAACTTTGACTTACTTCGTATTGTTTGCCTGTATTCGTATAAGTTTCAACTTACCATGTAGCACCACTGTTTCTACTATACTATTCCTACGCACAATCTGTTGTTAGAAGCTGTATGATTCTTATTCTTGTCAATACTGGGATGGTACTTTTATCCAACTCTCCAAAGTTTTTTGCATGTCTGGTTTGGAAAGAGGATTGCTCCTCAATGCCTTCTGCCACTAGATTCACTGATTTTTTGTCAGTTTTTTTCACACTCCAGAATCAGTGTTTTAAGAATACAGAATAATGTATATTTTCTCCTGTGACAAATGTTTAGCTTTAAATAAACAAAACTCACTTGTACAGCGCACCAGAGCTAACAACAATCTTCAGCGTATCATGAGAACTCTGTAGTCAGCACTCCTCAGACATAAATGTCATCTTCTCTGGTGCAAGCTGACGTGTAAGATGTTCAGTGGGTTTAAGTGATTCATTGCATCTCGGCACGGAGTGTCCTGATCCCTTCCTGTAATTGTCCATTTACGCCATTTTACAGAGAGCCTAAAACCCATCTGTCCTTTCAAAGGTCTGACAACTGATGCATCAGTCTGTACTCTTAACAATGAAATACTTTGTGCAGGGTGACCTTTTGTCTGATGAACTGGAGCCAACCCCTATTCTTCCAGCATATTGTGTTTTAGCAGTTCTCTCTCTGTCATTACTTTGACTTTATTTCTCCTGTCCTGGCTTAACTTTGGTAACCAAGGCCTTTAGAGATTGGTTCATATACAGTTCTCATTTTTTTTTTTTACAAGTATTTGATTGCTCATACAATGTTTCCTTGTGCATTTTTAATGAGATGGGACTTAAACTGACCATATTTCGCCTTAACTGATCTCTCTATCCATGGTTGTTATTGATTATAAATCAAAAGTAACTCTCTTAAAAACCATATACACATGAGGTCCCTCTTGAAAATGAGATGCTACATCTAAAGGGGCTTACCTTTAATAAATGTATACTCAACAAATATGGTGCAATACAAATAAAGATTGATTGATTGAATCTATATTCAGTAGAAACAAATGTTATTTTAGTCCCTTTGTCTCTGCCTGGATGGATATATCCCTGGATGTATGTATGTTTATATACAAATATATGTATGTATTTGTATTTATGCATATATGTGCATCTATAAAATGAAGAGTTTGTCTTCTCTGTTGTAAATTGCCTTGATATAACACTTGTTATGAACTGGCACTATACAGATAAAGACTGATTGACTTATTAATTAATTGATTGATTGATTAACTCAGGTTCATATGTTCATTTCTGATGACTGCCAGGCTATGGCCACAAAAAAACCTTATGTTTCTCCACACACTGAACCCCTGATCCAGCTGTATCCTCTCTCTGTCAGAGACACTGTGTCACATGGGCCCAGCCTGCTCTGGTTGGCTGAGTGGTCTTCTCTGTAGTAGTTGATCAGTTCAGTACTGATCAGGGCAGTGTTTTCAGCACCTCTGCATTCCGCCTGTGGTCCACGCTCTGCACTAGGCACTGGTTTAGTGGTTATTATAAGGGGCAAACAGAGACACACAGTGTGCAGGATGTAGCACCGCTTTAGCATTGAACAATCAAAATCCTGCACCTTCCTGCACATTTGTGAGGAAGTCTCTATGTGTTTGAATGCTGCCTTATTGAATTAGCCTGTTACAAATCTTTCACCGCTTTCAGACCCAGATTTTTTAGGATGGGGCCAATTGTGAAGCTCAGTGACACACTTGGGTCCTTGTGCTTTACCATGTATCCCTTGTGTTACAACAATATATGAACAATACCATCTGTAAAGCAATTTTAGGACTGGATATTAGCAAGTAACTATCTTGATAGCAGTGCTTTTGTGCAGTGGCAGGAGAATTTGCTAAACCTACAAGCCATGGTTGAAAGACTTGTGCTCCCTATTAAAGTGCAGGCTATGTGCTGGAATAGTTTGCTTCATTGTCAGGAGCAGAAAATAAGATATTTACCCCCTGAGGATGCTTTTTTATTCGGTGTCATGCTCATTTAAAGTTTAGGGTAATACAAAGAAGCTAGCTGAGAGAGTAAATGGTGTGGGAGTCTCAATCTCAGCTGTTCATTGATGTTCTTCGATATGCCAAAATCTGCAGATGTTGTGCTGATACAAGACCTTTATTTTAAAGGAGCAATATAATGGAGTGGGATTAGTAGCACCAACAGAATCTTAATACAGCTCATTAATCTGAAATATAAACACATGACAAAAACTGTCCTCAGACCACACACAGAAACTGAAATGTTTGGAAGTCTTTGTTTGTCTGTCTGTTTGTTAGCAAGAATACGCAAAAACTACAGGATGGATTTTGCTGAAATTTCATATCAGGAGATGTTGGTAATGGCCCAACTGAAAAATGATTAGATTTTGGTGGTGATCCAGATAATCTCCATTAGTGAACAATCGTTTTTGCTCAATAACTGTCTAGTAAATAATGATGTCAACATGATTCCGAGTGCTAGGTGTGGGTTTCAGGGTGAAGGAATCTTATTATGATGGAAACTTTATCATGAAACTATTGCTTATAGATGTAACAGCAATATGTGAGCTAACTTGGCAGAGGTTTGTGCTCTCCGAGTGTTTTCTAGTTGTTTTTCATTTATTCATTCTTATACAGTTAGGTTAGTACTACTGAGATCAGTGATCTGTTTTCATTGCCGCTACATAGTAACAAAAACAATCAATCAAATTCATACAGAGCATGGTGAAGTTAGTTCAGGTTTTTTTGAAGTGGGGTTGCTAGAGGCCCATGGTACTAGCAAATATGAAAGCCAATAAAGGAACTTGTGAGCTTTGGCCCAGAGTGGGACGGACAGTAGTAGACAGTACATAGCAGTACATGGTGCCACCAAAAGCCTCCTCGTTAACCCACTTGAGGGTTAAGACAACTCAAAAAAATTAAACTACATTGGGTTGACAACATGCTACAGTAAGATTCTTTACAGAATTTAACTTTTCCTTCATAGGTTTGTGTTTAAACTGCGGCAGTAGCATCCACCTACTCCATTATCTGATTGGCCTTTTATGAATGTGACTGATGTAATGATCCTACAGTCACCTGCAGGATACACTTTTGACAGGGTTTGCCCATTACCAAACACTTTTTATAGGCTGTTGCCCAGATGGACTAGTGAAATATATTGAAGAGTTCATCTGGACTGTCAAAGGAGAAATATTGGAGAGAAAATCATCCCCGACCGCCACCACACGCAGGCCGACATCAGCACACACTTGATCAGACCTGAAAGCCTCAAAGACATAGATGTATGCAACATCTGGAGGAGTTTGTCAGAAACTTTCCACTTTGTCAAGGTGGAGCAGATGGATGCTAGCATAGCAATGACTGCACCCCTACAAACACACACTCACGCACACAGACCTCCCATCGAAGTAATGATGCGGCTGTCATTCTGGTTCAGTTCAGACGTAGAAGAGCGCTGTTGGTTTGACAGACACTCTTCAGAACTCTGCAGGAGACGGCGGGGCTACCTGCAGCCTCAGGGTGTGTGAGCTTGTGATGTATGCGTGTGTGTGTGAGAAAGAAAGTGAATTAATGGAAACTTTCCTTATTTGTTTACTTGTACCGACATTGTGTGTAATATGCCTGACAAGTAACTAGGTTTATTTCACTCACTTAGGAGCATGTGTGGATGCAGCCACTTCAATTTTCCCCTCTGAACCAAATGCCAGCTGAGTTCCAGCCAGTTACCAGGCAATGAATGTGTAAAAAGGTTTTATTTTTGGTTTGTTTTTGCTCTCACTTTCTGTACTTAGTGGATTTGGTAGTCAAATTTTTCCTTTATCCATCCATCATCTATACTGCTTATCCCTCTCAGAGTAACAGGTAGGGTGGAGCATATCCCAGCTGATATTGGGCAAGAGGCAGGTTACACCCTGAACCTGCTGGCAGCCGATCATAGGGCCACACAGAGAGACAGACAACCATTCACACTCACACCCATATCTTTTGGAAGCCATTTGGAGTCACCAATCAACCAAGTGAGCATGTTTTTGGTCTGTGGGAGCAAGCCGGAGTGCCCAGAGAGAACCCACGCATGTACAGGAAGAATATGCAAACTCCACACAGAAAGGCCCTTACCGATCCGAGGTTCGAACCGGCAACCTTCTAGCTGTGACGCATCTGCACTACCTGCTGTTCCAATGTCCTATTTTTCTTTTATATATCCTGTAAAATGTAAGTATTAAGGGTCACGTGTTTATCGCATCACCGCGGGGATCTCATGACAGCCATGATGGTGGGCGAGTCCTGTCTCACTCCTGATACGGACCAACCGAGACTCCATCTGTACAGACGTTGCTGGGACACTTACTCAAGAAGGAGGGGTAGGAAGCTTGTGAGCACTCAAACTGGAATTATTACCATATTTTCTCTAATAGAGACCTGTAGGCAAATAGTGACAGGGCCCAGTATTAAGACATGGGTTGTGGTCCACGCAAGTAAATAATGGGTGGCTTACATCTAATGACTGAAGGATCATCAGAGGTTTATAGCATTATTCATTTGAGGTTTCATTTCAAATAGCCGGTGTGTAAATCTTTTCAACAAGGCGAAACTTTTCTTTTCTTTATGGGAGACACGTGATGCCAAGGGATGGAAAAGTGATGGCAGAAAGGAGTTTAACAGAGGATGGAGAAGATTAGGGTGCAGGAAGTGCACCATGAGAAAATAGAGGACAATTAAAGACACTTTAAGTGGACAACACTGCTCTGAGGAGCACTGCATGGAATCACTTTGGGCTTCACACTGCCGATGACACATAAAAACAAAGATCAGACCTTGTGTCCAATAAGTGCAAAGCAGCTGGCCCACTCCTCATCCATGAAAATCCTGCGGCCCCATTTGTTTGCACATTTTGCTAAGCCCATTGTGGCCACGTCCTCCAAGGCAGGCCCCCCACAGCCATCATTGACAAGGGGGTGGAGTGGGGTAATATCTTCTGTGATTAGCTTGTGTGTTCGAAAACTGTTTGAATTGGATTTTTGAGAAAAGAGAAAAGTCTTGACTCAGTATGCTTGATCCTCTGTGGCAGTTAAAATGGCAAATTACCTCCAGTGTGTCCTGCATGTTTCGGTTCTGTCACATTCATTAAATGCTGTAATGCTGATCATTAATAAGTGACAAAGCACTCACTTTACCAACTAAATGTCTTTTTCTATTTCTGGGATCATGACAACACTTTTTTGTTCTTTCCCCCCAATGCCCTGAGCACCTCTTGCTGTTACACAGGATCTCAATCTGACTTCTACCCACACACACACATGAACACACACACCTTCACAGAAACACACACTGAAAATACCGAAAGCAGAAGGTAGCGAAAATGCTTGGACTAATAAAATCCATTTTCAGTTTTCATCTTCTTCTCCTTCCGTTCATCTATCTGTGCCACCTATCCTGTCACCATCACTCAACCAAACTCCGCTCGCTGATTTACTCCACACTCCCCACGGGACTCAGCATATGTGTGTGTCGATGAGTGTATTTGAGGATGAGAAATGGATTTCTGCTTGTGGGTGAGGAAGAATGGAGGAAAAAGAAAATCCCATGGGTACAAAGATGTTACAGAGTGAGTGTGAGTGTGAGTGTGCATCTGTTTTGCCGACACATTTTGAATGTGTGTTTTCAACAATCTCTGAAGTACCAGCTGTTGATGATTTATTCATCTGAAAATGTGACTGTCTGCTTGTGTGTGTGTTTCAAGGACTCCACATGACAGCAGAAAATCACATGCTATCAGATCTGTGAATGACCGCATGCGGTCATAACGTCATGGTTCTCACTTTCAGACAAATTTTCCGTTGGCCTGTTCGCAGTCTGGGTGGATGAGTTGTTGTTATCAATCAGTTTGTCAAGTTGAATCTTTAGAAGTCATATTCTAAAAGCCTGTAGGCAGCTAAGGTCGACTGAAACTGGGGCGTCGGTGGCGTAGTCTGATAGCGCGCTTGGTCTTAAATCGGAAATTTGCAGGTTTGAGCCCAACTTCGATGTCAAATGGCGTTTTGTCCTCGGGCAAGACACTTAACCCCAAGTTGCTACCACTTTACGACAGTGGCGTGTAAATGGTGTTAATTGATACTGATGGACGACTGACATATAAACTCCAACTATCAGTTAGTAAACGTGGAAGCGAATGGGAGTGAATGGGTAGATGAGACCTGCGGTGAAGAGCTGCTTTGAGTAGTCAAAAAGAGTAGAAAAACACTATATAAGCTCAAGTCCATTTTTACCACACTGTAACCTCTTCAGATAAAGAAAAACTTCAGGTTCACTCAAACAACTGGAGCAATAAAGTTGATCAGAGCTGCCAAAATGTGAGTTCTTGCTTGCCAATGAATTTGCGTTAAAAAAAAAAATGCCCTGGACATGCACTAGTTGTGGATGTGAAAACACAGGTAGCAATGCTGCTTTAGTGTAGTATGTTGTTTTTCTGACAATTAAAAAAGCTCTAATTAATCAAGAAGCTCCTTTTATTCATCCAAAAAAATAAGACTAGAAAGCACTCAGATGGCGCAAACCTCCGCCAAAGTAGCTCACATACTGCTGTTACAACTACAAGCAATAGTTCCATGATAAAGTTGCCATCATAATATGATTCCTTGACACTGAAAACGCACACCTAGCACTCAGAATCATGTTGATATCATCAGTAGTTAGACAGCTATTGAGCAAAAACAATTGCTCCCAAATGGTTATCTGGATTACCTCCAACATCTTAATATTTTTAAGTTGGGCTATTGCCAACATCTCCTGAAAATTCCAGCAAAATCTGTCCCGTAAATTCTGTGTAATCTTGCTAACAAACAAACAAACAAACAAAGAGACAAACAGACATATGCCGGTAAAAGGTCATTCTTGGCAGAGGTAAAAATCTTCTACCTATCTATAGAGTCAGAGGGAGCCTCAGAAAGTGTGGCCTCAGAGTGATTTATCCAGGGCTGCTTGTTGTAGTTTGTGCCCACAGAAATGCCATCTCAGTGGTAGTCTGGATCTGACAGTACCTCTGTGGCTCAGAGATAAGCCTCTGGTGGTAGGAGAGATCACCTCAAAGGTTAAGCAGGAGGGTGATAAAAGCGTTGTTATTTGGGTCGTGCTGTGAGGCCACCAAGCACCAAAGTGAAGTCAGACAGAGAAGCTGCAGCAAGTTAAGGAGCTGCACAACAAACTTCAGCGTGTCCAGACCTAAAAACCAGCAGTAAGTGTGGCCTCCAACAAGGGCTGCTTGATTAAAAAATGATAAGCACAGTTATTTAGCTTGATATTGATGTCATGATTGTTAGGCATGATTAATCCTTGTTTTTATGACATCTACACAAGAGTTTTAACCTTGAGCAGCAGCTGGACCAGCCTGATTCAATGTCTGTAATCAGACAGATCCATTCTGCCAAACTCCAATCGACAAAGATTGAGCTCAGCCCAAAGCAGCACAGTTTAATCAGTATCCTTAAGAGCAGGAAGAGGTTGTATTTACGAGTGAGACGACAGCAGGAAGTGACTGCACCAATAGATGCTAACAGCTTCAGTAGCAGCAATCAAGAAGAAGATTGAAGCCGTGCTAGGACTTTCCTGGCCCTCTTTGACTTTTCTCACTCAGCAGAGCTGGTTAATCTGTTCAGCATAACAGAGATAGTAGGACATTCATCTATTTCAGTGAGTTAAATTATTTACTTTATCTCAACTCTAGGGGAGAAACTTCACTGAAGCCACAGAGAGCTGTGTATCTACAAGCCCTTGACTCCACTACTCATCCAAACAAAGCAGTTTCTCCTCCTGTACAGTTAAAGTAATCTTGTTGTGCAGTTTGATCAGCCTTATTCAACATCTGTAATCAGATCCATCTTGTCAAGCTCCAATCTACAATGACTGTGCTTGTCTCTAAGCGGCACGGTCCAAACAGCGTCCTTCAAGGCAGGAAGAGGTGGTAGATATGAGTGAGATGGCAGTAGGAAGTGACTGCACCTATTGAAATTAGCATAGATGCTAACAGCTTGGTAGCAGTTTAATCAGATTTTGACTTTATTTCTTTATTTAGCTCCACAGGGTAATAGCAATGTTTAATTACGCAGTGGAAGGAGCAAGCTGTGACGTAATGACAGACGTACTGTACTGTCCGTATGATATTTGACTAGTTTCAGTGCTGCTTTGTGAATGTGAAACAATCCAAAGAAAATTTAAAAAATTTGCATCTATTTTATTCTATTGAATTGTAACTAATCAAACTGTCTGTAGGTGTGAAAGACCACCTTAAATTTGATGTTTTATCTTTTTAGATATTCTAAATCACATTCATTGTAGGCAAATTTTACTTCCTTTTCACTGTAGCTGTTCTGCTTAAGCAAGGCAGCAGCTTAATACAACTCACTGTAGCACCTTCTTGCTCTTATTGTGAAGTGAAATACAATATGACTGCACCTCCAAATGTCAAACATCACCAAAAACTTTCAGACAGCTCAGAGGTCAGACCAAAATGAATCTGCACCTTTAAATATCAAACATGTCACTTCCTTACCTTCCCCTTTATGTTCAAGGTTTCTATATTTATATCTTTAAGGGTACATTTCATATGCAGACAACCTTTGGCATTCCAACAAAAAATTGGAAAAGAAAAGCAAAATTTATTCACACTACCAGACTAAGACCAAATTTTAAATATACAGAGAGAGTGTGAATTACATTAATGATTGAATTAATCAAAATTATAAAAAGTGCTTTCACGTACATCAACTCTACCGTTAAAAATGTTATTTAACAGCAGATCTGCATTAGATCAATGTGAGCAGGACAGCAGATGTGATAAAGCTCAGTTTAAGTGTTTTTCTCTCATTATTTATTTTTTTATTAAATCAAATCTGTATTCATCATTTAATGTGTTAATGTGCATGTCTCACCACTAAAGGTCATTGCCACCTCTCTAAATAGCAGTTACCCTCAAAGGTCACTCATTTTCTGTGTACATAACAGCTTAATTAAAAGGGCCTTTATTTGAACATATGACAGTTAACTTCATAAATAAAAAAAAATCATGGAAGGTTATCACCACAGCAACCCTGTCATTTAGCATAAATGCTTTTGTGTAAATGTCAAAGCTAGCTGTTCTGACCACTTATTTGTGGGTTTTTTCGATCAGTGGGAGTGAGCTTTTCTCCCGCTGCCCTGCTGCTGATGCTTTTGTTCCAGACCTTTTAAAGTGTGGAAATTGACTAACGCCTATCGGTGTCAGAAAGAATCCCCGTGCCACCTACTCATGTACTAAATGCTAAACAGACTTTTAGAGGACACGAGGCTCCAGATAATGTGGAGATTTAACCTTTTATCTGCCCTGGGAAGTCTGACTAAACCGCCTCGTTGTGCGTTTCAACAGCCCTGCTATTCACACTTATTCAGATGTGGGAGCTCACTATTACAAACCCCATCTTCTGTCATTGGACTAAGCCAGTGGAGGGTAATTGCCACTTGAAGAGGTGCACCAGTATTTCTAAAGGAAAGGTAGTTTTTAGCCAAATGAGCTTTCCTAGTGTAAACTTCATTTCCTCTTCTTTTTAACTATCAGTGGATCAAAAGTAAAGCCGTTTCCAGGTCAGCTTAAACTTCAAGTTATTACATGTTCAAAAGAGACTTTAAGATTAGGCTGATTTACTGGCAGAATATCATCCTAACTTAAGAAAAAAAATTGCATTTATTGTTCCTTATAACAGCTGGGGCCATCAACCTTGTAAACCTTGTGACTGTGCTCTTATTAAACATGAGCGTCAATTTCACATAGTGTTGCACGCTGTCAAATATTTGATTCTCTGGCCTTTATTTCTCCTTGCAAACAGTACATCAACTTTTCACAAGACACAACAGATGAACCGTTCAATATATTTCATTCATCCATCTGAGCAACAGCCAATAGAAAGTGTTTGGGAATGGGCAGAACCTTTCAAAAGCACATCCAGCAGGTGATTGGATGATCAATATGTCAATCACATTTATTAGGGGCCATTCGAATAATGTAACTGAGCACTACTTCTGAATTGCGAAGAGTAAAATGTAAGCCACTTTGTGGAATAAATTCTCTCCAGTGGAGCAAAAATGTCATTTTCTATCAAGAAATACTTTAAGTGTTGTATTTCTTTTTTATTTTATATAGAAATGAAGCTGAAGCTGTTAGCATTCATGCTAATCTCTGTGCGTGCAGTCACTTCCTGCTGTTGTCTCGCTTGTAGATCTCCCACCTCTTCCTGCTTTAAAGGACTCTGATTGGGCCATGTCGCTTTGGGACATGTATAATTGTTGTAGATTGGAGCATGAAAAGATGGATCTGTCTGATTACAGGTGTTGAATGAGGTGGATCCAACTGCACAACAGGATTACTTTAACTGTACAGGAGGAGAAACTGCTTTGTTTGGGTGAGTAGTGGAGTCAAAAGCTTGTAGATACACAGCTGTCTGTGGCCTCAGCAAAGATTCTCCCCTAGTGTTGAGATAAAGTGATTAACAAGCTCTGCTGGGTGAGAAAAGTCAAAGAGGGCGAGGAAAACTCTTCTAGCATGACTTTAATTTTCCTCTGTTCAGCTCCTTGCATTGTGAGTGACAAAGAGGAAATCAAAACAGGTCATCAAGACAAAAATGTTGTGCTCCCTTGCTCAGTTTTCGCTTGCAGGCAGTCAGAACATTCGCATATGATTCAGTGCATCAGTCTGGTTTTATTGTTGAGGTTTTCTGGCATCGTGTTAAGTTAGGACAGGATGTCAACTAGATTTCACTTTTGTCATCAAGCAGACCAATCCCACAAAGCTTTCTGCTGACTTTTGCTTCCTTTGAGATGTGGTTTAGTTGTGCAGAGCATGAGGAGCAACATCAGGATTGTAACCACTGGCAGCATGTGACAAGATTAGCTTGTATGGTGCTACAGTAGGAGTTTTATTTGAACTGGGCACCATTCCCACATTAACAGAAGAGCAGTGTATACAGGATTTATTTATGGAGTCTTTTCCACATTTCAACAGTGAAAAGAAAAATCTGATGTATAGAATTTTTTTCAGTATTTGAAAATTTGCAGTTTTGCGTAAAACATTATCTTCCTTACACTGAAAAAGGATCTGTACCTGAATTTATGATATCTTATCACAAACAGACCACACAGACAATCTGGATCCCTTAAAAAAGGCCTGGACAGAAGATCTGGGAGTGAACATCACAGACATCCAATGGGCAAAAGCATAATTATCTTCCTGTCAGAAGCCAGTGTTAATTTTGACAGCACTTTTTGATTTAGTTAAGTTATAGTCTTTTGCCTAAAATATCTTTTAGTTTTCTAAATTGTTCTAATTTTAGTCTAGTTTTAGTTGATGAAATGTACTGTAAATTTATTCGACTAAAGTATGAAGTGTAAAGTATAAGGCATTTTTTATGTTTCCTTAAATTTCTGAAGTCATGTTTTACACTTGGATAAAATGACACATCTAATAACCCTTTATTGAATGCTAGTAAAGTTTGAATGTATAAATTAACAGAAACAAATTGAACTTTTGTGTGAAATGCAGTCACCTTTATTTAGGCTACCTGGCAGAGCATCTCAGTTACAATACCAGAACTGACAACAAACAGTGAACCTGCTCTACATGAATATATCAATTCATAAAGAGAGGAGCTCTGATTGGATCGCTCCCCAACTTATCCCACCACCACAAAGCTAAAGCAGCTGTGATTGGATGTCCCTCTTTACTCATCCAACCCATATACCCACATAACTCATATATTCCTAACTTGTCCCTACTTTCTACATGATGAAATTAGGTCTGATTGGATTAAGTCTCTGTCAAACATTTTGTCTAGTTTTTATTTGTTGTTGAAAATGTCAGTTAATTTGGTTTTAGTTTTTGTCCATGTGCACTTGTTTTTATTAGTTACTGTCTAGTTTTCGTCGGGGAAAAAAGGTTGTCGATGAAAACTATGACGAAAATAATTAGTCAACAAAATTAACACTGTCAGAAGCTTCACCCTTGATATCAGGGAGCAGTATACGCCTCAGCTCTCTCATGTGTCCTGTGTGTCCTCTAGAAACACTCCCCCAAGCATTGACTATAATAAATGATAAAAGGGTATTATAAGTCACCTTTAACAGTGCAGCACCTACACACAGCCCGAGTCTGTCATCAATAATAATGTGATAAACACTGACAATCATAAGTTTTACAGAATATGGCTTTTAACAAAAACAGTTTTGCTGGTTTGTCCTGGTGGAGCCAGCTTTAGGTGATCTAACAGGGTAGATTTGAAAGGCTAAAAAAAACCCAAAGAAACATACAGTGCAGTGAAAGTGTCATAAACACACATATATTTCATGACAAGACATCTAGTTGTGTCTTCTGATTATTCTGGTACCAAAAAAAAAATCTATATCCCCCCCAAAATGTCTTGGTTTTGTCAACAATGAATATGAAAATCAGTTTCATTGTAACACTTTTTTGAATTAACTTTTATTGCACATCTACTCTCTATATCCAAAATTTGTGTGTCAGTTAGTAATGATATCAGTAATGCTTCAGCTGGATTTGAAAGCAGGAGTTGTGAACTTAGACACTTGTAGCTGTGTGACAGAAGCTGTCACAGAGCTGTCAGGCTGAGAAGTGACTATGTCATTTCTGTAGAGCTCCAGGAGGCGGACACATTTCTTAATTTAGTACAGAGCAGTCAAAATACAGCATTCATGGCATAGATGGATTTGAAAAATGAAATGAGGACGTATACACAAAAATAGTTATCACCACCCTAAATGTCTGTTTTGTGATACATGATTGTTTGAACAACAACAGACTCATTCTTTTGGGGTTTTAAAATTCTTCTACAGTGCAGAATCATAAACTTTACTCCCTTACTGATAATTCAGGTGCAGTGAGAGCGGTGAAAACAGATATTAACTGAGGATGTCATAGTGTTTTTAGGCTTTAGCCGAACTTAAAGCAACCCTTGCCTCTGGAGTTTGGTCCCTGGGTTCGGTACGTTTGCGTTGGTGTGAATGCAACGTCCACACTTCGGTGCACAACAAATCAGCCGGTCTGAGACCTCTCTGAAGGGGTGGTTTTGATCCACTCCATCCCCCTTAAATTTGGTGTGGTCCCTCTGGGGTGAAAGCAACCGAAACAAATTGATGCTTTGTGGGTGTTGGGAGCATTGAATTGTGGGTAAAACTACTCATTTCTGGGATGTGATCAGCTGAACAATGTCATGTTAAAGGAACAACATTTTTCTTGTTTTCATGCCTTGCCTCACTCCCGAGTCCATGACCAGCAGATAGACACCATTCTTTTGACTGTGCGTCCAGTAACGAATAAAAGACGGACAAAGATCGCCAACCGCTAGCTTAGCTTAGCTCAAACGCCGGGAGTATATGGGTAGTGCTTTAGCCTGTTTCTGGTTACAGAAATCAGATTAACTCTAGACGGTCCTGTGTGCTTAATGTATTTTTTATTGACCATGTGATGTTACGTTATCTATTTTGGACTAAGATTAGCATTTTATACAATTTTTGAAAGAAATACTTACAAAACTGAGCCGCAGGTTGCATGCATCACCCTAGATGATTGTGACTAAGGTAAGGTTTGGTTTGTTAACATGCTTAGAAGCACAGCCGCGGTGGTTTGCGCATGTGCTCATCCAGTTGCCACATTTAACTTTGTAACCTCACATTTTCTTCATGTCATGCAGGCCTAATGTACTGTTTATGTATGTATATATGTATGTGTTTGTGTATGTATGAATGTATGTTTATATGTGTAACTATATATTTTTATTATTATTACTTGTATCTTTTTGATGTTATTTTATCACTATTATGTTAATTGTTTTTAGCTTTATTTAATTATTATTGTTATTATTTTATTATTATTTGTTTTTTATTGAGTGATTCTATTTTGATTTTAGTTTATTTATTTATCTGTCAATATTATTATTATTATTATTATTATTATTATTAGTTTATTTTTAGAAGCTTTTATATTATTATATTCCTTTTAATATTACTCTATAATGTAAATATATGTGTGTAGTGTTATAAAGTCACAGATGCATGCTATTTATTTTTGTTTTGCTATACACCGTAACCAATTCTTTGTAAACTCAACAGTATTATAGCAGTTAATGTAGACATTAGCATGATCTTTCTATCCATTGTTGATACATCTATAATAACTATCTCTAGCTCCACATGGACATGAGATCCCTCTTGAAAATGAGGTGTCACATCTCAAGAGGTCTACCATTAATACATTTATACTTAACGGAGACAAATATGGTAGGGATGCACTTGTGGTCTAGGCACCCATGAGTTCGTCACTACCATATTTTCTTATTTTCAGTAAGACTTTCATTGATTATACTTCTATAAAATTATCACCACAACCACACAGACATGAGGACCCTCCTCTAATAAATTTGTTTCCAGCAGAAACAAATTTGACGACGACAGGTCTATGATTGGTCCATTGATCTGTCACTAGCTTTAGTTCTTACTTTAGTCCACTTGTCTCCACTTACCTCCCTCCCTTTGCCCACACACCCAACACAGCATCGTGTGGATTTGCTGTTCATCATGAGACTGGGGTCCACATTCAAGATTTCCTGCTGCTTAACAGGTTTTTTCTTGCTGCCATGATGGAGGGATTCATGATTGGCTATATGGATTCATGTTGGGTGTTGGATGTATATATTTGTATATATATGTATATGTGTATTTTTATATGTATATATGTATCTATGCATATATGTGTATCCATAATATGAAGAGCTTTGTGCTCTATTGTAAAGTGTCTTGAGATAACACTTGTTATGAATTGGCGCTATACAAATAAAGATTGATTGATTGATTGATTGATATTTTACCATAATATCTAGCTACCTACAATAAAACTGATTTTTGTAAACTTAACAGTATTTTACCATAATGCTTACATTAATTTACTGTAAAAACCTATACAGTAAATTACTGTAAATTGCAAAATATTGTGGAAAACACACTGATTTCAGTAAAATTACCAGCATTTTACCAAAAAATCTACAGTTACAGACTGTAAAATGTCCATACAGTAACTTACTGAAAAGGGCAATGGATCAAGAAAAGATTTTTTTCAGTAAATGTTTCACATTTTTGGGAGAAACAAATGTTTGAGCAAATGTGTGTTATTGGATAAAAAATATTATTGTTTTTTTTATTTGTCTGTACTGTTTTTTTTTGTTTTTTTTTTGTTACATCAGTATATAGATAGAGATACAGTAATATAAACCAAAATACAACAAGTTCACTGTAATTTAAAATGCATTTAAAAAGTTGTAGAGTAACAAACAGTTATGATGCTGTAAGTGAAAAACAGTAATTATGCTGTTAATTGAAAGACAGTACCTTGAATACCTTGATACCTTGAGTTAAAGTACAGTGGTAACATTTTTTTTAGAAAACACAGCAGTAATGCTGAAGATGAAAATAGAGCAATGCCACTGTTTGGACATTCACAGTAACTTACTGGCATCTTCTGTAACATTTGCAACAACCTTTTAGAGTGTATTGTCTGGTCATTGGGAGAGGTATTGTTTGTTTTGCTCAAACTTCAAAATTTCAATAAAATGTGTTATTAATAAAAAGATGTTTGGGGCCCATTTACAGACCCTCTTAGGGGCCTGTTGTGTCTGTGGGTGAGCCTGCTGACAGATGAGTGTTGATACAGTGCTACTCAAGAAAGAAAAGCTGTTAACATTTTTATATTTTCCCCAATTGACCTGACACTACCTTGCCTCAAAGGACAGCCTAAAAGTGTTTGAGCTGATGCATCACAGCGTATCAGACAGAGCAAGCATACTCTTCATGTTTCAAACTTCTATCTTTCCTCCGTCTGGGCAACAACGTGCATAATTCACCACGGGGCAGAAAGACAAGGAATGAAGCCTGCCACCTCTCGGTGCTGCTTCAGCTTCATGATGGCTGTCTTGCGTGCCTAAAGATACTTTATCTGTCAAGCGCCATAAATCAACGGCGTGAGGATGTGGCTGCGCTTTAATGTACAGTCTGCTGTCAAGGTGAGATGAAGAACTATGGCGGGAAATACCGCTGGAATAACAAAGCAGAAGGAGAGCACGAAAGGAGAGGGGTAGATGGTGAGGGAAGACAGTGAAGAATCACCAAAGAGCAGAAATGAGAGAGGGAGGCCTTTGAACGGAGGGGAGGGAGGTTAAAATGAAAAGTGTGAAGTGGTTGTGACGTGCGGGTGAGAGGGAAGGTGAAAATAGGAGAGGGGAAGAGAGGGTAAAAGAGGATTCACGGGTTTCTCGTGAAGGTTTCCATACCAGAATGGAGGAAATGAGGAAAAAGCCACAAGTTAATAAGCACAGGAAGGAGGGGGAGAGGGCTGGGATATGAATAGTACACGTGGGAGAGGAAGGAGGGAGGCGTAGTGGCTGTCTCCCTGAAGCAGGCCAGTGTGTGAGCGTGGCAGACTCAGTTACCCCGGGGCTTCCTTTACTCTCATGCCTCCCCAGAGAAGTAATTAACAAAGAAATTATGGCAGAACAATTCAGCCAAAGGCTCTGGGTGTCTCTGACGCCGTTTAAGTGTGCTAATCACTTCTTCCATAACAGTACAGTACAAGAGAGAGAGAGAGAGAGAGAGAGATGCAGAGGTGGTTTTATCAGGCAAAGGTAGGTCCTGTGCTCAAATGGACTCAAGGATACACCCAATGGCCACTCCATTAGATACACCTTCTACTTGGGGTGTTGGTGGAGCAGTATGATAATTGGTAATCCAAAGGTTGCAGGTTTGAGATCAACTCCGGCCGTCACATGGCGATGTGTCCTTGGGCAAGACACTTAACTCCAACTTCTGCGTCAGTGGTGCGTAAATGGGTATGAAAGAGCGTGAATGTGTTAGTTAATACTGATGGACAGCTGACATAGAAACTCCAATCATCAGTGAGTGAATGAATTTGAATGCAAATGGGTGTAAATGTGACCTGTGAGGCTAGAAAAGCACTTTGGTCTTTGGGGCTTAGACTCAACGAAAATGCTAGAAAACATTCCTCACCGATTCTGCTCCATATTGGCATGGTTGAACCACACAGTTGCTGCAGACTTGTTGGCACATCAAGAAGCAAATTTCCCTTCCAGCACAACCCAAAGGTGCTGTATTTGATAGAGATCTGGTGACTGCAGAGGCCACTGGAGTAGTCTGAACTCATTGTCCTGTTTAAGAAACTAGTTTGAGATGACAATTTGTTCTTGGGGAAGAAGCTACTAGAAGATGTATACTGAATACATCTTCTAGTAGCTGTGACGTGCTCCCATCACCAGCCATTTGGAACTGAAGAAGCTTCTTGGATGAGAAGTGCAACGTCTTCTCACAGACGAATCTCTTTAATTATTCGTGGTCGTTTGAATTATTGTTTCCTTTCTATCAGCTTGAACCTGTCTGGTCATGTTCTTCTGACCCCTGACATTTTTTTTCCTTTGCAAATCCTCTGTGTTTTAGAGTGAAACCAAAGGAGATCAGTAGCCTCTGAGATGGCACCAACATCCAAAGTCACTGAGATCCCCTTCTACCTCATCCTGATGCTCTGTTTAAACTTCAATAGGTCATCTTGGCCTTGTCAACCTGCTTAAGAGCTGTTGTTGCTGCAATGTGATTGGCTGATTAGGCATTTTCTTTATTAAATATCGTAACAGTTGATCAGTAAGTGCTGATTAAATAAAATCCTTCATTAACTTCGTCACAGTGAGTCACTGAAAAAGCTAAACTTAATGGGCTGACAGAATATTCTCATGTCTTTTGAATGTTATTCTGTCACATTAATGAAGACTCTCTGATGATAATTGCCTTGATTTGTTGAAATTAGCTATAAATAAAACCCAAACTCTGATGCATTTAAAGGCCCGTAATAACGAAGCTACGTCAGAAATACTGATGCTCATTTCCACATGAAAAACAGGGGAGAATGAATTCAGGCTAAAACGGTACAATCAATGACTGCAGTGCATTTTCAAACAAACAGAGGTCCTTATCAGCTACCTACAGCTCTGCCAAGTGCTGAATTGATTTGGATGAATTGACTTGGTAGGCCTGTGCTGCTTTAATAAGGGAGCCTCTGCTCAGATGAAGGCGGCGGCGCTTTCTTCTCCTCTTGGATTTATCTGTGGCCTCTGGCACTGTCTGCTGTCAGAGAGAATGATTTTATACACAATCTGGAAATTGACTTTTACCACACCTAGGTAAGGTGTCACACAGACAGGTAAAAAGACTCCCTTCGTGTTACTAAAACTGAATGCGGCTCACACACAGAGCCGGGGAGAGGGAATACAACGGCATACAACACAGTGACACAAATACCTCACAGCTGCCTCCCTCGATTACAACTTCAACGCACAACCCGAGGAAGCAGCTCGCAGCCCACCAACCCCTCACCCCATCCTCCTCTAGAACAAACTTCTGCATTCTAATTAAACCCAATCGAACCAGAGAACATCTAACATTTACACTAAACGAAGCTCTATAAATAAAACACAGCTCTTCTAATTTAGGCGCTCAGGCATGAAAGGCTCTGCTGCAGCGCCTGAACTCTTCCCCACCTTGCCGGGAGAAACAAACAAATTAGCCAGCTTATATTAAAGTGTGCCTGCTGAGCACGACAGGTAGCTATTTTCAGGGAGAAGCTTTGTCTCACATCTGAAGCCGGAGATGGCATCGCTCAAAGAAGTGGAGCACATTTTTTTGACTTTTGGAGTTCTGAGTGTGCTCGCGTAATCCTCTGAAGAAGTTCAGATTCCCAGGTTTGAAAATGAAGTTTTTTTTTTTCATATAAATGCCACCTACCGCTTGAATTATTGTCTTAGTGATGACATTTTAAAATGCTCCTGAGGTACACAAGTGCTGTTGCCTGTTAGCAAGAGGGCTGCTCCACCAGGGACTCTCTGTAGGGAGTTTACAGGTACTTCCTGTGCACAGGTCAGGTCAGGTTTGTGAGCTCATGCTGGGTGGGCACTTCACCATTCTATATCTCTGAAGACTAGTCTGCACCAACAGCAACATGAACTCTACTACATTTTTAGGTGGCAAGTGTAATAAAGTTCAGAGGGTGCTGCTTTGGTGGAGTGGTAAGCAACCAGGGATGACCCTTATACCTGCTTCTGCTGGTCCAGGTTCAAATCCAGCCTGAGGCCAGTTTGCAGTATGTCTTCCCCTACTCTCTCTCGCCCTCCTTCACAAGCTTATCCACTGTCTCTCTCCTGTCAATAAAGACCTAAAATCTCTTCCATTAACACAGTATTCTGTTGTTTTATTATTTTGCCTTTGCCAATTTACCTGAAATTTATAGATTCAAGCAGCTATGGGTGAAGACAATACATAAGATGTTTATGTGTGTATATCTAGAATTAGTCAACGTACTTCTTTCATTGACTGTTAACTTCATTGTCATTTATGTATCTAGAATTTCTTCTTATCCCCCATTTAATTAACTTATTTTATATGCTTTTGGTTCACCCTATTCCTCATCCACCAGCAATTCTATTGCCACTCCCTAATTAGTATCAGATCATGGTGATTAAGTATTGGATCCTCTGCTATGCTGGAATGTCTGTTGTCTGTGTGCATTGTCTTTTCTCTCTCTAAAATCTAACGAGCTGGCCTTACTTAAAAAAAATTTTGGAAACCGATTGCCTTAAAAAAGTTGAGTAAATATGATTAATAGTCTTAGATTACATTTACTTTATATTTACTCGTTTTGTGTACTCGGAACCCCGTTGTAAGTTATTTCAGCTTCCTATGTTAGTTATCCACCAGTAACAACTCACACATTCGCACCCTTTCATGCCCTTTTGCACCCCACTGACGTAGCAGTGGGAGCAACTTGGGGTTAAGTGCCTTGCTCAAGAACTTATCACCATTTGTTGCCCAGAGCTGGGCTCAAACTTGCAACCTCCTGATTACTGACTTAGCGCACTATCCAACTGAGCCACCGACAACTCACATACAAGTAAGCACAACAAAGGATGCTTAGTAGTTCAAAAAAATTGGCTTTTCACTTCCATTTTGGCTTAATGTCGCCATGTTGCAGCTTAATGCAGATGCGTCAAATAACTCACCTTGAGACTAAGAGAAATTCTGCATCCTCCAACATCGAACAACATCGAGTAGTCTCCCGCCTGGCTTTACTGCACATGTGCAATCCTGAACTCAGTGTTCAATCACCATGACAAAAAGTTTCACGTCCAGCTTACATACAGGAATTAAGTTGTACAATTTTCTCAAGCTAAATGAGTTCCTTACTCATATTGACTGAGTTGAATCAAGATTAAGATTTAAGTAAAGTGCACAAATGTAATTTAAGGAAGAATAGTTATTACATTATTTTTTAAATTTTTATTTTGTTTTTCTTCTTCTCCCATTTAATTGTTTTAAACACTTACTTGTCAGTTTTTTTCCCTTTCTTTTCTTGCCATGTTTTGTAAATCTCACCTTGTCCCACAAATCAAGCATTAAAAAAGTATGAAAAATGAAATGACCAAAAATAATCTTAAAAACAAAAAGTAGGATAAACTTTAAAAGTGTAAGGATGCAAACCCTACGCCAGAGGATCCAGAGGGAATAGATACAAACCCTTTCAGTTGCATTAACTGTCATAACCAGCAGCAGTACCCAGGAAGTCAGCTTGCATCTTCCCAGCTGCCAAACCAACTTCCAAGTATGTTTCATCCTGGACTTGAACCGGACCCTCTCCGATCCCCAGCCCAAGACCTTAAAGACTGAGCTACACTGGCTCCTGTGCACAGGCCAGCAGACATGACATGTCCTGGCCTTGCAATGATTACAGGGCCTTCCTCAGATGTTGTTTAATAATGTCAATGTGGAGGACATGCCGGTGGCTTTGGGGTTGATTTACATTCCCCATTCATAGGCTGTTACCCTTGATGTAGCTGGTCAGGTTAAAATGTGCCCAGTTGTCTCTTTGCCCCACGTCATGCTACACTTCTTCTCCCAAACTTTCAACTCCGTCCACTGTCCTGTTGCTCAAACAACGAGATAAAAAGTCTCAAATTAAAAAATATGCAAAAAAGACTATCAACATGTGGTGCTGGATAAGTAGCATCAGTGCTGGGGACATTTAACGTTTCGGCAGCTTAAGAGCTGACCAAAAACTTGTGATCCTGGTAAGGCTGAACACAAAAAACCATAATTGTGCCAACTGTCAAAGTCAATGGTGCCATCTGAAGTTTTAACTAGAAAGCACTGGGAGAGCGCAAACCTCCACCAAGGTAGCTCACATATTGCTGTTACATCTATAAGCAATAGTTTCCATGATAAAGTTACCATCATAATATGATTCCTTGACCCTGAAAACCCACACCTCACACTCAGAATCATGTTGATATCATTATCAATTAGACAGTTATTAAGCAAAAAATGATTGTCTGCTAAAAGTGGTTATCTGGATCACCACCAAAATCTAATCATTTTTTAGATGGACCATTATCAACATCTCCTGAAATTGTCAGCAAAATCGGCCAGTAGTTTTTGCGTAATCCTGCTAACAGACAAACATATGCCGGCAAAAACATAACCTCCTTGGCGGTGGTAAATATCACAAAATAAGGATTTACACTTAAAAACAGGCAACAACAAAAAGAAAACTTTTTTTGTGCTCATCAGAAATGGTGAGTATTTTAGGTTTAATATAATAAAAACTCATGGTCTAAATTTGGGATTGACAATGTCTTCACTATCCTTTATGGGCCCTGCCATGACTCTGGGTCCCAGAAAGGTTTCCCCTTTACCCCCTTAAGCCACAAACATCCTCATTAAGTCAACTGCTGACTCTAAAATTTGCCTTTTGACTGTTTCATACTGGATGCATGTTACTTGGGTGACAGCAGCTGTGCCTTGCAATTCTTCATTCTGGCGAGAATGTTGTCATGTCAGAGCTTCCAGACTGCCAGCGTGGGTGTCACCGTGCCGAAAATGTTCAGAATTGGAGGCTCCAGGAGCTGAGACACATGCCTCAGCCAAAACAGGTAGGAAGAGGAAAAATAGAGAGCCATATTTGGCTTGTTTCAGCTGATATGTGTGTCCATGGTGGTAGAGTATGTCACAGACAAGACAGAGACAGTTCTTTAAGCTCGGCTGGCCCTTTCTGTGGAGAAACTCTCTCTTGCACATAGAAAATGGTTTTATTCTGTAGCCAGTCATTTGAGAAATCAGGTCATTGGTGGGGAGTTTTATTTTGGCTCTGTCATATCTTTCTTTTGAGGCTTTTCATTGGCGGCAAGGCAGGCAAAACAAGGCACACACACTCCACATATGAAAGCCCCTGCATGGCAACCTAAAGCAGCCAAGCACATCCAGTGTGGAACTGTCATTAGATGTAAGTGTTTGTAAATGATTGTCCATCTCTGTATGTCAGCCATGTGATTATCCAGCAACTAGCTAAAGGGTTTACCCCACCTTATCCAATGTCAGCAGGCATAGACTTCAGCTCCGCCCCCCCAAGCAATAGATAAATGGTAGAAAGTAACTAATGGATGATAATTCAGCCAATCCTCTCTTACTCTGTACTGACCTGCAATTTTGTCTGTCACCAAAACTTTCTTAACCCCGTAAAGCAGATGGATCATATCATTTATTATGTCAGAGCGGTAACGCTTTGTCAGAAAAGGCACGGACCAATTATCATAATTTGAGGAGAAAGAGGTGAAAGAAACTTTAATCAACAAGTTTGAAGAGTAAAACACCACCAATAGTTAATTTAACTCCAATTCAAATTATGTTGGGACTTTGTGAAAACATAAAAAACACAGAATGCAATGACTTACAAATCCCTTTTCAACCTTTAGTCACTCAAATTCACTACAAAGACAAGATAATTAATGTTAAAACTGTAAAATGTTATGTTTTCCTTGCACATATTCACTCATTTTGAATTCAATGCCTGCAACACATGAAAAAAGCTGGGACAGAGGAAACAAAAGACTGGAAAAGTTTAGGAACACTCAAAAACAGCTGTTTGGAACATTCCACAGGTGAAGAAGTTAATGGAAACAGGTGAGTGTCGTGATTGGGTATAAAAAGGAGCATCCCTCAGTCAGTTATTTTCAAGCAAGGGTGGAGTGAGGTTTAGCATTTATGAACAACTACTTGAGCAAATAGCAATATGGTAGCACTTTTTAATTTAGTTTTAGCTATAGTCTTTTGCCTAAAATATCTTTTAGTTTTACTCATGATTTAGTCATCTAAATCGTTATAATTTTAGTCTAGTTTTAGTTGATGAAATTTCACATTTTAGTTGATAAAATCTGTAAATTTATTCGACTAAAATATGAAGTGGAAAGTGTAAGGCATGTTTTATGTTTCCTTGAATTCCTGAAGTCATGTTTTACACTTGGATAAAATGAAACATCTAATAACCCTTTACTGAATGCTGTTAAAGTTTGAATGTATAAATGAACAGAAACAAATTGAACTTTTGTGTGAAATGCAGTCACCTTTATTTAGGCTACCTGGCAGAGCATCTCAGTTACAATATCAGAACTGACAACAAACAGTGAACCTGCTCTACATGAATATATCAATTCATAAAGAGAGAAGCTCTGATTGTTTCGTTCCCCAACTTATCCCACCACCATGAAGCTAAGACAGCTGTGATTGGATGTCCCTCTTAACTCATCCAACCTTTCCACACAACCAAAGCAGCTGTGATTGGATATATTCCTAACTTGTCCCTACTGATTGGATTAAGTCTCTGTCAAACATTTTAGTCTAGTTTTTATTTGTTGATGAAAATGTCAGTTAATTTAGTTTAAGTTTTTGTCCATGTGCACTTGTTTTTATTAGTTACTGTCTAGTAAAAAAATTGTTGTTGACGAAAAATATGATGAAAATAATTAGTCACTGAACTATCCAAAGAATCCAGAAAAATCTATGCACAATAATGACAAAGCCTAAAACCAACAGCTCGCACTGCATTAAAAACAACATCATTCTGTACAGGATATCACCACGTGGGCTCAGGAATACTTCAGAAAACCACTGTCAGTTAACTCAGTTCCCCCTGCATCTACTAATGAGAGTTCAAACTCTGCCATGCAAAGCCAAAGCCCTATATCAACAACATCCAGAAATGCTGCCAGCTTCTCTGACCCTGAGCTCATCTGAGATGGACTGAGGCAAAGTGGAAAAGTCTGCTATGGTCTGATGAGTCCACATTTAAAATTGTTTTTCTAAGTGACGTCTTTTTAAGGGACGTCTCTGCTTTTTTCTGCAAAACAATGACTTCATAGTAAAGAGTGCAGGTAGAAGACTGGCCCGCCTGCAGTCCAGACCTGTCCCCCACTCAAATTGTGAGGAGCATTATGAAGCAGAAAAAACAACAACTGAGACCCCAGGTAGGAATTCCACCTACAAAGCTTCAACAGTTAGTGTCTTCAGTTCCTAAATGCAGCATTACTTTACTGAAAAGAGATATAAACTATCATTGAATCACCTTCAGATGGCTCAACTAAACACTGTGGTGGTCATTGGGAAAAAATAACAATAAAAAACAACTGTGGAAAAGATGAGTCCTTTTGGATCTAACTTATTATGCAGTGGATCTTTGTGTGTTTTAATGGGTGGGAGGGCAGCCATTTTTCTTTCCTTGAATAAAAACGAGACAAAAGAAACACCCTGATCCATCTAATCTTGTGGTGTGACTGACACATTGTTCACACAACAAAATCCCAGTTTTTCATGGCTTTTATGATCACATCTCAGGTTTCTATTTGTGTGTATGTACTAAATATGTGTGGGAGGGAATGTTTTCCCCCCAGGCCCCCCCCAGAGACTTCTGGAGTGTGAAATGGCTGAATGCAGTCTGGCACAAACAGTCACTGTGACACATAAATGAGGTGTCACACATGCACGGAGAGACACATGAACGCCGAAACATGCCCAAGGATTGGCTCCTCATGTTCCAGACGTTGTTAAGAATTGATATGAAGCCCCTTTCTTTGTGTGAAATCTCCAAAACAAAAACACGGTTTTACAGCTTAACAAACAAAACCTGTATCAAACACATCTAAAACAAGCTAAGCTTTTTCTGTAGGTAAATTTACAAGATCTATTTGAAGCCATTTTTGCCTGTTATTGCTGATCTACTCCCCAGATGTTAACAAGCCCAATAAATGGACAGCACCTCTTAGAAACAAGTATTTTTGTAGTATTTTAACCATAAAAATGTTTAAAAACCGATCTGGTACTGGTAAATCAGCTGTTTGACCATAGTGCAAGAAAATGTAAGCTCAGCCATTATTATGTCTCAAGGCATACACACTTATGTCAAGAGGATGTGATAATTAGTGCTGTCAGGAGATTAAAAAAATGAGAGATAAATTAATTATGATCTGTAATTAATTGATCTAATTAATGTCTTTTTTAATCTCACTTAAAAAATGCTGAAAAAGCCCTCAACTTGAGGTATTTTCATTTAAATTCATTAGATTATTGTGGCAGATCAAAAAATTGTTCTCCAACCCCCAAAAACTCAAGCACAAGAAGCCAAATGCACAAAAACTCTCCAACTTTAACGGCCCAATCAGGGGACAGAGGCGGGAGCTGCAGATGTGATGACAACAGGAATTGACTGCATGTTTGAAAACAACAGTGGCGTGTAAAAGCGATCTCCGTGGATGCAGCAAGATCTGCAGTTTGATCAAAAGTGGACTTGATTTCTCCTTTAGAAGAGGAGCAAAGAAAGTCACTTCAAGCTTTCTCACGGGAAATCATGTTTTGGTCTTCTCCCGACCGGGTATCACCGCTGGGAGGGTGCGGAAATGCTGTGTGAACGATGCCGGGTTGGAGTCATGGTTACCCTACGATACAAAATATGCTCTATTCAGAAGTTTACCGGGAGAACTTGGTGGGGAGTGTCTTTAATGAGATTCATGTCACATATAAGAGTCAAATGATACATCTGTGTTGTGTAATTTAATGTAAGATAAGATGATGGTCTAAGGACTGAAGTACTCATAGTTTGAGCTAACGGCGAACAACAGGGTCTAGCTGCTACGTCATACTGTGGCTTGAAATGGATTGGTCTGTGAAGACTGTGATGAGCGACCCAATCGTCCAATCACCAGCTGCTCTGGTATTTTAAGGTTCTGCCCCTGAAAATACAGAAACAGTGAAATCAGATTACAAATGAGATCAATGCAATTAAAGAACATAACACGCTAAATATGACTGTAATTAATTAATTGCAATTAACGCGATAATTTGGTACCCCTAGTGATAATTCTGTCAACTTACACTGCAATACAGCTTTGGGGGAGCATGAGGAAGCAGCACTGCAGGGGTTTTACATACACACATGGGCAGAAGAACACACTCATCAACCAACACTCCCCCACCGGGTCTGTGTGCTCCCCTCTTTCCAATGTTACAGCTCCAATACTCTATGAAGACAGGACAGAGGTGGGGTCAACCCATTCTGCCCCTGCAGCTTTTACAGAGAAGACAAAACATCTTAAGGGTGTAAATATAAAACATAAACAGTGTTACAGATGAAGCGGACAATTCAGTCAAAGCCTTGAACAGTGTGAAGGGGAAACCTGTTTGTGTCACCAGTCACTCAGTAACACTATTTTTTATTTATTCATTACTGTAGCTGACAGATTTAGGCTCCAAGCTATTGGTATTGCTTTCATCCTTCCATGTGTGATCAAATGAGTGGTGACAGTTTTGTTATGATCCAAATCACAGCACAAAAAAATACCTGCTATGCTGTCAACACAGTTTACAGCCAAGCTCTGTTAAATGGTAGATTGGATGTCTGCAAAAACCTTATGTTCACTTAATGACTTAAGCAGAAGACAGGGACCTTTTTTGTGCCATGGTTAGCTTTTATATTCAACAATTTAGTCGCGGACAAGCTGTTGCTGGGCAACAACATGTTGTACATAATTTAACTCACCATAATGAAGGATCAAAGGTATCCATGAGGTTGTTTCTAAACCAAAAAAGGTTCATTCACAATGGCTCAGTCTGTTTTAATCAGCTGCTTATGAGTTACATTCAGTAATGTAAAAGACACCATCAGAGTGTGAAAGGAAGTGCTGTAAAAATAGTGTTCAGACGGTGTTGACAGTGTGTCTCATCCATCCGTCATCAGTCCAAGAAGACCTAATACTTTTAATTATTGATGGGTTTTCATCAGTTCATACTTCTAGATCATCTCTCTCCAAATGATAAGTTGTATTGCTCTTATGTGCCTTAAGTGTCCTCCAGTACACACATCACACAGAGACAGACATATTTCAGAGAAACGATAGATAAGTGCACAAGCATGAACTTTAACACTGAGTTTATCTCATGTCTTCCTCCTCTGTTCATTACAGAGGGGACAGGGACATAAAGACTATGTGTGAAGTCAGAAGTGTCAAAATACAAATATGCAAGGATCCAGTCAAACTTTCAAAATAAATAACATTAATTAAGCCAACCAGGAAGTTAGCATGGTGCTGGTTCCCCTGACCTATGAGATCTTCCAAAATGTTCTGGGATCACTGCAGATAATAAGGTAAGTGGCAAAGAAAAATTCATGAAACTCACACTTTTTCAGGATAATCTGCACAGACAAACCCAAACATTAGAAGTTTTTAGACTTCAACTACATCAGCAAGAGTAAAAAGCTTTTAGCAAGTTATTATGGAACTACAAAATGGCAGTTCAACTGAAAAGCAGCTACCATGCTTCCAAATATAACGCCATAATATAACCTCCTCTTTGAGAATTTCCTGTTAATTAAATGACCTGATCAAATGGGTGCCCATGCTTCAGGCTGCAATAGGGTCTCTGGACATTTTAGCAGGTAGCAGTTCTTTAGCAACCATCCTTTTAGAAACACAGTAATGCTGTAAATTCGGAAAAAAAATGCAAAATTAAACATTTATGTTTCATACACGTGTTTATCAATGACTTTCAGGTGTTTAATCCTTTAATAAAATCCCATAGATTGGGGCCTGGGAGCCAGATGTGCTAAGCTGCTAACTCAGATCTACGTGTTAGGCTTCATTCCTGCACTGTTCTATTACACATCATCCTCTGCAACTTAAAGGATGAGTTTGGTTTTTTGACACCTGGACCTTATTTTTAGGATTAAATACGCTCGTAGACTCACCCAGACAATTTTGGTGGAGCTCGGAGCCGTTTTTGAGCAATGTAGATCCATCCGACGGCGTTTTTCTCATGCCGTAGTAGCAGACGGGGCCAGAAATTGAAGCCCCTAAATTAGACATTATCTGCTGCGAAACTCGCTCATTTCAGCTACATTTTATAAATGAATGGCCAGTGTTATCACCATGTCAGCTCAACTTTGTTGTTCTGGTCATCCGGGGCTTTACAAGGACAGGTAACTTTTGGTCACAGACAAGAACATGAGTAGAGCCGCTGTTGTTGCTAGGCTACACGGCTGCACGGCTACTTTTGTGCAACATGGCGGAATATTTATCCGATGTAGAAGTGTCTGACGACGACTTTGAGTATAATGGATGCCCGTATCGTTCTGAGCCAGAATATACCGACGAGGAGCTATTTGAAAGGAGGATGCAGAGGGAAAGAGCCAAACGGCTGGCCAGAGAACAAGCAACCACTGTACATCCACGAATGGGGGCTAACTGGTGGTGGTGTTGTGGATATTGCACGGCAAACACAACAGAGGAGGAGTGCCTTTGCTGCTCAGAGTGGGACTTGAGACCAGAGGAAACACGTATTGATGCCCCCCAAAATACGATTTCTGGCCCCGTCTGCTACTACGGCATGAGAGAAAAATGCCGTCAGATAGATCTAAATTGCTCAAAAACGGCTCCGAGCTCCGCCAAAATTGTCTGGGTGAGTCTACGAGCGTATTTTATCCTAAAAATAAGGTCCAGGTGTCAAAAAACCGAACTTATCCTTTAAAATAGGGTAATGTAATTAATTAATGTTTCTTTATGGTCCAGAACCAGTTTGCAGCCCAGTGGTTGAGGACTCTATATTGAAAAATCTCTGCCAACACTTGGTAGGATGATCTTAAATCTACAGCCTTACCTTTAGCTTTTATGTGGGGTCACAACGATAACTTTGAGTGGGCACATCATTCTTTAGGTCTTTATCTTCACTGACATTTTGGAAATTGAGTTGGTCTCTCAAAAGCCTTGCACTTAATCTTTCTTTGTCTCTAAACTTTTTCAGTATTGCATAACCTCAGGGCTGGGAAACCATTCTGCTCCCTAAAGGGCACAACACTTTGGAAACCTTTGAATGCAATTCCATCGCAAATGTACAACACTATTCAACCCTTAATGCTCGCTTCAGCAAGGGACTGAATAGCTAAATCACAAGTCTCCAAACCATGGCATCTTTTGATTGAAATGGTTGTTTCCAAATGAGAGCGGAGACCAGCTTTCCCTCCATCTGCCTTGTCCATCCATCCTCGTTATAAAAACCCCACCTGCCTCTCTGGCTCCTTACGCCTCAAGACCACTCCACTCCAGAAACCAGCCGGTATTAAGACTGACTCTTCAATCCCAGACGATCGATGCCGTCACTTACCGACCAAGTCACACCACTGATTACAGCGTCCCTCAATTTACAGTGCTGTTGGTGGAAGTGGGGGAGGAGGGAGGGTAAGGGAGGGAGTCGGTAAACTGCGAGATGAGCTGGACTCCCTGCTGGAGCTGACTGGGTATAATAAGGCATTGCTGCCCCAAGGTGTAGATGGTGGCATGCAGTTATTGCTTACAAGGGCCACGAAGAATGTTGTTTAAAGATCATTTTTATCCTGATATAACTCGGAAAATTAACTCACCAGGAGGGCTTCGCAGTCTGCTGCTTTGTCAGAAAGCAGCTGTGAAAGCCAGGGTTGTGCTGGCCCCTGAGAAAGCATGTCGGTCAACGTCCTGCTGGGCTTTAATTATAAACACACACATGCATTCATGCCTGAATGCGCTGCAGCTATTAAAGTGGAAACAGATATTTGTTTCATGGTGTTAAAAAAACAGAAGAGAGAAAGTTTTGTGAAGAGTTCCAGCAGATTTCCAGGTCACACATGGCTCATTACCTGCTGCTGAAAAGCCACTTAAAGAAAATTCAGAGTCATTTTTCCTGCTGGATCACTCAGCACACTTCCTCTGATTTCACATTCAAAGAATAAAGTCGCAGAACTTTTGAGGCAAAAAGGAAGCCATTTCCTGACGGTTCTCATGTTGGATTACAGAGCCGAGATGGTGCCAGAGCTTCAACAGAGCAAAACACAATGCGGCTCATTCTGTGCGCTGTCTGACATGCCTCTGTGAGAACATAAAAAAAAAACATGAGTGGGAAGAAGAAAGGCATTAAAATGAGTGTTTCATTTCTCTCAGTTGTACACGCGTCTCTGTGATTTTTTACACAAACAAAATACGAAGACTGTTGTTAACTCTCCAAAGCTTCCATCTATGTATCTCTGTGCTCCCCTATCTATTCATCTTTTTGCGCTTTATTCTATCTATCCATCAATTTATCCATACATTTAAAGATTTATTGATCCAATTATTATCCATATTCTCAGCATTAAGCCATCATACTAATCGTCATTTATATTTTAATCTAGACATTTTTCATAAGTTCATCTATTGACTTATGTAAGCACCAATGTACCAATCCTCCCTGCTTTCCATCTATCATTTCCAAATATTTATCCATCAGTCCATTAATTAATTTTAACATCCATCTAAATATCCTTCAATTAATTGCCCAAGGATCCAGAAACGCTTTCATACTTCCATGTATACATCTATGCAGTTAGTAAAATAGCTCCCCATACATCCATCAATCCATCTCTCAATTTTCTATTAATCTCACCATCCATTCATTTTTTCTATTTCTTGTCCATGCAACTATCCCCTCTTTCTACCTTCTCCCCATTCATTCGTCCTCCTATGCATTCATCCATCACCTCATTTATCCACCCATTCATTCATTTGTCCATAATTTCTGACACGGAGACAGGAAGGACCCAAATGCGAAACAGTGCTCAGTTTTCAAGAAGCGTTTTATTTTACGAACACAGGAGTTGCAAGTCAGGAGCGGGGATCGAACCCGCGGTCTCTGGATCAGGAGTCGGTGACGCTGTCCTCTCAGCCACGCTGCAGCCACTCACACTTCACAGCCGCACAGAGTCTTAAAGGAGGAGCGTGCTCGGACTCACTGCTCTCTTGAACCAGGAAGTGACGAGGATAGTTGAGGACCAGACGATCACCACAGACCAGTGTTCTCAGGCAGGTACTTGGCGTTGCAAACGGGAAACAGGAACGGGTTTCAGAGATCAGAGGACCCCCACGGATCAGGACTCACAGGCAAACTCGGCGTCAGGAACAGAAGGCGAGGTCGACAACCAGGGATCAGACGAGCGGGTAAGTTCAGGACAGAAACAGGTCGATACCTTGTAATCTAGCCGAGGATCAGGCGATGCAGGCAGAAACAGGAACGGAACAGGTCGGCAACAGGTGATCAATCTGGATAGCAGGTCTGGTGTTCTTTGCATGAGAGCGAAGAGACGTTCTGACACTGAATGAGTGTGGAGCCGGGGTTTAAGTAGGCGGACTGATTGCAGGTGATGAGGTGCAGGTGTGAGCAGGCACGCAGGTGACAGGAGTTGAGCTGATTACGTGAGCGCTGGAGTGAGGCAGGCTGAGACCGAGACTGATGCTGTGACAAATTTCTCCATGAATCTTATCATTTCTATTTCTATTTATTTTCCATTTCCATCCATCCAAACATCCATTTATCATTCACATTTCCAGTCACCCATCTATGGATCCATTAATTCATATGCCCACTATCCATCCATCCAAGGTTCCATCCATCCATGGACCTATCAAACCGTCCATGATAGGACGGTCTATCCATTTATCCATCAGCCCATCCATTCACTTTAATACCATTCAATCTATCTATCTATCTATCTATCTATCCAATCACTTTTATACCATTGTAGTTCGAACTTCCATCCATCCATCCATCAATAAATCTATACATCCATTCATCCATTCCTCAACTACCCTTTAAACCAGAGGTCCCTCACAAAAAGGAAATGGATCTGTACTGAGCTGTAGAGAAAGAAAAATAATTTATTTAATTACTGTTTTTTTGAATAATGAAGACCAATGGTTGTTTTATTTTGGAGAGGAGGTCAGATCCTTGCATAGACACTTGTGTAGTTTGACTGCACAGACTTTGAAATAAACAACTAGAGATAAGCTTGTAGGCAAAACCCTGTGTTTGTGCACTCTTCCACTTTGGTAGCTGTAAATATATTCGGTTCTGCATGATTAGCATAACCGAACAGTCAAAGCACAAGAGGGCTTACTTTCCTGTTAACGAAAGGTTCAGTTCAGAAGTGCGAACTAGTAAAATACCCATCAGTAATCAAAAGAAACAACAGATCAGCTCAGTCTGATGACTGATAAATAAAACACACAGCAACAGCCAACAGCACTGAATGCATACAGTTTTTTCTGCATTTTCCAAATGGTGTAGGGGTTAAATTAGTAACTGTGTCAACAGGTGCAAACAGGTCATGAATCTCACTTCATTTAGGGTTTAGGAACAAGCCCATGGCTCTGTCTCGGATCCTGCATCTCTTTATCTCCTTGCCCTGTTTCACATGTATCCATCCATCCACTCCTCATGCCCTCATACACTCTGTTGTCAGAGCTGATCTTTCTTGGCCATCTTAATGAGTTCCATTGGAGCTCATTTGAGGCTGTGATTAGATTTCTGTTAATAAGTGCTGTGTGGTCTCTGCAGGTTGTTATCCTGAGGTTGGCCCCCGCTCAGTGTGTGGGTTCTTTCAGTGCGTTAATGCTGGCTCTGGTGTGCTTCCTCAGGATAAAAGGGAGCCGAATCAAAACCTGCCCAAAAGCCAATTTCACTCCCTGGCTTATCGCTCCATGTAAATGAACATGTTGTGTTTGAAGGTGTGTGAGATAGTGTGATGTGACTGCAAGCTACCTGCTGACAGATATGGGACATCTGGCATCTTCTTGGTGTTAGTTATACAGCAGTGCTGATTAAAATTTTACAATACCTCCATCGAATGAATAAATAAAAGTTTAACATACTCTTCCCTTGGCAGCAGATACTATACATAAAACTAATTTTAATCACCGTTAGTCGTTACAAACGTTGACCACAAAAATAAATACATTACTTTCTCAAGCATGATTGATCTGGATACCGGGGCTACACAGCACTGGCTTTACATTGCTGTGCTCTAATGTTTATTGTAGCTGCATAGGCATAATTCCACTGGAGCCGACGGAAGTCTGAAAAAACACCTGGCTCAAGTAATGTCTCCCATTGGGGGATAGTGACATATCCACTAATGAAATCACAAGAGAAAATGTTTTTGTGTAAATTATTTTTGGAAAATGAAGCCAGGATGGGAGGAAGAGGAGAGATATTCCTTGTGACAGGGGTTTGTAGAAAGACTATGGGCTTGCTTTTATTTTTTTCATAAAATCATTGAAGAGTGCATTTTGCAGAATATAAGGCATTTAAATAGTGTATGAGGTGCTATGTAAGGGTTAAAATAGTCTAAAGCTAAAGGTTTTATCAGTATCTTAGTTTTCCGGAACTATTCATTGGGAGTAAACATCCAACTTAATATCATTATAAAGTTATTAAAAGTCAAAATGCCTGTGTTGCAGCTCCACACAGTGGTCGGTGCTCCTTTTTTCCTCTCTGTGTTTGGCATGTGACTGAAAACTATCAAAAGATCCTGCAGCAGCTTGGTCTTTGTGTCAATTCACAATTATACAGCTTTGAGCGAGTTTGAGAAAGCAATCTCCACTGAGGCACAAGAAAAAACACACACAGGAATGAAGATTGCATCAAAGCACAGAGCCACATTTCTAATAATTATATACATACTAATGAATCTCACACACAATCATGCTCACAGATGATAATATAGGCTGTGGGGTGTGATTCCTGAAAGGAAAATGAGAAAATAAATTGCTTAAAGCCCACAGTTGTTTATGTACAGTAAACAGGTCCATCATAAACACATAGACGTCTGATCCTGTTGAGACTTTAATCAATAAATATTGAGGTTTCAGTGAAAAAAGCACTTTAATCTGAGCATTAATATATCATAGAGTGTGTTATGTGAGTAAAGTGGCAAAATAGAAGGAGAGGGACTAAATAATGCATCCAAAATTCAGACCAAACAAGTAAACCCGCTGGGCAAATAGTGAAACCCCAGCCACCCAGCACACTCTAATTTAAAGAGACTAAGAGGTAACACTCTGATTAGTTTGATCCCTGTTATGCCCAAAACTACTACGGAGGATAAGGGCCACGTTAAAAAAAATAATAAAGTTACAAGAATAAAGTCATAAAGTTATGAGAATAATCCAATAAAGTTACGAAAAAAAGTCAAAAAGTTCCGGGAATAATCACATAAGTTACAAGAATAAAGTTGAAAAAGTTGAAAAATTACGGGAGTAAAGTTGCAAAGCAGAAGTGAATAATCTCATAAAGTTATGAGAACAAAGTTGAAAAGTTACGAGAATAATATCATAAAGTTACAAGAAAAATATCATAAAGTTACAAGATTAAAGTTGAAAAACTACGAGAATAAAGTCGAAAACTTACGAAAATAAGCTACGGAGCCCCTAAGGTGCCACGGAGAAAAAATATATAAATCGTGCACACAAGATAGTAAAACGTGTGCATGATATATTAAAACGTGCGCACATTTAAGATAAAACGTGTGCTCGATTTAATTATACAGGCAAGTGGCAACAGACAGCCGCGCTCATCAGTAGATGGTGGTAATGCCCCATAATATTGTGGTCACCTGCCGGTAAAAACCAAAAAGAAGAAGAAGAGGAAGAAGACAGCCGGGCTCAGTTGAAGCATCCCAGTAATCAGCCAACGTTAGCTGTGTCTGTGAATGTAGGAGTGCAGGGTATGTACAGTCCCTTAGACTATTTATCAGTACCTTAAATAAAAGCTGCACAACTTTCAAGACTCAAGCAAAGCTCGTGTCTTGCTGCCACCCGCTGAATAAGGTGGAGGGAGTTAGCCCCGAAGTTAGCTACAATTTTACTTCTGTAGCAGCAAACAAGTCCCCCCCTGTGCATCCCAGGTGTGTGCACGTTTTTTAGCTAAAACGTGCGCATGAATAAGTATTTCGTGCGCACGTTTTATTATATCATGCGCATGAATAAGTATTTCGTGCGCACGTTTTACTATCTCGTGCACACAATTTTTTTTTTCTTTCTCCGTAGCACCTTAAGGGCTCCGTAAGAAGCTCATAAAGTTACGAGAATAAAGTCATAAAGTTATGAGAGAAAATTAATAAATCTATCTGAAATATCCTAGAAAACAAACTTTATAATGAAAGGCTGTACCAGAAGAGCAGACCATCCACCTATGCAAAGAAGATGAAATGAGAGCGTCTTCTTTATTAAGGTATGCTTATATTGATCTAAAGTTTTGACAAATAGCCTTCTTTGTTCTCGTAACTTTATGACTTTATTCTTGTAACTTTATGAGATTATTCTTCCAACTTTTCGACTTTACTCTTGTAACTTCATGAGATCATTCTTGTGACTTTTCGACTTTATTCTCGTAACTTTATCAGATTATTCTCGTAACTTTTAGACTTTACTCTTGTAACTATATGAGGTTATTCTTGTGACTTTTTGACTTTATTCTTGTAACTTTTTGACTTTATTCTCATAACTTTTCGACTTTAGTCTCCTAACTTTTCGACTTTATTCGTTTAACTTTATGAGATTATTTTTGTAACTTTTTGACTTTATTCACAGAACTTTTCGACTTTAGTCTCCTAACTTTTCAACCTTATTCTCTTAACATTATGAGATCATTTTTGTAACTTTTCGACTTTATTCTCGTAATTTTACCTTTTTTTTTTTTTTTAACAGGGCCCTAATCCTCCGTCGTTCAAAACAAACCTTTGAATAATGAGGCAAATATTCCATCCTCTTTGTACTTGGCTTTTTGTAGAGAACATGCGCCCTCAAAATAGCAAAATATAGACCCACAGTCACAAAACTTCAGACAATGCGCTCCACTCTGTCAAAGTATGGCTGAAAGACACACACAAGCACAGTGCTGTGCTCCCCCACTGGCTCCGCATGCTCTTGTTCTTACCTTTGTTAGACTGTGTTACCATCTCCAGAGACAGAACAGAGGGGGGAAAACCTCTTTCCACAAGACCAGCTCTGCTACATTCACAGCAGAGGCCTAACATCACAGGAGGGTATGAATCAGAACTTAAAAGGGCACTGTGGACAGGCCTTGGGCTTATATTTCATACAGTGATGTGATGACACTGCTTTTGTCTATCATGTGTGAAAGAAAGAGTGTGAGACATGTGAGCTGGTAAAAATCTAGAAATCCAAAATGTAATATTGGCCATCAACATCAACATCTCTCAAAAAACTTGATCACAAGCACAAACAATGTCAATCTGCTTTCCTGGAAACCAAGAGAAAGAAAATACAAGAACAAATCTCATCACACTGAAGGAGTGCACACAAATGCAGCACTGGGCCCAGGATGCTCAAGGCTGGGACCCATTTTTATTCAAACATCAAAGAAACATAAAAGAAAAGAGAGTGACAAGTACACACACACACTCCAGTATCCCACTGAGTTCCTGAATCCCATCATCCCTGACTCAACCTGAGCATACTTACTTAGCATACAATGCCTCCGAATCAAAATACATGACAGTGCTGCATGGTCTGCATTTAGGTCTGTTTGAAGTTCTGACAAAAGGAAGATTTCAAATGTCTGCTACAATATGGTCACTGGCTGTAAAATCATAGAAAGAGAAGGAATGGCAGAACTGCAGAGCCTGTGGGTAAGAGTCGACACAGTAGTTTTAGGCTTTTAGATCAACAAAGACAGAACTGCAGAGGAAGTTGGACAATGGGATCATCAGTCCAGTTTATTGGTAACAATTCAACGATGGTGCCCAGCAAATAAGGCTTTTTATTCTTATTTCCATGCTGTGTTTGACATGTTTTTAAAATTGTGTATTGCAAAGTCCAGTTGTGCTAAGAAAATAAGATAAGAGGATAAGATTTCTACGTACTCTATGCTCAGACATATTCTTTGTTGCGCACTTACTTTGCTGTAAACATTTTCTAAAGATTGAAAAGACTGAAACTTTACTATCCCATAGTTAAATACAGGATGTGTCTTGTCAGGTTACAAGAGGTGTTTCAGTGTTTCAATCTTGCAAAGCTCAGTCTACAGAGGCACAACCAGGTCAGTGTTCTTTGAGGAGGAAAGGGTAGGAGCTACGAGCGTGACACAGTAGGAGGCGACTGCAGGCCTGTAAACAATGGCTGCTTGTAGATGCAACCTGCTATAGTGACAGTTTCATAAGAACTAGACAGCATTTCTCTATTAAATGACAAACAAAGAACAACACTGAAAACATTTCTCCATGAAAAAGGTACTTTCAGTTCTCTCTCAAAAGCTTTTGGTGAGAGTTTGATAAACTAAGTGCCTCGCACTATGAACTATGCTCTCTGTGTCGGCACCTGCCCACTTTATCATTTATTTGGCCGGTATTTAATGTGATTGACAAAACTATTGTCTAATCACCTTCCAGATATGTGTTTGATAGGTGCTGCTATCTATGAACACTTTCCATGGGCTGCTGGGATCAAACCAGCAACCTGTTTGCTCTGAGGCACGTGCACTACCTGCTGTGCCATCGTGCTGCCCCAGATTATATTGGAATTTATTTTCTAGAGAAGACAATTTGACTCAAAATCGATTTTTGATTCACTGATTCACTATTCCCAACAAAGAGCACAAACCCCTGCCAAGGCATTTCTAACATTATTTGGCAAGTTATTACCAAAAATGTGGAAGATTCCCTATTTTACACTGCAAACAAATCCATGAAAAATTATTGGATCCACATCTGGATTTGGATCACCACCCAAATCAAATAACTTCTCTCCTGTGCCATGTCCGACATTTCACAATTCACAGAAATCTGTTCATGACATTTTTAATTACAGATCCAAACACTTCAATTTTTCCCCTCCAAGCCAGCTGCCTGCCAACTTCCAGCCGGTTACCAGCCAACTTCCAGCCACTGGAAACACCTCCACCTCTCTATTTAATCTATTGAAAACACGTCCATTCATGCATTTACAGGGTGTCTCCATAAGATAGAGCTTCCATCGCAAGATAACATAACTTCAACCTTTTCCAAGGGCAATAGAGTAGCTAAATCATCAGAGAGCAAACTTGACACCACAAATCAAAACAAACATGTTCAATTTATAACTATCAGACTGGCTAGACCCTGCTGCAGAGCTGCCAGGGACGAGCCAAGACCCTATCAGGGAAAGTTGGGCTGCATCTGTATCTTGTTAACAGAAAAAAATGGACAGCCAGACAAACACTTGCAAAACATTACCTCCTTGGCAGGGGAAATCAATGGTCTTTTTGCTACAAGGGCAAAATAACAAGATTTATGAGAATTTGTTGTGAGCTTGAATTTAATAGACAGGCCAAGATTTTTTTCTTGGGGCACAAATAATGCAAAAAACACTTTTTTAAGGCTTTGAACACATTTTTGGGTATTCGGCCTTCCTCCTAGCCCACGAAATGTGATAGGAGACAACAAAACCTGTATTAAGCAGGCTGCATAAATGTAAACTCATGGTATTTGGCGAGCTGTTGAGTCTGTGGATACACTGTTATGTAACAGTATATTTTAATTTGCATACCTAACCTGATTGGTCTACCTGAGTATCGCCCCCCAGAGGTAACTGCACAACATGTTCGTCAGTGTTCACATTACTTGTTGAAAGTCTGAAGGATAAACTTCAATGTATGAGCATTCCTACATTAGTCAAGAGAAGTTTAACAGTTGGCTGAATATAATCAGTCCCACTGCGGTGACAAGGCTGAAGCTAGCATGTTGTGTGTTAGCCTGTGATGTTTGAGGGAGACCAGATCGCTGTTATCTGCTAAACAGCATGAATTTGTGGTTCGTGTGTGTTCAGAAGGAGAAGCTTAACAGTTGGCTAAAAAATAATCAGTCCTTTATCCACCCCATTATCCCTCCATTTGTGCTAACGTTAGTCTGGAAGGTAGGCTAAGTTGTGGCTGTCCCACTGCGGTTAGCATGTTGTGCATTAGCCTGTGATGTTTGGGGGAAACGAGATCGCTGTTATCTGTTAAACGGCACGAATTAACTCTTTGTATGTGTTCAGGACTGTAAGCTGCGCATGGCTGGAGCGCCCTCTTTGCTTGAGTTGGGCTGCAGGACTATCGTGAATTGCTGTATGTACACTGCTCCGGCCCATTAGCATATGAAGGTGGCTGCCCTCAAAACCAGCCGTTCTGAAAAGAAAGGCTATGTGAGGGTGGAAAGAATGCAGCTGTGCTTGATTCACTGGCTTTTTGGACCAAAGCATGTCACTAACGTTTCATGACGACATAAAGGATCCATGTTAAACTGAAGAAAAGGAGCAAAATATGGGACCTTTAAGACTTCAATGAAGAAAAATGACGAGTGAGTAAAAACTGATTTGGATGTAGTTTCTGTTTGTAATGGGTTTTTGAAATGATTTCATAAGCCAAAGCATGCCTGGTCGCTTACTGCCCAGCCAAACCAGCACCCCTTCTCTGCTTTTAATAGCGTGTTGCTTTGCTGCTTGCAACTGGAGCAAAACTTGTCTCTACAAACTAAGAGCCGGCATTATAATCTCTGTTTCCTTCTTTGTTGTTGTGACAATGTTTTTAGGGTCAGCTGCGATAACACGGCCTACAATGAGGAGGTATTCTGAGTACACACCATAATGGAAAACAAAGTGGTAGTACCCAAACTGAGAAGTTGAGCGGAGTTTAGCTGAGATCACAAATGGAAAAGCACCAATAGTGGCTGATAGCTAAGTACCCAGTCATTAAGCACTCATTAATCATGTCTTTGTGTAAAGCCAAGTCACTTATTTCTGTGCCTTCTGTTTAGTCCTTCACTAAGCAATGAAATAATAGGTGGAAGAAGCCATTTTTACTCTCAGTTCCTTTACATTCAGCGTAAATCATCTTTCAGTGTGTCATGGCTGAACATATATTATGTCTTAATTAACCTTTCCCCCTGCTGCTAAAACTCATCCCTTCATCCAGGCTAGAGTGGCAACAAGAGGACTGCAGCCTTCACCTTGTTATTCATTAAAGATCCTTTCAGAGATACTAAGTCACAGAGGTAAAAGCAGCTGATTGTTCTTCCTCCAGTAGGAGAGGTGAGCCCATTTTCCTAAATGTAGGGCTGCAGCTGCTGGGGTGATTCTGCAGCAGGCTTGGCTTTGAAGGTGAATAAATTAATACAAAAACACCCCTCTGTTCATTAGCCCAGATTCATACCTCCCACTTCCAAAATCTCCCAGCATCCCTGGTGGTGATAAGCATACTGTATTCATGCACACATCACCATTATCAATATTTAATAAATCCAGAGAACACTGCACAGCTGGTGAGGAAGACTGTAATGTTTCTCTGCAGGGTTTAAGGCAGTGTGAGAATCCATCCACTGCAGTTTATTTTTTATTTATTTCAGTGCAACTCAAGTTTTCATTTTTGTTTTTTTCAGCTTGAAGTGTGTACACAGCAAGAGGAACACAAAATGTTAAAACAGAGCTAAATGTATTTTTAACTAAGTGCATGTTTTTAATTCTGAAGATGCATCATTTCCTAAAAGACCACCACATCATTATTACAATGTTTGTTCAACTTTTTCCCAGTAATTAGGAAGGGTTTATTTGTATCTTTCAAAGTAAATGGTTAAGTGTTTCCAGTTCAATCAGCCCTGGAAATAATATTGCATTCAAATTGCCTTTGGTTTGAGAAAACACCTGGAGAGTATTTGAAGTTAACAAGCCACCAAGGGAGCTGGAGTGGAGTGAGGAGCTGATATTAGGCTCATTATATTCTTATTGTTGTAAATCTACCTTAATGCTTTATACCACCCACAGGCCCAGACTGAAAACCTCCATCGCTGCAGGTGGTCTAAATGTCTGTTGAATCTGCCAGAGAACTCAAAACACAGTTGGAAAGAGAGTAGCTCCAGCAAAGGCTCATGTAAGTACATTTTCAAGAATATATATTATATACTTTGTTGTATTTATGGGTTGTTAAGACCTATCTGGGCATTGCAAATGGCTCATGCTAATAATGCTGAAGTGTGTTGCAAACTGCTACGTGGTTCACACTTGTCCCTACAGAAAATGAACTTGAATAAAATATAGAAAAATCCCACAAAATTAATAAAAAAGAAGAAAAGATAAGAGCAAAATGAACTTAACCCATGTGGGTCACTTTAATTTATGACCCTTTGAGGTAATTAGAGGACAAAAATGTCCTCTCACAAACACTCCTGTAAAAACACAACAGATTCATATTTCTTGTACTTTTCTTTTGCTCAAATCATTCAATCACCTTAGTCCTAAGCAAAACAACTAAATACATATATCTTTTAATTATTTTAATGCTTTAAAGCTATGGTCTACGATCTGAAAACCAGTTTGGCTGTTAAGACAGATTTGAAAAACGCAGCCTGCCCCCCCTTCACTCACCCCTCCCCTCCGTGTTCCAAGATCCCGCCCCCCAGCTCGTGTCGCCTCCTAACAACACGCCCCCTCCGATAGAGCACGAAGCCGACCGGCAGAAAATATCAGCAGCAACAACAACTTGAGATTGCTCATAGCTGAAAGTAACAAACACGACAGTCATCCCCCTTGTAACACACAGCGGTAGCCATTTCAATTGGACCGGCGGCGAAGCAGGTCTGGCGTCGCCACTGTTAGCCGATCAGGATTTACCTTTCTCGGCGTGTCTTCACCAGCTCAATTTACAATGCTAACGATGCGTGGCTAACTTATGCTAAAATCTATTGACAGAGCCTACCCGTTCCGACCAACAACGTTCAGTCATTAGCCAGTATAGGCACAGACTAACCAGAGTTATTCAGCAGACATCTCCCACTGTAGTAAACAAAGTTATTACCTGTTCAACAGAAATTCGGCTGTCTCAGCGTCAGCTTTCAGTCCCAAATCATTCTGCAGCTTTTTCCACCGGTCGTACGATTCTCCAATGTTGAGTCTCCGTTGGGACCTGTATTGCTCATATTCCCTTCGATGTGGAGGGTAACAGAAGCGGCCTCCCGGTTTCGGTGCTGGTCTTCTCCGGCTCCATGAAGCTTCAGTAGCTGTGCAGCTAATTGCTCACCGGTACATGAGGGAGGTAGTGGGGAGGAGGCAGGACCATGGGCTGGACGGTGCGGAGCAGGGGATTGGATGGACTCCGAACCGCCGAATCAAAACCAATCCGATCCGTGGAGAACGGCGGTTCGGATTGGTCAACTATTATGCCGCTTTGCAGCGGATATACTGAATGGATTTTTTTCATTCTTTTTGGTCTTTATATTGCGTAGATCGGACCATAGGACGATAACGGCCTTATAAAAAGTGTTATTAAGATGTACCAAGCTTCCAAATCGTAGACCATAGCTTTAAATGCCAATTTGATAACATGATGTCACTGTTTTATTTTAAAAAAATACACATTTAATGAGCTATCTTCCATATCATAAATGTTGGGGGACTGGGGATTTTTTTTTTTTTTATTAATTTTGATGCATTGTTATTTTTTTCAGTGTCAAATTCTTAACTTACTACCCTTTAATTTAAATAGAGGACAAAAATATTTGCTGCAGATTGGGCCACCATTCACACATGATTTCATGAGTTCTAGGTGAAAAGAAGCTACAACAACAGTAGGGTGATAGTACAAAATACCGTATTTACTGTTAACAACTTACTTTTCCACTGTGAAGCTGCTTTGTTGTGGCACTACTTCAGTACATGGCACAATCAATGTGTCCTTCCACCAGCAGCATCAACCAGCTACAGTCTGCACGCTTCACAAGACGAAACAACCACTTACGAACAAGATAAATGGGATTTTAGCTGCAGTTATATAACAGCGATTTACCTTAAACACTTGGGAATTCTTGTACTCACTGGAGTACTCACGGGAAAACCCTCTGCAGATGAAAAGTCAACAGGTCTGAATGAAAAATAGGAGAAACTGCTATGGGAACTGGAGGACCAGAGAATCCGATGTTACCTCTTGATACAAGTGTGTAAATCTTGAGCTTAACTCGTCAAACTGGATGAAATAAGAGTATGATGATGAAAAATCACTTTAAGGATCAGAGGACACCAGTAGCTTTTCTACATGCCTTTGCAGTCTGCAGCCCTCATCATGCAGAGCCTCCCTGCTGTCATGAACATACTTGTAGGGACCAAATTCACAGTTCAACAAACTATTAGGAAAAACCCAAAGAGCTTTATAAAAGTTTATCTTTAAAGTAAGTACAACAACTGTTGTACAACTGACTGTTGTAAAAAGACACCGGGCATGGTTTAATGATCAGTTTACTTGAGAAAAACACACTGTATGATCGCTGATTTGGAGGCCAAAGGACCTAAAATAATACACTTTTTTTTTTTACATAAAATTATTATCCATGGTTAGCAGGATAATCTGTAAAGCATTTGTAAAATAGGCCATATTTATTTGGGATTTGATGATATTAATGCACTTGGAAAACTGAAAGTAAGACTGTATTTGGTCTGTACGCTGCTGGAGGACAGGGTGTATACTGAAATAAGCATATGAGTGGAAAAGTAAGTTAATGCAAAAGTTCTGAATATGGCGTGTGATAACTCTACACTGTTTTTCAGTTTGTTTTCCCACAAAATTCTCTGAATTATGCAATTATGCAGAGTGTTGGTGGCCCCAACTGCAGCAATCTAAAGCTTTAACTTCCATGATGACTATTTCTGTACAGATGCAGAGCCAGGCTAATGCCATGTACCTCTTACAACCCCATTAAAAAGAATTCAAAGTATCCCTTTAAGGTCATGATCCATTTAAAAGGTAGTAAACATTTATAGTATGGGAATTTTGTTCTCTTAAACCAAGTCCTGGTTTGCTGTCTTGAATCCTGTTGTGTTAGTTTTGCACAGAGCATGTTGTCTTTATTCCTTATATTGTTGTCTTTAGGACCTTTGTTTCTTTGGATTTGTAAGCTATATATGTTGTAATTGGTGTGTATATGACATTAATGTGAACATGTATTGTATGGAAAAAACATATTAGGATAGACCACAGGAAGAGTAGCTGTTGCTTTGGTAAAAGCTAATAAAGATCCAAATGAATAAGAATGAGAGTGTAAGATTATTAAAATAATGTAAATATAACATGAATAGACTGCTCAGACATTCAATAAACAACTATTATACATTGTTCTAAGCTAGAGTCAGAGACCATGATCATCTTAAAAAAAGTGTTTTAGCAGCCTTAATGAAAAGCCTTTTTTTGTCTCAATATGTGTTGTTTTCTTTAAAAAAAAAATATTTCAAATAAAAAATTATCTTATATAACAGCCACGAACAGACAAGGTTTCAAACAGGCAACAGTTTGTTAAAGTCAATGGACAACGAATCAGCACTTGCACTGGGGTGCCACGAGGTTGCGTCCTCTCACCTCTTTTGTTCACATTGCACACCAATGACTGCATCAGTAAAAATGATAATTGCACATTGATTAAGTTTGCTGTTGATGTTGCTTTGATTGGTCTTCTAAGAGATAAAAATTTAGAGAGCAGTTACAGAGCAGAGATAAATCACTTTTTTAACTGGTCTTTGGACAATTCACTGATTTTAAACGCAAAGAAGACAAAAGAAATGATGATTGATTTTAGGAGATCTTCATCCTTTTCTCCTGTGATGTTGAATAATTCAGCCATTGAACTTGTACAAGAGTACAGATATCTGGGTACAATAATTGATAACAAATTAACATGGAATACTAACACTAACGCAAGATTTGCAAAGGATCAACAGCGTCTCTGTTTTTTAAGGAAACTGAGGAGCTTTCATGTGGACTGCACTATGCTGAAACTCTTTTATAAAAGCTTTATTGAAAGTGTGGTAATTTTTTTGTATTCAGTGCTGGGGTGGAGCACCATCCCTACAAAATAAGAACAAATTGAACAAGGTTGTTAAGATCGGCACAAAGATAACAAATGACAAGCATCTCCCACCTGACAGACTGACACACACTGATTCTGGCAAACAAGATCATAGAAGACCCAACACACCCTCTTTGGTCTCAATTTGAACTCCTAAACTCAGGACGCAGGTACAGGATGCCCAGAATGAGGACTAAAAGAGGCATCACATCCTTTATACCACGGAGCATCCAGCTGCTAAATAAACTCTGATCTCACAACATGAACTTGGCACTCTGAACTTTTAAGACCACTTAGTGATCTTTTTATCTACTAATTTATTATTATAGCTGTATTTTAACATTTTATTCTTGACTAACTGTTAAATGTTATTATGTGCTGTCTTGTGTGGTTGTTGTTGTCCTATGTAGTTTGTGTATTTATGCTCTCTGTGCAAGACCAATTCCCTTAGGGGCAATAAAGGTTCATTCAAACTAATGTCAAAAGAAATTCAACCTTGCAATTTGCTTTTTAAAGAAGAAATACAAAGACTGTCCCTGCTGTAAAACCACCAGCATATATCACTGAAATTTAAAGAAATAAAACAAAGCTGATGAAGGTCAAAGTTAGTGCATAATGTTACCAATGCCAGAAACTGCAGATCCTGACATGACCACTAGATGGTGCATCCAAAGTGTGCCCATCCCTATGAGGCCCCATTTTGAAATAGCAAACTTTACAGCACAATTAAATATGTACAAAGCATGCTACAAAACAGATTTGATCTTTGCCACTTTTCTGTATGAAGTGAACAGGGTTTATCCTTATTTTGAATATCCGTTTGATAATTTTACTAACTTTAGTAACTGCATGATGGGTGGCAATAAAGTAATGTGCGATGAAACATGGATGCAACTTGCCGTCTCACAAGACGTCACTCACAATTTCCCAGCCATTGAATTAAAAAGGGGAAAATTAAAATAATTGTGTTTGTGGAGGTAGTGCAAGCTGGATAATTTTACATACATGTTTAAGAGAAGTATGAAGGCTACCTAGTTAACCAACAAACACTCTGCAACAAGTCCGCACTCCAGCTTAGTTGAAGAGAATTATGTTTGGATTTAACTAAAAATCAGTTTTTATTAATAATTTTCCTGTTTTCAAGCTCACAAAACTTTACTTCCAGTAGGTCTACAGAACCTTGCTAGGCAGCTGGATTTGCCAAGTTTTATGTCCATCATCAGGAAGAGCCATCTTAGAGAGCCAAAGAAGTGTATTGTACTCCAACACAGCACAGGGCCCTCAAACTACATAAACAAACTGAATTTAAGAGGTGAAACCTGCATGAGAATGGCACAAAAATGCCCAACATAAGTTTACTTTAACTCTGACAAACATACCCAGATCATGGGGCTAGGGATTAATTTACTCTAGCATGTACTGACCCAGTCAGGCATTGATGTCTGCCTTTGGATATCACCAACATTTTGAGAAATAAATCGCAATGTGCTTAAACAAAAGGTACAGCATATATTATGTATGAAATGAGATAAACAGTTCATGTTTGCTGCTCAACATACAACAAGTTTGCTGCTTGCTAAGTTTGCACAAGCAACAGAAGAAAGTTCAACAGTGGATAATTGAAGCCACAACAAAGCACCACCAACCATAGAGGGATTAGACATGCACCTGCCATAACATCAACTCACACTCTGTGAATATGTACTGGAAAAAGCACAAGTGGTCACTGAATTACCCCATCAAGCTTTAATCATAGCACAACATTACAGTGCTTGTTAATGTAGTGCTGCCTACCCAAGAGAAATGCAAGAGCAGCCAACTGGCACCAGTCCGCAGCTTCTCTTGGCTCCCCGTCCCAAAAATCAGGCCATACCAAAAAAGAATCTCATTCTTAGAGGAATCAAATTCTGAAGGTCACTACTCAATCTTCTAACAAGTGGATGGGAATAAGCACTATGGCTTAAACACTTAAAAGAGCTCATGCTACACCCTACTGAAAGACCCTCTTATCTCTATAGCATCAATTAATCAGCAACATAAAGAGCAAAACAAATGGTGCCAGCAAACATCCAAACTCAAGGCATTGCAACTTTACCTCAGGCTTCAAACCAAAGGACATGTAACGTCGTAAATAAGGTTAATAAGAGAAAGGTGTTGACGTACCTGTGTTGTTGAGGATTATGACCAGCAGGGTGCACAGGAGGTCCAGAGAGGAGCATGGAGCGTGCATGGGGGGGAAACGAAAGACAGCAAACAATTAGCAAGTGATGGAGTTTATTACAGAAATTTATGGTGTGAGTAAGTCTAAATGAAGTTGTGATAACTGTGAAGCTTGAATGACACATACAGAGAAGGACTTCAGCCTTTCATCCTGGTATAAATATGCTGTCACAATATTAGAGTTTTCATTTCACAACAATATTGGCCAAAAATATCACAACAATATCACTGGCATGATATTTACAGCAAACTACAGGAAAAGAACACATAAGTCACATTATTCAACAACCTTAATTTTTGCCTCTGCTTTGGCAAAATACTCTCTTACAGGGAGGAGGAGAGACTGTCTGCAATCATACTTGAAAATTCATTCATCCATCCATCAAATCCATCCATCATCTTGAGTTGCGGGGGGCTGGAGCTTCTCCCAACTGTCACTGGGACAGGCGGATCAAAAAGCCACATGGAGAAACAGGCAACCATCCAAACACTCAACCACACCTTAGGATAATTTAGAGTCACCAATTAACCCAACAAGCATGTTTTATGGTCTGTGGGAGGAAGCCAGAGTGCCCAGCAAGAACCCACACATGCACAGGGAGAACATGCAAGGTCCACACAGAAAGACCAACGTGGAGTTTGATCCAGCAACCTGCTGCACCACCAAGCTGCCCAATACCAAATAATGTAAAAGAAAATTGTAATAATAACAAAATAAGTCATAACAATGAAGTATTAAAATAATAAAGGAAAATTATAGGGCTTGAATGACCTACTTATCATATAAGAAGATTTTTTCATCTTTTTTTAACTTATCACTTATGCTGCTTTTGCTCTCTACACACTCATTTAGGTTTTATTCACAGACAAATTTCCAGAGAAGAGAACATGTTGTAAAGACACAAACCACTGTAGAAAGGGTGGATGCCCAGTGTGTGTGTTTGTGTCAGCTTCATTCTGCTGTTTGTGACAGAAAAGTCCCTTCGTTGTGCTGCTGGTATCTGCCTGTGTCCATAGCTTTATATTTGAATAAAGCCCCATTAATGGAGCGAATACTTACATGGTATTATTTTATGCCTATTTTTGGCTCAATATAATGATTAGGGTTGTTCAGTATTATTAGTATGATATCAGTATAGTCAGATAATAGCTTCAAAAGCTAAATTTTCGGTATTGGCAGATATTTAAATTACTGCAGATATTTAATACCAATATTTTAGCTTAATACATTAGCATTAAATTTGGCAAATTTATTTTGACTGATACTGATCCATATCAGTATCAGTCAAAATAAGTTTTGAAATATCAGCATATCAGATATCGGCAAAAATCCAATATCATGCATCCCTAATAATGATTGTTTCTTACAGATACAGGTGAACTTTGAGTGTGTGAGAATTGTAAGCACTGTGAGCACAATAAATGGACATCTTACAGCCCTGCTTATTCAGAGCTGATACTTTAAGCCACTAATCACATGAGCTTATGATATTTTATTCTGATGCATGTGGATTTTTAAAACTTTTTGTGAGTGAAAAGTGCTTTGTTTTCCCATTATTTACCCCACAGCCTTCAATAAATACACAAGAACTGGCTGTCAAAAGCAAATATGGCTCTTTTATAACACTGACAAATAACCTTCAATTGCAGTATATTTTCTGTTGGTATTTTATAGTCACCTTGTTGGGAAGCATGCAATAATGGCCTCTTCCATCATGATTAGGTAGCAGAGGAAAAAGTTGTGCTTGTCACTCCAAACTTTTCTGAAAAAGTTGAACTACTCTCTGAACTCTTAAAAGTGTTCTGCCACAAATCCCCCAGGCACAGCTCTTTTTCAAAGTGATCACCTTTTGTGCTCTCCATGGCAGCTCTCCATTTATTTTGAAGCACAGGGGAGCAATTTGAGAAGAAAAATTCTGAACAAGACAGAAACTGGTGACTGGTTTTGTGATTTTGGCTCCACCACTGCCGCAAGTGCTGCTTCTTTTGTTGATATAATTGTCACTGTTAGATAAACCTGACATAAGACCCTCATTTTGATGATTTTTTAAAGAAAAAAAAGCTGACTCAAACAAGATCTAAGACCTTTTTAAATTCAGGAACGGCTCAGAGCACATAACAAGAGATGCAGAGGGACCTGAGGGACCCATGTTAGCGGGCTGTGAGTTTAGTCGTGAGATGGGGTTTATGCCCCAGCTAGCGACAGAATTGAGAGGCTTGCAGGGGTAAGCATAGCTGGGCTTAAAACGGATATTAGAGCAATGGACGGCAGTTTGATTACCTGGAAGATTTTAACTTAGAGTTTTTTTTCCTCAGAGTTTATTTAAGGTCCTAAACTACAAAGTCAGTTTAACTTCTACATGGTATAACGGACCATTTTGCTTCAATTACTTTGACAAATGATATTGCAGCAAGTGTTAACATGTTGCTCAAAATCACTTTGATGCTTCAGCTGCAGGCTTCAAACATTGTGTTCACATAAAAAACAGACACCGACAATCATACTCAGATAATAAAACAGGCTGTCCAGTGTGTTGTACATGCAACGGTGACTGGAGCCGAGGATTCCTGCATGGATATTGAGAAATCAAATTGCTTAAAGCAATTAACTGATGTACAATGAACAGGACTAGCATGACCACATGGGAGTGTGTTCCTGTTAGTTCTAACTGGAGTTCTTAATATTGATGATTTGCTTTTAAGCTCATCTTTTTAGATTTTCTTAAGCTCTGGATGCTTAATTGAAAAGAAGCACTTTAATGAGTATCAACATTTATCATAAAGTGTGCTGTGTGTGTTCTTTGTGTAGTAGTGCAAATAAAAAAGAGGAATTAGATAACCCAAGCAAAATTTGGACCGAACAACTGAGGCACATAATTGATCCTCTCTGTGCCCTGAACCTCACTTTGCACTGAGAATTTCCTTCTGCAAAATAGAAATTTGTACACCGACATGCCCCAAAGTGCTGTTCCTAATGTGCTTTAGACAACCACTTCACACCATCATAATGGTTTTAAGAGTATTTATTTGATGGCTTTGGTTTACAGAGAGTGTTTTGCAGTTTCCCTGACACTTTGGGGATTCCATCTATTGCTATTCATTACAATACATCAACGATGAGGACTGGAGCACTTACGTTGCACCTAGAGGAGACTTGAGCCATGACCTGCCCTTCAAAGACTTCAGATTCAGAATCAGACCCTAAACTAGAAAGCACTCAGAGAGCGCAAACCTCTGCCGGGGTAGCTTACATATGCTGTTACATCTATAAGCAATAGTTCCCTGTGAAGCAATAATGTAGCACAACGCCCGAGACAAATTTCCCTAACTGGATAATAAAGTTTACCTCAACCTTGACCTTGATAAAATTACCATCATAATATGATTTCTTGACCCTGAAAACCCACACCTAACACTCGGAGTCATGTTGATATCATTACTAGTTAGACAGTTATCAAGCAAAAACGATTGATCGCTAATGGAGGTTATCTGGATCACCACCAAAATATAATTACCATGACCAAGATCTCCTGAAAATTTCAGCAAAATCTGTCCAGCAGTTTTTGTGTAATCTTGCTGACAAACACACAGACAAACAAGCATATGTTGGCAAAAACATAACCTCCTTGGCAGGAGTAATAATTTGTTGCCCTTGTATTAAACAGGCATCAATATTTTACGACTTTTACTAGAATCATACCAACATTTAAAAGTTTTGTATTGCTATGACCAGCGTTACTTCTTCAGTGAAGAAAATATAAAGCCATAGGTTGAGTTATGAAGCACCATTTAGCTGAAAAATATCAATATCTTTGTTGCCCAACCTTAATGTCGGCGCATTAATTAGGTTGTTACTATGTTCAGACTAATTTGTACAGTAAATGTAAACATATGCACACTAAGACATAATTCATGTCTCCTGCGTCTCCCCTGACAGATGATGATTAAAGTGAACATTCACAAAGATGTAGAAGTACAGCTGTAAGTCAGACACACATTTGATCAATATATGCATAAACACGCACACATGCACAGACTGGTAATTTCCATGTGAGTCTCAGAATTGGCTGTCAAAATCATTAATCATGATGTGCTAATCAGGTTTGTTTGTGTTTGCTTGTGTCTCCCTCTGAGAATCGTGCTGTTTCCAACAAATTAGTCCCCCCATGAGTTTGTGTGTGTGAGTAAATAAACCAAATGGTCGATGCTTTACAAGGTGTTGCTCTGCGTGGCTCCTTCACACTCCTTTAAAAAGTGAAGGCATGTTGTGTTTTGGTTAATAGTGACTAATAGAAGGGCGTACATGAAAAGCCATTTTAACCAGAGCCTTTAGATTTACACTTCCTCACGCTCACAAATGTTTATGCACAGCTGCAGGAAATCAAACAGGAAGAGATGCTGATATGTTATTCTCTGTTCTCTGCAAGGCATCAGCACAGAAATACTAATACATCCATGCACTGTATGTCAGAGTTTGATAGGACATGTCTTGAAATCACAGACAGCCTTATATCTGAAAGTAAACCACAGCTGCCAACATATAATATGAATGTCTGCTAGCTTATCAGAGGATTGAGCCACTGGGGAGCGCCAGCATGAAAAAGATTTAGTTTGCAGAAAACATCAAAGCACGTGCGTGTATCAGAGGACAAGAAATGAAATATATTGGCCATTAAATCTCTTTTCATGGTGTGTTCAGACCTAAAACCACAATCTTTTGCCTTATTGTACTTTTACATGCTTCACTGTACGATAGCATTTGTTTATTTGCATTCAATAAACACTGACTGCAAATGTTGTCCAGATCAGTGGTTCTCAGCTCAGCTAGCTTCAGGACCTGTCATCTAAATTTACAAATAACAAATAACTGTAATGAAAAAATGAGGCATTTTTGGACTCCAAATGGAATGAGAAAGGACAATTAAACACATTTATAAAGTGGATCATTACAGACAGGGGTGCCACCAGATATAGTGGGCTACATGTATATATATTAATGTGGGCCCCCACTGCACAGCCTAAACTAACCCTACATAGTGGCTTAAAGGGATACGCCAGCATTTTTTTATGTTTTCATGTCTTGCCTCACTCCAGAGTTCATGACAAGCAGATAGACACCACTCTTTTGACTGTGCGTGCAGTAACAAGGGAGAGACGGGCAGAGCTCGCCCGCCACTAATTAGCTTAGCTCAAATGCTGGGAGTCAATGGGTGGCGTTAACCTCTGCCTACAGTCATCATATAAACTCTTCAGCAACTCTAAACTGTCCTGTGTGCTTGTTGTGACTCGTTTTCTTTTACCCTGTTATGTTCCGTTATCTATTTATACACTAAGACTAGCACTTTATGTAATTTTTGAAAGAAATACAAAACTAACTGCAGGGCCCATGCGTAAACCACCGCCGACGTACGTTGTTTTGTTGACCTACTTACAAGCACGTCTGTGGTGGTTTGTGTATGTACCCTGCAGTTTAGTTTTGTATGTATTTTTTTTCAAAAATTACATAAAGTACTAATCTTAGTCTATAAATAGATAACGTAACATGACGCACTAAAAAAACGAGCCACAACAAGCACACAGGATCGTTTAGAGTTGCTGAAGAGTTTATCTGATGACTGTAGGCAGAGGCAGGCTACAGCTACCCATTAACTCCCAGTGTTGGAGCTTAGCTAATTAGCGGTGGGCAAGCTCTGCCCTTTTCTTCCCTGGTACTGCACACACAGCCAAAAAGAGTGGTGTCTGTCTGCTTGTCATGAACTCTGGAGTGAGGCAAGACACGAAAACAAAAATGTTGACGAACCCTTTTAACAACATCTCCATTATGAAAAAACAGATACTACATGTGAATTACTATAATTTTAGTAAAAAGGCAGGAAGCGCCAACAGTCCAGCAAAAATGTCCAAGTATCCCAAACACAGACACTGCTGTCCTTGATAACAGTGGCATTTGTTTCAGGTCCAGCCTGCGGCCCCTGTTCTGCACATCATTACTCAAATGTATTACTCATCTATACTGTCCATCCACTGATGCATTCACAAAGACATTATAGATACACTATTTCATTGGTCAGTCCATCCAACTTCCATCCATTGTTGAAGTGGGGATTATTTACCAACAAACATTGTAAAAATGAACACTCAAAAGACAGAACCAACGTACAGCCTATTGTGGGATTTATTAAAAGCGTAGCAAAGAAATACAAACATCGAACAGCTCTCGCTAGACGGACTAACTGACTAAACTTCTAGACCTCTATTTAAGATCTGTGTGTGTGGCCGTGAGTGATTAAAGTCCTCTTCAATAAGCCCTGTTTCAGGAAGTCATTGGTGCCTACATGACCATGGATAACCATAATGTATATTTCAATAAACCCTTCTTCAGCAAGGTCATCACTGATAACATCTATATTACTGCCAATGTGGCAGTAACGTGGTTTCTAAGAATCTTTTAATAGCATTTTATGTGACCAAATCATGTCCTGCCAAAGTGTCAGTGGCATGATTTCTTTGACCTCTGATAGCCTTTCTTATGCTTACCTGGACATTAGACCCTTAGAACAGCCTGAATCCACAGTTGACATTTATTCAACTATCTACCCCAATAATTTTACAACACAGTAAAATTATCCCAATAATTATTCCAATAATTATCTGACACTATCCCCTTGTCCATCAACCGCTACGTCCACAAAGACATTATAGATCAACTCATTCGATATAAAGCCAATCTTGTCTTGAACCCGCTGTACTATCATATTCATAAAAAAGTTGAACTCTCATTGTGTCCTAACACAGTTTACTTTTTTAATATTCCAAGAGGAGTGTCATCTGTCCTGTTCACTGACTCAAAACATCCTGGTTATACTCCAGATATCATGAAATTGGTTTAATTTAATGTGACTGATAGTGAGAAAAATCATCTTGTACAGTTCTCCATAAATACCAGGCATCACCAAACCATCTGATCTCATTTATTTTCTGTGCTGCTGCCTTTGCAGACAGTTATTAGAGAGACTGCTTTATGTACGATAACATGTCTGCTCAGTTCCTAAGTGCTTTCCTGCTGATACAATCAGAGTTATTCAGTTTTACAGAGAATATTAGTTATCTATGTCTGAAGATGTATTATGGTAGCATTTGGCCGGCCTTTATCTGTGAGTTTTACTCTCCTGAGGTTTACTAGAACAGGTTCATAAAGTGGTACATTATTGTGTATCCATCTGAGAGACTGTGAGAGCAGGCTGAAGAGTAAGAAGTCTGTGTGGATGAGAGCACAGAAACATGCTGTTGGTGTGCACAGACGACGATGACAGTATGTTAACTTGATTAGAGAGAAGCCAGAACTACTGTCTGGGGGTTTTATGCTTCTGCAGGGTACATGGCTCCTGGATATTTTGAGATGGATCAAGAAAAGGACTGCAGTAATGTTTGTTGTCAGTTAATATTCCTAAAATCCAAAGATGAACATAAGGCATAATGATCTTCACCTTTGACCCCAGACATCTGACATACACTATATTACCAAAAGTATTTGCTTGTCTGCCTTCACACACATGGACTTGAGTAACATCCCATTCTTAATCCACTGGGTTTAATTTGATATTGGCCCACTCTTTGCAGCTATAACAGCTATTCTGGAAAGGCTTTCCACAAGGTTTAGGGGTGCATATGGGAATTTTTGACCATTCTTCCAGAGGCATATTAGTGAGGTCAGACATTGACGTTGGACGAAAAGGCCTGGCTCACAGTCTCCGCTCTAATTCATCCCAAAGGTGTTCTGTCAGGTTGAGGTCAGGACTCTGTGCAGGCCAGTTAAGTTCTTCCACACCAAACTCCCTCATCCAGGTCTTTATGGACCTGCTTTGTCACTGGTGTGCAGTCATGTTAGAACAGGGAGGGGCCATCCCCTAACTGTTTCCACAAAGTTGGGAGCATGAAATTGTCCAAAATTTCTTGGTGTGCTGAAGCATTCAGAGTTCCTTTCACTGGCCACCTATCACAGTACCACGCTGGGTGCTTGAGTTTATACACCTGTGGCCATGGAAGTGACTGGAACACCTGAATTCAATGATTTGGATGAGTGAATACTTTTGGCATATAGTGTATTTCCAGGTTGAATTCATTAATCTGAACCTGAGTTGATCGAGGGCATAGGATTTGCTCAAATCCCATGTCAGGTCTAAATTACACTCAATGTGGACTTCACGCTGCAGCTAACAAAATCTCTATGAGAAGAAAAACCTTTAAATCATACTCACAGTGCACTTATAGACTGACAGGTCCAGAAATGTGAAGCTGACAAGTGATTCTAGGGTGCTTTCACACCTAACATGTTTGGCCCCGTCCAAAGAAACACAAGTTCAGTTAATCAGAGGATGGTGTGAAAGCTCACACAAACACTGGTGTGGACCAAAGAACCAAAATCTGGTCTGCCAAAAAAAGGGGAGATCTAGGTTCACGTCCAAGCAGATGAGACTTCAGTTCTTAGGAAACTTACAGGGGAAATTACATTTGTTGAGTCAATCTCTGCTCAGCTCAGTGGTCAAAATCCCTAATCAAGAAGTCAATCAAACCTGCATTGTAGGTGATTTATGTATCATTAAAAGCATGTTTTAAATGTTATTCAGAGGCAAAACTTGGAAAAAAAAAATCCTGCAGCCTGGTCTGCACTGCCAGGAGAGAGGGACAGGGGATGAGTGAGGGGTGATAAAAGTGAGGAAGCAGTTATGCTCAGAAATGGAGAGAATATGAACAAAAACTTCCATTGATTGTCTGACTTAATGTAACGTAACATGCAAGCTGTTTAACAAGATTACAGGATTCTTATTTGTTTGTTAACATATTATTTCACCCTAAACAGCTTGCAACACATTTTCAGCGTGCTTCATTTCCCCAGGCATCACTGTAGCTGCTCTGTTGATTATCGTCTATAAACCCCCTCACATAAACCACCTCTTTCTCCGAGAGGCTTCTGCTAAACTGTAAGCCATTCTTAAATAAGTTGCTGATTCATTAAAACATTAATGTCAGATCAGGGAAAATTTTCCATTCTCTTTTGTCCATTCACATAAATCCCAAAAATAGTTGTGCCTGAAAATTCCAGTAGAGTCAGCAGGTCCTGAAACACTCAGACCAGCAGGTTTGACACCAGCAACCATGAGGGTGTTTTCACACCTAACATGTTTGATCCGGACTGGAACTCTGGTTTGCTTTTCCGCAAAGTTCGGCTTATTTGTGGTGATGTGAAAGCTCACAAGAATTCTGGTGTGGACCAATGAACAATACTTTGGTCTGCTGTGTAGAAAGTGATGAATCATTTCAGGATGGATTCAAACATCAATAAATTAACATAAAGAAGAAAACATGACTAAATCTGCCATGAAAATATTAAAAAATAGGGCTGTCAAGGGATTAACATTTTTAATTACAATTAAACTCAACTTTTTGATAATTGACTCAAAATTAATTGTGCATTTACGGTGTTTGTTCTCATGGTTGAGCGCATATTGATAAGTGCACTCATTCTTACAAGTTTCTTGACATATAAATCTAGTGAATGCAAAAAATAACTATATATTTATATATTTATATATATATATATATATACGAGGTGTGTCAGAAAAGTTCCAGGACTGGTGGCACAAAAGATTTATTTCAAGTCCAAACTTCAAACTCAGAGTTTTCCCCTTCAAAATAATCCCAGCATGTCTACAAAGAGATACTGCGGCCTCTGCTTCGTTCAGTGCGGGAGAAGAGGCGAGAGTTGTGGCAGGACAAGTCGTGGCTGCTTCACCACGATAACGCGCCTGCTCACAATGCCCTGAGCATCCGACAGCACCTCAGAGAAGAACATCGCCGTGCTGGAGCAACCTCCCTACTCACACGACCTGGCTCCGTGTGATTTTTTCCTCTTCCCCAAGCTGAAGGGGGTCATCAAGGGGACCCGTTTTGAAGACGTGGACGACATCAAAAAGGCCGTGACGACGGAGGTGCGGAGGATCCTGGAAGAATCCTTCCAGGACTGCATGATAGTGTGGCAGAGAAGGACGGGAAAGTGCATTAGACTCCAGGGGGGTTACTTTGAAGTGGAAAACTTGTAGTTTGGATTCTAAATAAATCTTTTGTGACACCAGTCTTGGAACTTTTCTGACACACCTCGTATATATGTGATGCTTACTGATCCCCTGAGACTTTTCAGGAGTTCAGCTTTAGTGGATTTCTCTGTGTGAGTAAACAGTCAAGGTCTTCTTTTAAGAGAGCAGATGTTATTTTGAAATTTGTCTTTGGATGAATAATTCATGGATTAGTTAGATAATGCTTGACGGTGTGGGTGGATGGATGATGAATGATGGATGGAAGTATGGATGGACAATAGCTGAATGGTTATGTGAATAAACAGATAAACAGATGGATGGATGATGGGTGGATCCATTCCAATCCACTTTATAGATGTACAGCACATTTAAAAAAAAGAAAAACAACAATTAAGTTTACCATAGTTCTGCACAACTCATCTCATTTCTTTTTAGCCTTATTTGCAGTAAAACCAACTCCTCAAACTAAAAATAGACTTATAAAATACTATAAAGATTTTTAAATGGTAAAAACCAAATAAAACACATAACACACAACAAATTGTTAAAATAAAAGCCAACTTAAGAAGATAGAAACACACAAAAAAGTGACCACACAACTCTCATGCTAAATTAAAAGCCAACAATTTAAAGGAAGTTTAAAGACAAGATTTAAAAGTAGGTGAGGTGGGAAACATTCTGATTTCAAGAGTTAGCTCGGTCCAACAGAAAAGTCTGGCCTTAAGAATGAGAAGAAGCTGCACTGCGGACCTTAGAGATCTCGGAAACCCATTTTAAGATGACAAAACAAACAATTAAATCTTAAAATGATTCTAAAATGACCACTAGAGAGAGGCGAGGATGGGGGTGACATGCTCCCACTTTCAATATCTGTTAAAGGTGATGATGGATGAATAGATTAATAGATAAACAGATGGATGGCTTGATCGGTGGATGGATGTAATGACAGACATCTGACTGAGTAACAACCTGCAGAACAGGAGCCACAGGCTGGACCTGGACCAATGTCTCCTTCAACAAGGACTGCCGTCTCTGAACAAGTGGACACAAGTGCTGAGCCGTTGGCGCTTCTATAAAGTTGTGTTTTCACTCAAAATTAGAATAATCTCAAATGGAGTTAGTTCAAGACCCGTATTGTTCATTTTGCTGTCCAAGAACTGTAGGATCATGTACACATGTTGCATGGGAATGCCCAAGTGTTTCTGAATTGTGGGGAAGATTATTGACACAATTTCAAGACAAACAGGAGTCAAGTTTCCAATGAACCCTGCGTCACAAATGATGACTCTCTCCTCTCTCTCTTGTGGAAAATATGTGAAAAATCTGGCAGGCAGGACTTACAGCAGTCAAGAAAATTATAGCACAGCGGTGGAAACCTCCTCATGATATCTCAAATACTCACTGGCTTTGAAGTCTTTTGGACATTTCTTACCTGGAGCTTTCATCAGCAAGAATCAGTGGTGCGAAACAGAACACTATATCAAACTGGACAAATTTGACATCTAACTTAAAAGATCTACTTTCTAATCACGGATCTTTGTCTGTGTAGTTGTTGGTGCCTTATGGGCTGATCATGGTGGGGGTGGGTGGGATGATATGTTCAAAATGTTGGAATTGTTGGAAAAGTTGTAAAATAAAATAAAAAAGTAAAAAAAATATATATTTATATATAATCTAGATGTATCCCATGTTTTTCCACAGTGGAAGTGTCGTTTGAGACACTATGCAGGGTGACTTTGGCCTTTTCATGGGACCTCAGACTTCAGCCAAAGCCCTGGTTTTCAGTTACACTGGCAGATTTATGCTTGTAGAAAGGAAATTTTCCTTTTTCCCTGCCATTCTGATGAATGTTGGCCAATGCTTTGCTCATGCTGGATAAATGTTGGCTCTCCATGGGTAATATAATAAAGAGAGTGGTCTATAGCCCCACTGTTTCTTTGTGAATTTCTGAAAGAAAAGAGAAAAATAAAGGCTGATTTACCAAACAGAAGCAGCAGCCTGTGGGCTGTGTCTCACTTTATGACAAAAAGATGGCAGAAAATCATGCTGCCATGGTAATAAAACTGATTTAGCTGTGTGATGACTTGTATTATTGGAGAACAAAATGCTCCAAAACTGTGTCATTTTTAGAAATGGTAAGGGCTCCTTTGGCGTTGCCTATTTATCCATATTAATAGAAACTAAATGAGGCGTTGAGGGACACAATGAGAGCACGATTAGGGAGCGCTTTCCCTTCGAGGACAACTGTAACATCTGTTCTTATTATGCGGGGGAGCTCCAGAGGTCATAGACGTAAACTGGATTTTTAACGGTTCAATTCAGAGCCCGCCCCTTTGAGAGCAAATGTCGAGAATTGAGTTATAATTAGAGGGAGATTGACAGCGTCTTTGAGGTAATTAAGCACAAAAACGGCTGATGAAAATTCCCCCAGGTGGGCCGGGAGGGAGAGGTGGTGGGCAGGAAGCACTTTTGAATCCAGGATTAAAAAAAATGATGTGATGATTTGGTGCTGATGAGTGAGAGAATGAGGTGACAGAGTGGAGAGCCTGTAGTTCCCTCCCTCACTCACTCATTCGTCATGCCTGCTTGCTCCCGTGCTCATATGACCTCGGAGACAGCGCCACCCTCGAAGGCTACCCAACATTATGACGCTATAACCATTTTCCATGACAATATGCATCCAATTAACAGGCTTTATGCGATTAGTCAGCCTATCCATTCATCTAATGTGATTCGCCTCATTACCCAATGACTTCATAAGGAAGATGATCTGACTGCAGACACACTCACTGGCGAAGGCATCGAGGGGAAGGGGATGTGAGGGGGGAGACGATGAAAGCTCATTTAATCAGAGAGCCACTTCCATATGATGAGGGGGGGCAATGTTTCCTCCGCTCTGTGATGATGATTTGTAGGACAAAACCATCCAGTGCTATAATACAGGATGTAAAAAGCTCATTTTAACGTATAGAATATGGGATTATGGTCACGTCATGTTATGATGGACTATTTAGGCTGCTACACTAGAGAGTAACCATGCAGTAAAGCCATGGACATGATCATTTAGTTCAGCTTAAGAGAAGCCTTTTGGACTGACAAGCTAAGTATGACAGCCGCAGCACAGGGATTAGAGAACTGGGATTTTGATTGGACGAATAAACCCTGAAACATGTAGAGGAAAAAATGAAGTCACAAGGTCTATGATACCTTGGGTACAATTTCCCAAAAGAAGAATGTAATCAAAGAGCTATGAATTGGCTTAACTCTTTAACTCCCACTCCAGCTGTTTGGTGGAGCAGATTTTGGGCTGTATCAAAGGCAAGTGCAAAGCAATTTGGTGTAAAGCGTAGATGTCTCCACTATTTATTTATTTTTTTTACGCACAGTGCTCACACTTTCCATCATTACCCTGGGTTCACACCAAAAGTGACACTCTGTTCACTCGCATCGTGCTGCCTGGCAGTTGAAAACGCACAGAACACACAGGCAGTGTGTTGTATTGCACTGTTTTTAAAACAAGGTTTCGAAAAAGTATTGATTTTTTGACAACCTTACCGCACGGCCTTGTTGTCCTCACCCCAGCAGCGAAGAAGCCTAGCTGTAGCATGAGTAGCATGTGCTTCTCCAACGAAAGTGCACTATCTGGACTCTTGGTTACAGATGTGGTCCTCATAGAACCCCGCCTCAGAAAACCCTTAAAAGTCCACGTGGATACATGTATGATAAGCATAATGAAACATTTTAACTAATTACTAATCAAAGTGTTGTCAGTGATGATGTCTACAAGGCTTTTCTATGATTTAAGATTACTACCTCTGAACAGAAAAGTGGTTATTTCAGCCCGGTGTACATTTGTTTCCCCATTTGTAAGTGTACTTAAGGCGAGCTAACTCATTGGACAGACTCAGTGACATTTGTCTTACATTGACTATATGATTTATGATACTTTTGATTGCCTTTGCGGCTCAAAAATGCATCTCCAAAATAAGTATTGTGTCTAGTCTTTTGATAACAGTGGATACTTCTGATGTCAACAGAACTGAGTCACGTATTCGTCACATGTCTGTAACCACTATGGTCTATATTTACTGGCTACGGTGATGGCAGTAGCTCAGTTCATAAAGAATTGGGGACCAAAGAGTGGCTGGTTCAAGTCCCGACCGAACCACATTTGAAAGTTGATTTGGTATCTGGAGAGGTGCCAGCTGAATTTCGTGGACACTGCCGAAATGCACTTGAGCAAGGCAATTAACTCCAACACTGCTCTGTGACGCATTGGGAGCAGCAAGCCATCACTCTTACATCTCTCCATTAATGCATGATTGTAGGACCTGTTTGTGAATGAGCATGTGTATTTCGGCGTTGATGTTTCTGAAGCACATTACAACAACAGAGTGTAAAGAATTGAATTTTACTGCAAAAACTCAGATCTTGGTGGAAGTATTTACCCCATTTCTGGTCTAAAAAATCTCAGTAGGCTTGTTCTAACACACAATTCCCAGACATGTCTGGATCAACATCTTCTTTGCAGATATCAGAAGTAAATATTAAACATGAGCTGCTTGTAATAAGTAAAACTATCTGCCAATGAAATGAGCCAAATTTACCTTGAAGGGTGTCTTAAAATTAAATGTTCTACCAAGAGTAGTTATTTAAGCTGAATTTAAGACCCTTACTCAACAAAACTTTACTTGTTTCATCAGAAGATATTTTCTTATCATTACAAGCAATTTAATACCTTATTTTTGGCCTTTCATTCCTTGTAGTAAGATATTTGCCTGGACTTGCCAAGTGAATATGAATTAAAATAAGTGCTTCAGTTCTTCCATCCATCCATCCATCTTCTTCCACTTTATCCGGGTCCGGGTCGCGGGGGCAGCAGTCTAAGCAGAGAAGCCCAGACTCTCCTCTCCCCGGCCACTTCCACCAGTTCTTCTGGGAGGATACCGAGGCGTTCCCAAGCCAGCCGAGAGATATAATCTCTCCAGCGTGTCCTGGGTCTGCCCGGGGTCTCCTCCCAGTTGGACATGCCCGAAACACCTCCCCAGGGAGGCGTCCAGGAGGCATTCTCACCAAATGCCCGAACCACCTCATCTGGCCCTTCTCGATGCGGAGGAGCAGCGGCTCTACTTTGAGCCTCTCCCGGATGTCTGAGCTCCTCACCCTATCTCTAAGGCTGAGCCCAGACACCCTGCGGAGAAAACTCATTTCGGCCGCTTGTATCCGCGATCTTGTTCTTTCGGTCACTACCCACAGCTCGTGACCATAGGTGAGGGTAGGAACGTAAATTGACCGGTAAATTGAGAGCTTTGCCTTGTGGCTCAGCTCTCTCTTCACCACAACAGACTGGTATAGCGTCCGCATCACTGCCGACTGCCGCCCCGATCCGTCTGTCAATCTCCGCTCCACTTTCCCCTCACTCGTGAACAAGACCCCGAGATACTTGAACTCCTCCACTTGGGGTAAAGACTCTTCTCCGACCTGGAGTGGGCAATCCACCCTTTTCCGACTGAGGACCATGGCCTCGGACTTAGAGGTGCTGATCTTCATCCCAGCTGCTTCACACTCGGCTGCAAACCGCCCCAGTGCGAGTTGGAGGTCATTGTTCGATGAGGCCAATAGGACCACATCATCTGCAAAAAGCAGAGACGGAATCCTAAGGTCACCGAACATGACACCCTCCACCACTTGGCTGCACCTAGAAATTCTGTCCATAAAAGTTATGAACAGAATCGGTGACAAAGGGCAGCCCTGGCGAAGTCCAACCCTCACTGGGAACGAGTCTGACTTACTGCCAGCAATGCGAACCAGACTCTGACTCCGACAATACAGAGACCGAATGGCCCGTATCAACGGACCATCGACTCCTTATTCTCTGAGCACCCCCCACAGGGCTACTCGAAGGACACGGTTGTAAGCCTTTTCCAGATCCACAAAACACATGTGGACTGGTTGGGCAAACTCCCATGCCCCCTCCAGCACCCTTGCAAGGGTGTATAGCTGGTCCAGTGTTCCACGGCCAGGACGAAAACCACATTGCTCCTCTTGAATCCGAGGTTCGACTAACAGTCGGACTCTCCTCTCCAGCACCCCGGAATAGACCTTCCCAGGGAGGCTGAGGAGTGTGATCCCCCTGTAGTTGGAGCACACCCTCCGGTCCCCTTTCTTGAAAAGGGGAACCACCACCCCAGTCTGCCAATCCAGTAGTACTGCCCCCGATGTCCACGCGATGTTGCAGAGTCGTGTCAGCCATGACAGCCCCACAACATCCAGAGCCTTGAGAAACTCCGGACGGATCTCGTCCACCCCCGGAGCCCTGCCACCGAGGAGCTTTTTGACCACCTCGGCGACCTCAGCTCCTGAGATAGCAGAGTCCACCACAGAGTCCCCCAGGTCTACTTCCGCACTGGAAGATGTGCTGGTAGGATTGAGGAGGTCTTCGAAGTATTCTTTCCACCGATCCAGGACGTCCCGAGTCGAGGTCAACAGCGCGCCATCCCCACCATAGACGGTGTTGACAGCACACTGCTTCCCCCTCCTGAGACGCCGGATGGTGGTCCAGAATCTCTTCGAAGCCGTCCGGAAGTCGTTCTCCATGGCATCACCGAACTCCTCCCATGCCCGGGTTTTTGCCTTGGCAACCACCGAAGCTGCATTCCGCTTGGCCTGCCGGTACCTGTCAGCTGCCTCCGGAGTCCCACTGGCCAAAAAGGCCCGATAGGACTCCTTCTTCAGCTTGACGGCATCCCTCACCGCCGGTGTCCACCCGGGGGTTCGGGTGTTGCCGCCACGACAGGCACCGACGACCTTACGGCCACAGCTCCGATCAGCCGCCTCAACAATAGAGGCCCGGAACAAGGCCCACTCGGACTCAATGTCCCCTGCCTCCCCCGCCACATGGTCGGACTTCGCCCGGAGGTGGGAGTTGAAACTCTTTCTGGTGGGAGACTCTGCCAGCCGTTCCCAGCAGACCCGCACAACACGCTTGGGCCTGCCAGGTCTGACGGGCATCCTCCCCCACCATCGGAGCCAACTCACCACCAGGTGGTGATCAGTTGACAGCTCCGCCCCTCTCTTCACCCGAGTGTCCAAAAAATGCGGCCGCAAGTCCGATGATACGACTACAAAGTCGATCATCGAACTGCGGCCTAGGGTGTCCTGGTGCCAAGTGCACATATGGACACCCTTATGTTTGAACATGGTGTTTGTTATGGACAGTCTGTGACGAGCACAGAAGTCCAGTAACAAAGCACCACTCGGGTTCAGATCGGGGGGGCCGTTCCTCCCAATCACGCCCCTCCAGGTCGCACTGTCGTTGCCGATGTGAGCGTTGAAGTCCCCCAGAAGAACGAGGGAGTCCCCAGAAGGGGCACTCTCCAGCACCCCCTCTAGGGAGTCTAAAAAAGGTGGATACTCTGGACTGCCGTTTGGTGCATAAGCACAAACGACAGTCAGGTTCCGTCCCCACACCCGAAGGTGGAGGGAGGCTACCCTCTCGCTTACTGGGGTGAACCCCAACGTACAGGCGCTGAGCCTGGGAGCAATAAGTACTGCTACCCCTGCCCGGCGCCTCTTGCCATCGGCAACTCCAGAGTGGAAGAGAGTCCAGCCCCTCTCAAGAGGACTGGTTCCAGAGCCCAAGCTATGTGTCGAGGTAAGTCCGACTATATCTAGTCGGAACCGCTCGACCTCGCGCACCAGCTCAGGCTCCTTCCCCACCAGAGAAGTGACGTTCCACGTCCCTAGAGCTAGCTTCTGCAGCCGGGGATCGGACCGCCAGGGTCCCCACCTTCGGCTGCCACCCAGCTCACATTGCACCCGACCACCTTGGCCCCTTCCACGGGTGGTGAGCCTATGGGAGGGGGGTCCCATGTTGCCTTTTCGGGCTGTGCCCGGCCGGGCCCCATGGGCGCAGGCCCGGCCACCAGACGCTCGCCATCGAGCCCCATCCCCAGGTCTGGCTCCAGGGTGGGGCCCCGGTAACCCGCGTCCGGGCAAGGGAAACTGGGATCCAATAATGTTATTCTCCATAATGGTCTTCGAGCCACGCTTTGTCTGACCCCTCCCCCAGAACCTGTTTGCCTTGGGTGACCCTACCAGGGGCATAAAGCCCCCGACAACATAGCTCCTGGTGTCATTGGGGTACGCAAACCCCTCCACCGCGGTAAGGTGGTGGCTCCAGGAGGGGGCTTCAGTTCTTATTGACCTGAAATTAGACAAACACAGTTGCCAAGATCTGAGTTTTTTCTGTGTCCCCATGAGAGATTAATAAAGTATGTCTACTTTTTCTTCTTGTTTCCATTTAAATGCTTAATAATAAACTAAATTTACTGGATTTGTTTGCCTCCTTTTGAATATCAATATAAGAGTTTTATCTGATTATTTTTTCCCTTTTTCTCATTTTTTAGAGAAACAAGAGGGCAGTGCAGGTTGATCTTACTGTGTGACTAACAAAAACACTTTTCAAAGACTTTGCTGAATATTTTCTGAAACTTTTGTTATTATGAAGGCTCTGAGGTGCAGGGAACTGTGTGGGTGTTTGGGAGCAGGGCGGCACAACAAGACTGTAGGGGATCAAAAGCCAAGATATACCAATTTTATTGCATAATCAGGAGAAAATGTTGGATCTTCCTGTGGCTGAATAAGAAAGGCAAACACCCCTGGCTACCGACTGTCACTGCGAACAGAAATAGCGGCTGCTAAGTCAAGATAAATGGATCAGTCTGAACTCCAGCTGCAGCTTTTTCTTTTGTTTATCTGGTCTTGGAAATACACACACGGTAAAAGGAATGCACCACATACTGATTGTCTGAAAAATACGATGTATGTAGAAGAAGAAACAGCATCCGCGCTGCAGCCAGGGACAGGGAGCTAGTTTGTGTGCTGCTCTGGTTCTCGCCATCCAGCCCTGCGCTGCTGAGTCCTGCTAATTAATGCAAGGACACGCCCCAGGGATACCGCTGAGGAGGAATACAACAAAACATCCCTGGGCAAGGTGAAAGATTCAAGCACACACACACACAGACACATATATGCATGAGGAGCGCTGAGAGACTTTGTGTTCAGTCAAGTTCAAGCCTTTATCTATTCACCTAGCAGTGTGATGGCAGCAGGGCACAGCCTTTGGACAAGTTAACATGAAGCAGCCCTCGGCTCTACCCTTCACTGAGTGTCACTCACTCCCTCACTCTGCCCTCCTCCTTCTCCCTCGGTCTCCAAAACGAGTCTCTTTCTCTCTGAGTCTCTGCTCTGTGGGCCTTCGGATAAGTGCTGCACAAAGTAATCACAGATTTATCAATATCTTAAAATATGATGTTGTAATAAATGCACTCCAAATATCTGAGTTCATCACAGTAGATGTAGATTTCACAGGCAAATAATACTACTTAATCATAAAAATAATGATTAGAATGATCTGTATTTATAAGGATCATCATTACCAAAGAAAATCAAAGTTACAAAGTGCTTTACAAGGACAGAAATAATCAAAATAATGAATAAAATAAAATAATAAACGACAGACAGGTTTTAAAATCATAAGAATCGAAAGCATTGAAAAAAAAATACCAAAGAAGTCAGGAAAAAAAAAAAAAAAAAAAAGAATTCTAAAATACATAAAGTACCTCAAAAGTTATTCTTGAACATAAACTTGTTTAAAATATAAAAGGTAAAAAAGGACATAAAATAAAATGAAAAAAAAAAAAATACGTACAAAAAACACACTAAAAAAATGAAATGAAATAAAATAAAATGGCACACAATAAAAAGAAGTTTAAGAAAATAAAATTGAAGGAAATAAAATAAAATGAAATACAATAAAGTGGTATACAATAAAATTAAATGAAAAAGAAAATGATACACACTCAAATGAAATAAAAGGAACTACAATTGCAGGCTATTAAATGAAATTAAATATAATAAAATGACACACCAATAAATAGAGAAAAAAAATTAATTGACACAATACAATGAAAAAAAATTAAATAAAATATAACAAATTGACATACAATAAAAAAAATTAAGTAGAAAAAATATAATAACATAAAATAAAATTATATACAATAAAATAAAAGACATGCAACAAAATAAAATGGCATATAATGAAATGAAATAAAATATAATTTAGTAGAATTAAATGAAATAGAGAAAATACAATGAAACTAAATTGATCTATTAATGAAACAGGGGAGGAATGCAGATAAAAGTATTTATTAAGAAGAGATTTAAAACAGATCACTCACTCATCTGACCTGATTTTCTGGACGGATCATTCCAGAGTTTTGGTGCCCTCACTGAAAATGTCCTGTTGTCTTAAAATTTTAGTCTGCTGTAGGAAACCAGAAAGCTTTTGGCTGGGGATCATAATGGCTCATATGACACTAAAATGTCAGGGATGTAAGCAAAGGGAAAAGAAGACTTTGACGTAATCAGTTAAATCCTAACTTCAATTCTAACACATACAGGAAGCCCGTGTAAAGACACTAAAAAGGGAGTGATGTGATATCAGATTGTCCCCAACAAGCTCTGCACAGGTTGTCGAGCCGAGCTTCTTTTGTGTTTTCAACATGTCTCTTGTATGACAGAGCACTTCTATGAACAAGACAAAAAGTCATTGACATTTCTCTCCCTCTCAATGGTGACAGGGGCTGCCAGTCTTGATCCTTTGGCCCCACAAATAGACCTACCACTGTGACATCATATCATTGTTTCACCTGCAGTTTAAGCCCATTGGCGCTGGCTGCAGAGCCTCGATTGTAGAATGAATGCAGAGTTGTTAGCAACATGGAGCTGAGCGGCACTAAAGTGACCAAATACCACAGAGAAGACCCGTCAGCCAATCATGATATGAGGCAGCTGGGCCAAGTTTTAAGACTCAATGCATGTTTTAAGATATAAAACAAATTCTCAAGAGTTTTATCAAACAGCATTATATATCACACAGGGACTTTTTTCCACTATTGTTCTGGATTTCCATCTGTCTCTTTATTCTCTGTCTCCCGTCTATCTCTCCCTGTTACTCTCTATCTCTCTTTATTTCCTTGCCTTTGGGTGTGTCGATGTGCGAGCCATTGGAAGACATTTTCTGATAAATATTCATCCCCCCTCCCTCACACTCCCTCCCCCTGCAGCCCTCGGTGTCTGTTTGAATGCTAATCAATTTGGTCTGAAATTTCCACTGGCCTACTTCTGGTTTCAAACCACGACTCCATCCATTAAATTCTCCCACACAACTCCTCTGGTACTCATTTTTTTCCCTTTTTTATGTTTTTGTACCTTTTCTTTATCTATATAGTCTACTATATTTATATTTATATTCTTTCCTTTTCTTTATCTCCCATCCATCAACTCTGGGTCCTGGTCATTTTTTACCAATTTGATCCGTCCTAGCTGACACCTCTTCCCCCTTCATTACCTCCACCAAGGAGGTTATGTTTTTGCTGGCGTATGTTTGTCTGTTTGTCTGCTTGTTAGCAAGATTACACAAAAACTACTGGACAGATTTTGCTGACATTTTCAGGAGATGTTGGTAATGGTCCAACTTAGAAATTAATAGATTGTGGTGGTGATATGTATATTCCAGAAATTTTAAAAAATCCCATAAGTTAACACTGTGCAGAATTAAAAAAAAAATCTTATCTATGTACTGCCATTTTTTAACGGATTTGTTTCCAATTTTACAGGATAATATAGGATCCATGTCTCTATCATCAAGGTAAATTTCAGCTGGATCTGATACAGGTTGACATCACAAAAAACACTTAACTTCATATGGGAAATCCCATTGACGACATCCAATAATTCATATAAAATCAATATATTAAGTGATGTTCCCTAAACTTTTGTTCATACAGGATAACAACCTCCAAGTACAGAGCTCAGCATACATGAGTGCACCCCTTCAGATTTGTCAGAAAACCTTCAGTTTCCTTTCAAAATCAGAATTTCTATGGCATACTATACCACACAATACTCCCCCAAATGTGGACACTTGATTGCAAACAAGATGTTTTTAATTTGCACACAAAAAAGTATTTTTCTCAATCTAAGATCAGGATGCAAAAATGAGTACACCCCAATCAGAGAGGTAGGAGCAAAGCTAAATTTTAGTTGTCATATTAGCCTTATTTCCATCTTATGGTAAAAAAAAAATCTTTTGCTTTGTCAAAACTCTGGAAATTGTTCTTTGTTCATTTAGATATTGATTAAAGGTGCGTACACACCGAACATGACTTTGTGAGCTTGGCGACCACTCTCCATGTAAAATCAATGTACAGCTGCGATGGGGCGGGGCTAACCCTCCCGCAACGTGATGGACGCGTCCTGGGCGACCACTTCGCTCGTCCCTTAGTCCCAAAGTTGAGAAGTTTGAACTCTCCAGGCGATGTTGCGTGTGGCTGTGCAGCAACAGCCAATCAGCATTGTTTGGTCGTGTGACAGTACCTGTGACAGACTGTTTTCATTCCGGTTCACAGAGTAACAATCCGCCAGAGAACTCACAGACGATGCTGCTGCAGGGCCAGCAGCTGCAGTGTTTTGTGGTTGGTAGGTGAGTGAAAAGGATACAGTTGGAATAATGTCAGCTTATACATCCTATCATATGATATATGATATGACTGTGGTGAAACTCGAGCGGGCGTGACGTCACTGAGCGATGGCGACGGGCAATGGTGACCACAATGAGGTATTTATGGACACGTGACGCAACTTCAGTGGGCGGCGCGATTTCAGTCGCAAAGTCGTGTTCGGTGTGAGTGCAGCTTTATACATCACTTTTAACAGGGGATGTACTCATTTATGCTGGGCACTGTATGTGCCAAGTGTGGTCCAGATCCTGGCACCATTCTGGATCTGGTGATCCAGAATTGTATCTCTGACAGGGGCTGTGGAAAAGCCACTGAGCTGCTTGGTGAAGGTCTGCACTCTCTGAATGCTTTTCTAGTTCTTGTATGTGTTGGTTTACTAATACTAGTTTATGAATCCAACAGACCAACCCATCCCCAGAGTTTTAGCTGAGGTGCATGTACCCTGAAACTTAAAAAAATATCTTCAGAGCGTCAGTGTGTGATGAAGAGGGACAGGTACTCACTCCGTCACACCACAACATCCTACAGTCTAAGCAACACATATACACTCATTAACAAGATTAGCAGGACATGTAAAGCAGTGCTAACCTTGCACAGCAGCTGGATCCGCCCAGTTCAGTGTCTGTAATCACACAGATCCATCTTACCAAGCTCCAATCTGCTATGACTGTGAGCAGCCCAAAGAGGGACAGCCCAATCCTTTAGAGCAGGACGAAGTGGAAGCTAAAAGTGAGACAACAGCAGGAAGTGACTGCTCATACAGAGATTAGCATAAATGCTAACAGTTTCAGTTCTTTCAGACCACATTTATTGATAGGAAGGATATTTTTGCTACAATTCTTTCATGTTTTGGAGAGAGTTTGCTCATCCAAGTCTACCATGTTCTGGACTTTTTACCAAAGCAGTAGCACCCACCTATTATCTGATTGGCCTGTGATAGATGTGATTGAAGGAACGATTGGCCTGTCACCTGCTGGATATGCTTTTGAAAGGCCTTGCTCATTCCCAAACACTTTCTTTGGGCTGTGGCCCAGATGGACTGGTGAAATATATTGAACAGTCCATCTAGTGTGTCAGGTTAGCACTGACCCTCTACTATCTGAAAACTATTTCTAATGGCCAGAACAAATCAACTGTCTCTCTTCTCTCTTTGGCTCTCCCCCGGTCGCACTTTCTCTTTCAAAGGCAGAGGCTGACTGTGTGGCTTTTGTTACTCAACAGACCCCTCATATTGATGAGATGGAAAGATGTGCTTCCTCTCACTTTTGTGCACTGGATACATGACGACCAACTTTTTCAAGATAAAGAAGCTACAGTCCTCTTTGAGAGGCTCCACAAATACTTTTCATTAAATTTGGAATCCTTTTAAGAGTCACATTCAAGAAAGGATGTGAAAAAATATCTAAAACTGTTTCCTTTGTTACCAAGTTGACCTTAAAAGCATCATGATTCAGTGTCATGTCACCATGTCAAGTCAGAAAACTGGCTTTTATCTTCTGGTTTTAACACCGATTCAACTCAGGGTCACTTGCTTTAACCATCAGGACTAAAAAGAGATTTTACCATGGCTGCTGCAAGTAGAGGACACAGCAGCAGACAGATTCATGTTTCACCTGTTTCAAGCTAGCATTTGCAGTAGCAGCATTTGTACTCCTTAAATAAGTTTGGAAACGTTATCTCAGTCTGTCATTCCTTACCTTTAATAAAGCCAATTGGTATTGTATTTTATCTTGTTGGAAAGCCTGATTAGTCAACTTCACAACAAGACTTGTCAGGATTATGCACTCCTGGAATGAGCAACACTGCTAAACTTGTGGATAGCACCTCAGAAGTGTGCCAAAACTGAGCCTGTACGCAGACTGGCAGCATTATTTGGTGTCAACTCTGGTACCATCTCCAACTTTGAAGTGGGCGTCCCAGGAAGTCACCACCACAAGAAGACTGGTTTCTCAAACTTGCTTCACTGGTGAACCATAGGCTTTCTTCCAGGGGGAGACCCACACCTTTGGCTGGTGACTAATCAGGCTTTTAAACTATGTTAAACATGATAAAACTATATTTTCATTCAGATGTAAAGGTAGCAAATTATGGAATGGCTTTTCTCACACGCTAAAGAAATGTTCCTCCACAAATTGTTATAAAGGCATTTAAAGGATCATTTAATTACTGTTTTGAATTTTTTTTTTCTTGTCATTTATGTGTACATTTTTCTTTTCCATCATCTCTGGAGTCAATAACAATACGATCCCTCATAGAACTCACACACGATCATACACACCACACTCACATTTTCTATTTTAATCGCTCCCTTTTTGTTCTTCTTTTTGTAATTGTTGTTGTATGTATTTTGTTACCAGTTTGTCATAACTTGTGAGAAACTTGTTTTATTGTTTTTTTTTGTATCTATATGTATATATACTTTAAGTGGAGGCTTCAAATAAGCCCTCCAGGCTTGTCGCCTTTCACTGAACTACTTATAATTTATTATCTTTGTCTTTTGTGTATTTCATAATTGTGAAAAAATAAACAAATAGATAGATAGATAGATAGATAGATAGATAGATAGATAGATAGATAGATAGATAGCTATTAGTGTTATTAAAGGTCAGAAACAATTGACTGAAATAATGTTTCCAAACTTTTTCTGAGGAGTATAGGTGATCAGATCAACAAGACTAGGCATGTTTTGTTCAAAATGAAAATTAGCCTTGAATACCTTCCTGGTAAGTCGAGGAAAATTCAGCTAAAGAATGAGGTTTGAGTTTGAGTAACTCATTAACTTTCATTCCCTCCTATCACTTTTCCTTTAACTCTACACCTACATCCTTTCCTGTCACCTTGCCTCTTTCTTCTCCCATTTTCCCTCTTTATCCGTAACATGTTCACTCTTTTTATTCCTCTTTTTTCTTTTCCTTTGCCCTTCCCTTTCACATTATTTCTACCCCTCTAATTTATTTATAACTTGTTAAATATTCTTCCACCTCCTCTCATTCCCCTTGCAGCACCCTCTTTCTTCGTTTTCCATCCCAGCCCTGTTTTCCCTCACTTGTCATTTTTGGATTTTTCCAATTTTCCCTGGGGTTCCAGCTCTCATTTCCCCCTCCTCTCATCCTGTTTTCCCAGTTTTTCAGTCCCCCCTGTTTTTCTTACTTCTACCTCAAGTGCTCTTTTACTGCACAAATTCTCATTCCTTCTCTTGCCTCCTCTCTCCCACATCCTTCGCTGAACCAGTATGAACCTGCGTGCACTCGCAGGTGAAGTGAAGACATAATCCTCTACCTTTCTCACACTCCCTCCCGCCGCTTGTAGCATACAGATGTAATCGCCCAGTGGACAGGAGCAAGGAAGGGGGAAGTACGGTGAGCGTGTCGGAGAGGTTAGAGCGGCTCTGAAAGCTTCTACGGGGGCTTAGGTGGGAATGAAGAAAGGAAGGAAGCAAGGTTAGGAGATAGAGGTGCTTTGCCTTTGGTGCGAACTTGTGCTGTGAGATCAGTTTCCTCCCTGCTGAGAGTGGGAGCTGCTGAGCGTCTTGTTGCTTCTTTCAGGCCTTGAGATACAGTCACTTGGAAACCGGCTGCAAGGGAGAAAGGAAGTAGGGAAGGATATGAGGAGGGAAGGAGGCTGCAGGGTGGAGGCTTTCTTGAAGCATTTACAGTTAGACAAGGGGGGAAAATGGACTCATCAGGGGAGAAATGAGCGAAGAGATGGGATAAGCTTTCACACCTGGGATATGCAAATCAGCAGAGGGAGGGAGGGGATGATCGAGAGAGGGAAGGATGCAAAAAAGGGAGATTACAGCCTCGAAGGGAATCAACAGCACATGGATGTGTGTAGAGAGAAAAAAAAAAGCTCAGTGGGACCTCCTCACTGGAACTGATTTTTACTGCTCTACATAAGGTCAATGAGAGAAGAGAAAATGCAAATGTATGGAGATAGGGGAAAGAGGTTGGAGGGAAGGATTGATGAAGGGGGAAAAAAAGTATGGAAGGAAATTTTAAGGAAAAGAGCAGCTTTGGATTAACGAGGGAATTCAATGGCCTAACTCGTAGAGGCGTTCTAATAAGCTTGCGGCGAGCCAGAGCCAGCAGCTTCCTCCATGAGCCGTTTTTCAGCTGACTGCAGTGAAAGCCTGAATTTTTAAAACAGAGCATGACAGAGAATATTTCCTGGAAAGTTAAATGTGAAAATTCAGAACTTCAGCTCATGTCCCTGGAAATTTGGACAGCTCCGAGATGGCATCTGTTTGGCAGGGTGGGCTCTTGGGCTAAACAAAACTCTGACAAGCCGACTTCTGCTAAGCTGCTCAGGGAAAGGCTAAAGGCTTAACGTAATGTGGAATGCATGTACAATAGGGACAGAGGTGGATGTAAGTTAAGTAGGAAATGACGGTGCAGAAATTGGATCAGAGTGGTGAAAAGAAAGTTATTAAGGCTTAAAGCTTCTTAGCATCATAATACTATTACTGAAGAATCACTGAATGGAGTTTTCACTGTAGCAGAAGGGGTTGGTGAGAGGACAACTGTCCAAATGTCCCAGTGTCTCTGTTAGATTTTTGGGTTTGAACTGAGGCTAGATTTAAGATAGAGGTCAGTTGCATCAAGTAGTGCACACTGTGAGGATTAACACTGAATTGGTGTTAATTTCAGACACTAAGAGCCATTTGATGGCTTAACCCTTCATGCATGAAGTATTAAATCACCAAGGAATACTTTTATAAAATCTTTGTCTTCACTTTCAAACAAGTTAAAATCATGGTCATATTTTTCAATGTTATATTTTGAGGGAGTTATGCATGGTGTCCACTTCAGTGACAAGAAAAAGCAAAGTCTGAAATATATGTATTATAGCTGTTAAATCAAACTAAGCGATTGTGAAATTACATCAAAATTTGAAATAAAAAAGTACAACATTATGTTAAATCTGATACAATTTGCCCTTCATCTGCTATTTTGGATTTATGATGCATATCTTGATATGGTAAAATTGTGCAAAGATAATATTTTTATGAAACTTAAGACAAGGGATTGGGAATTTACCACCTGGTAGTTGGACATGTAACTGCAACCTAAAAGGTATAAAACTTATTCCAAATATCTGTCTACTGTAGTGGACACCATGCATGAAATGGTTAAAGTGCTTTTTTTTTTTTTTTTAGGCTTTGGATTCCAAACCTGGGGTCTGGGCCCACAGGGAGACCCAGGGAGTCTCAGGGGGGGCACAAGTCTCTGTCAGAAGGCTGTCAGAATTTGTTTTTTTATGTAATAATCAAAAACAATGACACAACACTGGGGGCACTTGGAGGTTTGTGAGATATTTTGTCTCAATTTTATTCATAAAGCAAACTAAATCCAGTGTTTAATTTCAACAGCATGTATAAAACTTTCATGTATGAGTTGATTTATAGACATAGCCTCACAGTGGTTTGTGGTGCAAAGCCAGGATGGGATTGATCAAGAGCATGAATTTAACATGAGCATGTTTTGGGTGAACCATGAATCTAGCCAACGAGAGTGTAAAGCAGGGCACACACAACAATACAATTAGGCCAAGTTTTCTACTTGGATCTCCGTCTCTGATCAAACTCAGCAAAGGCCTGATTTTTGGAGGTCCTAAAGATTAGTTCACCTGATGAGCATGTGGTGTGAGGACTGTTTAGACTCCTGAGCAAGCTGCCTGAAGCAGGAAGCAAACATTGCCATGGCAACAACAGAAGTAAGACTGATGTCAAAATGGAGATCTAACTCGTTGATTTGTTGAAAAAACAGGAGCATCCAAACAGAGCAACCTCTAATCATACACAACAAATAATAAATAGTAACCTTGCAGTGCAGATGGACCTGCCTGATTCATTGTCTGAAATCACGCAGATCCATCCTGCCAAGCTCCATCTCCTACAACTTCATAGCCAAAAGCCGGGAAAGAGAGGCGGAGCTGGAGATGTGATGACAGCGGGAAGTGACTGACTGTTTGAAAACGATGACGGCTTCTGAAGCGGTCTCCGTGGATGCAGCAATATCTATGGTTTTATCAGACATGGACTCAATTTCTTCTTTAAAAGAGGAGCAAACAAGTCCTTTATAGCTTTTCTTACAAGAAATCATGTTTTTTTTTTGGTTTTGGACGATCAAATCAGAAGTTGGGAAGCCAGGAGAGATGTGGAAATCCCCCACGAATGATGCTGGTTAGGCTATGGTAGCCCAGAGTAGTGGTTACTCAAAGATACCTGGTGAAATATGCTCTCCTTAGAAGTTTACTGGAAGAACTTAGCGGGGATTGTTGTTGACAAGGTCCATGTCACATATAAGTGGTAAATAACACATCTGTGTTGTATATTTTAAGACGATAGTCTAAGGACTGAAACATATTTAAGCTAACAGCTAACAACAAGGTCTAGCTGCTACGCCATACTGTGGGTTGATATGATTGGTCTGTGATGACTGTGACTGGCAGAACGATCGTCCAATCACCAGCTGCAGTTGTTCTTGAAGGTTCTGTCCTCTGAAAACATTTTCTATGGGCTCTTCTCCAGATGGACTAGTGAAATATTTCTGTGGTGGATATATGGAACTGTCTGTCTGTCATGTCAGGTTAAATAAAGAGAGGAGTTGGACATAAATCACAACCACCATGGATGATCTAGGAAGCTAACCGCTAGCTGCCTTGAGCCTCCTGATGTTGTCCACCATGTTTGTTTACACTGAAGTCATGTGTGAATCATGTGCAACATCACAAGCTGCAAGAGCAGAGGCACTGCCGGCGTGAATTTGTTGGTTTGTGGTGTCCTGTGTCTCTCTCTTTCTGGCTCACCACACACTATACAGGAACAAAACAAATAACTCTGGCATAATCTATCTTCATGTGTGGCTCTCTCACTGTTTCAACATCAGTTAAGCAGTTTTATTGCATTCAAGAGCAATAAACCCTTGCCGGCTGGTGTTTTGTTATTTACAAAGAGGATTTAATTGTTTGTTCTGGCTGGTTTGTGACAAGAAAGTGCTCAGACCTGCCCACCCTCATTGCTGAAATGAGATTTCTGTGATGACGTGATAAACATGTAATGTTCCCCACTTATAATTCACAGGATATATAAATGAAAATTTCATGTAGCATGGAAAATTCCACCAAATACATTACTAGCTAGCTAACTAGCTTGAGCTCTGCTGCCATTTGACTGGGTTGGGGAAAACTGAAGTGGCTGCATTTGTATGGCTTATAGTGTAGTTATCAGTGTGAATAATACATATTAAACTGACACATAATGAGTGTTTGCCTCTGAGATGAAGTCCTCAGTTGACACAGAGCTTGGTTAAGATTTAGGCATGTTGATAATACTAATACAAACACTGGAAAACACCTGATCAAGTTACGAAAACACATCACAAAATAACACCTCACATCTGAATTTTTACAGATATCCAGAGAGGGAACCTTGCAGTCTTTTATCCTGCCATATCATCTGCCTGAGGCTGACTGAATTATTCTTCTACTTTATCCCCTCCCTCCCTTCATACTGCACAGTCAGACTGTTTGCTCTGAGGATGTAGAGATGCTCCAGACATGTAAAAACTAAACAAAGGTCTATAAGTAACAGCACGACTCTCAGGACAATGCTGATACAGAATCAAAGTGAATTACTTTGTAAAGCCAAAATAAGAGTATTTATGCAGAGCTAATACAAATTCTTATTTTGATCCAACAAATAAACAACTCTGCAAGTCTAAAGCTGAAACACCTTAAGGAAACACGAGAGTATGTAAACTCTGCTGTTTAATTCAAATTTGGAAACTTTTTCTTCCTGTGAGGCGACAGAGCTGACCGCTGGTGTTACTGTGCGGATAAAGTGTTGTTTGTTTACCCTTAAAGAGAGAGCACTACTTAATTCAGGCTGACACAGTGACAACTGTCAAAGTCCCGGTAACGGAGCCAACATGTGTCAGCTGACCCCCTCCCATGACCCCCCTCCTGGTCAGAGCTGGACATAAGCTGGAGGCTGCTGTGATGTGTTTCTGTGGCACTGCCGTTGGATAAAGGGGTCATTTTAAAGAGGACAAAAGCAGAGAAAAAGAGCTGGAAAGACACCGGAAGGAAAAGAAAATATGCAAGTGTAAGTGATCTAAAGGACAAAGTGTGGCAGCTTCAAGGACAGAAAATATGACACTATTCTCATTTTACTGACTATTTTTATTTTTTTTTAAATCACTCTTATACTGTGGTTATGTTTGGTTTCATGATTTTAGTGCTCTTAATCATCTTCACCACAAAAATGGACGATCTAAAAATTTTAATTAATTTTTTTTCATGCCTGGTTCTGATTTGCTACCAGAAAGAGAGTTAAAGATGTTCGCTAACCTTTATTAATAAAAGCAAACAAGAGCATTAGTGTCAGGTAGGGTTGCAAAGGGTGGAAGATTTCTGGTAAAATTCTGGAATCTATCTTTGGAAATTAAGCTGGGGAATTTCAGAAATATTTCAGCTTGTAAACTTTACATGGAAGTTATGGGAATTTATGGGAATTATAGAAATTCATTGTAATCGACTGAAAATTGGAGGTAATTTAAATGAATTTTATTATATCCAAACATAAATATAAACATTTTCTATTATCATAGGCAAATATCCATGCTTACTATTATTTTAAAAAAAAACATTTCAACAGATTTATTTATAAGTAATACTTTATCAAGTTTGAATTATTTTATTAAACAATCACATTTGGGCTCACATGTGTGGTTTCAACAGCTTTGTGCTCTGAACTGTAAAAAGGTTGTTGTAAATTTTACAGTAACTTACTGTAAATGTCTTTACAGTAGCATAACTCTATTTTTAATTTTCAGCATTATTACTGTATTTGCTGTAATTGTTTTACTTCTGCACTTTTATTCAAGGTATTATTACCGTCTTTCAATTTACAGAATAATTACAGTATTTTCAAAAACAGCATCCTTACTGTTTTTTTTTATTTACAGTATCATTGCCGTATTTTATATTGCAACTTTTTTAATACATTTTAGATTTACAGTGAACTTGCCGTATTTTATTGTATACTACTATATTTTTAACTATTTTGCTGTTCATTTATTAGAAAGATATCATTTTGTTAAAAAAAAAAAAAGAAAGGAAAAGAAAAAAATCCAAATTCTGATTTACTGGTTCAACTAGTGACTGTGTATACTGGTGACTTTGAATTTGGCTCGAGAAGACACTCTGGGTGTGTTTGTCTTAGCTTAGTTTCTCTGGATATATTTTCTCATATTTAAACAGATAATTTGTATTTTTGATACAATTACAAAACACTCAACAATGAAGCATGGGAAAGGAAACCTCTGTTATCAGCAGTGCTACAAAATCTATCAGCACAGTAGATGAAAGTCATCAGTTAACATGGTCACACACTGGACCATTACACTGAGACAGTTTTGATCATCCAAAGAGGAAAATATCGTAGAAATGGAGTGCAGATGATGCTGATGATGAGGTCTGACCACCGGTCACTAGTTGCTAACAAATATTTGATGATGACGTTCATTATTTCTATTTATCAGCCATGTTTGCAGGTTACTTCCAACACAACAGGTAATTATACACAGACTTAGGCATTTTTGCACCATCAAGTAACACCTGTCACAAACAGGTAAGTATCAGACAAAAATGCTCATGGACGCAAACATGAACACAAGGACAAACTGTAAGTATATCTCCAACCTTTAGCTTTACTGATTTCATAAGTGACATTCCTCATTACTCTACTCTTTGAGCAACAACAGCTGCAACAATAGTTAAGGGAAAAGACACATATAAAGCCTCCACCAGAATAAATCTTATGAAGGAAGGACATATTTTGCTTCTTGCTGGCCAGAAGTGAAACTAAGCGAATTGTGCTCAATAAAACTCCTCTGCTGCAGCATGAGGGGCTGTTTGCTGTCAGCAGGGCTGCTGTATTCCAGGATTTTACATTTGTTTTGTCACCAAGTGTTGAGAAAAAATAATGGAAATATAAAAGTCATGATCCAGATCATTGTCCCGGGCCAAAATATATATCTGGCAGAACACCACTGGACAATTGGCTGCTATTTGCTGACCACTGTTTTCACATATGGACACCTTCATTATTCATTGCATACACTATTTTAGAAACTGTAGCTGATCCCATATCAGCACAGGTACTATATTTGTATGCCCCTTTCTGGATGACTGGTAGGCTCTACCAATAGTTTGAAGAACTGCAATGCATTTTGGGGCAGTTGAGTATTCAGCATACACTGGTTGATTTCAGACTTAAGCTAAATTGCATACTATGAATTAAAAGGTATTATGTGCTCAACCAGATGCCATCCAGATCAAAAATAAACAAAAGTATGGCTGCTTTAATTCAAAAATCAGTTTTCTGTGTCTGTAAAGTTGTGCAAAATTAAGCAGAACATGTCTTTGTGACTTAAGTGTGACTCATGACTGATTAATAGTACACAAGCTTTATGTTCTTCTAGCATCTTAAATCCACAAAAGCCTAATTTAAAACATCCAAGGCTGCATAATAAGGGTCATATTATAATCAGAGTGATTTACATGTTCGTTATTTTTGTTCTTATTGTCATGCTCAAAGGTTTAATGGTACTTTTCTGTTCAATATTCAAAGGCACAAAGCAGATCAGGGGCTGTCTGTAAGTCCTGACCTTGCTCAGATACTTACGCATCCATAGTAACTTTCATTTGTGAGGCTCCTTCATCACATGCAGATACATAAAATATTAATCCCTGCACTTCTAATACCTGATAATGCTGCATAATTATTCAATAAGGAGAGCCCCCTGACTTCCTTCATATTGCAACGCTGACGATGTAGCCTAAAGGCTTTTTATAGGTCATTACACACCCGCTCCACGCTCTGTTTATTTATGCAAATTACATCACAATGCACATAGTTTAATATCTTACTGTACAGGCAAGAGCAAAGACAGAAATGAAGGTTAATAAAGAAGCCTGGGCTTGAATCTTAAGATATCCTCACAGCCTTATAGTTAAACAATCAGAGATATGAGAGGAGAAGTTTGGATCCAAAGAAGTTATTTATTCAGAATGGGTATTTTATTTGAAAATGGAAACAGGAGGAAAAGAAAGATTATTGTGAAGGGGTATGACCGATTTTGAGTGATATCGGTTGATCAGGATGTATCGACTGTAATTAGAGTATATTAAATGCTGTATAAATTAGGTAAAAAAGCAAGGGGAGGCAGAATTCCATATAAAGGCTATTTAGAGTAAGAGAGAGAGTCCAGCATGTCTCCTTGATTGAGTATTTCTGTGCACAAGCAAAGAGTTTCATTTACCTGCTCCCTGTTTGCAGTATCAGTAGCTGTCCAAAACAGCTCATTCCCCTAGCGACCCTAATAGACCCACCAGTGTGACATCGTACCAGTGTTTCATCTGCAGTTGAAGTGTGACAAGCTCAGTGGAGAGAAGAGATGTTAGGCTGAATGCAGCAGTGCGACAACTCCTCATTTTAGAAATACACATCCTGGGTGCAGATAGAAGCACATGTTTATTTGCTATTCAAACAGTGGAAGCCCCGGACATAAAAATGGCATCTGGTGTAAAAAATTGCAAAGACACCTGTGCTGCACAACAAAATAATGTCAGCATTGGTCATTTAAATGGCATCAGGTAGAAAATAGGACAGACACCTGTGCTGCATGCCAAAAGAAGTCAGCACTGAGCATAAAGGCAACATCAGAAGAAATAAGGAAAGATACCTGTGCTGCATGCAGAAACAAAGCCAGCATTGGTAATCAAAATGGCATCAGGTACATAATAGGAAAGACACTTGCGCTGCACACCAAAACCCAATCAGCACTCTTAATAAAAATGGGATCAGAAGGAAACCAGGAAAGACACCTACACTGCACAGCAAAACAAAGTCAGCACTGGTCATCATAATGGCATCAGGTAGAAACTAAGAACAAAACCTGTGTTGCATGCCAAAACAAAATCAACACTGGTCACAAAATGGCAACAACAGGAAAATAGGAAAGACACTTGCACTGCACACCAAAACAAAATCAACACGGGTCATAAAAATGGTATCAGGAAGTTAATAGGAAAGATACCTGTGCTGCACGCCAAAACAATGATAGCACTGGTCGTAAAAATGGCATCAGGTATAAAATAGGAAAGATACCTGTGCTGTACACCAACACAAAATCAACACTGGTCATAAAAATGGCATCAGGTAGAAAATAAGAATGACACCTGTGCTGCACGGCAAAACAAAATCAACATTTGTCATAAAAATGGTATCTGGAAGCAAATAGGAAAGATACCTGCGCTGCATGCCAAAACAATGATAGCATTGGTCAATAAAAAAGTCATCAGGTATATAATAGGAAAGACACCTTTGCAGCACACCAAATGCTTGAACCTGGGGTATGTTAGGTTCCAGTATATAATATAAGAAGTTGATACAGTTACTTAAAAAGGCAGTTAATGCTTGGATCTGTATATTTCTGCTCAGCTGTTATTCATGTTTACAATTAGCTGTGTAATTTATTCCCTGTATCAGGATTGTCTGTGGACAGCAGGCCTGGCATACACTCTGATTGTTAATATTGCCATCTATCCTCCTGCAGCATTTGTCCAATCAGCGGCTCTGAAGCTGTGGACTGATTCTGAAATTGGCCCTATACTGCGAGAAGGCATTAATCACATGAGTTATTGGGTGAGAGGCTGCAGATGAACACAGTTGTACCACGTTTCATGAACAAAGATAGACAATAATATAACATCAAGAGGCTGATGCACTGCCTGTTTCTGAAGATGGATCTTACTCTATGAAATTGACTCTCAAAGCAACATTCAGTCCCATATGGAGACGTTTTTCATTAACCCGTACCTTATGAGTATGAGCTTACAAGATAAGCAATAAAAGGGAAAGTAGAGCCAACCAACAGCCTAATCAAAAAGAAGATTGAACATTCAGGCCGGCTCTGTTAGCCATGAAACAGGTGCTCTCTGGTTTCAAGTTTATTTTGTTGGTAATGAACAGTGACAGCTTAGCCCGGGCATGAGCTGCCTGCTAACTTTGTGAGACAGTTCCCTACAAAGGGAGCGAGGTGGAGGATTATAGGTGAAGGGGCTGACAGCACAGCTTCAAAGTTTACCTCCCACCTACTCCAGAATCATGAGAGTTTTGTCAAACATCACCTACTGTAATTAAATCCAGTCAAACAGGGTGTAACTGTAGCAAAGGCTGAATATTATTTCATGAAAACATGCCATCTTCGACGATTGGATTTTTTAACTGAATGCATTTTTTAAACTCTTGTGGCAGGAATATTGGACGGAGAAGCCATTCAGCCTTTGTCTTACATACTGGCCTTCATACTGATGCGGAAACAGCTGAGCTTCCACCTTCTCCTTTCATTTTCCTCTTCCATGTGCAGAAATTCAAGTGTAAATCACTTGAGATCAGTTGAAGAGCTCCATGAAAACCTTTAGTTCCATAGAGAAAATCTGAAAATGTGTTTAATCTTTTGTCGAATATACTCTGTGCACAACATTGATGATGTCTGCTTCCAGTGTTGGCTTTGAGTTTCCTGTTTATGTCCGGCCCTGCTCACATTTACTTTAGGTCGTACATGAATCCTCTTTCTGTGCGAGACACGGGGCGCTTCAATTTAAAGGGATAATCCAACCCTTTTTTCTTTCATGTCTTGCCTCACTCCTGAGTCCATGACAAGCAGATAGACACCATTCTTTTGACTGTGTGTGCAGTAACAAGGAAGAGATGGGCCGAGCTAGCCCACCGCTAATATGCTTAGCTCAAACACTGGGAATCAATGGGTAGCGTTAGCCTAACTCTGCCTACAGTCATCAGATAAACTCTGCAGCAACTCTAGACGGTCATGTGTGCTTGTTGTTACTTGTTTTTAAATGTATGTTATGTTACCTACTTTAAGATTAAGATTAGCACTTTATGTGATTTTCAAAGGAAATATATCCAAAACTAAACCACAGGGTGCATGTGCACACCACTGCGGACATGGTCAATAAGCAAGTCTGCGGTGGTTTGCACATGCGCCCTGCAGTTTAGTTTCATATGTAATTCTTTCAAACATTACATAAAGTGCTCATCTTAGTCTAAAAACAGATAACATAACATAACACGATTAAAAAAAACAAGTCACAATAAGCACGCATGACTGTTTAGAGTTGCTTAAGAGTTGATCTGATGACTGCAGGCAGAGGCAGGCTAACGCTACCCATTGACTCCCAGTGTTTGAGCTAAGCTAATTAGCGGTGGGCAAGCCCTGCCCCATTATTTCTTGTTCTTGTTCAGGGTTCTGCCATCACATTCTCGGTGGGTCCAAGACGTAATGACACTCTGTCTAGAAAGGATAAGATTCTGCAGCCAGAGCTCTAAGGCTACACACCATCAGACACACGGCAGATCTTTCTGGACCACTTTGATAGCCTCCCTGGCATAAGCATGATTGACTGCCTGCCCCCTTCCCTTCTCTACTTTGAGTTTTTGTTTTTTGCCTGGTCCATTAAATGTACTTGTGCTGTGTTTGTTTCAATCTGTATATGCAGTATGTCTGCAATGTTGGGCCCCCATTTTAGTTTTCGGACGCAATATTGTAAGCTTACAATATTAACCTGGCACACCAGATGGGCCGTTCAATATATTTCAATTTTGGTCTGTGGGAAGAAGCCGGAGTGCCTGGAAAGTACCCATACATGCACAGGGAGAACATGCAAGTCCACACAAAATGGCTCTGACCAACCCAGGAATCAAACCAGCAACCTTCTTGCTCTGAGGCACATGTTCTACCAGCTGCACCACCATGACACCCCCATTAATTACTCAGTGTCCAAAATGTCCTGGTTACAGAGCTATCAAGGCCTCAACATCCCGATGTATCATAGAACACAAATTTATAATAACCAGATAAAAAAGTAAGAAGTTTTATTTCCACAATCGCTGAGGCAGAGAGCAAGAAGAGAAGTTCTCAATAACACAGAAAGTACTGAACAGGTCTTGGAAACAGTTCACCCCCCAAAACTCTACTTCCCAGGTCAGGGGATGGAGCCAAAAAACCACACTCAAATGTATGAAACTGCAAAAACCTAAAAAGTCAATGCCTGTTGTACAAACTACATCACAAAGTCCATCTTAAGATAAAAACACAGCCATCATGGGTGTCATCACACCACCATGTGAATGATGAAATTGTATTTCTTGCTACAATTCAAAATTATTCGTCTGTACTACAAAAGGTACCACAAATTTCTGTCTAATTCCAATAACAAGGAAGAGACGGGCAGAGCTCGCCAACCGCTAGTTAGCTTTAGCTCAAACACTGGGAGTATATGGGTAGCTCTTTAGCCTGCGTCTGCCTACAGTCATCAGTTAACTCTAAATGGTCCTGTGTGCTTGTTGTATTTTTTATTGACTGTGTGATGTTACGTTATCATTTTAAGACTAAGATAAGCACTTTATGCAATTTTTTTTAAAGAAATATATATACGAAAACTGACTGTTCCGCCTCAGCTCCTCTTCGTGTACACTCCTCTTTCATAAAGTCGCTGACACTGTACTCAAGTGAGGCAGCGGAGGAGTGCAAAGACCCAGGCAACAACATTCTCCTCAGCTGTCCCCCCATGCGGCTTAGTGTCTGTGTTGCAGCCAGAGTGGAGGGGTGGGGAGTTGAATATAGTTGTTATTAGTGTGTATTCTTAAAAACCGTTCCAGTTTGAATTTTGGGAAAAGTGACAGCCCTAATATACAACATCTTTAACACGATGTCTTAATCAGAATCAGAATTGTATTTACTGCCAAATACATCTGCACATCCAAGGAATTTGACATGGTAAATTGGTGCAAAAACAATCAACATATAATTAGAATAAAATAAAAATAAGGGTCAGGAGGAACAAAATAAAGTATAAAATAGGAAGAAAATAGTGCAAAATTGACTTGAGGATATATTTTCAAAATATACAAAATATACAATAGGTGCAAAAAGAACAAAATCACAACCCAACAATACAAAAGGTGCATTGAAGGAGCTGGTCAGATGGGCACTAAACTTTTTAACCCCTTGACGCGAATTCGCCTCAAACCCCTTCCACTCAGAATGCATCCAAGAGAGAGTATGTGTTTCTCCAATTCTGGCTCATGGGTATTCAATACGCACCTAGGAACCTTTTGCAAGCGTTTGTTTCAGTTCACAATCGGAACTACATCCGGCCGAAGCAACAAACACTTCTGGTCTTATCGCAACCATTGTTGTACGATTGAAAACATGCAATGTCTTTTGTAATTAGCATCTCTTCGGTGTTTAGACTCCTTCATAATGTCTTGGTGTACTTCAGGGGTACTGAGGGCAAATGTGAGATAGGAGACCCCCCTGGGAGTCTAGACACTGGTGGTGGTGAGGGAGACAGGATATAATAAGTGGTAGACTATTGACTTTTGCTGCTAATGAGCTATGAATATTTGTTTCTTGCCTTCAGTGTAAATACGACTGTATAGAAATCCTGTGGGCATGTTCTCCAGTCTCGTCACATAGCTGCTCTTCGATTCCCCTCACACTGACCCCCCTCAGCTGTCAGCTTATCACCCAGACACATCCAGCATGTGGCACAGACCGGGCTACAGGATGTGAGGAGAAAAAGCAGCTGAATCCAGCCACATGTTGCTTTTCCTTGACCTCCTCTGTCCACATGTCAAAGAGTTTTTCTGACTGTGCAGACATGGACAGGTTTGATCTTTAAGGTGTAACTGAACCCTGTGGACCCACAGCGCTCATCACAATTCAGATGGCGAGAGGGAGAAAGCATGAAATATGTATGCCTCAGGTGTTGATGTAGCAAAGAAGGCCTCAGAAATATCAAACAGCCAGAGCTTTACTGTCAGACAAATCAGTGTAGTGATATGGAGCCGGTCCTCTGGAGGCAGCTGCACACACGGCTGCATGTGTTCAGCTGGGATGTGTAAAGTTCAGCTGTTTTCAGGGAACAGGTGGAAACACTGACTTATTTCTGATCATGTTGCATATTTTCAACAGGGGCTTTTTTTGTTTCTATCATTTTGTCCGAGTTCTCCCTGTGTAAAATATTACAAGGCAGTCACATTCACCAACTCAGCCCTGCCTCTTTGGTTTGCATGACTAAAAAACTGTGCTTACCGAGGACAGCAATGTGAATCTGTAATCACAACCTGCAATCATGGTTCAGTAAAAATGGTAAAATGTTGGTAAAAGGCAGCCAGAACAAGCTGAAAACTTTTTTCTGCCAGGATGAAGGCCTTGTCCAGACATAAGTGGGTATTTTTTATAATGCAGTGTTTTACCTCATGTGTGCATGTGAACAGCATTTTAGATAAATGAAAACACATCTTTTGGAAAACTCCTGCGAGAACGAAGATCGCCAGACTCTCAGTTTGGAGTTTTCACATGCAGACAGGTAAAACTTGGTTTGGGGCTTCAAAATTCTCAGCGTGCACCAGTTTCTCCTCTGTGTGAGGTCACTGTGCAGCGTTACCACCTCTGTTAACATTAGAGACAAGTTCTGGTGATTGCTGCTGAATGTTTGCTGGTTTCAGTGTTGGAAACTTGACTTGTAAAGTGGGGTACATACACAAAGATTATCGGGCTGTTTTCTCCCGACTTTCCCCCTTCCTGACCAAGGAAGATCATCCTATAAGATCATCCTGTGGTCCGAGGTGTGTTAAGAGTGAATTTGTCCCGATAATCGGCTCTGAAATGGTTCTGGGCCGACAATCGTAAATATTAAACTTGTTCAATATTTACAACCAAAACTCTTCATGTGTTTGGGGAAAGCAGACAACTCCCGAGTCATGACTCCGTGAATTATGACGTGAAACAGAATGTAGCCAATCGAGAAGTGAGCTGTCAGAAGAACAAGGAAGCAGGCGTAAATAAAAACAAGCATGGCCGACCTGAAACATAAAGTTCGGTGGACATCAGAAATGGAAGACCAGCTCACGTGATCACGCTGTCTCCAGGACTTTTTCCACAGTCTTTTCTTTTTTTTGGTCAGGATTTTTCTGTCAAAATTAGTCCCAAGACCACCATCATTCCCTCTTCTCGTATGTCCTCTTCCATGTTGCGTGTTGTGTTTTCCGGTTGTTGCTATGTTTTTTCTCCTTCCTTTTTGTTAGATCACGTTTGATCACACGAGATTTTTGTCTTGGAGGACTAGATTCTAGATCGGTGGTGGGACAGAATGGTTATGTGTGTGGTGTGAGGTGTTGAGATTATCGGAGCACACCACACACAGTACAATTAAAACTGTTAAATGCCTGATTTTTTCATCTTCATGTGTGAGGTCCCTAATAGATAGAAAATCTCTTCAGATTTAGAAAACCCTTATGTGTGGACCCAGCTTAATTTAGAAAAGGCTGTAAATCGCTGTTGCCTCAAAGTAAGAAGATTGTTGGATTTAGATCAGCTCTCCTGGGCAATATCAGCACAATTGTTATGATCTGGAACAGGGTTTCATTGTTGTGTTAAATATCTCCAAACTATCCAAGTGTGGAAGCAGTTAGCTCTGATTCTTAACAGATGGTCAGATTTGATGTTTTCAGACATGAAGCTAAACCGAAAGTTCAAGCAGGAAGACCTTATATTCATTCAGTTGCCTTTTATCACTTTCCTCACCCTGCCTTTCTGCACATGATTCTAATTTGATTAGGGGCCTTCACCCACTTAAGCACTGAGCCAACCAGATTTTGCTGCCGTCATATTTTTTAATCGAGTCCTTGTTCCCCCACAGTCTGTGTCCTGGTGTCCTGCTGAGTGATCTCAGCAACGCTCCTCCAACCCAGGCACCTCCAGTCGTCTCACTCCAACTCTTCAGAAGTCTGGCCCCTCACCTCATCAGCACCACAGTCCATTGCATCAGGGTCCCAGCAGGCTGCTCAGAAGTCTACCACTCATTATATCCTGTGTCCCTCAACACCACCAGTGTCTAGACTCCCGGGGGGTCTCCTATCTCACATTTGCCCTCAGTACCCCTGAAGTACACCAAGACATTACACATTACAGATGCTAATTACAAAAGACATTGCATGTTTTCAATCGTACAACCTTCTATAATATAATGTGGGCCCCTCCTTGACTCTAGGCCCTAGAGAGCTTCAGCCTTTACCCCCCTCATGGCCAGCCTTGCAGCCTTCATACAGAAGTAGTTTACATATTTTGTGGACCACTTTTGGTCCAGATTTTGAAATACATCTCACAAAAGTTAAGTTTTCAATGCCCAAAGATTTCTCTAGCAGCATGTTTGAACAGCACAGTGACATTTACTTTGTAACAAAAGAGAAGAAGAGCGCCCTTTGCTTTATTTATCGACGATATAAAAATAACCTTTTGGAGTTCAGATGAAAGAAATTTCTTAGAAATATAAAAATCAATGTGCACAAGTCTTTGATGAATGTTCATATCCCTACGAGCTCAGACACGGTCGATGATTGTTTTTTGTTTTTTTTTTTCTTTAGAGCGTCTTTAATCACAGTAAAAGCACGCACCTATTTGTCACACCTGGCAAAAGTTTTTCACACAAAAGTTTTGCGGAAATGCAAAAACACCATGCACAATAGCACAACGCGGAACAAAATATAAACTTTCTCATCACTATGTCTTTTTCCTTCCCATTATCTGTCTGCGCTGTTCGGGGGAAACAAGACTCCTTTGTGTGAGACTTTGATTGTGACCAAATGCTTCTTTCCTCAAACAGCTTCGGGCAGAACTTCTCCCTCTGTTTTCTTCTCAGTACGCTGATCATTGTGACAAGAGTGAAAGTGGAAGTGCCACCTCGCAACTTTGGGTCAATGACAAACTTCAAATTTAATCAAAACACACTCACTCCCACATCGATTGACACACACAAACACACACACAAATACATCTCAGCTGCCACCTCGATGCTCCGAGTTTCAGTATTTCGTCCAAGGCCAGACAGCTTGTTGAGATGCTGAGTGGAGTCTTATCTAAAGGAGATTGAAAGCATGCTGATATACACCTTGGCTGAGGTAGAAAATATTATAAATTGTCATAAGTCATGGGGCCAGACACAAACCAGAAGAACATTGTGGAATCTAGGTCATTTTATGTTTACCTGCCAACGAAACAGTAAACACAGCCTCTGTTCACCTCAGAGACTTTGGGAATAGTGTCTGTATGGGCCAAAACCAGACAAGCAAAACAAGAAGTCATCCCTATACAGTCCCAAGCAACATTTTACAGAATATTTATATCACAATTCTGTGTTCTAAACATATCAGAGTATTGAATTTATGGTGTGTGTGTCAGCATCATTGGATTAAACACAGTAAAATTAGGGACAGAGCAAAACAGCATACTGTAAGATTTTGACCTATTTGAAGAAGTTTGTTGTAAGAAAACCATTTTTGCATTGAATTGAAATCAGATTGTAATGTGTGTTGTATTTGAGAAATGTTGGAGTTAGAGGAGTAAAGTACAGTGTCATGAGCATATAACAAAATCTGAATATTAGAACAGACTTGCGGTAGATCATTGATATATACTGAGAATAAGAGAGGACCTAATGAGGAGCCTTGTGGTACACCTTTTTCTACAATCTTGAAATTTGATTGTCAGCATTATTGGGTTCAATACAGTAAAACTAAGGACCGAGCATATTACAGTCCATTTTAATAATCTCAACTGCATGCTATTATGTCATCTAATCATGGGCAGGGCTTGGTAAAATCTGATTGGCCACCCCAGGTTAACCTGACACACCAGATGGACCGTTCAACATATTTCACTAGTCCAGGGGTCATCAGCTACATACCTACAGGGGCCAGTTTTTTTGTTGACAAAGGTTAAGGGGGCCAGATAAAAAACCAAAAAAAAAAGAAGATGCAAAAGATTCAGCGTTCTCCTACCAGCCAACTTCCTGCCAGGGGGAGCCCCTCACCACCTCTCTGAGGTGGTGCCAAAATTCCACCACAATCATCTTGAAGATTCAAACAAGGCAACTGGACTGTGTTGAGTTTGCCTTGTTTTAATCTTAAAGGTAACCATGACCTGGATGAATGAGAATCTACACAGATGAATTGGATCACCACAACCATACCATTATTATATTATTATTATTATTATTTATTTATTTATTTATTTTCAAATTTAATGTATGTCTTGCCCTTAAAATAGATCAGTCAGTATTACCCATTGCACTGTGATCCATGTGGGGCAGTAAAGGTATTTTGCCTTTTGGGCTGTAATGTTATAAATCCGAGGCTAAAAATGGCTTTCAGCTGTCGGATCAAACATCAAGTCATTCCTGATAAAACTGTTTCAACTGCAATTGTTTTGAGGGTTGCGATAGTTGTGCAGGTCACTGTAAAACAGATTGAGTGAGTTACAGGGACAAAACACCAGAGAAACATCACATCGATATTGTAAAAGTGGTTGTTGCTTTAATAAAAGTTTTTGTTTTCATCCAGCAATCAAGCACACAATGATCGGTGATAATGACGAGAGGGAGAAGACGTACAAAGAAGGCATCTGGTATGTAAAAAGTGTGCATGTGTTCCTCTACTTCCTCCTTGTTTTATCAATACAGAATACGAAATGCCTACCGATGATATCACGGTTCGTGAGCTGGAACCAACTTTTTTGGGGTTCAGCCGTGAACCAACTTTTCAGGTTGCAAACCTATTTTTTTCCGGTCTGAACACGCCGGCTGGTTCAAAATTAGGTTTGGAAACCAGAACTGGCACGAAGCTGTGCTTGTGCTAAAGACCTCGGTCTCAGACTGAGAGAGGATACAGCTGTATCAGGGCTTCTTAGTTAATGAAAACTAGATTTTTTTTGGACATTAGCGGTTGTTAACATGCCATAGCAGTCATCAAAAAAACAAATATAGCAATCCAAGTAAAGACAAAATGTGGGCTCTTTAAAAAGTAATCAACAAACCACATTTTTTGACAAATACAAACCATTTCATCAGTACACTATGACCTACAAACTTATCTTCTTTGACATACAGGGGTTTCATTAGCATATCTGCCATGTTAAGAGTGTGTGTCATACCTATCACTTTGTATTCTGTCAGTGAGGAAACTGTTGCATCAGCTCCTGTTTTCAAACGGCTGCCTTTAGCTGCACAGCATGAGCTGATGATCTATTCTTGATGCTCCTGCTGCTGACTCATAAAGTGGTGAATTTCAACAACCTCCTGAGACTTTGGGGGGTTACTAACAGCTAAAGGGGAGTACAGGAAGTGTGTTTTTTTCTGTTAACTATCCAAAAACCAGTGCGAGAAGAGTATGGAGATTTACCTGTTGTAAAGAAAATGTTTTGGTCTGAATTATTTTTGATAGAGGACACAAAACAAAATGCGCCCCAACACACTGTGTGGCACAAACTCAAATCTTACCAAGTGCTTTTATTGAGTCAAATATTTTCTTCGCACTCACGACAAGCCACAATTACAGAGAGGTCCAGATCACATCTTGTTCAAAGATATTACAAGCAAACAATGAGGTCTAGTTGCTTGGTATTAGATGGAATAGCTGCTGATACAAAAAGAAAAAAATGACTAATAAATTATCTTAATTGAGGTTTTTATCTCAGGCCACGACACTAAAAAAGTCGATTTGCAGCCATTTTCATTGAAAAAAAGCACTTCAGACCTGATTAAGCGATTTTATTATTTTGTAAGAAGACATTTATCTGAACTTGTCAGGAGAGTTTTGTCCAGATTTAGTGTGATGACAAATTTGGCAGAAATTAGAAAATTACTCTGGTGTGGATTCAATTTCTACATCACAAAGCTTGACCTTGTTATGAAATAATACAAGCACTTAACCAGGTCTGCATTGCTTGTTTTAAATAAAGATGTCTGCACATACACTGGTTAAAAGCAGGCCTTACTAACAGCTGTTGAGCTGTAAGGTTTAACCTTTAATCATGGACAGAGGAATTGTAACGACTCTGTCTTTAGTGAGTTTTTTTCAGAGTTGAGAGTCCTTTTGCTCCTGCCCTGTTGTGTGTCTCTGTGTCGTCCGGACACTGAGGCTGCCTACATGCTCACACCTATTTCTCAGCATGGCAACCACCTGGACCACTTAGGCGCTGCTCTGACTCGTGTCAAGTCCCAGATGATTTCTGCATCTACTTGTGGTACTGTTGGCTGACTCTCGTGTTCTCCAGCGTTCATTAGCTTTTGGATGAAGTTCATATTTTTTGCTTTTTGCTTTGTTGATTTACTTGAGTATCTGCTCCTTCTCTATCAGCGCCTTCCCGAGCCCTACCTTCAACCCATTGCCAAGCTCTCTGGACTTCTCACCTCCCTTCAACCCTCACTCTGTTCGGATTCTCCCTCACTCTTAGGACCCTGGATTCACCCTCCTCCCCCAGGATTCCCCTCAATAAATTGTTACTGTCACACCTTTATTTTGACTCCGGTTCTGCAATTTAGTCCACGCTACACAACCAGGAAGCAATTCTTTAACAGGAATAAGCCTAAAAACCCAGTACAGGTCGAGCCATTATTCTAAAAACTTATAAATATCACAACTTATGGGGTTAAAAACTGCATACAGTGTACAATCTGCAGCATCATCCAGATCAGCACACTTTGTACTGGGCTGCTTGTGTGCAGTCAGGACTCCCCAATACAATTCAGTGCAGTCAGGCTGGCTAAATAAGGACAAGCTTTTTGCAGAGTCTTTTTCTGTCACTGAAGCTAATCTAGAAAACATACAATTACTCAGATGTGAAGAAGTTTGGTATTTAAAATAGTTTTAAACGTGAAAGAGGTCTTGTTGAATCTTGTAAATCTGTTACTCAGGAGGGTGTGTCTTCATGAAAAATCACTTCCTGTAAGAGGTGGGGCTCATCAAAGGGTCAATAATCTTTAGTTAAATAAAAAAAGAGAAAAAAAAAAAACACACAACGGGGCCTAGCAGTTGGATTAAAACAGGAGCAGAAGCTACGTTTCCCATGCCTTTGTTTAAGTCTAACCTAACATCTTCTTTTCCCTCCTCGCTCCCTAATTTTCTGTCCAATTTAAAGGATAAGAGCCCCCATTGCAGAATCAGAATCAGAATCAGAAATACTTTATTAATACCCAAGGGGAAATTCGGTTGTTTCAGTTGCTCTTATACACAGTATAGCAGTTGGAAACAACAGATGAGGACATTAGAGTAAACAGTAGCATTAAAAAATAATAAAGATAAAATGAATAAAAATAAAACAAATGAAAAGAGCATAAAAATTACGTAAGTAGTTTGCAATGTGCAGAGTCTTTAAGCAGTATAAAACTTCCTTATGAAGGAAAATAAGTAGAATAAGTAAGTAAAATGAAGTGGACATGAGGCTCCGAAATGAGGTGGAGGTATACACAGTATTAACAATTAACAATATTTACACTACGAATTTAAATGTATTAATGACAGCACCATTTGTCCGAAGATTTACTCATCAACAATATCACAGGAGTAAAAACAGTGAGAGTTTATTCTCCAGGACCTGAGGGAGCAGTGATTTTAGAGGGAGGAGTTATAAAGTCTGATGGCCACAGGCAGGAATGACTTCCTGTGGCGCTCTGTGGTGCATCGTGGGGGGATGAGTCTCGCACTGAATGTGCTCCTGTGTTTGTCCAGCACGCTGTGGAGGGGGTGGGAGGTGTTGTCCATGATGTCCTGCAGCCTGGACAGCATCCTCCTCTCTGACACCTCTGTTAGAGAGTCCAGCTGCACCCCCACAACATCACTGGCCTTTCGGATCAGTTTGTTGAGCTTGTTGGTGCTTGCAGATGTTTAAAGAAAAATAAAGGGGCAACTATGAGGACCACAAGGCAGGTGGTTTCAGAAGTGTTTCATGAGCCATGCAAACCATCACTAAGCTTGCACAGCAGCTTTATCTGCTTGATTCATTGACGATAATCAGGAGAATCCATCTTGCCAAGCTCTATCTACAATGATTGTGAGCAGCCCAAAGCAGGACAGTCCAATCAGCATCCTGTAGAGCAGGAAGAGGTGGGAGCTACGAGTGAGGTGAGACCAGGGAGTACCTGCATGTACAGAGATTAGCACAGATGCTAACAGCTTCAGTAATAGTTTTTGGACTAATACAAACGTATATCAACACTACAAACTTCTCTGGAGTGAGGATATTTCCACTCCACTTCTAAATTTTTAAGGAGAGTTTGTTTAGCAAAGTGTCTCACCTTCTGTAGCGCAGTAGCTCCCGCATACGACATTATCTGATTGACGGAACGATTGTCCAATCACCTGCCAGATATGCTTCTAAAAGGTTCAGCCCTCCCTGAACACTTCCTATGAGCTCTTTCCCAGATGGACTAGTGAAATATATTGAACGGTCCATCTGGTGTGCCAGGTTGAACCAACGTCTCTCTCTACAACACATCACAACAAATGAGTTCTTCTCAGTCTGTTCTTCACAGGTCAAAATCTCACTGTGTGACAACAATACAGTTTCTTTTTAATTGAAGGAATGTTATGTAACACATCTAATATTAGACGTTGTGTTAATCTGCATCTCATCAAATTACAATGAACTCTGATTACACTGTGTCCTAAGATGCCTCCACCATTCCCTCTTTGTACTGGCCCTGTATGCACACTGCTGTGTCTGTGTTGTATTCTGTCCCTACAGCCCCACAAACTATCCCAATAAGACTGAAAATAGACTGGAAGGAAACACACAGAGCGAGGAAAGTCTGTAAAACTCCCTCTGCTAACAGCTGAATGCTGAAGCTGCCTTGTGGGGTTTTCTTGTAAACAAACAAGACGCATGTTTACATTTAATCTCATTCACCGAAATAAGCTGCTTGTAATTTTCATTTCCAGCTAATTGTTCACATGAGTCCTTATAAAGTACTCATAAGAGACATTAGATTTTGACTTTCCAGTATAAGTATCATTTATGTTGGAAACCTTTACCCGCCTCTCAATAAAACCTCTGTGTTCTACTTTAGCCTGTAGATCTAGATCCTGTAGATTTGAGACACAAGCTGGAAGAGCGAGGGTGATCAGTGGGTGATATAGTCATAAATTATACAGCATGCTGTTGACATTTATAAGGTCAATAGCCTCCATTACAGAGCTTACAACACACTAACTGCAGCTTAATAATGGTCAGACCATCACTGCTGCTTGTGTTTGTTGTTTTCCTGGTTGGAAAAAAACTAAAGAAGAGGAAACCCATGCCAACAAGGTGGACATGGTTCGCCTCCTTGATTCTGAACCCTGGGTTTTATTCTGTTTTAACCCTAAATAATATTACATTTGATTTATAAGAACCTTCTTGACACTCAAGCGTGCTGTACAACAATAAACAACCAATAAAACACTAACGGATAAAATCAACAAACAATAAAAGAAATGTAAAAGTAAATTAAAGCAGGAAGGAAGTAGATGAGGATGGTTAAAGTGAGTAGGTGAACTTGAACATGTGGAGTTTGAGTCTGGATTTGAAGCTTGCAAGTCCAAACCATTTTCTGCTCTTTTCTTTATGCCTTGACTTTTTTTTTGATATTGCATGTAAAAACACAACCCTGTCAAGTAAAATCAAGCTAAAAACATCCTTTTTAGGACAACCTGAGAATATTTATGATGTATTAATGTCCAGTTTATGTATAAAATAAAACTTGTAGGAATGAAGAGATAAAATAAAAGTTCAAAACAGATTTGAACTCTCACACAATTTTAGACGATTCACATACAGATTTTGTGTTGGAAAAAATGTGTATTAATCATTTATTAGTGAGTGTTAATCACGTACTGAATGTTACAATATAATTAATCGCTGTTTTAATAATCACACGCACTGGATAGAATACAGTCCTCATAGACTGAGAAAAGACAGAGTTCTGAGCAGCACTTAAGATGTATTAAAACCTCACAAATAATTATGATAATCACATAAAATGTATTCTTTGTATCATCAAGAGTTGCAATCCTTATAACTGAGTTCATTAAAGGTAATGATTTTTTTTTTTTGAATACGTAAATTACATACAGAAATAATGGTGTAATGACAGGCCTGGAGCTGAAGCTCCAAGGACCAACATTATAATTCATTGGTGTAACAGTCGGTTGGTTGAAAATCTGGGGAATACCAAATAAGACATCAGGTCATAACAGAAAGCACGGGACATATTTTTCTCCAAAAAGGGGGATAAAACTATAAGACGGAGCACTTGGAACAGCAAGTCAGTATTTGCCTGCTATCAGACAGAACTTGTTGCACTGGACTCTGCCTGCCTCTGTGCTTTTTTCAAAGAAGCACACATTTGAGAAAGACAGTTTTCACCTTAATAACAACTTTTTACAGCCTTTTGAGGCTGATGAGCCAACTCATTGAATTTTTGACGTTTGTTACACGACAATTTATACGGAACAAGAACTTTTACACCAAAATACTCACTTAAGCCTGGGCAATTATGAAACAAACAAACATATGCTAAGAGATTCACAGCAAAAACAATTCACATTTACAATTATTACTCCAGATGTTCTATTTGCCTCACTGAGTTATTAGCATTTCATACACATCCTTTTTTTTTTATTTTAGGAAGTCACAGGTAACACACATAACAAGACAGAAAATGAATGGCCTGTAAGACTGACAGGATGATGTCAATTTCATTTATTATGGATTTTTGTTGTGGATCTACAAACACAAAATTTCTGAAATCAAACACTGCAACTCAAGACTGAATTAAAAACTTTTTGGTAGGTTTATATTTACCCAAATCCACTTTGAATTGACAAAAGTTTGACATATAAAACACAGTTGTCTGCTACTGAAGTTGTTAGCATCTATGCTAATCTCTGTACGAGCAGTCTCTCCCTGCTGTTGTCTCCCTCATAGTTCCTACTTCTTTCTGCTCTTGAGGGCGTTGATGGGGCCATGTCACTGTGGGCTGCTCAAAGTCGTTGCAGATTGGAGCTTGGCAAGATGGATTTGCCTTCTTAGGCTACGTTCACACTGCAGTCAAAAGTGACCTGAATCTGATTTTTTGGCTCAAATGTGACCTGTATCTGATTTGTTTTTGACAGTGTGAACAGCACAAGTCATATTGAATCTGACATTTTCGAATCAGATTCAGGCCACTTTCAAATGTGGTACTGAATCGGATACGTATCTGATTTTCTTGAATGCGACCGCGGTCTGAACAGCCAGGTTGCATTCAATGCGACTTTGACGTCATTCTAGAGCAGAGGTCGGCAATTTAGCTCGAGTCAGATTTTTTCAAAGTCACTTCATGGCCAAAACATAAGGAGAGGTTAATATATAGACATGATTATTAAAGAGTTTATACCATTTTTTCCTAAAATAAAGAGTTTTAGTTGATTTTCCCTCTACAAGCATGATTAAAAAAATGCATAAAGGGGGGAGTGACGAGAGAAAGTGAGAGAGCGCTGGGGCGATCGACTGATGTCTCCATTACACGCACAATAAACAATAAACGTGAATGAATCATACATCTTTACACTGTTTGTATTGTGATATCTGATAAACTTAGTTTATTAACACTGCACCAACAGCTTTAATGAATTTATCAGGCTAAAATAACAGTTTACAGGACCGGAAAGACACTGATGATCCACTGCTGACCATCTCATCCGTGCGCATTTGCACGCTGCTGTATGTTTCTACGAGACAGCGTCAGTCAGTCAACAGTCTGCTCCTGTCTGATCTGCTCTCAGACAAACTAAGAAACATCAGAACAGATGATAAAACTAAGTTTTTACCTCTTTGTTCACCTGCTCAGTGCGCTATGGCTCTGCGCTGTTTTTCTCTCCTGCAACAATCTCTCATCGGCAGAGGTCGACGGGAAAGAGCGGCCGCCTTTAGGTTAATAAGAAATAAAATATACCCATAACTACTTTAATAAGAGCTCACTCAAGGTGAGATGCTGTAACATCAGGTTCTGCGTTATGGGAACAAACTTCTCCAGCATTGTGAAGCACATTTTTGGTCTGTGTTTGTTGCCCTCATCACACCGTTCTGTGCTTGATGTCATTAATATTCAACTGAGCATGCGTGTCACCTCTGAAGCGTGAGCTGTTCACATCGCAGTCTGCAGACAGGCCACGTTTAAAGGCGTAATCTGAACAGGCAAACAACAAAATCGGATTTGAGCAATAAATCGGAATTGAGCATTAAGGGCTGCATTGTGAACGTAGCCTTATAGACACTGAATCTGGCAGTTCCATCTGCACTGCAGGGCTAAGGATATACAGAAGTAATTCTAGATTTGCCTTCTAGTTTTCTTACAGCCCTCATACTAGAAACTGTAGTTTTGCAGTCCTATGAAAGAGGTGTTATTATGTCCCCCAAGGAGGCTATGTTTTTGCCGGTGTATGTTTGTCTGATAGCAAGATAACGCAAAAAACTACTGGACGGATTTTGCTGAAATTTTCAGGAGATGTTGGTAATGGCCCAACTTTGAAATTATTAGATTTTGGCGGTGATCCACTAAAAAAATCCCATAAACCACTATTAGAAAACAATCATTTTTGCTCAGTAACTGTCTAACTAATAATGATATCAACATGATTCAAGTGCTAGGTGTGGGTTTTCAGGGTCAAGGAATCATATTATGATGGTAACTTTATCATGGAACTATTGCTTATAGATAAAACAGCACTATGTGAGCTACCTTGGCGGAGGTTTGCGCTCTCCAAATGCTTTCTAGTTACTTTTTTTTCCTGACCCTCTGCACTCTAATGCATGCCATTTTAGACTCTATTTTCCAGTCTTCCCATTCTATACATTCACAATTTTCAGCAGACACAAAAAGACCAAAAGATCCTTCACATTAACACAAAGTGTCAGAAGTAAGAGCCACAAACAGCGGGTAGCTTCTGTGCGCGTAAGAAGGACTGACTTACGCCTACATGTCTTCTTCCTTTCTCTAATTTTATTAACAGAAATGTTTCTGGGTCAGTTAGGCAAAAAGAGACAAAGCAAGAAAGATGTTCTTTATTTCAATTTGGAAGTTGGACTTTGAAGGACTGTCAGGAACATTTAGGCAAGTCCAGCTCTGATGAAATGACTCATCTCCACAAATAAAAAGGTGTATAAATTCACCCTGATTGATTTTTCTTTCCAATATGTTCCTCTGAATGCAGACCATAACCATTTAGTTCAGCAATATTCTCATGTCCTTAAAAGCCACAAGTGCAACCCTCTTCCTATGGGTTACTGCAGGACAAAGACAACATTCATTATCCAATAAAATGGAAACAGAGAGCGGAGCAGCTTGTGCTTGTTTCAGACTGACACTGTGTGCTGCATGCAAATCTTAAAGCCCTTGGAAGTGAAATGCCCTCTTCTTTAGCTGAGCGGGAGCAGCCTCCACCTCTCTCCCTCCTCATCTTCAGACGTAATTAAAGAAAAGAAAAGAAAGAGCTTCCACTCTTACTGCGGGGATAATTAGACGCACAAATAAACATGGAGGACTGATACAGCTCAGTTAGGAAACAAAAGGGGGGAGTGATGTGGGCGGGGAGGGGCACAGGGAGGTTTGAGGCTGCTCCAGTGTTTAATATTCATAATTCCTCTGAAACGGATTTAGTTTAGGCCCCCTCAGGCTCCGTTACAGTGCAGGCAGTCAGTCAAACTGGAGGCTTTACCTCCGTCTTCTCTGAGGGTGCTGTTACTTCTCTGGCCTGTAGGGGGCAATTTGGTAGCATGACTGCACTTGTGCTAAATGGGTCTGCTTTGTTGTGTGTGTGCTGTGCTGATGGCAGTGTGTGTGTTGTGGTAGGAGTCTCTGTGTTAAACTCTTAATGTCCTGCAGAGCTATAAAAATGTATGTATTTTGGGCTTGTTATATAACAGGAGACCGTGTTAAAACACCAGGCAACATTCTAGTGATGAAAAAAGCCTCCTGCTGGGGATCAAAATTACGACAAATGAAGCAGAAATACTTGCAACAGGGTGCTGCAAATGTTCACTGACTATTCCAAAACCACAACAACATCCATCTAAAGATAACTTTCTCAAAATAATATCAAAGATGGGTTTAGATGGCTGCCACCTTGAACCGCCTGAGACAGAATCTGATTCACGTCATGGCCAGTGTACGAGGCAACAGGTCACATTACCCATTATTACACATTATTACATAATACTGTCAGGATAATTTCACATGACGTCACAGTCAGCACAAGTGAGTGGGAACAAGCACAGACCAACAGTAATCAGAGGGACATAAGCGGTCAAATACTTTGATATGACTGAAAAGTTTTAAGTTTTTTGTCATTACTATTTGATATTGTTCACCACAGACAGTAAAGATCCTTATTTGATGTCATTAAACATTTGGAGCCATGATGTCAGGTTTATGACAAAGATTAAGCTATGATGTTACAACAACTGGAGTATCCCCAAGCACACTGCAAAAACTCAGGGAGGGTGTTTGTCTATTTTCAAGTCAGAAATATCTAAAACACTGATTCTAATCCACATCCACTTAGCCAGTCCACATAAATATCTTACTTCATGAAATAAAAGGCAAAAATAAGGCACTGAACTGCTTGTAATGAAGATGATGAAGAAAATACCTGCCAATGAAACAAGCAAATTTGACTCAACGAGTGTCTTAAATTCAGGTTTGAAATCTGCTCTGGATAAAAAAAAAAAACATTTTAAGATAACTTTTACGTTAAAGTTGTCTTGTCCCATTGCAGATAATTTTACTCATTACAAGGAACTCAGGCTTTATTTTTAGTTGTTATATCTTCAAATAAGATCTTCATCCAGATATATCAGGAAATTGTGACTATATCTTAGCATACACACATACAGGTATGAATCTGAACCCTACTTCTCTTTCTGTCCTCTATTTTTTTTCTGCTTTTTTTGTAAAATCAAACATCAGTATCTTAAATAATGTGGCACTGAGGACAACAGATCATGTTTTCAATGCTTGTACCCGACATAAAACCCAAATAAGTCAGATTTTAACAGCTGGTTTGGAAATAAACATTTCTTAAAAAGTTAAATCCTCAGATTTAACACATATAGATAAATTACTTTCATTGATTTGACTTCTGTTTGTCTGATTATTGATGCTACGTTTCATGAAATGGAAGTATCTGACCTGCAAGTGTGTCATAAGAAAAACAAGAGAAAACAATGATGAAGAGCATGCTAGAGCCGTATGCTCAGAGAAGCCTGGGTCCATCGATCCCACTTTGGTCAAACACAGTAAAACACTGATACAGAGTTATACTTACCTCTACAGAGCTTCATGCGATAGGTCAGGCTTATAAATACAGCATTTTATACAAAACTTTCAAAATCCAAAAGTTGAAGTCATTTTTGAATGTAAATCAGACTACACACACCAGATGGACTGTTCAAGATATTTTCAATAGTCCATGTGGGAAAGAGTCCACAGAAAGTGTTTGAGGAGGCAGAACCTTTCAGAGGGGGAGGCAGTAGCTCAGTCTGTAAGGACTTAGGTTGTGGACCGAAGTTGGTCGGTTTTGGGCATAGACTGAAAAATGAATTTAATGAAGCCATGTGACCTCAGTCATTTGATTATCGAAGGAGCCTTAGAAACATTGTGGATACCATGTAGTGGACACTGCCATACTTTTATAACAAACAAACTTTCATGAGTCAAGATTCAATAACTTTGCACAGATCCATCTCGCAAAGCTCCAATCTACACCTTTTGTGCTTGTTCCAAAGCGGGACAGCCCAATCCGAGTCTTTCAGACCAGGAAGAGGTGATAGAGATGAGCGAGATGACAGCAGGAAGTGACTGCATGTACATAGATTTGCGTCGATGCTAACAGCTTCAGCGGCAGTTTTATGAGATCTTGACCACATTTCTTTATCAAAGAAAAAACAAATAAACAAACATGGTTCAGTCGGTTTAAGTCCCGACCGAACCATGTTTGGAAGTTGGTTTGGTAGCTGGAGAAGTGCCAGCTGACTTCCTGGGCACTGTTGAATTGCCCTTGAGCAAGGCACTCACTCTATCATCTCTTCATTAATGCATATGACCTGTTTGCATGTGCATGTGTATTTCAGCCTGTGTAGCATGTTTCAGCAAAGAATTGAATTTCCCCATGGGGGACGGATAAAAGATGTCTTTCTTTCTTAAGGATATCGGAAGGTGATTGGACAATTGTTCCATCAATCACATTTATTATAAAAGGCAAATAAGTTGTCTGGTTCTACTGAGCTTCAGAACATGAGCCACTTCGTAAAACAAACTTTAATCAAAATGTGTCAGAAATGGAGTAAAAATATCCTTTCTATTGAGATGTTTGTAGTGCTGATATTTGTTTTCCATTAGATACAGAAATGTGGTTGGGATTTGATAAAACTGCTGCTGAAGCTGTTAGCATCTATGCTTATCTAGGTACGTGCAGTCACTTCCTGCTGTCAACTCGCTCGTCTCTATCACCTCATCCTGGTCTGAAAGACTCTGATTGGGCTGTCCCGCTTTTGGACCAAGCACAAAAGGTGTAGACTGGAGCTTGGCGAGATGGATCTGCATAAATACAGACAATTAGTCGAGCTGGTCCAGCTATTGTGCAAGGTTACTGAATCTTGCCTCACCACGGCCTCTATGTCTGTTGGCAAAAGTTTGTTTGTTATAAAAAGTATGGCAGCATCCACTACAAAGTATCTGCAATGTTTCTAAAGCTCCCTCGATAATCAAATGGCTGAGGTCACATGGCTTTGCTCAATTCATTTTACAGTCTTTGCCCAAAACCAATAAACAAACTAAGAGCATGGAAAAACCTTTCAGTGAACAAAATTCTTAGTCTCTCACATATTTATCTGTATGTATATGATGTGTTTAAGGACTACTTTCTAATTTTGCTTCACAAAAACTTCAAGTTCTTCTAAACAGCACTCTGCAGGAGGAGGGTGACACATCGAAACCAACAAGAAAAAAAAAAAAAAATAATGGTTTTTCATCAACAAATTAATTCCTCCCACAATTTTCATGTGTAACTGAAAGTTAATTTACCCTGGTGTGTGAGGTATGTGTGAGTGTGTGTGTCTCCTCTTTTCAAAGCCTCCACGTGGTGAGGATTAGCGGTGGTGGATTTATTTAGCATTCTAATTGAAAGTCCCCTAAAAAAAACAGAGTGAGTGCTCTATATCCCAATCACACACACTCGTACCCCTGTGAAACAGAATTCAGGTCTCAGGCAGTGACGCCACAGCTTTGATGAAAAAGGAATATGTGAGGGAGTTACAGTACGGGAGAGCAGCGTCTCAATGGCAGCGCCGGCCCAGCTGGAGGAACAAAGACGCAATAATGAAATCTGACTGTAGTCAAACAGATTTTATCATCACGCTCGCTGTATCCCGACGGGGAGCTTTGGGCTTTTTCTCCTTCTTCTCGTGTGTGTATGTGTGTGAGGATGAACTAAGAGAATTATGTATACACTTTACCTAGAAAACAAGCCCTCAGCGCAGGACCTTGAGTTAGCTCAGATATGCTAATGAGGTTTTTTTTTTTTTTGCCTTCACATGCTGGATGAATTAGCCTCCCTCCGAAGAGTGCTGATAAGTAAGAGTAGGGGGAAATTATTTAGTGATGGTGCAACACACTTTTCTCCTTCTCTTATCATTACACGTCCTGCATCATAATTACGTATGGCACCTTAAGAAGCTCTGGTAATACTGAAGCTTAATTCTCAGTGACTGTTGACATCACCCAAAGAAATAAAGATTCATGTGAGGGATTTGTCACAACAGAAGCAGAGATGAATCTGTGGCAACACCCTGTATCATTTTCACACTTTATTTTTAAAGCAGCTGTATGCGCTTTATTACCTCCGTCAAGGAGGTTATGTTTTTGCCAGGGTCTGTTTGTTTGTTTGTTTGTTAGCAAGATAACGCAAAAGCTACTGGATGGATTTACGTGAAAATTTACCAGAGGTGTGGTTTGGTCCAAGGAAAAAGCCATTACATTTTGGTGCTGATCCGCATATTTTTCTGGATGCATAAAATTCCCCAAATTTGCAAAAACTCCCATAACTTAACATTGAGCCATATTTTAAATATCATATCTCTGACATCACTTGATGGATTCTATTCAAAATTTACATTATAATATATATATAATATAACTCTATCATCACAGTAAATTTCATCGGGATCTGATCCAGATTGACGTCAAAAAACACTGAAGTTTATAATGGCAAACCCATTCATTTCTCCTTGGCTGCTGTGAGGGTTCTGCCCCTTCACGTCATTATGGGAATTGTAGTTTATTTGCAAACTGACGTCAATGTTTTTCAAGCCTATGGGCTCTAATTTCCTGGCGCAACTCAGGGTGGCGCAGGGTGGCGCAGCTTTGCGCACCCCATGCAGTGGTAATTTCGTCTGGCGCGCCGCCGTGCGCAGCCAATTTGGCAATTTGGTAGACCGGCTGTTGATGGGTGTGGCGGCGCACCAGGGGGAGGTGTCAAAAGATTCAGCTTGGCACAGTGACAATTTCGTGCCAAAAAAACGCGCGGAAGGTGCGCTGAAAGCCCGCCAGCTCCAACCTGGTCTATTCTCGGCACAGGCGAGGCGCACTTGGGGCAGTGGTAATTTGGCTGACAGGCGCACAGTGCGTACACATCACCAAAACCTCACAGGCAGGTGTCCACAGTATCAGGCACATTTTAATTCATTAAACAATCACAACAACCACTTTTTAATGTAACCGTCTGAACCAGCTCATACATTTGTATCTATATTAATTGTCCCGTCACATCTGATATCAGATCAGAGACGTTTGTCATAACTAACGAGTTTTTTACATCTCTCAGCCAACCACAAACAGCCACATCATCCGATACGGAGTATCCGGCTTCTCTCATCTCATGAATTTCAAAAGAAAACAAAAAAAAGAGAGAGACGCTCGCTGAATAAATGTAAGTCACTCGGTGTCTTAAGGATTTACCTGTGATTGCCCATATTTCTCTGTTTTAATCTTTATTCGTAACGTGATCTAAAAAGATGGAGTACATTATTACAAGGAGGATGAGGAGGAGATATATTTTCACCTAAGGTTCTGCTATTTGGCGATGACGGACCAGTAATGCAGGTGGATCACAAGCATGATGAATGGATTAGCCTGCTGCTGTGTTTTTTTTAATTTTGTACTCCTATTATGACACAGGAACAGATTATATCTGTCCCACGAGGTGGTCCACACGGTGACGATGCGCGGCCCGGGGGCCCCTGCACTCTCCCAGTTGCTGTAAAAGTGACAGCGGCTCTGACCTTCTTTGCCACCGTGGTGAAATTGTCACTGCGCCTTGCCTGCGGCGCATTTAAAGGCGAGGAGAGACGTTCATTTGATTGGTGAAGATCACACTCGGCTGTGTTAAACCCACTCCTGCCTTCTCTCCTCCCTCTCTGCCATTTGTGCCGGTAGGAGAGATGGAGGCGTGGGTGTGCCAGACTGCGCCGTGCACAAAACTTGCAAAATGAACTGGACACACCCCGTTGGCGTGGCGCAGGGCAGGTGCACCCTGCCTGCGCCTGGTCTACGAAATTAGAGCCCTATGTCACTACATTACTCAGCTTCCCTTGCAATACCAGCAGAGGAGTTCTCCACATGGACAGACATGAGCGGGGACTTGGCTGTCATATCGGAGCACGTGGTGATCCAGAATTGTATCTTGGCGGAGGTCTGCACCCTTTAGTGCTTTTCTGTTAAATATATCTTGAACTGCTGTTAAGACACTTAAAGAAACAACACCTTGTGATGCTTCTGTAAAGAAAGTAATTTGCAACATCTGCGTGTTCTAACAGGTGACATTACCTGTATTTAACATTTTCAAGACAATTTACCTTCTGTCACCGTGCTGTTGTATTATAACATGTTCTGTAATGTGCTAAAGATTCTGGCAAATGTGAAAAAATGTCAAATATCTGTTTGGTGAATTTGATATTCATTGTTTCAGCTGTTAAATGTGTTTTTAAACTCTAAAAAAACCTCAAAAACACTTCAATAAATCAATCAATCAGCCTTTGTATTAATCATTTGCACGTGGTGTCACACTCCAGCAAAAAGCTGTCCAAACACCATTATCTAGTGTTGTGTAGTGTCCCATTCTAACAAGGCTTTAAATGTCAGTTTTATATCTGTGACTCATTTTATGAAGCTTAAACTTTGCAACAGAGGCATTTTGAGGGCTAACGCTAATGCTAGCAATCGTCAAGTAAACTTATCATAAAAACATAACTGTGTACAATGTACAATCAGTGAAAGCCGAATACTTACTTTGAAGATAAGCATTCATTCAGCCTTTCGGGTTTGTTTTTGGAGTGGTAAAAACGTTGATTTGGGTTTGAACAAGAATAAATGTTTATCACAGCAAAGAGTATCTGCAGTAATCAAAATCCTGTTTTTATACTTTTTCTTAAACTGCTCTATAATAAAAACTTTTAAAAATAACAAAAGAAACAGCCAAAAATATATAATTTAATGCATCATAATAAAAAATATTTAAATGGATAAATATTTTAAATTACCTAAAGTAAAGTAAAAGTTTCCCAAAAGCAAGATTAAAAAGGTAGGTCTTAACTTCCAGTAATGTTCAAATCACCAAAGTTTAGACAAAAACTACATTTTCTTTGTCTTGATATTATATTTAATTTCATCTTATTGTGCTGTTCCTGACCTGTCAATGAACACGTCATAATATAACAATTAACACCTACTCTTTAAGGCTCATTGTACCTAGGGTTTTATTCTAATGGTCCTCATGACTATCCCTGCAGTGCAGCCTAATTCACCTGAATCATTTTCTGTGGTGAGGTAGATCAAAGCAAAAACAGAGCAAACCTCTGCGGATTTGGACCGAAGTCTTTATTAAGACACAGGGACAAGAATCATGGAGATAATGATGTCTCAGCGTGATGTTTATGAGAGCATCAGAGATAAACAAGAATCCAGCCCTCATGCACTCCTGCTGTGCAACATAACTGACCCATATCCTCAGTGGGAGAAACAAATTGCATAAGAGGAAGACATAAACAGTCTGAGTCTCCAGAGACATCCACTTACTGCAATCATCTTTCCTTTATGAATTAATAACAACATGACTGACAGCAACACAGCACAGAGCGGCCATTCAGTCAATTACCATTTGTTCCTTTTGTTTCATCAAATTGGCCATGACCGGAATATTATACCTGTGGGAAACTCTCCTGAGCAATGCCAAATTAAAAATAGATCCAATACAGCCAGTCTCCTCGTAAGGCTGAGGCCCCCATCGCTGGGTTGTGGACCGCTAGCGGGCCGTAGATCATTTGGTACCAGACCGAAGGGAAACCCATCCATCTATTATCTTTCCCTCTTATTCTTTTTGGGGTCACGGAGGGCCTGGAGCCTATCCCAGCTGACATTAGGCGAGAGGCAGGGTACGCTCTACACTGGTTGCCACCCAATCACAGGGCCACATAGAGAGACAGACAACAATTCACTCTCACGCTCACACCTCAGGGCAATTTGGAGTCATCAGTCAACCTGATGAGCATGTTTTTGGTCTGTGGGAGGAAGCCAGAGTGCCCCGAGAGAACCCACGCATGCACCAGAAGAACATGCAAACTTCACACAGTCCGGCCCAGGGATCGAACCAGCAACCCTAATGCTGTGAGGCATGTGCACTGCCTGCTGCACCGTCTCAAAGAGAAACCAAAACAATGAATTTAATACAGTTTGCTGAGGGTGGCATGGTGGAGCACCAGGTAGTGCTCGTGCCTCACAGCAAGAAGGTTGCTGGTTCGATTCCCGTGTCAGTCAGGGTCTTCTTGTGTTGGCTGTGCATGTTCTCCCGCGCATGCATGGTTTCTCCAAGCACCTTGGCTTCTTTCCACAGATGAAACACAAACTCATTAGGTTGATTGGTGACTCCAAATTGACCTGAATGGCGTGAATGGTTGTCCTTCTCTATGTGGCCCTGCGATCAGTTCAGGGTGTGCCCCACCTCTCGACCAATGCCAAATGTGATAGGCTCCAGGCCCCGTGACCCGGAAAAGGGTGAGCGGTACAGATGATGGATAGGTGGATGGACAATTGGTTGAATAATGGAGATCAAGGGGGGTTTATTTTGAAAAGACAACCAGATTTAAAACACATCCTTTGGTCCTGTTTAGGCTGTTTTAAGCCACAATTTCAGCTGCTGTAAAACAATAGTTTTTTTTTTTTTTTTTGCTCAATTCTCTTCATCAAGCTCAGCCCTGATCAAAAATAATCAATATTTGAAAAATATTGTAAATTTTAACCCTTTAAATGTCAATTTCATAGGAGGTGTCAAAAGATTTAAAAAACACACAAAATGACCGATTTTCAATATAAAAAATGATCAGAGGCTTGAGATTTTTTACATGCTATCACAGTCTTGGATATGTCAAAGATTAGTTAAAACATTGGCTTTGGTGCATTATTATTTTGTGCGGCATCAGATTTTAATTTTTAGTTCCTTTGGTCCTGTTTTGGCTGTTTTTAAGCCACAACTTTAGCTGCTGTAAAAACATAACAGATTTTTTTTTTCTTTTCATTTTTTTTGCTCAATTCTCTTCATCAAGCTCAGCCCTGATCAAAAATAATGAATATTTGAAAAAATATATATTTGTCTGTTATGTTTTTACAGTAGCTAAAGTTGTGGCTTAAAACAGCCAAAGCAGGACGAAAGGAACGTAAATCTGTCCACAACGTATTTTTGACACTTATAATTTTTGAATATATATTTTCAAAATTTATGTAGAATTAACTTTCCTAACCAAAAATGTTTTCACTCTCTTAATTAGAGTGAAAGTTATGGTCAATTATCACCTCTTTGTGGCCGAAAAAGCCAAATAGGTACCCAAGGGATATACAGAAACTCACCTTGAGATGAATTCTGGGCAAACCTCTTGCTTATGCACTCTTCCCCTTGTGCTCTGGATGTAGCTGTAAAAATATTTGACTCTGCACCATGTGTGTAACTGGAGGACAGTCAATGCACACAAGAGCGCTCAACTTGCTGCTGTAGAAGGATGAAACAGATGAAACACACACCATCAGTGTTGTCTGCATGTGTCTGCACAGCACTTCTCTCCGTGAGCAGGACTCCACATAATAACTGGCCCTCTGGCTCAGACGCATGACTATCAGGCTTTGGGGCAGCTGATCGTTCATTCACACTGCCCCGCTCAAGCCAGTTAAAATCATCAATCATATCAGCCCCTCCAGGGTTTGCGATCGAAACAATTAATGCAAATTCAGGTAATCCTCACGAATACAGTGTGGCTCAACTTTGATCAATCAACACAGCTCTGCCCTCACATCAAAATCGCACTTCAGTTTGACCTGTCTTTACTTGTGCATGTTTGGCACAAACAGTGGCCATTAACAGCTAAAACTACCGCCAAAGTATATGAAAAGCAGCTACTTGAGGTCTTATATGTAAACTGTGGAACACTAGTCAAAATACATGCAGATATTACGAGCAACGTTAATCACGTCAGCAGCTCTCTTCTTCCCTAAAACACGTCATGTAGATCATTGCTGTGTGTTCTAGCGTGTGTGTGTGTGTGTGTTTAAGTGGGTTGAGTTAGTACAGAGATCTGTGTCCTCCTGCTGCTGACAGAACAGAGACAGAATAAGCCTGCAGGGGTATTAAGCTAAACAAGTAGGGGTGAACCTAACCTTTCTTGTTTGGGTGGCCCTGCCCCTGACCTCAGCTCCCCGCACCCCCATGAGAGCCTTTTTGTGACCACACTGTATTTCTCAAAACCAGGCCAGGTTCAAAACAAGGTCCAGGACCACTGTTCTAAAGCAAATGAGCTACATCATAATCGAAATTATGCTAAAAGGTAATAAGGTTAGCCTGCATGACGGTGCAGCAGGTCGTGCTTTTGCCTCAGAGCAAGAAGGTTGCTGATCTGACTACCAAAGTGGGTCTGTGTTTTTCTTTCTGTGTGAAGAAAACATGGTAAAATGGACTTGGACTTGAGCTTATATGGTGCTTTTCTGGTCTGATTACCCAAAGCGCTTTTGCACTGCAGGTCAGACATTTCACTCTCAGATTTACTCACTCATGGTTCTGAGTTTCTATGTTAGTTTATCATATTGTTAGTGAGCAACTAAGGGTTAATTGGCATGACCAAGGATACATGTACAGCTAAAGCTGGACTCAAACCCTCAACCTTCCAAATGACAGTAGAGCTTACTACCAGACAAAGCCACCGACACCTCCATGGTGCATCAAATACTACAACATCAGGTAAAGTCTCAAGTCTTTAGGGTCAGCCACTAGTCCCTCAGGTTCTGTATTCAGTCAACAGTACTAATAACCTTTGTCGGGGCAAACCATTTAGATAATGTACAATTCTGACTTTAAGACTTTGAGTACACTTGAGTTTAGCTACTGGGTCCTACCTCAAAATTATACTACAGATTAACAATCCCCTCTAGCTGCTCCAACAGAGTAATCATTTTCTCCTCAGCATTTTAAATCAGATGTTAACAAGTTTATGACAAACTTGTTCCCTTCAATTGGATTTTGGACTTAAGCACTTTGCATTATCAGTTTTTTCCCTCTTTAATGATATTAGCATTAAACATATATTGGGGTGACAGGGCAACTGTAACAGTTTATTATATATTCTCTCATAACTCAGATAATTTGACATAAACTTAAAAACTTTCAATTACGGATGCATGATATGGGATTTTTGAATACAGATACCAATATTTTTCTCCAATAGCAAAAAGTCTTAGCAAAAGTTGACTTGTTGTCTTCAGTGTGACAGTCTGGGTAAAGAAAATATAAGAAACAACAAAACCAAAATGTAACTCTTGACAAAATGAAGCTTGATTTTTAAGTTTACCCATGCAGGGGTGATAAAGTGAGGCATTATGGTAAATTTTGTATATTTTGCAGATATTACATAAAGGATAAATATGGCCAATATGTATGTCCTGTATACATCAGCAAAAATGTATCGATATTCAACTCTTCATATCCTGCATCCCTACTTTTAATATAAAAAGCACAAGTATTTGCACTACCAAGCATGTGCAGAATAGACACTGAAGCTAGAATTTTCTGCACTTGGATCACCTTCAGTTTGTATTGGTGTTTAAAGTCATTTAAAATGCTCAACATAAACAGTTGTAGTAAAAGTACTCTTGCAGTAGGGGTAATAGGCCTTGCAAAAATAGTCATATTGTTGTTCCCTCAATTAAATGGACTGACCGAACACATCTTCCACAGTTTTACTTTCCCTGTCGCCATAATTAATGCTGTTATCAATCAGAGTCTTTAACCAGTCTTTTAATGATTCCTGATGATTTCCTGTGAGAGTAAAAGTTAGCCTGTAGGTTTTTAGTGACAACAATATCAAACACGAGAAGCTCAGATTCAGTGCTGAGCTGCATAGATAAATGCTTCTACAAGTTGCTGCTGTTTCAACTTACTTCAGTTGTGGAGGAAGAATCTTTCTGTCAAAAATTAAGCTGCAATTCTTACCTGTTCTAACTGCTGTCAGTGGAAGGAACTGATAAGGGAAATCAAAAGCAAAATGATTAATGATATCGATCTTGTGAGGAAGTTGCAGTCAATTTTTAACGGGACTTGGTATTTGATTCCCATCCCTAGATAGTACTGACTATAATATCCAAATTTAAGGAATTATTATTATATTAGAATTAATTATACCTACTACTTGTCAGCTGGAAGTCAAACGAAAACATATGAGTAATTTTCTAATTCATGTACAAAACATCTTGTATTATTATTTTAGATTTGAATGTTTTTTTTTCTCCGTCTTTAATCCGTCTGTTTTACATTGAAAGCATTTCGACCAAATGCCAGCTTTCAATAACTCACCCATTAGATGATTTCTTTCCTTTCTCTAGTTTTATGAAAACAACAAAAACAGATGCTGTTGTTTTGCGGCGATTAAAAGATTCATATCTAATGCATATCTTATGTGACTGTCAAATTTAAGAGTGATTTGAGCGGCTTCAGATCGTTGGTTTGTCGAAGACGTTCAACTTTCCACATGGCGTACACATCCACCTCAGGGATGACGGCGGAAATGCCAAAGCAGATTCTCTGTTGACGCAAGCAGCCATATGCTTGACATCTTTATTCTTTACTCTTGGATGAACTTAAATAAACACACGTAAAAATATTGGAGTGAGACACGGCTTTACATTTTGAATATATTTAAATACATTTGTAGGATGTGTGTGTTCAACATGAAACGCTTCCCCTCGCTTCCAGCTGGTGTGCAAGAAAACACCTGACACTCTCATCCTCAGCTTATCTCACACCACAGCATGGGACGGAATAAAACCCAGAGTAAGTGGGTTTGTGTGTCTGTGTGTGAAATACTACACCTGTCAGATACACACATTTATGAGGAGCTTGTCACTTTCAAATCCTATTCATTTACACAACCCCCCCCCTGAAAAACTTCATGAAATTTTCAGGGGAGGCTGGGTGAGGTATAGTAAAAGCTGACTCTATCCAGAATTCATCTTTCCAGCTCTCTAGCAAATTTTACATGTGAAGTAAACAATGTGGAACAAAAAATATGCAGAGAAAAATGAGCAGGTGGGAAAGGATGATGATAAGGGCTTGACATCAGGGGGCAGCCGGCAAAAATGCAGGTGGGTTTCAGCAGTGGTGGGTACCACAAAGACTCCCACATTCCTCTTTGTCAGGTTAAATTTACCACAGTATCATGCAGCACATTACAGTTAATGCACCACCATAATGACAGATGTATCCCTCTGTGTTAGGCTGACAGGCGCCAGTGCTGGTGAAGCAGATGCTCTCAACAACAACTCCATTTTGAAAATAAAAGGAGGACATTTCCTTGTGAGAGTGTAATGGTTAAATTTCTTTGCACTAGTACATCTTCTTGCACTTACGCACAGGCTCATGCCTCTCTTCAACCTTTAGCTTCACTGCTCCAAAGAGCTTCAGTACTTTTATGGTTGTAGAATAATGGCGAGACAGAGGCACATACCTGGGCTCCAACCAGCATGTAGAAAAAGCCCCTGTTTTGAACAGCATGGTGAAGCCTTCAACAAAAAATGGTCAGCAATAGATTGAGCTTCTTTCTCAGCTCGCTCTTGGGACTCACTTTTGACAAAGTATGTATGTTTAAGAAACACTCCAACATTTTTGTTGTTTCGTGTCTTGCCTCACTCCTGAGTTCATGACAAGCAGGTAGTCACCATTATTTCGACTGTGCGTGCAGTGACAAGTAAGAGACAGACAAATCCCACCAACTGCTAATTAGCTTAGCTCAAATGCTGGGAGTCAATGGGTAGTATTAGCCTGCCTCTGCCTACAGTCATCAGAAAAACTCTTCTCCAGCATTAAACAGTCCTGTGTGCTTGTTGTGACTTGTTTTTTACTCCTTATGTTACATTATCTTTAACTATCATCATATTATCTTCTTCTACTCCTAAACAGACGCTTTGATTTGTTGACCTACTTCTGCGGTGGTTTCCCCGCAAGATGTGGCGTTCCCGAACAAGTTGAGTCTTTTGAAAAGCTCTTTTAAATAAACGATGAGAACCGATTCGCAGTTGTGAGTGAGCCGTTTGTTTCTTACATTTGCAGGCAATTTGCATTTAATAATGGCTCGCAAATGAACGGCTCAGTCAGAACTGTGAATTGGTTCTCATCGTTCACTTAAAATAGGCATTCAAAAGACTCGACTCGCTTGAGAACATCACATCTCTCACGAAAACCACCACAGAATTGGGTAAACAAAACAAAGCCTCGTTTTAACAAGTAAAAGAAGATAATATGATGATAGTAGAGATAACATAAAGGGGTAAAAAATGAGTCACAACAAGCACAGAGGACTGTTTAGAGTTGCTGAAGAGTTTATCTGATGACTGTAGGCAGAGGCTGGCTAACACTACCCATTGACTCCCAGTGTTTGAGCTAAGGCTAACTAGCAGTGGGCAAGCTTTGTATGTCTCTTCCTTGTAACTTGAAGCACAGTCGAAAGAATGGTGTCTACCTGCTTGTCATGGCAAGACAGGAAAACAACAAAAATGTTGGAGTGTTTCTTTAAGTGTTGGCAGGTTTATCAGTAGGATTGGTTAAGTACTAGCTTTGTTTCATTGGCTTTCCCTTTCCCTCCAAGTGCCAAGTGAGGTGAGCCATATTTCAACAGTATTTTATTTGCATGCGTCACTCTTTACAAAACCTGTGCTGGGTTGGTGAGAACAAGTGCTGTACAACTATGTAAGCTTTAGCTGTGACTTGCTGCAGAAGTTACACAGTACCGAACGCAGGCAACTCAGGGTCTCAGTGAAGACATGATGGATATGTTTCTGCCTGTTAAAGTGATTTTCCTGTTAAATTACTTTTAAAAACAATTTCATGGTGTAAAATGGTTGATTTGAACTTAATAAGTTGAGTATTTTTGTCTTTCACTTTGATTCCATAAGGAGAGAGGAAAGTACATTAGAGGTGGGGATTGTCTGTGAACCATAAACCTCGGCGCAAACAGTTTCACAAACAGCTCTGTCATCACACTTAATAAAATCTGCAAATCACCAAAACTACTCTGATGTCCCACTGTGCACACACACAAACAGACACATCACGCACTCAGATGGAGACACACATCTCCACAATCCACCACCTCATCGTATTTCCACGTGTCTCATCTTTTACACAAGGTTCTGTAACTTCAGCAGTTATTCATGCATGATCATCTCAATCTTCAGCTACAAAAACGCCACTGGAGCATGAAACCTTCGCCATATGAAGTGTAATTAAAACATTTAAAGAGCCAATCTGCACTCCTGAGCTGAGTGAGCACATGGGTGAAAAGGTTTCTCTCTCCGTTTAATTAAAAGGCCTCCTGGAGATGAAGCTTTGGCAGTTTAACAGAAGCTATAAATCTATGCATCTCAAGAATTAGTTAAAATAAGCCACGCTATACAGCCGGAAATTGACCAAAGAAGTGAGTAGTCTGTACCAGAAATGGCATCAGTTCACATAAGTTCACACTTTTAGACCAGTTAAACCCATTTGAATGCCAGTTCAGCTAGATGTGGCTAAATCAATCAACATCAGTCCTCTCCAGATTATATTAATTATAGATGGCAATATTCACATTAGATTGATGTCTCTATTCATGGTTGCATTGATTATACATACATATTAACTATCTTAACAACCACATAGACATGAGGACCCCTCTTGAAAATGGGATACCACATCTCAAGGGGCTTACCTTTAATAAACTTATATTCAATAAAGACAAATATGGCCCTATACAAATAATGATTGATTGATTGAATCTATATTCAGCAGAGAATAATGTGATGAGGACAGATTTATGATGTGGGCGTCCATGGGTTTGTTATGATCATAAATTCTTATTTTTAGTCTCTTTGTCTCTGCCTGAGTGCTTACATATCTGGATGTATGTATGTGAATATACAAATATGTATTTATGAATGTATATATCTATATGTATATCTATATCTATACATATAGATATGTGTGTGTCTATAAAATGAAGAGTATGGCTTCAGCCTGCTCTACTGTAAAGTGCCTTGAGGTAACACACAAAGTTATAAACTGGTGCTATACAAATAGAGATTGATTGACTGATTAATAAAAGTTACTGAAGTTGTAAAATGTTGAAATATTATTCGTATTTAAGGACAGAATGATTGACTCCTGGGCCTTTTTGTTGATCTGCATATTCAAAGCACTTGGTAATTTGGTTCAGATTTGGATTTCCATGATGCAGATGGATCTCTCTCATAAAACAGCATTATGCAAAGAATTACTTTATTCATTCTGTGCACCCACACTTAACATCTGGTTAACTGCACCAACATGCTTTTACACAGTCTGCAACAAGGACGTGTCTGACAGCTGCAGTCTGTCACTGCACAGTTCAGCAGAAGCAGAGATGCAAAATCCAAACGCGTCTCTGAAGTCGACAGAGATGGACTGAGTGGGACTTGAGTTACTGTTGTCTATAAATGCACTGAGCTGTTGCCACGTGAATGGCAGATTGGCTATTTTGTGTTTCGGTTGAACTAGTGTACCTTCTGTCGTAAAATGCCAGCTAAGTGCTGCAAGTTATAGTTTCCCATAAAGTAACACCAGAGTCCATCTTGAACCTGCGCTGACAGAGGGGCTGAAAGCAGAGGGGGGCACACCTGTGAAGCCAGGCGCTGCCGATGAACCTGCTGGAGGTGCTGTGGACTTAATTATTGAAACACCGTTGAAGGCGGGTGTCCACCTGATGACCTCACTGAAGCTTCTAATCCCACTTCCAGCCCACCCACCATCTAGCACCACAGCTATGGAACAATGCTATTAACAACTTTGCTACCCATCGTGTCTTAAGTACTTGCAATTACTTAAGGGATCATTCCACCTAGTCCTAGAACAGAACAATCTAGCATCAGTCTAAAAATTAAAAGTTTAAACTGTGGCAAAACTACCTGATGGAAAGCTAACCCTTTTTGTAATGAAGGGGGAGGGCAGCACTGATAGGTTGGCTGGAGCCTATCCCAGCTGACAATAGGTGAGAGGCAGGATACACTATGGTCGGGTCACCAGTCAATAACAGGGCTGATGCACAGAAACAGACGACCATACACATTCATTTGAACCCATTGGCAGTTTCATCACCAACAAACCTTACAAGCCTGGTTTTGGTCTGTATGATGATTGTGGAACACAACAAAAAAACCACACATGCACAGGGAGAACATACAAGCTCCACACAGAGAGGCCCATCAAACTGGGTGGACGATAATGTGACCTTCTTGAACCAGTGCAGCCACTGAACAGTTAACTCTTTCTTTTCTCAACTCAGTTTAAGATGAAAGTAGAGAAGTACAACACTTTCTGCATTAAAATTACCCAAAAACCTCCCTCAGAAAAGTAGAAATTAAAATTTAGATATTCTAATACACTGAAAAGTAATATTGTTGGCTATTTTGCCCCTTCAGACCAGGTGTAGGCAGGTGAATGTTACACAAATTCAGATTTATAATGTGCTGGCTGTAACTGCATCTCCTATCATCAAATACCAAAGCAGAATATGAATGTCAGAACAACATACACTCTTGAATTTTGACTTAATCTAATTCCAATTAAGTTTGGATGTGTTTGTAAAATGTTAATAACAACAGAATTGATGATTGGAAAATCCATTTTGACCTATATTCAACCAAATACACTAGGACAAGATATCTAATATTCAAACTGAGAAGCATTTTTGTTTTTCTACAACAATTCACTCATTTTGAATTTGATGCCTATAACACTTTCAATAAAAGCTGGGACAGGGGCAACAAAAGACCCTGAAAGGCTCAGTCATTCACAAGCAGGGATGGAGCGAGGTTCAACATTTTGTGAACAACTGCAAGAGCAAATAGTCCAATAGAAAGGAACATTTCTACATGTTTAAAGGCAAAGAAATTGAGGAATTTCATCACTTACAGTGCATCATATCACCAAAAGTTTCAGAGAATCATCTTTTTTAGAGAGAGCAAGGTCTTCTTTTCTGGGATTTCCCTGCTTGTTTCAGCAAGACAATGTTAAGAAACATTCTGTAAAGTGTGGCTGTGCAGTAAAAGAGTGCAGGTACTAGACTGGCCTGCCTGTAGTCCAGACCTGTCTCCTGGTAAAAATGTGTACTTTAAGAAGTGCAAAGTACAACACAGACCTTGTTCTGTTGAGCAACTAAAGTCACACATCAAGCAAGAATGGGAAAGAATTCCACCTTCAAAGCTTCAACAATTAAGGGCTGTTTACACGGAAACGGATACGGCTGAATACGGAGAGTTTTCATTGCGTTTTTGCCTCCCGTTTACATGTGAACAGTGCCTGTAGTGCCTGAATCCGCAGACTTTTGAAACCAGGGTCCAGAGTGGGGAGTTTTGAAAACAAGTCAGTGTCCGGCTTCGTGTAGACGGGATTCAGCGTTCCAGGGTGAAACGCTGACGTCACCGCATGCGCAGTACTCTTTCAAATGAAGGCTGTGCGCGCATACCAGGAACAACAACAGCTTTGGCTGTCTACCGTGCTTACCGTGCTCAGTTTGTTATCCAGACAAAACTATCTAGACAGATTTGTTGTCCAGACAAGAAACTTTTGTGTCTTCCTGCATCCAGGACACAGTTTGTCTTCACCAGAAAGCGTATGTGTGTTGTAACACCGCTGTTTTTCCGCAAACGTACATCGCCATCTACTGGACTGGCATGCACTCTACAGCATTTTCAGTCGTTCTCGCGTCTCTGTATGGACGGGGGTCATTTTTGAAAAAAAACCTTTGTCATGTAAACGTTGCCTTAGTGTCCTCAGTCCCCAAACATGTATTGAGTGTTGTGATAGGGAAAGGTGATGTAATGGTGGTCATGATGCCTTTGTACATACTTTTTGGAGCGTGTTACAGGCATTGAATTCAAAATGATTGAATATTTACAAAACAAAAACCATAAAGTTCATAATTTTTGAATACATATCTTGTCTTTGTAGTATTCAACTGAACAAAGGTCGAAGATTGTATTTGTATTCATCATATTATCATTCACTTTGTATTTCACCAAACGTCCCAAGTTCACTGGAATTAGGGCTGGTACAAGACCTTTAGGACGCCCCACAAACCTGATCACAACACTGGCATGTCCAAATTTATCTTTCACTTTTGTCAACATAATTTCTTCTTCCCACATCCAGGTGATGACCATTTCATGGGTATTCGACTCATTTGGCTAAGCTAATTGGACTACTTTCTTTGACATGTCATCACATTTGTTTTACTTTCTTGAGAGATAATTAGTCCCATTTGTTGTCTCCTAAACACACTGGAACGAGTCTATGGTCTTCCTTCTTCTACGTCTTTGTTGTGATCTAGCAGCATCTGCTAACTGCAGGATCACACACAGTGCTTTTGTTGTAGCCATGACTGACGTTCGTAATGGATGTCTCTCTTTCTTGTGTGTTTGCAGCAGCTTGTTTTCAAAGATGTGACAGGAGATTCAGCCTGAGTTACAAAGCTTGGACTGAACTATAAATAAGAAACGATCAACAGTGACACTGAACCGCTGCCACCCTTCTATATGCTCACAAGCTTGATTACAATGACCAGTGTCCAAGTTCAGGCCACTCTCTGTATCAGATTTGACCAGAAAATATTGCAAGATGAAACTTTAGGGATCATCTCTGCATTAAACGTTGCTTATTTCCATCTAGTCAAAGGGGTTAATGAGAACAATGGAGAAAAATTCCTTCTACTTCCGTGTACTGAGAAGTTTAATATCTTTAAGAATATTCACAGAGGACGGCGAGGACATCCAACTCTATTATAGCCTGTATGTTAAAGTGATTAAAAGTGAAGCACAAATATGCAAATGGAAAAACTGCTCATTAACTTCATCTGCAAACATTTACTTCATGTTCAGGTTTAATGAACACATAGGCAAAACTCTGTCCATGTTTTGTTTTGAACTCATTCTCCCCTGTGACCATTATGTTTCTCATTGAAGGCAAGCTCATTAGATCTTGTTCTTTCATCCACAGCTTCATACTACCTAACCCTCACCTATTTGTTCATTTTAAGGAGAAGAATGATTAAATACACACATATATTGCAGCAGTGTGCATCTGTTCGAGACACCCACGCGTTATATTCAGAGAGGGCCTCACCATCCCTTTTATAGTGTTAATAAATGAAGGAGATGCAGTATGAAAGCAGAGGAAGCTTTTGTGTTGGAAGGTAATTTCAGGCCCAGGTAATGCATGTGTGATATACGGAAACGGAGTCAATTTATGTCTTTTAATGTTGGACAGCCAGCCTATTCATTATCAAAGTTAGCTAAATAATAATCTACTTAGTAGAAACATTGTCAAAAGGTTGTTATGACAGAGTCAGGTCACAGTAGAGCACCTGTTTCTTTGTGGGTTTGGTCTTTTGTGGGTGAAGTGCCTGTGTGCCAATGAAGATGGACAGTTGTATGGACATCGTGCTGTTGTATATACTGCAGCTTTGTCCTCCCTATAACATGTCTTGCTTCAATGTAGACGTGTCTTTTTGATTGTTACTGGTGTTGTAGAATAAGGTCGTGAAGGATTGAGTGTCTGTAATCATGCAGATCCATGTTGCCAAGAACCAGTCTAAAGCGATTGTGCTCATGCAGAGATTAGCATAAATGCAAACAGCTTCAGTAGCAGCTTCGTCAGATTTGGACTGCATTTCTTCATTCATTTAATGACCAACACAAACAACAACACTGAAAGCATTTCTTATTAGAAAGGATACATTTGCTCCACTTTTAACATATTCTGGCAAGAGATTGTTTTACCCAAGTGTCTTCCTTTTTGTAGTTTACACCGTGGGAGTAACACCTACCTTTTACACTATCTAACTGGCCTGTAATGAATGTGATTGACAGAACGATCGTCAAGTCACCTTGAAGATATACTTCTGAAAGGTTCTGCACAATCCCAAACACACTGTAAAAATGAAAAATGTATATTACTATATTACCATTTTTTCTGTAAGCAAAACAAAATGCTTTTTGTTGTGTTATAAATTTCATCAACGTATTTATCTCAGCTTTCTTTCTTTGCTAGGTTTTAAGTTAGGTTGCTCTCATTTCTTAAGTTGGCAATGCTTAAAACAATTGGTTTGAGGCCTGGCGTGATCAGGTCAAGGTCTGTGTACACACTTTGTGTAAAGAATATGGTTTAAGCGTGAAGATAGACTCCCTCACACTGTCTAACTTGCAAGAAATTAATTTATTTGCAATGTTTCAGTCTAAGACCTTCATCAGGCAAGCAGTGGTCGGAGACCAAAATGTTGCAAATAAATGAATTTCTTGCAAGTTAGACAGTGTGAGGGAGTCTATCTTCACATTTAAATGCACTTTTTTTCCTCATATGCACCTGTCTCTTGAATTTGATGTGCAAAGTACTTCAATAATTTGACGTAAAGACGGGATAAAAATAATGATTGTGCTGGTCTGGTGCCGTGGCAAGCCTCCAGACGTTATGTACATTTACTTCGTCCAGACCTGGTTCGATTGCCATCTGATGCCCATTTGCCAGAAGTCCTCCCCCTCTGCCTGCCACTTTTACAAGCCAATCCATTGTCTCTCTTTCCACTATCACATAAAGGCTATAAAATGACTAAAAATATTCTTACCAGAAAAAAAATGGAATGGGGTTTCCAACTCTCATCTGCAGGGGGCTTGATCCACATTTGAGTGGATTATTTTAACTTCAAGGTAATTTTTTAAAATTTTGTCATAAATTATAGGCTTTTACAGTGATTAAATGCAGATTAAGCAGATTTTATTTGATTTATAAATGACCTCGACACAAGATAATTTCAAATAGTTTTTCTCAGAACTTAGAAACACGACTTTGACCCAAAACTCAAAAATCAAGTGCAGTCACCTTGAAATCTTGAGTGTTCATTGCCATTTTTTTTTTTTTTTTTTTTTTACAGTGCACTGTCAATGGGCTTTTTCTCAGACAGATAAGTGAGGTATGTTCTGTAGAGTACATACTGAATAGACCATCTGGTGTGTCAGGTTATCTTGACATCCCCGTCACATACTCTGACCCAACACTTGACCAGAATGTCATCTAACCTGAGGGTCTTATGAGCACATTCGCTGGTGCAGAAGAAATCCAGCATGATCAACAGATTTCACTCTGACATGTAAAGGCTTGAACTTCACAACTCAACTTCTCTGCAGTGATTAGGAGAAAAAAAAATATCCAAACAAAATGACAGATTGTGGCTTCAGCACAGGGCCAGTCGACATGTGCTGGACAGCAGAGAGGAGGAGCTCGGAGCCCTGAGTTGGCAATAATTTCAGCTCTGACACACAAAAATGTCTGCTGATTATGAAAAGAGCTGAATAAATCTAATTATGTTATGCAAAATGGATTGAAAAGCCTGTGAAATGGTGTTGTAATGCATTTTAAGTGTGGCACTTGATGAGTCAGCCTAAGTGATGTCTGTTTATGCATTAGTTCACAATGTAAGATTATTCTAATGTGTTTGGTCCATTTGGGCCCTCTCAGTTATGACAAGCTTCCCAGGACTGGTTCCCAGAGGATATGCCAGAGTAGTCTTATGTTTTTGTTTGGTTTGATATGTTCTCTTGGATATTTATGAAGAAAAACTAATTGGGACCTTTATATTTTGACTTCTGTGCTGTTAATAGACAAACAGCACAGAAGGTAGAATCAGAAATTTAGGAGAAAGAGTTAGCATAGGAGCTAGACTAGAGCCTGGGCTTCCTTCTTCCTTGACAGCATAAGGGAACATACATTTCATGACAAAAAAACAGCCATAAAGGGAGTCCTGGATTATAGACAAGGCTTTAAACTCACATTTCTCATTAGTTAGTTTGGAAGAGCTGAAAGACACATGTTACTTAAATTCAAAAGAGTGTTTCACTTGTTGCTTTACACTGATACTTTGCAGCCAAGGTCTCAACAACACCAGAACAGTCGTCCCAAGCAAAGAACGGACAGTTGTTTAGGCGTGATTCTTGATGACATCTGTATTATTTTCCTTCCTCAAGGTAAAGGAATGAACTTCAGCTGGTACTTGAAGTGCAGGAGGAACAATTTTATCAACGGCAAGAAAATCAATTCAAATATTAAGATGCAACCAAACAATATATTTTGTCTACACTTGTTGCCAAAGGGGCTACATGGGGGCTCAGAAGGTTAGTGCCCATGCCTTACAGGAAGAAGGTTGCTGGGTCGATTCCCCATAGTCTTTCTGTTTGGGGATTGCATGGTCTTTCCGTCCCTTAGTGGGTTTTCTCCGGGCACTCCAGTTTCCTCCCACAGATCAAAAAAGCATGCTTGTTAAGTTAATTGGTGATTCCAAACTGCCATTAGGTGCGAGCATTGATGGTTTTCCATCTCACTATGTAGCCCTGTTATCAGTTGGCGACTGGCTAAAGGCGTTCCCTGCCTCTCGCCCGGTGTCATTTTGGACAGGCTCCAGCACCCCGAGACCTCAAGATGGACAAGCAGTATAGGTGATGGATGGATGACTAGTTGCAGGCTGCGTGGAGGTGCAGCAGATGTATGCTCATGCCTTAAAGTGCAGGGGTTGCTGGTTTGTCTCCCGCATTGCTATCCAGAAGCAACCTCCAGGGCTGAAAAATTAAGCTGATGCGAAAGTGCCAAAAGTTGCAGTTCCTTGAACATCCAGTTGAGGCTGGCAGCACAATGACTGTATGTGAGGAACGGGTATTTTTAACAGCCTGAAAAAACATATTTGCTGTCTGGTTCAACAAATGCCACCATCCAAAATATGGGAGGGTGTTTATAGATTGTACTCATTTGCATTCTTTCAAGGATTTCCTGTTTGTGATATTTAAGGGCAAGTTGACAGTGCTCAGAGCCCATGAAGTGTTTCGCCTAAAGGCCCACCTCAGGTTGAGGTCCGTGTCTGTCAGTAGGTTGATCTGAAGTTAGTTTGAGGTGAGAAGGCCAGCGTTAATTTTGTTGACTAATTATTTTCGTCACATTTCTCGTCAACAAACTTTTTCCCCTGACAAAAACTAGATAGTAACTAACAAAAACAGTGCACATGGACAAAAACTAAAACTAAATTAACTGACATGTTCATCAACAGATAAAAACTAGACAAAAATGTTTGACAGAGACTTAATCCAATCAGACCTAATTTCATCATGTAAAAAGTAGGGACAAGTTCGAAATATATCCAGTCCCAGCAACTTTGGTTGTGTGGAAAGGTTGGATGAGTTAAGAGGGACATCCGATCACGACTGCCTTAGCTTGGTGGTGGCGGGATAAGTTTGGGAGCGATCCGGTGGCTGCATTTCACACAAAAGTTCAATTTGTTTCTGTTCATTTACACATTCAAACTTTACTAGCATTCAGTAAAGGGCTATTAGATGTTTCATTTTATCCAAGTGTAAAACATGACTTCAGAAATTCAAGGAATCATAAAGAATGCCTTACACAGTACACATCATATCTTAATCGACTAAATTTATAGTAGGTTTTGTCGACTAAAATGTTGTGAAATTTCATCAACTAAAACTAAAAAGGCAGTATTTGGGCACTCCTTAAACATCGTCTGTGCTAAAACAAGAGTCAGAGCTTTACATACAGCTGAACATTCGCATTGTAAATAACAGAGTTATTTAAACTTCTGTGAGTGTAATAAAATGTGTGGGCATGTTTTCAGTGCCACTGGGTTTAACTTTTAATTTGGACAAGTAAATCTTACTCCCTCTTTCATGAGTTACACATTCATGCTTCAATAATCCGTCTGTTCTGAGAGGGGAACAATAATTTTGTGTGTGTTTAAATGAGTGTGAGAGTGTGTGTATTGGATATGGGGTGTGCTTTGATATGAGATTATCATTACAATGAGAACTACAAGAGGCAGAGATATTAACAAGGTTCACTTGTGCACTGGTACACACTAATCTTCCACATTCACACACACACACACACAAACAGCCCTGTAATGTGCCTTGATTGCAAATTAAAATAGACTCAAGTGAGGCGGCAGATTACAAAGCTGGCAAAGCTGCTGCCTTCAGATATTTGTGAAGACACTGGGGACGCTGATGGATTTACCACGAGGACGTCTCAGCTGACTTTACAGATATTCCTCCGACTGGCCTTCATTCCTTTTGCTCTCTGTCTGGGTGGTGTAGATATTTCTGTTACTCGCCCTCATTAAATCACAGACTAGTTGTAAGATGAGAAAAAGCCTTCAAAGCTCCAACACACACACTTTCATAAATGAATGAGCTCAAGACCCCAATCTCAGCACACACACAGGGTTGGAATAATCCCGAGTTAATGAAAGTGGGAAACACAGGCTGGCCGCAGAAGTACCAGCAATCACATACAAAGGCCTCTGGAAAACAGACTAAAAATATGACTAAAAAAAAGTGGAAAATTCACACTTTTCCTGTAATTTAATTGAGAAAGTGAAACTTTCAAAAACTCCACCTTTATTATACAAAAATATCTCAAGACAGAAGTTTCTCTGTTGTTTTAACTCGATGACTATGGCCTAGAGAGTGTAGAAGTAAAAAAATAATCATATCAAATATACTACCAATAAAAAAAAGGGGAAATCAAATATGTAGTAATATCCTTCACCGTGAATCGCTGCATCAGAGCCATGCATAAGAAGTCAATCAGCCTGTGACACTGCTGAGGTGGTGAGGGCCGCGGTGCTTCGATAGCAGCCGTTAACTTATCAGTGCTGTTAGGGGCGAATCACAGAGAGGCATACATGCTTATAAAGTGCATTTCTCGTCTTTTGACTTGTCAAAGCTGCTTTACAGGTCACATCTACACATTCACACCCATTCACTCTCTCATATTCACTCACTGACGGTTGTTTCTATGTCAGTTGTCCATCAGTTTCAAATAACTCATCCACATGCTCTCATGTCCACACGACACACCACTGATGCAGCAGTGGGGGGGGGCGGATTGAATCGTGCATTGTCCCCAGCCTTAGTGACCCCCTCTGAGCATTTTCCAGAGAGACACATTTCTTTTATTCAAAAAAAAAACAAACCAACTTTTAAAATGTCGACCATTTTCATGATATTCCGCGTTTTAATTGAATTCCTCTTTTAACGTCCAATTCCGTGATTCTGTCTGCAATAACCTGATCGCGGATTTTATAGGGCCCTACAGTTTATAAGCTACATCATTTAGACAATTACCACATTTACATGAGAGCTTTAATTTCCCTTTAATTCCAAATAAAACTTAATTCCTCTTTAAAAAGATTAAAAATGACCATGTAAACACCTAATTCCGAATGAAAATGATAATTCCGAATAAAACTTAATTCCGAAGTAGGTGTCTGGTTTATTCTGATTTTAATCTGAATTAAATAATTCCTCGATTATGTATGCATTCATTCCGCTTTAAATTAATTCCGGTTGTTCTGCACATGCTCGTTCCCTCGTCCTGTCGGGATGACGCACGGGACGCTGACAGGAACAGGATGGCCGCCCGAAGCAAACGTTGGACTCGAGCTGAGACAACTTTTTTAATTAGAGCCTTTAGAAGATTTGGACATACTGTAAAGAGTGGATGGACATAAGCATAAAAATGCAGACCTTTTTAAAGTTGTAGCGTCCAAGTTGTTCTAGGTTTCCCTGACAGAGACGCTGGAGACACTGAACTGGAGTTTGTTTTCTTCCTTTAGACGTAAATACGTCACGTCCGCCTCGTCCAATCAGAACCATTCCCAACCCCCAGACCTTAAGCAGAATTGAATAACGGAGAATAAATGTGTTTTCCATGTAAACCTCAATTCGGAATTACTGTTTCCATGTAAACACGACAGGGAAAACCTTAATTCCGAGTTATTTAATTCTGAATAATTAATTCTGAATTAAAAAACATCATGTAACTGTGGCCAGTGTTTTATAAATCACGGGTATAAAATATGTAAAGAGGAGAAGATGAGAAGGTGAACAGTGAGGACTTTATAAACTCTTTATAAACTGGAGATGTCAGGAATACGGCCAATTGGAGCTCAGAGAAGCAGAGGATCCATGTTATACTGGAGCAGTGTTCATTTTGACGGCACTTTTGAATTCAGTATTAGTTTTAATCTTATGCCTTCAATATCTTTAAGTTTTAGTCATAATATAGTCATCTAAAATGTTTTAATTTCATTCTAGTTTTAGTTGATGAAATTTAACAACATTTTAGTCGACAACATCTACTGTAAATATAGTCGACTAAAATATGAAGTGTAAAGTGTAAGGCACTTTTTATGTTTCCTTGAATTTCTGAAGTCATGTTTTACACTTGGATAAAATGAAACATCTAATAACCCTTTACCGAATGAACTGAACAGTGGACCTGCTCTGCATGAATATATCAATTCATAAAGAGAGGAGCTCTGATTGGATCACTCCACAACTTATCCCACCACCAAGCAAAGGCAGTTGTGATTGGATGTCCCTCTTAACTCATCCAACCTTTCCGCACAACCAAAGTAGCTGTGATTAGATATTTTCCTAACTTGTCTCTACTTTCTACATGACGAAATTAAGTCTGATTGGATTAAGTCTCTGTCAAACATTTCGTGTAGTTTTTATTTGCTGATGAAAATGTCAGTTAATTTACTTTCAGTTTTTGTCCATGTGCACTTGTTTCTATTAGTTACTGTCTAGTTTTTGTCAGGGGAAAAAAGGTTGTCGCTGAAAACTATGATGAAAATAATTATGCAACAAAATTAACAATGTACTGGACAGATGACCTATTCGCCTGTTCTCTCAACCTGAGGTGACCCCTGGATTGTTTGGAGGAAGTTGGTGGTCAAGAAAACTGGATTGTCTGAGGTGGTGGGATTTTATGGGGTGGGAGGAAGAGGAAGTCCATGTAGCAGAGCTTAAACATTTGACATGCAGAAGTGACAGAAAAGTGTTGATTCATCTCCCCATATATAAAGTTGGATTATTTCTACCTTATTACCTTAGTGTGTTTGTGTGTACAGACTACGAAGTGAATCACATATTACCTGCAGCTTTTATTGACATTTCATTACTTCAGTCGGCCAGACGCTTTATTGAAGAATTTCCCCTCAAGGACGTTAAAGTTGAAGTTATTTCAAACCTTTCCTCTTCATTTAGTTTGTGTCAGCACAGCTTTAAAGAGCTCTGACACCAGCAGCCACATCAATGAGGAGCTCTGAGTCAAGGTTACAGCCTTACCTTTACACTCTGAAAGCATTCAGACTTTGAAAAAGTTGATGACCTGGGTTCAAAGTGTTAGACTGCAAGCATATTTTATTTGGACTTTTTAGTTTCAGATAACAGTGCAAGTGAAATTTGGCTTGAGTCACATTGTCCTGAAGTCCACTAAAGCTTCTGGTAAATGTTTGAGCCTTGATCCGAGCCCTGGTGCCACATCTATAGCTCACCCTTGGTCCTGTTAGCTTTTATTCAGGCTTATAGCACATATTGGATTTAATGCTTTTGCCATCATCAATTTTCTTAAAAAACCTGCCTCAGACAGGTTGCCAAATATATTTTGGATAAAAGTTCAACTATTCTCTGGGAGGCTGAGAACTTCAATTGAAGGAGGTGAAATAAATCTATGAGAGACGTGTTAGGGTTACTAATGAGACAAACACATTTTTTCTTAATCTTTTAAAGTGTTGAAAAATAAAAAGCAAAATATATACTGACTTGGGCTGCATGGTGGCGCAGCAGGTAGTAAATGAGGTTGCTGGTTCGAATCCAGGTTGGTCTGGGCCTTCCTGTGGTTAGTTTGCATGTTCTCCTTGTGCATGTGTGAGTTCTTTCCAGGCACTCCAGCTTCCTCCCACAGACCAAAACATGCTTGCTAGGCTAGTACAAATTGCCTTCAGTTCTGAGTGTAAGTGTGATGGTTATCTGTCTCTCTATGCGGCTCTGTGATTGTCTGGCGACCGGTTCAGGGTGTACCCTGCCTCTCGCCCAATGCCAGCTGAGATAGGCTCCAGTCCCAGTGACCCAGAAAGGTATTAGCGGTATAGGTAATGGATAGATGTGGGGTATATATTGACTTTTTCAATTAATTCTCTTTCTGCTAAAATGGGATATTCAGTAAATTTTAGCACTGTTTGCTCGCCCCATGGATCAATCAGGACACATTACATGTGTGACGTACTGTGAGGCCAACCAGCTGGCTCAGAGCACGGTTGCACAAAATATTGGCTGGGCCCCTGAAAGACTCAGTAGGGGCCCTTTCTGGGTGTGACTTTGTATGTAAAACCCATGCACTTGAATAGAAACACTAGCCCCTACCGCCGACCAACAAACCTCTTTAGCCTGGCTTTGTTGGAGTCCAATTCTCTAACTGTTCCCTCCTTTCAATCCTCTTTTTTTGCTGCCACCGCAGCTTTTGTTCTGTTCCTCAAATGGTTAAACCCAGCCTTACATTAGGGGCCAAAAGGTAAAGTATATCTGGACAAGCAGAATAACGATATTATAGAAAAAAGGATAGTAACATTTTAGAAAAAAGAGGGTTAGCCTTGTGAAACAGGCTATGTTTTACTGAGGTTTCCATGAATGAATGTGTCTTTTTTTTTCTTTGATAGGAATTAAGAGCGTTTAAAAAATTTGTGTATACCTGCTTGAATTTGGGATGGATTATTTTTTAACCTCTGTGGCGCCCCCTATATCCCCCGTCATGGGTGCCTTTTGAGAAAATGTGAATTTTGTCAAACTGAAGAACAAATCTGGTTGGTCAAATTCTATGACAATCACTAACATAATATCACCAATATAATCTCCAATCAATTTAACTGCAGAGTGATTCACATGAGCCTCTGAAGGCCCTGGGCAGATTACTTGACCTGGAGACAGCACAGGTGTAAATCTGATTTTATGAACGCTATGAATACAACAAGCACTGGGATAAGCAAAACCAGAGAGAGAGAGAGAGAGAGAGAGAGAGAAGATACTGGGGTAAGATGATGAGCCAATGCTGCATAATACATGCAATACTGATGAGAAATGTATTAAACTGAAGTGAATCTGACTGAGACAAGGCCAGATGAGAGGTCAATGCTGTCCTAAAGGCCCAACACTGCTTAAATCACATTTTGTCTAACCCTGTTAGTCCAGAAAGACTTTTAGAGAAAAAAAAGAAAAACTAAAACACATACTAGGTATGCTTAGAAAGAATCCTTGTTGCGTCAGCTGTGTCACAGGAGGTTAAAGGTCCAACTTTGGATGAAACATGCAGCAAACAACAAATATGCAACTCAGAGCTCATAACATAATGAGACTATAACTGCTGACTGACAGTCATTTTCCACTGCAACGTAGACAAATCCCATCTCTCAAAAGCTCTATGAGGGTTTTCTGGAAGTTTGATTCCCAAAATTTTATGAACCATCGATGAACACTAGTCCAAAAGATCTGCCCACCATTGAAGTTTGGAGTTTAATTGACTGCACTAATGCAATGCCAGATAAACTTTATTTTTCCAAATAGTTAATACACTCAAAAAAATGTCTAGGCAGCATACTTTTAAACTGTGGTATTATTTTTTGATGGGAGTTCTTGTAGGCAGAGAAAATGCCCCTTGTATTTGGTAGAATACTTCCCTGTTTGCGGCTAGTTCTGCGTCACAAACCTTTACAGACTGTGGCTTACTGAGGCAGAGGAGAGAACTTTCTGCTGCATCTAATGTACTTAGTGGCCATATGAGCTCATACAACCCCACTTCAAAAAAAAAACTGAACTGGAAAAGCACTCAGAGAGCGCGGACCTCCGCCAAGGTGATCCGGATCAGTCCCAAAATTTAATCAGTTCTTCCATATCCCATTTCTGACAATTCCTGAAAATTTCATCCATATCCGTTCAGAACTTTTCAAGTTATTTTGAACACAGACAAACAAACAGACAGATAAACAAACAAACAGACAAACAAACAGACAGACAGATAAACGCCGGCAAAAACATAACCTCCTTGGCGGAGGTATCTATCCCTTTAAAGGTAAGCCTCTTGAGATGTGGCATCGCATTTTCAAGAGAGGCCTCATGTCTATATGGTGCCAAAGATAGTTACTATGGATGTCTAATCAGCCATGGATAGAGAGATGATGCTACTGTCTACATTAACAACTATAATGATTATGAACTGGAATAGGGCTAAAGAAATGGCCATTGAAAGAAGGGTGTCTGTCTGCTTGTCATAGACTCAGGAGTGAGGCAAGACACTTAATAAAAAAAAAATGTTGGCAAATCCCTTTTGAGAGCGTGTGAATGATTGTCCATCTCTTTCTGTGTCACTCCAGTTCAGGGTGCATCCGCCTTTCACCCAATGTCAGTTTGTAAAGGCTTCAGCCCGCCACAACCCTGAAAGGGACAAGTGGTACAGATAATGTATGGTGGATGTGAGTATGGGTCAGGAACGACCAGATGGACAAGCTGGAAACATAACACATTCAGCCTTGACTGTCATAGAGGAATATAAAAGATCTCATACATAAAACTGTCCAATATGTCCTGACCAACAGAGAGAGAGGTCAACACGGGCAGGAGTGAGAAACAAACAACTTAACCAAGAATTCCCAACAGAGAGGACTTTAAGAATAATAGAAGAAAGAAAAGGATGTAAAAGGGGGTCTGGAATAACAAAAGGATCAGTCACTTAAAAGAAAAATGCAGATAACAGGTTAAAATGCTCCTCCTGCTGCGAGAGCAAAGAGAGAAAGTGTTGAGAGGAGAGAGAGTGATGGTGATGTCAGGTTGGCTGTCTCTACTCCCCCTGCCTCCCCCTCCACCCGGGTCCCGCCAAGGAGAATAAAATGTTTAAATTTCATCTGAGGGACGACCTTGACTGGCTGAGAGAGTGGAATTAAATTTTCTGAGGAGAGGAGTGGATGCTGGAGAGGCCCGACTCAGACAGATTGTGCAGAACATGATTAGAAAATACTGAATAACACAAGTGGTGCTTACAATACATAATGAATCACAACAGGTGAAGGATGTCGGGCTTTGTCTTAGTCAGTTATTTACTGAAGTGCCAGGACACCAGAGTGGGAGTGTGCTTCTGGATTAAAAAAAAACATTTATGAAGTACTGGATGAGCTCACGTGGTGGAGCGCAAGGAAAAGAGAGCCATGATTTGACTGTGATGCCCTTCACATCATGACCATTAAAAAACAACAGAAATGGCCAATTTATTAGGTGCACCTGATCAATGGCTCTTTAAAATAGCTAATCATTTATGAATGCAGTGTACTCATGTCCTGATGGCTACTTCCAGCAGGATATCACGCCAATCATCAATTATCAGTCATCTCAAACTGGTGTCTTTAACATGACAGTGAGTCCGTTGTACTCCAGTGACTTCCACAGTACCCGAGTACCTTTGGGGATCTGCATCATGATGTGTGCAAATCTGCAGCAATTGTGTGATGCTAATATGACAAACAGAAACCAAATGGGTCCACCTGATTCTTGAAAAGAGAGGTGAACTTGGTGAGTCCCAGTAATGAAGCTGAAATTGTACCATAGCCAACTTCAAGACAAATTGTTAACAGTAAAACTTGAGTATATACACACTATTGTCATACTGCAGCTCCAACACTTTCTTCCTCCATACATTTTCTTTAAACTAAGTTTTATTGTCACTTTACTGACTTTGATCAATTAAACAGGGAGCGCTGAACAATTTGTTCAAGCGTGTGGCCTTGTTAAATGTTTCGACTGTGACAAACATGCTTTCATTGGTCAAACATGGGTTTACTGGGTACAAAACTTTGTATAGAATTGACCACAAAAAATATTATATGAGAATTATTCGTGACAAAATTAGGCATCTGATGTTCAAAGGTTTTTACTCGTTGTTACTTGCTGTTGCCATTTTGAATAGGCCCCTGAAACAGTTGAATGAAAAGACATTTCGATTACAGTATACCATGAATCATGCACATTTTCTGCCATAATGTAAAGCCATAATCTGCCGTATTTACTTTGTCAAAAGGTCTCATTTACAAAGTATATTGCAATATTCATCTTCAAGCACCAACATTCTTGCAGTTTACTCTGATTAGGTATGAATCCAGTGATAACCCAGGGTTACAAGGGCTTCTTGACAGGTGATAGCCCACCTCAAACCCTAAAACTTCAACTTAAACACACTAAAAGGGAGGTGCAGCAAGTGGCTCAGTCGTCCATGTATTCCTCTTTATGTGGCCCTCGATGTGAAAAGTTTGGACACCCCTGGTTTGAAGTATCAGTGCTGATGTAATGGCTTACCTGCAGAGATGGCAAAAGTACCCAGATTCCTCACTTGAGTAGAAGTAAAATACCTATGTATAAAAACGACTTGATTAAAAGTGAAAAAAAGTACTGATCCAAATATCTACTCAAGTAAAAGTAAAAAGTACAGGCTCTGAAATGTACTCAAAAGTACTTTTAAAGGAAAAGTATTTCTATTGCACGATTCAATGGCTGCAAAGCTATTAAACACAGGATAATTTATATGGAATCGACTTTAGCAATGTTATTGTTTGAACATAAACTACCTGCCTAGTATCCTAATGTACTTCACTGTATAGTCCTTTAGGCATTTGTATTGTACACTTCAGGTTAACACATCACACTTCTGAACACTGAATTTTGGACCAGGATTAGCTTCTAAACTATGGTGTCACAAATCTTGCTCATAGGCACAACTCTTAATCAACCTTTTTAATAACACTTTTTTAAATAGCACATCAGGCAACAGTTGTTTCTCACTGTGCGGAGTGGCAGACATGCTCTGACACACACCACACGTGCAGACAGCAGTGTCTCCTCCTGCGTCTGGTTTATTCTAGCGGCTATACCCTGACATACTCTGATGGATGTTTGTCCGCTTAGGGCCTCCATACACTGAAGACACTTTTGCCACATTTTCATTTTTCATGATTTATACACCGTCTACTGAATACAGCTGTGAGTCCCACTTATGGGCCTCCACCCACAGGTTGAGAACCGCTGCACTAGTAGATTGTAGTTGGAGCTTGATCCGTCACAGATTGTTTTTATATCATGGAGAATAAGTGATGCAGGAAACCTCAGGATGAATTTATCATTTAGAAAACAGTGAGTGAGTGAAACAGCGGCTCAGAGCTGAACTGATGAAGAATGTTGAGTTTTGATTCATCAGGCTGACTCGTCATTTTTTAAGTCTTTGTGTTCACTTAAACTGTGCACATGAGCTATCATGACACCGTTAGAATTATAAAATCACACACAGTGACTGATGATCCTTCACTGTCCCTGCGATGATCGTCTGTCTGCGTCTTTACGCTCACCGGCAGACGGAAGAGCGCGCCCAAAGATGCTGAGCGATTCGGGAGGAATTTAGATCAAATGTTCACATGAACATTCGCTGCACTGCAAAATGGCATTACAATAATGGTAACAGCCACACTTTCAATGGAAAATATCAGGCCTGTACTCCACAGAGCGGATCGTGGCTGCATCGGACAACGTCCTCTTGCGCAAAATGGGGTCCCCCATGGATCGTAGGGCCCTATATGCACAGCGCGTGTTTTGCGTAAAGAGAGGGGAGGCGCTGCTGAAGCTATACATATAAAGTAACAAGCCTTTTTTGGAAATGTAAGGAGTAGAAAGTACAGAAATTTATGCTGAAAACAAAAGTAAAAGCAAAAAGTCATCAGAGAAATAAATACTTCTAAAAGTACAAAGTACCTGAAAAACTTACTTAAGTACAGTAACGAAGTATTTGTACTTCATTACTTGCCATCTCTGCTTACCAGCAGTTTATTAGGTCCTCATGATAAATTATAAATAGGAATAATTAAGTTCAAGGTGTCTTGCATTAAAAAAATGTGGCCATCCCTGTTGTTTATCCATGACATAAAGAATAGAGATAGCCTAAAGGCCTCCAAAGTTCATAGAGAGCTAGATAAATGTAATACCAAGAATTGTGTATTTCATTCTTGGATTGGAATCAGAAAACTACTGAGCCCCCTGATTTATCAAACACTGCGCTGACTCAGACTGGCTCTCATTCTCCATGATATCTTTTAGTCTCCACCTGTGATGAAATAAACCCGTCTGTAACGGTTGTTCTGCTGAACGATCCAGAGCAGAGTGTAGATATAAAACAGTCTCTCCTTCTTTTTTCTGTCTCTCTGTGTGGAAGTACAAGCTGGTCTGTGTGAGCACACACTGAATAAATATCCAGGCTTGTTTACGGAGCTGTAAATGCCTGTGAGTGAAGCTTCCACCCTAAGTGGATTTCGCAGCCTCATGGGGATCCGATGAGAGTCTCTGCTGTGATCCAGACCAAGATGTTAATTTGATGTTTGGTCTGCTCTGTTGGGAAGTTAGTTTTATATCCTCCAGCTTTCTGTTAAACACTGAGTATACTAAATAAAATCTTTTACATGTCAGCAGCAAGCAAACATTAAATATATGAGCTGTTTTTCCTTTATTTTTTTAAATTTGAGTGTTTTTTTTCATTGCTGTTATTCATTTGTTTTATTTGTACGCTCACATCAGGCATTCTGCACCTTCACATCCACAGTACAGTTTATTTACGTACACCTCCTGGGCCCTGGCACAAATGAAAGAGGTGTGCTTTGGCTCAATAGTCATGCACATGCTGAAGCAGTGGATCACAACATGAGCGTGAAACAATCAATAAGATACAGCAACATTTTTTTTTGTTTTTGTGTCTTGCCTCACTCCTGAGTCCATTACAAGCAGATAGACATCAGTCTTTTGACTGTGAGTGCAGTAACAAGGAGGAGATGGGCAGAGCTCGCCCACTGCTAATTAGCTTAGCTCAAACACTGGGAGTCTATGGGTAGTGTTAGCCTGCCTCTGTCTACAGTCATCAGATAAACTCTTCAGCGACTCTAAGTGCTCCTGTGTGCTTGTTGTGACTTTTTTTGTTTTGTTTTTAAACCACATTATGTTATGTTATCTATTTTTAGACTAATATTAGCACTTTATGTAATTTTCAAAAGAAATACATACAAAACTAAATCGTAGGGTGCAAACCACCACGGGGTGCCTGTAAGTAGGTAAACAAGACATGTATTTCTTTCATTGTATTTCTTTAATGTATTTTTGATGGGGTCAGCCCACCCTGAAAGTTTTAAAATGTAAATTTCAGGCCATGTTTGTTTTAATTTGTGAGTCAACATTCATCTCTGTTGATTTGGCAGTTACTCTAATTACCAAGTAACAGGCTGAACGTTGGCTGGAAACTGGCTAGAAGTTGGCAGGCAGCTGGAAGGGAGGGGAAAATTGAAGAGGCTGGATCTCTATGTATGATATATGATGTATGATGTGAGCATACTGAGGTTAAATTTTTAATGATGTTTGAGCCTTCAATTATATATAGTGTTCTGTTATTGTGAAAAAGACATTCATTTTTTATCTTGACTCTTAAATATTTCTGGTCTCAGGATCAGCCATTAACTCTATGCTGCGTGTTATGTAACATCATCAGTCTCACACTGTGTTTTTGAGAGAACCAAGTGCTTTCAGAGCCAAAACAAAATGTAATGAACAAATTTTCAGCTACATTAAATCCGAAGTGGGCACTCAGGACCTGCAGGCAGGAAAATTATTTACAGAAGAACAAACTTTATCATTTCTTTTCACTTGTTTGTTAACAGCTCTATATGCCTCACAGAAGCCTTATGTACATTAATGCTTCTAATTACCTGCTTCTTATATTAACAATTTACTTCATGGGGATATGTATACATAATTTAAAGAACCCTATTTGTAACAAGGGTAGAAAGTTCATTAAAAGCAAATAAAACTACAGAACACAGTGCTGAGGAAGCACTTACAGCCAAGAATATATATGTCTTGCTTCTTAGTATTTCAAATGAACTGGATGCTCTCAGGTAGTTCACCCAAACATCTGAGGTCCATCTAGTATCTGTGTTAAGCATGCTTTTATTCCTATAATATAATAATTTGACCTGTAATAAAATTAGAATTTTGAGTGAAATCATTAATATTAAGCTGCAATGCAAGCAGAAAATGAAAGCCTGATTCACCATGAGACTGTACAGCCTTTAGACCCATTAAACACGTGACATGAGACAAAAGAAGGAAGTCTACTTCTCAAAGAGATCACTCAGGGTAAAAACCACCCCGGAGTGTGTTGCAGAGCTAACAGCGTCTTTGTTCACAGTTGCTTGTTTGTTATTTTGTGCATGAAGGCCCAGTCTACTCTGATTAGCTGACCAGTCTACTCTGATTAGTTGACCAGTCTACTCTGTGGAACACAGTCAGTCCATTCCAGCTCAATGCTATGTTTTAAGGGGTGCTGCATTTTTTGTACAGTCTGAGCTCTTTGCTGGGTTAAAACTGCTGACCAAACAATGGTATGACATCACACCGGTAGGTCTCTTCATGGAGGCCAGGGGAACAAGGGATTTCAGGCAGCTACTGATGCTGTAAAGAGGGCTGGGAGAGGTCCTGGTGACTTTTTATCTCGGGCATGAACTTAATCACACGTATAACACAGCAACTTTAAATTTAGTTTTAGTTTTAGTCTTTTGCCTAAAATATCTTTTAGATTTAGTCATAATGCAGTCATCTAAATTGTTTAATTGTAGTGTAGTTTTAGTTGATGAAATTTCACGACATTTTAGTCGACAATATCTACTGTAAATTGAGTTGACTAAAATATGAATCGTAAAGTGTAATGCATTTTTATATTTCCTTGAATTTCTGAAGTCATGTTTTACACTCGGATCCCTCCACCATGAAGCAAAGGCAGTTGTGATTGGATGTCCCTCTAAAGTCATCCAACCTTTCCACACAACCAAAGTAGCTGTGATTTTAATTTTTCTCTACTTTCTTGCTTTCTGACAAAATTAGGTCTGAATGGATTTAGTCTCTGTCAGACATTTTCATCTAGTTTTTATTTGTTGATGAAAATGTGAGTTAATATAGTTTTAGTTTTAATCACTGTACGCTTGTTTTTTTTGTTATAGTCTAGTTTTCGTCAAGGGGAAAAAAGGTTGTTGACAAAACTATGACGAAAATAATTAGTTGACAAAATTCACACTGGTAGAACATGTCTAGTGTTAAAAAATGTCTAGTTTTCTTGTACGATGCCCCTGATCCAGCTCAATGCTCACTCTGTCTGAGATGCTCTGCTTGAGATCCTAACTCATTAAGGCCACTGTTCCCTAAGTAGGCACAGTCCACTCTGATTGGTTGAAAAGTCAGATCTGTTGTTACTGGTTGGTTCAGCACTGCTCTGCACCATGTTTTCACTTGGCACTAGGCTTACAAACCTGAGCCAATGGGCTTAAAGTGACAACAACAACAACCCATTTTGGGCAGGTACTTGAGCCAAAAAGAGGGGACGAGGGAGAGATCCTGATGCCGTACATATTTTGTCTTGTTAACATAAGTTTTCTATCATGTGGAGGAAACATATTAAACACACTAAAGTGCATAGAAAACCAGAAAATCATAATGAGTTTGTTAAAAAGTTGCCCATGGGCATCTGTTAAATCTTTGACTTTGAACATCTTTGAATAATCAAAATAGTCCATAAAATATGCACAGCAAAAGTTTGACTTCTTCATTTAAGTATTTTCTTCCAAACAAAAACAGATTTCCAGGGCCCCTTTGCAGACATCATGTGTCTAACTCAAAATAATCTCACTTTTCAGGCTGCCAAACTAAGTTTTTATCTTTTAATCTATTCTTGAGATGCTTTCCATCTCCGGCTCAGAAAACTTGCCTCTTTTTTAATGTTACATCCCTCAAAGTTGTAAATTGTCAACAAACTTAAGTTTGCATAGCACTGTTTTAGTCTTTCTGGCTGTTATACCACAGGTCACATCTACCCTTTCACATCCGATCACTCTCATATTTTAGGGGTGCGTTATTTAAATGACAATTGTATTGAGCAGGAAGATTATCTAAGAGACCCACTAGGGGCCCTTTCTGGATGATTTTAGTTATGCTAAACATACTCTGGATCAAAGGTGCTATTGCCTACCTCTGGCCAATATTTACCTTCTTGGCCAGGCTTAAATAGCTCATCCTCTCATTGCCTCTATCCCAGTGTAGTTGGGACACTGTCAAATGTACACAAAAACAGAATACAATGATTTGCAAATCCTTTTCTACTTATATTCAATTTAATTCGCTTCAAATCAAGATATTTAAAGTTCAAACTTATATAATGTCTTAATCTTTTTTTGGCAAATATTCACTCATTTTGACTTTGATGCCTGCAACATGTGCCACAAAAGCTGGGACAGGGTCAACAAAAGACTGGGAAAGATGAAGGATGTTGAATTAACACCTGTTTGAAACTTTCCACAGGCGAATTGGAAACAGATCATATTTGGGTATAAAGGAGCATCCCCTAAAGGCTTACACATTACAAGCAGGGATTGCGCGAGGTTCACCACTTTGTGAACAACTTCATAGTAGTCAAACAGTCTTAGTCTTGGTAATTTAGGGATATATTCATCTACAGTCCATAATATCAGAACAAGATTCAGTTAATCTGGAGAAATCTCTGCACTAAAGTTTAAAATCCAGCACCTGTGGTGGTATGGGGATGTGTTAGTGCCCATGGGGTAACTTGCACTTCTGTAAGGGCACCATCAATGCTGACAGGTACATACAAGTTTTGAAGACCATATACTGCCATCCAAGCAATGTCTTTTTCTTGCTTATTTCAGGAAGACGATGCCAAGTCACGTATACATGTGTTACACTGCTAAAGCACAGATCTAGGTGAGAGTTTTTTTTCAATTTCAAGTCAAAGAAATCTCACTAGACTGATTCAAGGCCATGGTTTCTTGACATGTCTGTCTAAGTTTTCATTTGAAAACATCAAAACTAAAAATAAGGCCTGAGTTGCTTGTAATAAGTAAAATAATCTGCCATAAGACGAGACAAACTTGAACTTGAAGGCTGTCTTAAAATGAAATTTTCTATCCAGAGCAGAAATTAAACTTCAATTTAAGACCCTCACTGAGTGAAACTCTCCTTTTGTCATTGGCATATATTTTCTTATCATTACAAGTAACTCAGTGTCTTATTTTTTATTTTAATACCTGAAAGTAAGATACTTATATGACTTGATAAGTGAATGTGGATTAGAGCAAATGCTTTAGATATCTTTGACTTAAATATAGACAAACACACTTGCCTAGATCTGAGTTATTGCAGTGCACAACAGCGTGGCTTTGTAGTGAAAGAGTGTAGGTACTAGACTGGCCTGCCTGCAGTCCAGACCTGTCTCCCATTGAAAATGTGTGGACCATTATGAAGTGCAAAACACGAAAATGGAGACCCCAGACTGTTGAGCAACTGAAGTTGTATATCAAGCAAGAATGGGAAATAATTCCACCTGCAAAGCTTCAACAATTAGTGTCCTTAGTTCTGAAAGACTTAAGTGGTATTAAAAGGTAAAGTGGTGTAACACAGTGTTAAACATGTCCCTGTTACAGCTTTTTTAGAACATGTAGTGTTTGTAGCGTGTTTAGTTGAATAGGTGGAAAAGTTTTTACACAACATTCCAACTTCAGACTTGGAATTAGGGTTTATAAGTTCTGGTCATTAAATGGCAAAACACATTCCAACATTGAAGGCCCAGTGATTATGTAAAGTTGACCTCGCAAAGTGGTAATGTTATTAAAAAGCCAAGGAAATTTTAGGAAACTTCATTCACAGGCTTCATTTTACAGCATCTTTTGGTTAAGAGTGAAGTTTTTTTTTGTTGTTGTTTGTCTATTTCTGTCCTAGTCCTACTTTTCAATGTATCTATTTAATTATTTTATTGTGGCTGTTCTAGTTTTATATAACTTGTTCGGGTTTGTAGCAATACTTCAGTGACCACTTTCTTGTTCTGTTGTTTTTCTAAAAAGAAAAAAAAAAGTGTAATTCTCTCTTTGTAAATCGTGTAACATGATTGTATATATCTTCAAAACCCAATACAAAAGTAAAAAAAAAAAAAAGTAAAGTTTGGTTATATCTGTTTAAATTTGGTATGGACCATTTTTTGACCTTCATGGGCCCAGAAAATCTCCCCCTTTATGGGCAGCCTTGTTTTTTTTTTTCTGACAGACATATAATGGTGGTTCCAGAAGTTTTTATTATGTTCTCAAACCCACGGAGCACATTCTCTCAGTGTTCACATCATGTATAAAGTGTAAATCCTCTCAGAGTATCTGTAATTTGATTAGTGCCCTCAGTATCAGAGCCTGTTTCCCCCTCTCTCTCTTTATTTTCTGATAATCCCGCAGTAATGTGATTTCTCTAATCCTGTTGCATGTAAACTGATACACTCTTGGCTCTGTCTGTCCTGCCAAGGCCAGTTTGGTGTGAAAGTGCTGACGAGGCTTGATATCAGCTCGTTTTTGTGGCACGGTGGACGAACAATCTGTCTCTCATCTCCAACCTAAACTTTCAGCTGCTGGAGCAGTTCCACTTGGTTGGACTGGACGAGTTGGACGACACTTCTCCTCCTCTCCTTCTGCTGCAGACTCGTGCTCACTGTTACTTACATGCACTGATACAAACTCAAACTAACACAGTGGGGAATCAGAGGAGTTAGTAATACACACAAACTCACAGAAATCTTGTATTGGGGTTTAGAAGACATCTGCTTCTTCTCTGTCTGCAATTGTGTGATAACTGAGGACGCAGGAGACATTTATCACCCTGCCTCCTCCTCAGAGAAAGAGATGACATCTCCTCCAACACCTCCGCCCACAACCCCTCACATCTTCTCAGCCGGGCTTCGTATCCCAGCTGCTCACCTCCACATCCCTCCTCTCCCTCCCGCTTCCTTGTCATTGTCTTTATTTAGTCCTTAAAATCTCCTCTCACGTCCCCTGCAGTCCTCTCCCGTCATTCTTTCATTCACCTCTTAAAACACCCACTTTGTACTTCTAACCTGTCGAACAACATTAATTGAGCAGAATAATCTTCCCACTGAAACTAAAAGGAATGACTTTTCTTCTGTTTGTATTTGAGTATTTAGATCAACTTGAGTATGTTCAACAGTTTTCAAAGCTGGAGAAATACTTAGGTTTCATCGTCCTAAAGGTCAGACTAATTTTGATGGCAGCAATGACATGTTTATAATTGCCATGGAAACCGTGGGTGCAGGTTCAAAGACTTCAACATGAAAGAGCGAGTGTTGCTCCTGGAACGGAGGATATACACTGACAACACAATTTGTGTGATAGAGTGGTAGTTTGACTCACTGAGTGGCAAAGAGCAAGTAATTAATACTGGTGGTAAGAAGTGGATACTTCCACTTTTATTTCATGACATTTTGATTATTTCATGTCAATTAGAGTCAATAATCGGCAAAATGAGTCATATTAATGTAACTATTTCATCAGCATGTGTTCAATCTGCAGACCTAACTGTTTTTAAAATTGCTCATTGCCACGTCAGTTGTTGTTCCATGCAATTACATGATGAACATGTAACCCTTACCCACCGTATTTTATAGGGTATTTAAAGGTGCAGTGTGTAGAATTTGGCATTTGAGCGACATCTATCGTTCAGATTCTAGAATGAGCCCAACCGTAACCAAAACATCACATCGCTGAGCAACAGAAGCCTGTGAAGACCAAAAGGGATCGTGAACACGGCATCATTTACTAAAGTGACAAGGTTTGGGTTTAGGTTAAATCCCTAGTGCAGAGTATTAACTGTCTCTACATCCACCGCCGTCCTCTCTCCTCTTCTTCGCCTGCATTCCAGGTAGATTTCAGAACCAGCGGACAGATTCGTGTTTCATTCTATTTGTCCCTAAAATCCACCCGTAGACAACATGGCAGATCGTTATGTCAGCCTACATGAACGCGGCCCCGCAGTAATTTAAATTTTTTTTAAGCTTTTTCTAACTAAATAAAAATAAAACAAACATTTTATGGGGATGATTTACTCCTATTTTGACGGACGTTACATACAAATAGAAACATTGTATCCTTTATTCACTGTTTCTGTTCGGCGAAACGCTGCCAAATTCAACACACTGCAGCTTTAAATGAATTCTTTTTAGCATAGAAAATGCCATCATGTACAGAAATTTGGAACAAAAAAAAAAAACAAAAACAAAACTAGGAAAGCACCCCAAGAGCGCAGACCTCCGCCAAGCAGCTCAGTTACGGCAGTGGCTTTTCCGCTCCTATCGGGCAGCCGAGTGTCCGCTCATGTCTGTCCTCGTGGAGAATGCTGCATCCCATTTACATGGAAACAGGGACTAGAGGAGTGTGAATAGTGTTATCCCTGAGTTATCAGCATTCCAGTTACAAAGTCGGAAAAAACGTGGTGATCTAGCAGGCTATTGTTAGCCGTAGTGTGAGCAGAACTCCTTCACTGGCATTGCAAGGGAAGCTGGGAAATAGGCTTGAAAAACGTTGACGTCAGTTTGCAAATAAACTACAGTTACCCATAATGACATAAATGAATGGGATTTGCTATTATAAACTTCAATGTTTTTTTGTGACGTCAATCTGGATCAGATCACCACCAAAAGGCGATGGCTTCTTCTTCCTCTGGTAAAAATTTTCATGTAAATCCATCCAGTAGTTTTTGCGTAATCTAGCTAACAGACAAACAAACAAACAAACAAACAGACAGACCCTGGTGAAAACATAACCTCCTTGGCAGCTCAAGGTTGGCTGGTAACTGGCTGGCATTCGGCTGGCATTTGGCTGGGATGGGAGAATTGAAGCACCTGCATCTGTATATGTGTAAGGAGTGGGTGCTATGCAAGTTTAAATTAAAGCTTATATCTGTTGTCAGTTCTAACCCATGTAGTATATATCATATGTGGCTGTATGTTAAGGCATCTTATCACATACCCTGATGGGAAACAGAAAAGAATAGAACTTGATATTTATTCAAGGGTGAAAAATAGTTTCCAGCCCACACAAATGACTCATTTCTACAGAACCTAGACAGTTTGCTAAAGCTGGATGAGAAAATAATGTGAATATCTATCACTGCTTCATGCTGGAAAGCCTGCAATATTTTTTATTACTGGGACCAAGTCACGATGTAACACTTAATTCTGCTGTTCAAGATTTATTCCTGTTTTGCTTGTGCTCATACAAACACAAAAACTCCACCAAATACCTCTCCATTACTGTGTTTGAAACAATGCTTAAATATTCCTGCAGTACAGCCTTGACAGAGCAGTGCAACACCCTGAGCAAGCTTTGGAGTCCTTGAAAAAAAGCACTTGGAATATTTATTGTGAATTGTTTTAGTCAGAGGTGGAATATTCACATAATGACAGAAAGTCAGAAAATATTCCATGCTTCCTGAGTTTTATGTGTGTCTTGACCTGGGAGCAGAGCAAGCAGTAAAAGAGCGCTGAAGAAAAGATGAAAATGCTGAATGACTGCTGGATTATTTCTTTGCTAAATAGCTGTCAGTTTAATACGGTTCTACATGAGGCTCCTCAAAGTCAGAGAAAAGCACTGTCTAAAGATAAGAGACGACGTGTTTTATAAAAATAAATCAAGAGCACAAGTCAAACTATACCATCAGGGTCACAGGTGTAAAGATGTGCTTGTATAAATTGTGTTTGACCGTAAATCAAGCCTACAGAGTATTTTCTCTTGACATTAATACAAAAATGTGTCTGTTAATGTCTGTTTTAAATAGTTATTATTCATTGTAAACACAAAGGCTCAAATTTTGATGAAAAGATGTCAATTAGGAATGCTCTTTTTTCCTACACCATGTGATAATTTGACACTAAAAGAGATCATGTTCCAACTTCAGTTTTACTTAAAGGTGTAGTGTGTTGAAGTTGGCAGCATTTCGCCAAACAGAAACAGTGAATATAGGATATAATGTTTCTATTTGTATGTAAAGTCCGTCGAAATAGGTGTACAATCATCCCCATAAAACATTTGTTTTCTTTTCATTAAGCTAGAAAAAGCTTTTTATATTTATGTACCTCAGGTCTGCCCTTTGTGGAGGCTGACATAACGATCCGCCGTGTTGTCTACTGGTGGGTTTTGGGGACAAATAGAGCGAAACACGATTTTTAAATGCGAGAATGACCGTCAAGAGAAGAAGACGGCACGGTGTTTGTAACTGTTGTAAATGACGCACTGCTCATGATCCTTTTTGGTCTTCACCAGCTCTCGTTGCTTAGTGATGTGATGTTTTAGTAATGGACAGGCTCATTCCAAAATCTGAACAGTAGATGTCGCTAAAATGCCAATTTCTACACACTGCACCTTTAACTTTAATGATAGTCAATGACAGTAGGTTTTTTTTTTTTTTTTGAGAGCCTTAGCAATGTGTTATGTAATATTTACACCATTTTAACATTTTTTTACTTCATTTTACTTGTTTGTATGGGTCAACACACTACTTCTGTTTCATAAATTCCAGTTTGAGAGGACATTTAGTCTATTTCCCCCGACATCAAAAAGAAAATTCACTACTTCATCAGTCAACTGTATCTCATTGTGTCATCAAACTTTGGTTGTCCCTCTGCAAAATCAACCTAAAGTTCGACTGCAAGCAACTTCTTTTTCCTGTAAAGTCTTTACAATAACAGTCATCATTTTTTAATTTGTCCGAGGGCTTTTAAGATGAAACAGCCAAATGGGATACAGGGACATTTACAGCTGCAGCAAATGAACACGACTGTCTGAACTTAGCAGCAGGGAGGGTTAGACAGCCAGCTCTTTACTGACTCTGGTAAGAGCTGAATCGCACACAGAACTTAAACAGTCATTTATAATTTACATATTGCTCTGGTCTGATGACCTCTACACACAGTGACTAGTACAGGCATCTTTTGCTGCTCTCATAGACATGCGAGTGAAACACCACAGGCTTGAGGGAGAACGGGTTCACAGTGCAATAAGCTGCGATTGGTGATACCGAATTAAAATATATACACACCTTAGGAGCAGTTTCTGTCTTTGATAACTCTGTGTATAAGGGCTTGCTTCCAATCAGCCTGTGGAGTCATTCATTTGCAGTGAGGACACATTTAAAGCAGAAACTCAAACATACAGGGTGACGAGTTAACTCATCACATTACTGTATTAGTGTAAGCAAAAGTTAGTAGTAATAATTGCACTATGACTGCTGATTACCATGGTTATTTGCTCTAACCCATACATATAATTGCTACTGGATACCCAAATTTCCCCAAGGGGATTGATTTCATCCATCCATCCATCCATCTGCTTGTCCACCTATCTATCTGTCCGCTAAACTATCTATCTATCTATCTATCTATCTATCTATCTATCTATCTATCTAACTATCTATCTATCTATCTATCTATCTATCTATCTATCTTTCTTGATGAAGACTTGAACACTCTGGATGAGCTGCAGCTGTCTGATTGATTCTGTAAAAAAAACTGTTATAGAAATACAAGCTGCTAAAAATAAGAGCATGAGCAAGTTTCTCTGTGTCGTCTTGAGAGAGAAATCCTTGATTCTTGTTAGGTTTTCAAGGCAGTAATAGGATGATTTAGGAATCACTTCAATGCTGCGGTTAGGTCTGAGTCAATTACACCAAAGTTTGTAGGTTTCAGTGTCAAGGTAAGCACTGGCTTTGAATCTTTCTCATAAAAAGGTATCAATAAAGTATCACCTCTTCCACAAACTGTTAAAATACGCTGTGCAAATGAGTAGACTGTTCACCATGTTAGCGAGGCATTTGCTTTTGAATGTGGCGTAAAAATAAAACCTAAAGCAACAGAAATACAACAAGAAAAATGTACAAAAGCATCAAGGTCTCCAGTTTGAGTGGCAAGCTGGCATTACATAATTCCCAGCAGGTAACCAGGCAGTGAAGGTGGTGCTAATCTGAGGTGTTGTACGCTGGTGTAGAGAGGGTCACAGAGGTCAGGTTAGGGCAGATAAATTCTGCCATCTTTTTCGCTACTCAACTCCCCCACCTCCCCCCGTTCCCCAGCCCTGCGGCGAGACTCTCTCCTGCTTCTTTGTTAAAATGACAGGCCCTAATAGAATAAATAAGGCTCCTATTTTTACCTGGCTGCTGGCGGGGGTGTTCACACTTCCACACATACCAGCACGCAACTTCGCACTGGAGGTTTGGAGAGCGCTGACACCTGGCTCTGTGGGGGTGAGCGCCAAGGTTGTGGAAGGAGGTCATGGTCATTAAATTGAAGGAGAAAGTTAGGAGGACACTTTGAGACTCAGAGTTTGAGAAAAAGTACATTTGTAAGGGAATAATGAATAGATAGGTCCTCCATTTTCAAACAGAAGCACCTTTACTTTCCATCTGCGCCGTATTTTTAATTCAACGTGACATTTACCAGCGTAGCATGCTCCATAATGTCACCCTGTGTTGTGAGTTTCTGAAGCACATTCACATTTTAATTGCAGTTGGAGTGTTTTGACAGAGCTCCAAGCATCTAATTATTTTGAAGCTGTTTTCTATCAAACCGCGGCGAACAAATTGTACATGCAACAGTTCAGTGAGTGAGCAAGAGAGGAGAGAAGCTAAATACGGCTAATCATATTCACATCCACTCTGCGTGTGTTCTGGAGGCTTTTTGACTCTGCTGTCTCTTTTTTAAGGTGTTTTTAGAAGATGAGATGTAAATCTAACAGTATACACAGTAATGGTATGCTTATAAAGATATGTAATCTTCAGAAATGGTTATGGTTCTGCCGTCATTTAGAAAATCATTTAAAAAAGCAGGTGAGGAGTGCCTGGGAAACAAACAGCTTTTGAAATTATGATACTGAGGACATAAATAAATGGATTTAACCTGAAATTTAACATATAATGTCACTGAATTACTTGGTAAAGCCTTCCAAACTGCCTCAGTGCTCCTACTTCTTTATCTTAAATGAATTAACCCAACCAAGCTATTTTGACGGATAAGGATTTCAAAGCTGAGCTGCTAATGTAACTAAACTACAAACATCATTACGATCTACGAACATTTTATTGACACATACTGTATTTCTAAACTAGTTCATGGCAAGAGCAGTACAGAATTATTTAGTGACTTTTGGCTTACTCAGGCTCAGCAAATCAAGTTGTAATTAAATCATTTTATTTTCAAACTACACGTGCCAAAACAAAGTCAATGGAAGCCAAACTAATGACATAATGTTGGCCTCTTGTCTAAACAGTGACTTAAACTTTCATTTCAGGAGGTGAATAAATGAGAATATTACTGTTTTTAAGTCTATCTAAACTCCCCAAAGAGTGCCAGTAGACACACTAAAACCACTTTATTAGGTACACCTTGCAAGTACTAGGTTGGACTGTTCTTTATGATTCAGCAAAGTGCTGGAAATATTTCTGAGAGATTTTGCAACATATTGACATGATTCGACATGGGAATTGGTAAGATTTTATTGATACCAATGCCAATAATGATTCTACTTATTGATCTGATTATTTTACACTTCTCTTATCGGTTCCTGATGATTTTCTGTGTGGGCAAATGTTGGCCTACATACATGTAGGGTTTCAGTGGCAACAGTTTCAAACACATGACTCTCCTGATATTCACTGATGTAGATAAATGCTTCTGCAAGTTGCTGATGTTTCCACTTCCACTTCCTGCTGTCTGTGCCTTTCAGTCTAAAATTAAGCCACGATTCTGCCAACTTCTGACACCTGGAAGTGGAAAAAATTGGTAAGGGAATTGATGAGCTGAAAGGCTAATGTCATCAATCAATCAATCAAACTTTATTTGCATAGCACTTTTCATACAACAAATTTGTAGCACAAAGTGCTTCACATAAGAAATAAAGTGAAATAACAATAAACGACAAAAAAAGTAGAAAACTGCATACAAAGAAAATAAAAGACCCCACCCACCCTCGCAATTCACATACAACACCTACACTAAATTAATCAAACACACAGCAACATAAAAGGAAATTCTAAACAGAAAACTGAATTAAAAGACTGAGGAAGACTGAGGAAACGCTATCTTTAATAAAAAATGAGGAAACACAGGAGCTAATACTTAAATTATATTTAAAAATCATAAGAAATTAGATAAAAAATACTATAGGGAAAGGAAGGTAAATAAATAAATGAACTAATAAAATAATATTTAAATAAATAATATGGTAAAATGAAATAACCTAAAACCATATGTGTAATAAAATCAACTAAAGTAGGATGTTAAAAAGAAAAGCAGTTAACAGAGAATAAAATTCCAGATAATAAATCTGAACTGAAATTTAGAAATAAAACAGATTAAGAGGATTACAAATAAATAAAAAGGTAATAAGAAATAATAATAACTAATTAAATGTTGTGCGCTGACTTTCATTTCATTCATGTTCCAGGCATTTGATTTCTGTCATTATTAATTTGTTTTGTTTTTAGCTTAGCCTATTAGCTTCCTTCCCATAATGCAATGCACAACTCATAGTCTGCCTTCTTGTGTGGTCAGGCCCACCTCAAGATACTAGGGTAAACTAAAGAAACATGCAAATGTTCAATGCTTTTTTCCCCATTAAATCTAACCAAAGCATTTTAGCTGTAGGTTTTGTTTACATGAGGACTCTTTTTGAATTATATTGAACTAACACTTTAGGCACCAGAGTTTTTCAAAAAAGTATTCAATTTTGCAATCAAGATTTGAAAAGGCTGTGGAAGTGGTTAAAGGTAAAGGCAGACTGTCAATGAGAAAAATCTTCAGTATGACCTAAAATTTGGGATGGGAGTATTTCACCCATCTCTTAAGTAAACCCGCCATCACCATCATTGATTTCGGGTTTACGAGGTAAGCATGAACACCCCACCGCTATCGGCTGTGCGTTTTATCCCGCAGCTTTTCCCTCGTCTGCTGGCTCTGCGTTTTTTTACCGCGCTACCACCGTCATTACTTGCGTGTCTTGAGCTCCCCTGCTTCCCAGACCACGTCCCCTCCTCCGCACTCGCCGTTTATTTCCACCCCGGCCACAGTAAGGCAAAGCATCAGCTTAGGTATGTGCTGCTTGGGGACTGTGATGGCGCATGGACCCGAAGAAGAAGAACTTAAAGAAGTACTTTGTCTACAGTGAACAGACCTCTCGGCATCGTGAGTATTCTAACTCACTCTGTTTCTCTCTGCTCTGCTCTGTAACCACTACAGCTACTTCTGAGTCTCCTCGATCTGGGGTCTGTTTTTCGACCTATATATACGCCGAAACTTTGAATAGAAACATGCCCACAAATGCTGTTTGGATTAAAGCTACACATGTCTGCCATCTCCTGGTGAAAAGTGGTAACAACATTCAGTACCATATTTGCAACTATGGCCTGTTTTATTCAGCAATGTCACTTGTCACAATTTTGCGACTTTGGCACTTAAAGAGTTAAAAGTTACCACACCCTGCTAAGTTCTTTTTTTCTTTCAAAGGTCTTTTTATTGACATCAATAGTAATACAAAAAAGTTGACAATATTTTCACCCAATCAAAAACAACACGTGTCAAAAAGGAAACAACAACGCATGGTTATACAAGATAATACACCCCCCTCTCACCCACCTACTCTCAATATCAAACGTAGTAAGGAGTAAAGTAATATAAACAAAATAAATTAATCAATCAATTAATTATAAATTATAAACAAATGATTAAACTGACAGAGAAATTTATTGGAAGGTAGTGAATGCACTAATAGGATAAGAAAAAAAAAAAAAAACCTGGAAGCTGCTCAGAAATAACTGTTGTGGGTTTCTCTAAGAAAGTGAGGAAGGGGCGCCAAACTCTGTTAAATCTATTTTCTGTTCCTCATGTGGTGAGACAGATTTTCTCTAGTTTAAAACAGTTCACTGTGTCTCTTATCCAGTGCAAAAGAGAGGAAGGAGTGGGATCCCTCCACTTTAATAAAATGACCCAGTGAGTCACCAGAGAGGAAAATGCTAGAACTTTGACTTTTGCTTTCGGTAAATCACCGTCTGGAAAAATGTTAAAGATAGCAGTCAGAAGGTTTGGTACAACTCCATGGTTCAGGATTTCTGAGATGGTTTGAAAATCAGATGTCCAAAATTTATTTAAAGAGGGACAGGACCAGAACATATGTAGAAGTTAGCCAGGGGCGACTTTACATTTACAAGTGGGGTCAACATCAGGGTATATACAAGCTCATTTGGTTTTAGAAATATGAATACAATGAACTACTTTAACTTGTGAAAGAGCATGTCTGGCACATATAGAAGAAGAATGAATGTGTTTGAGGGTTAATTCCCATGTGTTATCTGTAAAACTGGAATTTAGATCCTGCTCCTAAGCAGCCAAAGGAGGGGAGTCCATCTTAGAAATGGGGTTGTGGAGCTTGGACATAATACCTTTGGATGCTGGATTGCTGGAGAGAAGTACATCCATTGAGTTACTCTGAGGTTTATGGGGAAAATTTGGCATTCAATTCTGGACATAGTGCCTCACCTGTAGGTACCTAAATAAAAAAGTGTGCTAGGGATACCAAATGTTTGGCTCAGTTGAGAAAAGGAGACAAAATTATGGTCTACACATAGATCGTCAAGACAACCCTGTTTAGTTCTGACGCTGAGAACAGTGAGTAAACCTGTCCTGGAGGACCAGAGGGGTCTGGATGCCTCATAGGGGATTAAGGCTATGATCACTCTGTGGGCAAAAATGATCAACTCAACTGGAAAACTGGAATTGGTTTTCAATTGTACCATCTCTATGCATGATAGCAAGCAGCTTGGTAGTGAAAAGTAAAACGTGAATGTAAAACAAACTGCCTGTTAAATGTGATGACCTCATGCTATTTTTGTGGCTTTTTTTCTCCCTCAATTCTCCAAAGGGCCCAGTAGATTAATTTTATTTTTGAAGGGAATGAGCAGCTACAGTCGGCTAAAACCTGTACATGTGTGCCAGTCACTTCACGTCCGACTGCTTCTTCAACTTCAGTCAGTTCAACACAGGACTGGCAACTAGAATTTTCCTGAATCCGGGCTTAGTACCAACAGTCCATTGCCACACCTGATGATGGAAATGTGAGTCTTTTCATGCTGTATAGAATTTAATTTGCTCATTGCTACAAGCTAATGCTAACAGCAGGGTGAAGTGAACCAGAGGTAACTGCACAACATGTTAGTCAATGTTCACGTTACCCCCTCCACCCCCTCTGTTTCTGCTAATGTAGCCCAGAAGGTAGGCTAAGTTGTGGCTGTGTCCCAATGCGGTGACCAGGCCGGGGATAGCATGTTGTGTGTTAGCCTGCAATGTTTGGGGAAAATGAGCTTCGCTGTTCTGGTAACCAGCATGAATTAACAGTTCGTGTGTGTTCAGGAAGAGAAGTTTAACAGTTGGCTGAATATAATAAGTCCTTACCCACCCCATTACCCCTCTGTTTGTGCCAACGTTAGCCTGGAAGGTAGGCTAAGTTGTGGCTGTCGCACTGTGGTTCGCATGTGGTGCGTTAGCCTGTGATGTTTGAGGGAAACGAGATCGCTGTTATCTGGTAACTGGGATGAATTAATGGTTTGTGTGTGTTCAGGACTGTAAGCGGTGCGTGGCTGGAGCGCCAGCGCCCGCTTAGCTCAAGTTACGCTGCAGGTCTGTCGTGAATTCCCGTATGTATGCTGCTCTGCTCTGGCTCAGGGTTGTATTAAGGCGCCTGCCCTCCAAACCAGCCGTTCTGAACAGAGGGCTTATGTGAGCATGGAAAGAAGCAGCTGTGCTTTATTCATAGGCTTTTTAGACCAAAGCACGTTACTAACGTTTCATGAAGGCATCAAGGATCCATGTTAAACTGCAGAAAAGGAGCAAAATATGGGACCTTTAAAGTTTAAAGCTGTCATATAAAATATGCTTTTGTTGATATATTCCATTTTTACAAGTGCAGCCTGAAGCATTTAAAGACACTTAAATATCTGAAAGAAGCAAAGCTCCACATCAGTAAATTTGATGAGTAGTCTCAAGATGCTGCACAGAGGTTAAGTTCCTTGAGAAGTCCACAAACACTCAGCGATAACGGGTTTTTACATGGTGACTACAGCAGTTCTTAAAGCCTTCAGCCTCCTCATAAATGCTTTTTCTTGATGTAATGAACCACCTCAACACGACGAGAGCAGCAGTGGATTTGTGGCTGTGTGTCTGATCTCTGGCGTGGTAATTGAGGTCATGTGTCTGACAATGGGAAACTCATATCACAGCCTAGTGCTGCGGAGAAAGTGCTATTAATCACCCAGACAAGGCATCACTGAAAAACCCACACACACATGAATGAACACACAGGCTGACCCCAGTTAATGAGCTATGGCGGCGTGTCTCCAAACATGACTGATACAGTGATGGTCAGGCGTTCTGTATGGGCATATATATCTCTGTGGGTCTTTGTGTTGTTTTTAAGTTTCCGGGTCATTAGACAACAACTGGCGTGAGCCTTTAATTAACTTTACACACCATGGAGATCCACAGTATGTGCTTCTTTTACCCTCAGCTCCAGTCTGCTGAGTTATGATTTAAAGTTGAAGCACATTTTCCATAAAAAAGTCGCAGTCCCTCTTTATTGATTTTGTATTAAAATGAAAAGCCTCTCAGGACCAGTTTTTTAGGCAGCAGTGTCGTTATGTATTCATGCAGATGCATAAAAGCTTTCATTTTTTCAAACAGCCCAGACACTATTTGATTAAGTGAATGAGATTTCCCTCATAAGTACGAAATCATACAGACCAGATATCTGCTACTCATACAGATTTAGAGATTTTGATATTCAGCAGTGACATAAATGAAGTAAAGTGCTGTCAGCTTCTGCTTTCTGCAGAGGGAGAGCTCTTCTTTAAAGCCTGCTCACACTCAAAACTCCTGCAAGGCAGCTCTGTAGGTGCTGATTTTGGTGACCTATTTGAACAAAGTGCTGCTGTACCTCTTATCTTAAGAGAGGGGTGCCTTTGTTGCTGAATGCTGACCAAACCATTCGTTTGTGGCCTTAACTCGATGTCACAGCATCGAGTTATTGTCTTTACTTGTGATCATCACATATTATTTGCATGCTATCTTGTTATTTTTTGTGCACACAAGCAAGATTGCTGCAATCTGTGAAGTCAGCCAAACCAAGTTTGGTTGACTGCACAGAAAATTTGCAGGTATTGATAAAAGCATCGTTTAAGAGATGAGAAGAACTGTTAATTACCTCCACCAAGAAGGTAATGTTTTTGGCCCCGTATGTTTGTTTGTCTATTTGTTTTTTAGCAAGATTACACAAAAGCTACTGGGCGGATTTTGCTGAAATTTTCAGGAGATGTTGTTAATGGCCCAAATTAGAAAATGATTATATTTTGGTGATCCAGATAACCGCCATTAGCAAACAATCATTTTTGCTCAATAACTATCTAACTAATAATGATGATTCTGGGTGCTAGGTGTGGGTTTTCAGGGTCAGTGAATCACGTTATGATGGTAACTTTATCATGGAACTACTGCTTATAGATGTAACAGCAATATGTGATCTACCTTGAGGGCTTCCTAGTTGGCATTGGTATCATTAGAATCTTATCAAGACCCATCCTTAATCATGTATTAGCATCAGGCTCTCATATGTAATTGAGCATCCTACTCCATATCTTAGAACCTTTTCCAGTTTGTTTGAATAGACAGAGATTTCCAGTGCAAACAGAACTTGTATTTCGTCCCCATCAGAAACACTCAGTGAATGTTGCACTGAAAAATAATTAAGAATAAGACTGTCTTTCTCTCCTACTGAGGGATGTCTACAAGTTCAGCTAAGAGAACAAAGCAGGGACCTGCAAGGACAAACATAACTATCTCTCCTGGCCTTGGCATAGTCAGGATAAGCTCTCAACACAAACTCTAATGGACTGTGTGACAATCATTTGCACTGAAATACTTAGATCAGTTCTTAAGTTCTGAGAAGCAACATTTATTGAGGAGCATCTCTACAAACTGTGACACCTCAGGTGTGTCCCTGGACTATGCTGCTCTCTTCTTCTGCTGTTATTCAAAATGTTAAATTAGTTTTCAGATGAGCTTCACTGCACTGACAAGAGCAGTGGTCCTTATGCTTATTTTTGCCAAAGAAAGTCACACTAACAATCAAGCCAAAGTCTTGAGCCACACCACATCTTTTACAGATGTTCAGTGTATGCTTTGTATCAAAATATCATTCTTATTTTCAAATTGAACCCAAAGAAAATGCCAGGCAGCTGTATTACACAGAAACAATTTTTTTGACATAATTATTAGGGAATAATTTTACAAAACACTCTGAAACTTGACAGGTCAGTTTTCAAAATAAGGCGAGGCATTATTTAGGAAAGACACCAATAAGTAATCATCTTTTGCCCACCACATTACAACACAACCACTATTTCTATAGATATTAACCTTTTAATTTTTGACACTGGAATATTTATTTGCAATAAAAAAGTCAATTTAACTGTCTCTCACTGTTTCTGTGGGTTTTTTAATGAAAAATACAAAAGCTCTTGAAAAACAGGAGATGTAAACAAAGTCAATAACTTGTTTTTTGTAATGAAGAAAGAAGGGTTTATTCCTGTGTTCAGCTTTATAAATTGTATATTTTTTTATTGGTGGTGGAGTGTTAAACTATAAACAATAATATACCTTGCTCTCTGAAAAATCAAGTATCCTATTTTGCATTAAATCATAAATGAATTTAACTTTTATCTTTGAGTGTCTCCTACTGTTTTGGTGGGTTAATAATAAAAATTATGTGTCCCTCTATGAAACCAGTGTTTCCCCTTACCTAATGTTTAAGATGGTCTTGACTTTAAGATCATTCTTTCTTGATAATCTTGTATGTTTTTGTAGACAGCAGAGCGGCATCACCATTGATTTTGTCCTGTATAGTGGGTAAAAGGGTAAAACTCCTCACAGGAGCTTTCAATGAAAAATTTGCATTATCCCTGACTTTTTCTCTAAAACTGTTTTCATCGATATATCATTATGGACATAATGCATAAATAAGCCTTAAAACTGGGTCTTCATTTCCATTTGATCTATCATTATGAATGATATACATAAATGATTCTTAAAACTGCTGGAAGCGTCGGAGCCTCAGGCAGCTAATATGCAGAGAAAGATCATCCCGGCTCCTCGCTGAGAGCTAAGAAAGGCTGCGCTCGGGCACATCTCGCATTTAGAGCAAAGGGCGAGGACATGGATCATCAAACTCTCCTGTGAGCTCATTACTCCCTCCAAAAGGCCAGGACGTTTCCAAGAAGCCAGGAAGGGATTAAGAAAGATGACTCTGATTTCAAGTTTTTGCCAATGGAATCTATTTCTTTTCCTGAGAACGGATGGTCCTGGGCCGCCGTGAAACAGTTAGCCACTTAGATTGAATCATTTTAGATCCTCACAGCCCGCTGTAATCACCGCGCTCCGGGCCTGACAGATAAAATTGATTCTGGAAAGATTGTGCAGCAGTTCAGACAATCTGGTTTTCTGTCCCATGTGGACCTTATCGGATGTTTTTATTGTTGCTGGGACATATGGTTTGATAACCACAGGAATTCAGAGGGAGGAAAATTCAGCTCCATGTTTGTGGAGCACCTATGGCCTTCTCTCTGATAAAGTCAGAGTGACTGTGCAGTAGATTTAGTTTAGTAAAACAGGGGCTTCTTGGAAATGCAAGAATAATCTTTAAAAGTGTAAATGTTTTGTTAAACATTTCAGTTTTGCCTTCATTGTCATCCATTTTTTCCACATGCAAGGATTAAATGAGTAGAGCACAGAAAATGATCTGGAAATACACAAAAATAGAGGAGAACATATAAACTTCCATGCATTTTTGGAAGGTGAAATCCAAAATTTTTGAGAATTTATCAGAGCCATTTTATTCTAAATTATGTGAGGGTTTATATTTATATTAGTGTTTCTCAAATGGCAGGGCGTGACCTCCAAGGGTGGGTGTGTCCTCATGCCAGGGGAGGAAGCGACAAGTCTGGAAAGAGGCACTCAATATTGGGCCCCCTGAGACTTTGTTTGGCCACCACATTTGCCAATGTAAAATTATACACTGTGATTGGTTACTGACCAAAAGGTGAGGTTTCTGTAAAAATGAAAATGGGCTGAGTAAAAACAGGCATCTGGTGGCTTTCTCTTTCATAGTTCATCTGTCAGGTCGGATTTTGTTACTCCAGATTCATACTTCTTCTTGAGACTTAAAAGAAAAACATTTGACACTTAGGTACTATTTTTAAGATAGAATTAGGGTAAGAATATACTACAGTTAATGGGTAAGCAATCAATAATTATATCTACTGGAAAATTTATTATATTAATTTTCTTGTTTCCACACTATTCGATTGTAAATCTGAATTCAATAATTCATTTTAAACTTTTTAGTAATTTCCTTGTATTTAAGAAGCAGTGGTCTATGTGCTTTAAATACAGATTTTTAATGTTCCATAGACTAACAAAAGAGGGTATCATGATTGTATTTAATGTATCAACAGCTACAAACATTCTGGTATATTAAATAGTACTGAGTACAGAGAAGAGATGGTGATGTGTTTTTATTTGTTTATTCTCATCTCTTTATCAGTGTTGACATTTTATTTTGTTGTGATTCCTGCCACACCCCAATTTCCCAAAGGGGACAAATAAACTAACTGGCTAACTAACTAACTAACTAACTTTCTCTTCTGATTCCCAACTCTGACTCATCTAAACTGAAACCAAAAACAGATCTTATAAAGAAAGAAAGAAAAACAGGTAGGGAGAGAGGGGCCACAGGGACAACAAAAGCGTAGGTCACAGCTCAGAACTAGAAAAGCACTCAGAGAGCACAGACCTCCACCAAGCAGCTCAGTTCCAGGAGTGGCTTCTCCACAACCCCTGTAAAAGATACAATTCTGGATCATCAGATCCAGAATAGTGCAAGGATCCGGACCAAACTCAGCACATACATGGAGGTTATTATCCTGTATCAACACAACAAGTTTTGGGAACATCACATACTATTTTGATTTTATATGAATTATTGAATGTCGTCAATGGGATTTCCCATAATAAAGTTTAATGTTTTTCTGTGACGTCAGTTTGAATCAGATCCAGATGAAATTCACCTTGATGATAGAGACATGGACTCCATATTTTTCTGTCAAATTGGAAGCAAATTCTTTAAAAATGGCAGACATAGTTTTTTTTTTAATTCCGGCCAATGTTAATTTATGGAAATTTTTTATATGTATGACCACCAAAATATAACCATTTTTAAGTTGGGCTACTACCAACATCTCCTGAAAATTTCAGCAAAATCTTTCCAGTAGTTGTTGCGTAATCTTGCTGACAAACAAACAGACAAACAAACAAACAAACATACTCCAGCAAAAACATAATCTTCTTGGCTGATGCAACAATGATCTGCAGAGGAGTATCATGGCGTACTCCTGCTGAATTGTTGTGCGTCTCACTGGTGCAGGAAACTAAGAGTAATGCACTTCTCATGAGGGTGGGAAAACTCAGTCATCGAGCACCATCTGTCAGCGCAGAGCCAACCGGGAGTGCACCGTGCTGCACAGCAGGGGTGTCCTTGGACAAAGTGAGCGACAGTGAGACAAGTGGGTGAGGCAGGCAAAAAAAGAACGGCCGCAGACGGTTCGGAGCCATCGAGGTGAATCGCCCGGTGGAGACGGCCTATTACTTATATCTGCTGTGTCTTACTGAGGAAACACTCAGGAGAGAAAAGATGGATGGCTGACATATGCTGGCATTTACAGGTATGAGACAAAAAGACAAGTCTTTTCTTCTTTGCTGTTCGTCTAAGCACAAAAGCTTCAAGAGCTTCTGCTGAGTGCTTGTTCAGCTTACTATAATTATTTTAGATGGAACAATGTTGATTACAGAGCAAAGCCGGAGTAGCTCTGAAACAGAAGGCAGAGGCACTGCAGCATTACAATGTTCAGAGTGTGTCACACACACATATAGTCAAATGCAGGCATCAAACAGATGCAACAAGCCAACAACATCTGATCTTAAAATAACTGAAGAACGCATGAAGCTGTCATTTATGGTGATGTTTCTTATTAACGTGTGTTTAACAGAACAAATACAACACAGATGTGTACATGAAATTCTCTAAGAAACGGGTCACTACAGATGTTTCATCCGTCAGGTGATTGGAAGTATGTAAATTAAGATTTATCTTTATTCATGACAAAAATCACGTTTTATGAGCCTGTAGTGTCAGTAATGTGAGAAATTTTACCAGCAGAAAATAAATAACTCAGTTTGTCACGGAAAATAAATTCATCCCTTCAGAAAACATTTCTTCCTGAGGTTTAAATGGATCACATCAAGAGGAAGAGAAATAAGCATAAATTAAAGAGGATATTTCAACAGAGGCAGCAGAAAAAAGTTGACTGCTTTGGAGAACTTGATGAACATTTCCAGGCAGCACGGCTTTAAAATACCAGCTAAAACAAGACAGATAATCTAAATACTTGCATAAGTTCCAATCATTTTATATGCATAAAAATGTAATAAAAGTAACAAGTACCAGAAAAATCTTGAAATGAAACTTGATCTTCCTTCATAAGCCATTAACTGATAACATAAAGATGTATTGACATTGTTGACATTGTTGACATAAAAACAATGTGGCTGCAGAGAAGTTATGTTCATGTGCTTGAGATATAAAACAAAAATTAAGGTAAATAATCTCACTGTTATGTCTGCATGCAATACTGCCTGATTCTTTCAAGGTGATTTCACAATCTGTTTTCACTCGGCGAAAAGTTGAAAACACCTTCAAGATCAGAGCTTCTGTTGTTTCAGAAGATGTTTCATCTCTTGTTTTAATAGTGATAAAAGTACCTTTGAGTGTCATTACGTTGCCCAAAGTAATCCGAAACAAAACAAAAATCTAAATAAATAATTACTCCAAAGTGAAAGTGCAGAAAATAACTCTGAAATTCTGTGGTAATAACCGAAACCTCAGGAGTGTTTCTGACAGGCTGACCCCCTGGGAACCATCACACATGTCTATAAAAATAAACAACCATAAAAGAAGAAAGAAACAGGAACAAGAGAGGAGCTCTGATAAAAACAGATCCGTGTGAGGTTCGAGGTATTTCTCTTTGCTAACATTTGCTCTGCTGCTGAAGTGTTAGACTCTTGTTATTCATCTGTGGTTGTGCTGATGACAGATTATTGATCTGTGACCTGGTGCACCATCTTTGCCTACGAGCCTATAAGTTACACACTGAAGTCCTCTATAAACCCCACAGTGAAACTACCTAGGGTTACAACAGAAGTGGTGTCAGTGTTCAGGAGCACCACAAAGACCTTTAGTCCCTCTTCACTTGCAGAGTGTAAGGACTAAAATGACCAAATACTGTCACAGATTTATCATTTTTACTTCTTTGGACCAATAAAGGACCTCTTTTTCTCAATGAAAGAGCACTAGACCGCCTCGGCAGAACAATAGCCATGAACATAGAGCACCCCCTCAAAAAGCTGTGTACCATCTCCCATCTCCATCCTCAAAAAAACAACTACTGATTAATGTGTCTCTTGTGATGTAGATATGTGTGCTCTATGTTTCCTATATGTAAACAACAAAGTTATCCATCTATATATCTATCTATCTATCTATCTATCTATCTATCTATCTATCTATCTATCTATCTATCTACCTGTCCGTCCGTCCATCCATCCACCTATCTACCTACCTACCTACCTACTTACCTATCTATCTATCCATCTATCTATCTATCTATCTATCTATCTATCTATCTATCTTGTGTGTTACTTTGCATTTACAAGGAGGTAAGTAAAAGCTGAAAATAAAGGACACTTTCCTCGTGACTTACATAAATTCACCATAATCAGTCTCTCCAGGAACTCATGTTTCTGTGATCGCAGTAGTTAATGCAAATTCAGCCTTCCTCACAAATTCTGCATGGCCTCACAATTTTGCCCATCCTTCCGGCAACTTTGGCCAATCATCCTCACCCTTCTCACTTTCCAGACTTGTGCATCAACATCCCTACAGATGCAGCCATTTAAAGCTTCCTCACTTTCCCTGAAAGGGTCCTGGCTGGTCTGTGACTGGCCCATGATGGGGCCTGCTCACTTTGGAAGTTTTATATTAAACCTCCTGCTGTGTTTGTGTCAATTTGTGGTGTCAAAGCTCATCTTTGTTGATTTGGCAGTTTCTCTTATTACCAAGGCAAAGGTTAAGGCTGTGTAATCTTTTGAGGGAAGAGCCATCTCTGGGAGACACCCTGCAAATGCACTAATAAGCTTGTTTTCAGTGGAATTTAGGCACTTGGATGTTGGCTGGTAATTGGCTGGCAACTGGCTGGAGGTTGGCAGACAGCTGGCTGGGAGGGGAAAATTGAAGCGGCTGGATCTGTACATCTGATGTTCCTGCTTGCAACTGAGAGGACATATGCCACAAAAAGCTCAAAGTAAGTAACAAAATCAGTGCTACATTTTCTCAAAGTAGCTTCCTGGTGTCCTACAGCTTCCTGTGTGTGTGACAAACCCCATCATTACAAAAGAAAGGCACAATACAGTAATTCATGTGCACTCATTTTGTTTCAGCTGATCATCACAACCTTTCACTTGCTTTACTTTCAAGTGCAATGTCTCTGCTCGAGTGTTTCCACTGAGGGTGCTTTTTTAATTTGACACACTCACAGAGGCTCTCATAATCATATTGTCACACCAATATCACTAATGGTTTGGACAAGGCAAAGATCCAAGATACAACTTTGGCTCAGACTTCTAACGAAAAAGTCAAGAAAAAAAATGACTTGTTTTTCTCTTCACGTAATCTATTTTCTTTTTCAGAGACAGCCCTGTTTCTCCAAGTATTACAACACCAACTCACATCCTTTTCTAACTTTTGCGCCTCAGTCCAACTGCAGAACTTTTGTGTCCTGTTGTTGGCAAAAAGTAACCCGACGAGCCTTCGAGTGCAACGGTTGAACAAGTGAGTTTGGCTCATTATGGGACACAATTACCAGTGTTTCCACTGTCAACTGAAGAGAAAAGGTACCCAAATAACCAGCCTGTGCTGTCCCACTTTTTGGCACCACTACATGTATCAACCGACCCTAAAGGTTGGTGCCAAAAGCTGTTGTTTGTTTACAGAAAATCATCAAATAAGTTCAAATAAGCCATGTATTTAAAATGATTTGTAACCCTTGCTGTAAAAAAAAGTCTCCTGAGACTATGCTCCATGGAGTTCTGAAGTGCTGGAAGACCTTCATTGTCGCTCTTTGCTTAAAATCTACTTTGGACCATTTCACTGAGTCCCACTTCTGTGACATCATGTATTACATAGTTGGCGCGACCCTCTCCTTCAGGCACGCATCCCAGCCCTCAAGTTAGGGTAATGCTGGCTTTGCAAATGCAAACAAGAAACTGTACCAAACAGTACTAAACCACACCAGAGTAAAAACAAAGAAACAAGGCTTTACAAGCACAGTTAAGCTGCCGACACACCGAACGCGTCTTTGCGACCTAGGCGACCACTCTCCATGTTAAGTCAATGTACAGCCGCGATGGGGCGAGGTTAACCCTCCCGCAACGCGACGGCCGCGCCCTGGTTGCTCGTCGCTCCGCCAAAGTTGAAAATGTTGATCTTTTCAGGTGATGTCGTGTGCGGCTGTGCAGCAAAAGCCAATCAGCGTTGTGTGGGTGTGTGTGACGGTACCAGTGACAGACAGTTTTTATTCCGGTTCACAGATTGACAATCCATGTCCGTGTGGGAAACATTAGTTAGTGAGTACATTAGTTCCGCCTAGACGGTCCGCAGAGAACTCACAGACAATGCTGCTGCAGGGCCATCAGCTGCAGTGTTTTGTGGTTGGTAGATGAGTGAAAAGGATACAGTTGGAATAATGTCAGCTTGTACATCCCATTATATGATATATGATATGATCGCGGTGAAACTCGAGCGGACATGACGTCACTGAGTGACGGCGAAGGTGACCAAATTGAGGTATTTATGGACACGCAACGTGACTTCAGTGGGTGATGCGATTATGGTCACAAAGTTGCGTTCAGTGTAAACGCAGCTTTAGCCTTGCACACTCACACAGTGCTGCGCATCCCTGCTGGCTCCAATGATGTCGACTGAAGGCCTCCATTTATACCTTCTAAGCTGGCATAAAGGGCGACTCACATCACCCTCCCACCACGGAATTATAATGTTTACAAAGAAGGGCATCTCAGAGGTGTAAATGTCCAACCTTCAAAGTATCTATGCTGGTGAAACACCTTAGCAGTGCGTAAACTCACACACGGTGGGTATAGCTGGATCAAGGCATGCAAACTAGTTCAGGCAGACAACTCAAGCTGCACCGATTTCACACTTTCACAGCATCATTATCCAGTCCTCTGAACAACTGTCTCGCAGTTAGCAGGCTGTTTAAGCTGGATGTTTTCTGCTCTAGCTTTGTCGGCTCTGCCCTGCATCAGTACTGGACTTTTGCTTTCAACCTTCAACCACTCCAGTGTACAGACAACTTTCACATTACTCCTACAATATTATATATCAGACAAAGCTGCGAGAAGTGATGAAGTCAGAGCCTCAACAAAAGTCAAACTATGTTCTGCAGCTAAAAAATTGCTTCATTCAAATACAAACATCTGATGCTGCATGAATGACTCCTGTGCTCTAGAAAATCCAACATAGCCATAAACACACAAGACGTGTTCATCCCATTTTGAGTCCTGAAGCCACCACTAACTCACGAGCATGAATAAAATAACCGCATGTGTATGTCTCCTACCTTTGCTGATGTCCTGGTACTCAAGCCAAAGCTGTCTCTGGACCTGTTTGTTGGGGTACCAGATGGTGCAGGACTCCTGGAAGCCGTACACCGCCTCCTGAACATAGTGGTTACCAAACTCCTTGAGGATGGAGACAAAGTCGCTCCTCTGTGTCGCCCCGTCCAGAGAATGGATGGCTGAGCTGAAGGCTGAAAGGACAGACAAAATGGGAGAGTTATATGAAGCATTTGGTGTCAGGAGTTTGTCAGGAAATATAGAAATATGTGTTGGCGACCCAGCTCCATATCTTCTGTTAACACACGGCATCTTTTCATTAAGTAGGTTTGTTTACTGTCTCAGCTGTAAGGCACAGAGCTGCAGTCTCAAAGGCTTTACATGGATCACAGGCCAATACATACACTGCTATTTTACAGCTCTACACCACAGAATAAGCATACAGCATACATACATACATACATAGAGACCGTAAATCCCTTTAGTATGACACCCCAGCTAAACAGCCTGTATATACACAGCATATGTTCCCTGCAACAGCTGTATGAATACATGTGCTCTCTCTCTGTTTGGCCTTCACTGTGGTTCATCTGTAAACAAGACAGAAACATCTTAACATCAAACTCATTTCGTCACAGTGACAGATATCTTTATGAAATTCACTCATCTCGTTCAGTCTTCGTATTTTGTGTACCTTCATGTTTCTGCACTATAGTACGTAGTAAATGGACTTCAGCTCCAATAGCGCTTTTCTTGTCGCTCATTCACTTTCACATTCACTCACTGTAGGTCGAGTATTTTCTTTGTAAATTGTCCGTCAGCGTTATCTAACACAATAAGACATTCAAGCACCACTGAGGTAGCAGAGGGAGAAACATGAGATTAAGTGTCTTTCCCAGAACAATCATGTGACAGGTCTATCTCTCTATCTATTGACATATTTATATATTTTAAATCATATCCAGCCATTCATTATCTAAAGGGCTGCATTAGGCAAGAGGCGGGCTACACCCTGAACTGATCGCCAGCCACATAAAAACAGACAACCATTCATGCTCAAACCCAACACATTAGGGAAATTTAGAGTCACCACTTAACATAGTGAGGATGTTTTTGGTCTTTGGGTGGAAGCTGAAGTGCCTAGAGAGAATTCATGCACTGGGAAAACATGCTTGTTGCTGCACTGTGGTTGGTGCTGTACAGCATTTTCAAAGACAGAACAAGTTGACTAAAAAGTACTTCGAAATCTTTAGATATTAAAATAATTGATCTGCTTGTGCAAATGTTGAACAACACATAAAGAAATAATCTCTCTGACCAAACAAGCAAAAATTACCAAGACCAAAAACTTTTACCAGTGCACAAGTGCAAACCCCCCCCCTGCAGTTTCTCAAGTATTTTCTCAAGTAAAACAGGAAGTTTTATGATTTTGGGCGGGGAAGCAGATTTTTTTTTTCTTCTTTTTCATTGTTGTTGTTGTCTTCCAGCTTAAGTAAACACATTAACAGCCTGGTTCCACAAATGACTAGAGTCTAACTGTTAAACTTATCATCCAGAGGCTCTAGTTGGATTTTTTTTTTATTTTTTTTATCATGTTTGTTTTTGATTTGAGGATTTCCACTTAGTGACAGTTAGGTTATAACAGGGACATGATAAACATGGCTACAAGTCTGAGTGGGGTCCCTACTGATAAGAGCCTGTCTGCCAGTAGGTTGATCTGAAGTTAGGCTGTAAGGACATAGAAAGCAAGGCTGCATCCATGGATCAGCTTCAAAATTCCACAGGCTTCTTTGATTATCAAACAGCTGGCATCACATGACTTTGTCCAATACTCCTACAGTTATTACACTATTGTCTGCATCTGTGATGTAGTAAATAAAAACAACAGTGGGGCTGTAAAGCTCAGACATCCAGAAAGTCGGTATCTTTATATCATACAAGCTGCTTGTAGCTTAACTGTATTTCCACACTTAACATTTGTATTAAAGTCTCCACAGTCATGGCACATAAAATTGTTCCTTTTTATCCAGCTGGGTTTCAGCCATTTCCATGATTAGCTGACACTTTGTTTGGATGTGATGCTGAAAAAGTACTGCAGAGTTGCAGAGTTAGGGGATAAAAACAGTCAAAATGGACAAAGCTGTGAAGAATAATCTGGCATTACAATCTACTGCTGCTTCAGCCTTAAGTACAGTGCTTTCTCTCCTGTGCCTGAGTCCCCTAGGCTACATTATCTAATTATTTGCCAATGTGCTGGTTTTCTGATTGTGATCCTTTATTAACAAACAGCCTTGAAGTCTGAGACAAATTAACTTTGCTGCTGTTGAAAAAATCCTCTTGAAACTTAAAAAAAAAACTGAAGGATTTGAGTTTAAATAAGAATCATGAGCGTATATGTGCCCACTTGAGGAAACTGTGCGTAAAAGCCTGTTTTTGGTTGAAAGACTTCATGAACATTAAGCTGCGAGCTAATAAGTTTAAACGACATCTAACTCCTTTAAGAGATTTGGCTGCAGAAGCTTGACAGATACTTCACTTTCACCCAAAATAAATCTGCAGGGACAAAGCCGTCTTATTAAAGGACTCATAATACTGCCTAAGACTCTGGTGCGTCTTCAACTGTAGATTAAAATAAATGTCATTTGTTTTGGCTGTTTTTTTCTATCTATTGCGGATAAGCTCCAGTCTATAAAACAATCTACCTTTTCGGTAAAAATACCTTAAATCAGAGTTTCTAACTGGTTTAGCCCCAGCACCAGCCACCAACACTCCATCTTTACGAGGATATAGTAACCCAAAGCTCTGGAAATTTACAACCACTCAGATATGATTAATAAGGAAAGCTGCAGTTTGGGGCTTCAAATGGCAGTACACATTTGATATAACAAAGAAACAGGACAAAAAAGGATGTTCAGACACATCATAGAGGCCATGTTAGAACATTTAAGGCCACATTTTACTTTTACTTTGTTACTTGTTATCACATGCAAGTTTTAGTCATTGATTTTGGTTGGTTAATTATTTTGGAAAATAACATTTTATAACCCCAGTACCGCTACCCTCCTACTACTTTTACTTCCACTAATTCCATTACTACTACTGCTCCAGCAACTGCTACTATCACTGCTACTACCGTTACACCTAATACTACTATTAATATTCTCATTAATACTGCTGATTCTACTTCTGTTCCAACTTTTACTTCCAATATTACTTTTCCAACGCTGCTAATGGTGCTACTTCTGCAACGGCTAGTGCTACAACTTGACTACTGTTACCAGGGGGCATCTGCGACTTCATCTGGTAGTAAACTCTACCATCAATCGAATGGTCAAGGGTTCGAGCCCTGGCAGGACACTTCACCCCTGGTTGCTGCCACTGCTGCTCCAGTGGTGAGTAAATGGGTACAAAAGAGTGTGGATGTATAAGCTAATACACATTGGGTAATAACAGCAAACTCAGAAACATCAGTGAGTGGGTGTGGCTGTGTAGATGTGACCTGTGGTGTAAAAGCACTTTGATTGGTTGGATAAACTAGAAAAGCACTGTACCAGCTCCAGTCTATTTACCATTTACTATGACTTCTACTACTAATACACTACTCTTTAAGGGGTTAGAACGGGGTGATTATGGATATTGGGGTGCAAGATGTGAGCCGATATACAGCAGTCAATGTTACCATCGAATGCCAACGAAAGTCTCCTAATTACCCACTTTCAGGTTGAAATCTTCTCAAAATATGGAAGTACTTCACACATCTAATTTAAGAGACAGGTGTGAAGGAGAGAAAAATTCATTTAAAAGTTAAAATAGACTCCCACACACTGTCTACCTGGCAAGAAATCCATTTATTGGGTACATTTCGGTCTCAGACCTTCATTAGGCAACAGCCTGTTTTTGCTGTTAGACCGTATGCGGGAGTCTTTCTTACAGGTTAAAACTACTCAAAAAACTGCGTTGGCTTGACTAGATGCTACAGTAATATTCTTTACAGCATTTAACTTTCCCCTGACAAAGTCCTGGTGTTCAGAACTTTTTGGTGTCACAACATATGGGTTAAGCATCCCTCCAGTAGCGTTGCATGTACATCCTCAGGTTGTGGGACAGAGTGTTTCCCCCTTTATTTAGACCAATAAAAACAGCAGTAAGAACACAGCGGCTTCTTTTATTAGATTATTTAGAGAGCAGATCTCCCAGAGGTCTGTTTGTTCTGGTGTAAATCTGAGTGAAAATGAAAATGCCCACAGACGTGGCGTTTAAGGACTTCTGCAAATCAAAACACTGTCAAGCAGGCCGTACATTTTTGCTCTGATGAAATGCTGACATTATTGAAAGCAAGCAAAGAACATGTCACTGCTAGTTTAAGTGAGTTCACTGACTCAGCTTCATAAAAGGAAAAAGCCTCCATGTGAAAGCATGTTTAATATTATAAAACGACCACGCACTCAATGGTATCTTCAAATAGTAAATATTGGAAAGCCAGAGTGCAATAGTAATCTATCATTATCATTTCCAGGAGAAGCAGTATTAATATCTCAGCACTCATGCTCGGCTCGCTCTTACTTCTTCTCAGAAATTAAATTAGGAGGCCGCTGAAGTGAGAGACAGAGCGCAGGCAGGATGAGCAATGGGGTGGGGGGGGGCTCTGCTATCAGATGTTAAAATCAGTAGCCTCGCCCCTCCGGTGGCTGTTGAAATATGATGAGCTAAAGTGGGAAACGGGAGTGAAGAAAAAAACGGAGGCTGCCGGGTCGCTTGTGAGTGAAATAGAAACTGTATCCTGAGCTGATGTGGCAGCCACTTTCAAACCACAGCGGCACCATTGGAAATGCATTAGAGGTGACATGGCTGAATTTACAGTAGGCTGGCTGCACTTATCAGAAGGCAAACTATTTATGAAAGATCTATGAATAATGCATGCACTTAAAAGATGACAAAAACCCAAATTATTAAGTGACACTCTCCCTCCAGCCTGGCAGAAGCAATATATTACCTGGTTTCACTTCATCCTCAAACCTCTGCAACAAAAACAACTCAAGTTATGAAGTCAGGGAATGATAAATAAAATAAGACTACTGCCAGGCAGGTTTATGCCTCCACAGGGAGAGCTAGACAGTGAATATACTTTGGTTGATCCAGCAGTAGAGCTGTTTTCTATCTCATTTTTTTGGTGTAAATCTTGTATGAGAGATTTGAATATGTAGCCCCAAACCCTTGACCTTTAAAGTCCAAAATCTTACTTGATAATCTTTGGGTCGGGAAGAAGTTTGTAGAAACTAAAAAAGTGTTCCTCAGATTTTATATTTGCATGCAAGCATTGAACATGAGGCTCAGTGACCTTTAACCTTTAAGTCGTTAAATCCAGAGGTCATTTGTGCAAAGTTTCACGGAGAGGCCCTTAAAGCAGGTTCAAGATATTGCGCTCGCAAACAAAGACAAACATAAATCTGAATGACTCAAAATCAAATAATTTAATCTTTGCATTTTGATAGAGGGATTGGTATAAATCTTATAAGTAAGAGTTGAAGATGTGGCCCAAAGACCTTGACCTTTAAAGTCTAAAATCTACTTTGATAATCCATCCATTCATCCATTCTTCTTTTTTTCATTTTTTAAAAATGTTATTTTATTTTATTTTCCTTTACAGTTTTGTTTATATCTGTCATGATTTTGCCTGTTCTGTTTTATTCTGTATGCCTTTTTTCCTCGTGTTACTTGTTTAGACCTCTTGTGTCTTGTGTTTTCTGCTTAACTGTCTTGATCCTGTTCATGGTTTTAGTTAAGTTGCCCGTTTTGTTCACATTTCATGTCTTGTCTTTACGTTTCCTGTTTTATTTTGAAAGTTCACCAGCCTCTTCTCATTTCCGTAGGTTTTGCTTCCTGTCTCGTCTCGTCACACCTGATCCCTGATTGTTCTTTCCCTGCTGTGTCTCGTCAGCCCCAATCACCTCATGTATTTAACCCTTGAGTTTCCCTCTTGTCTTTGTGGGTTCATTCTCTTCATCCTCCTCTTCTTCCCTGAACCACTCCTTGTGCATGTCTTCAGCGTCTCCAGAGTTCTCCTGAGTTCCTCCAGTTTTTTGTAGGTAGTTATCTGTTGTTTGTTAAGCTGTTCAGTTCTTTTGGTTTGTACTTTGTATTGTATTTTGGACTCTTTGAGAATTAGTTTTGGGACTTTTGATCCCTGTTTTTTGTCTAGTTAAAATTAATCATTTTGTTAATCTGCATTTGGGTCCTCTTTTTGTTTTTCTTGGTTTACTCTGGTGTCAAAATCCTGACAATATCTTTCTTTTTAATATATCTAATATATCTTTTATCTAATTTTTGAAACTGCTCCTGGAATCCTAATTTCCCTGAGGAAGTTTCCCAAAGGGATTAATAAAGTTCTATGTAATCTAATCTAATCTAATCATCTATACTGCTTATCCCTTTCAGGATCACCGGGGCTGGAGCCTATCACAGCTGACATTAGGCGAGAGGTGGGGTACACTCTGAACCAGTCGCCAGCCAATCACAGGGACACATAGAGAGACAGACAACCATCCACACTCACACTCATACCTAAGGGCAATTAGGGGTCACTAATCGACCTAATGAGCATGATTTTGGTTTGTAAGAAGCTGAAGTGCCCGGAGAGAACCCACAAATGCACCAGGAGAACATGCAAACTTTACACAAAAGGCCCTGCCCGGCACGAGGCTCAAACCAACAACCTTTTTCCTGGCATGTGCACTGCCTGCTGCACCACTGTGCTGGGACTCATTTGATATTCTTTCGGTCAAAGTCCAACGCTTTAAAGTGGACTGTCATGTACCAGCTGATGTTCACATATTGAGAAACAGCCCTAATCTTTGAGATGTAGTGTTTGTGTCAAAGTTTTATTCCACAAAAGCCTTCTTGATGTATCACTTTGACAAACAAGTGTTAAATAGAGGCTTTGACCTTTAACCTATGACTTTTAAATCTAATGATTCAATACTTAAATCAGACTACACATTTGGGCAAAGTCTGAGAAATTAGATCTTGTAAAGGATCCAAGAGACATAATGCTCATAAGCTACAAATAAGCATGAAGCCCACTGACCATGACCTTTGACCTTCAAAGTTTATAGAGTTCATCCTATAGGGAAGGGGTGGCAGTAGCTCAGACTGAAAGGACTTGGGTTGGGGACTGAAGAGTGGCCAATTCAAGTCCAAGTTTCGAAGGCAGTTTGGTGGCTCAAGGGCATTTTGGTTTTTGGCCTTTTAGCTTGACAGAAGCAAAGGATGATTATGAGGCTTTATGACCTTCAACCTTGACTTATAACCTCCAGATTTTAAGCACTTGAGCCATGAGACAGAGTGGATAACTGTGCAAAAGTTCAGAAAAAAAAGTTCAAAAGTGCTCTTTTTAAGCTTGTTTCTTATAGAAAAGCCTAAATGTACAGATAGCTGATAACAAATAATGCCTCTGGCCTTCGCTGTTTCCTCCATCGCAGCATTTAAAAAAATCAAGGATTGTGGTGTGGGAAAATGGAGGGGGAAAGGACCAAAAAAAGGCAGATTTATTTCAGAGAATAATACATTTAGTCCTGGGAAACCCGTCAGGAAGTATTGAGTCTAATCCCTGATGTGTCAGGAGCCAGGAGCTGCCTTCAGAAGAAGTATTGCTTGACTAAATACCTATCCACAGTTATCTTATCCGCTGAAGTTTCCGTGGCAGGCCCTGTCAGAAAGCCTCGGTCGCGCTGCGGATACAAAGCTTTGTGATTTGTGACAGGCTATCAGAGAGACAGAGAAAAAGACAAGGGAAATAAAATGAAATACATATTCCTGTGTGCTGACCTCCTTCTATCCATCCATCAAACTATCTGTTTAAATCTGCCTCAATATCCATCATCCTATTTGCATGTGACACCCACTCTCTAACTGTAAAAGCCATTATTTAATGTAAAACCAGGTGATGGGCAGAGGGGAGAAAGGGTTAAAAATGTAAGCAGATCTGAAAATAAGGATATCAATCCAGGTGTGTGTTTTTTTCTTCTTTTTTTCTGTATTTTTTTTCTTCATGGGAACAGATTAAATGCATTTAGTTTGAGCACATCACCAAACAGAACATAAAACATTAAATATTGACACATTAAAAAAGTATGGTGGCTTATGATATCAATAAATAATTATGTAGAAATTAGAGACAAAGAAATGTGGTTTCTCTGAAATACAGATGAATTCAAACAAAAGAAAATGTGTGCGGTTGTGTGAGATATCTTCAGAGAAAGACTGGATCTCAGAAATTGAAATGAACTTTTTTATTTTTTATTTATTGTTTTGGGCATTGAGTTCCTCTATTTTTGTAGATATTTAAAGTAGCATTCATCTAAAATGTAAAATAAGGATAATGTTGATCCTCCAAATCAATCATTTTACTTAAGTTGCAGACAGCTCAATGGACAAGTCAAAAATATTCTTCACCTTTTGATAAAAAGACACAAATAAATGCTGTTTCAGTTGCTTCTCCATCAACAGCAAGTTGCTTTTTAAAATAATGTAGCAAATTTTGTTACTTATAAAAAAATGAAGTTAACTAAACAAGCTAAATTAAGCAGAAAATGACCTTTTCTAATAAACAAGACTGGGAGGGCTCACTGAGGCCAGTATCGAAATGGTCCATTATATTGGAGCAATGGCACTCAAAACAATTTTCAACTAGAATTATTTATATAAAATATAAGTAAACCACTTACTTAAATGGTATAAGCCTGTTTTTTCTTTTTAAATGTTATTGTTGTGGGTGGCCCCGATGAACTTAACTGTTGTGTCAGTAATGCTGGACGGATTTTAATAAAGCCAGGACCTGAACATAAATCGAGATGCCGGAAAACAAATGAGAGTAAAAAGAGGGAACTGTTGAGAGGTTTTGTCCTAAACAATAACCCTCTGAAACAGTTTTTTCAGTCAGCTTCAAAAAGCTGATCTGAGCTAAACACAGGAGCAAAATTAATCAAGGACACAAATACAAATGACACAGAGGAGGAGGCAGCAGAGGCAGCGGGCACAAGTGGAAGTGCTCCACAACAATTCCTGCTGAAGAGCAGGAAGACGGATGGGAGCCTAGCGATGAAGAGCATACTTTCATTTAAATCAATCTCATAAAATGAGGGGGCCCATTTCTAGTGCCTTTCAGGGGCTCAGCCATTTTTCTGACTTTAAAGAGGCCAGGTTTTGCTTTTCTTAATTTTATGTTTCAAATATGTTTATTGGAAACCAATCACTTGACAGGGAAAATAGTATGAAAGCAGAACCCCGTAACAATAAGGCAAATGAAACCAAAAGAACAGAAAAAAAAAGAAAATCGGTAACAACAGTGTGTACCTACCCCCACCCCCCCTAGGAGTGCATCCCCCTTGGAGTTTCTTCAAATTCTCTTTTGAGGTGAGAGACCAAAGGTTGCCAGATTTTATCAAAGTCCCTCAGCTTGTCTTTCAGAATAAATCGAAGTCTCTCCAAATGTAAGCTGTCTGTCAGGCCAGTCAGCCAGTGCTTAAATGAGGGAATCTCTCTTTTCTTCCAATTGAGTAGAATAAGTTTTTTTTGCTGTAATAAGGCCATATACCAGAAGGTGCCACTGTGCACTATTTAGCCTCTTTAGCCCCTCAGACGTTCCCAGAATTATTAAAATAGGATCTGGGTCTAATTGAATCCCCAAGATCAACGCAAAGAAGCTAAATATTTCACACCAATAATTTTGAAGTTTAGGACAGAGAGCAAAACTATGACATAGGGTGGCCTCCATGGACTCACATTTCTCACACTGAGGAGAGACTTCGGGAACTATTTTACGCAGCTTCGTTTGGGAGTAGTGCAATCTATGCAGTATTTTAAATTGAATCAAACAGTGTCGGGCGTTTATAGAACATCCACTGATGTGCTCCAAACTCTCCTCCCACACGTTGGGCGGTATCCGGACTCCGAGCTCTCCTTCCCACTCCTCTCTTATCCTGTCCATCTTGGGAAGGCACATGTCTTGTAGTATCTCATATAGTTGTGAAATTATGTAGCGTGGAGTAGGGAACAGCTTAAAAAGGCTTTTCCTAATTTTATATGCCTCCCATGAGAGGCTGTGGTAGCAGCCTAAAATGGCCTACATCTCTACCCCCCAACAAATAGGCCTGTTTTGTCTAAGGGGCCGTTAACGCGACAAAGAAAACGGCAGAAAATAGAAAGCTTTTTTTTGGCGTTTTCGCCTTTCATTTACAGGAGAACCATGCCCAGAGTGCCTGAATCTGCAAACTTTTAAAACCAGGGTCCAACGGTGACACTCAGTGCATACGCAGTACTCTTTCAGACGAAGGTTACGTGCACACCCAATAACACCAGCAACAATAACAGCTTTAGTTGTCCAACGATCAACACGTGTGCTGCCTACTGTGCTCAGTTTGTTATCCAGACAAAATTATCCAGACAGATTTGCTGACAAAAAACTACTTCGTATTTGTGCGTCCACTTGCCATTGTTGTTTGTGAAAAGTTTGTCTTCACCAGAAACCATATGCGTGTTGTAACACTGCTGTTTCTCTACAAACCTACATCGCCAACTACTGGCCTGGCGAGCACGCTACTGCGTTTTCAGTCGTTCTCGCGGATCCGTGTGAACGCGCATCGTTTTTACACCGTCTCTGTGTGAACACTGTCGTGTTGTTGGAGTGGCAAGCCCTGTTCAGAGCATAGACAGCTAAAAAAGTTCTGAATCGCGACACCGAAGAACTGACTGATCACCACAAAGTTGACCTGTTAGCCAATCAAAGTGGACTGGTGCCATGTGGGTGCCTTAAAAGAACAGGAGCTGTGACAGAGCGTCTCAGAAAGACTGAGAATAAAAGGGAAGTAAAGTACTTCGATGAAGGTGTTCTGAACATTTACAATGGTGAATGTTCACCAGCAGTCATCAAAACTGAATATTTGAACCTTAATTAAGCCAAAACATTGGCTCTCGAAGGCCAAATTTAATATCAATCAAGCACATTTCATACAATTTCAACTTTAGTTCAAAATGCTCTACAGGGAGGCAGAAAAGTGATTGACCAAAAATAAAAAGTAATTAAACCCGCAGCAGAGATCCATTAAGTAGTATTCCACTGTAATAATAATAACAATAATGAAAATGAATTTAGAGACTAATGCACGCCAAAGTTAAAGAAACAATAAAATCAAGATGAGTGTTAAAAATGTGAAGGAAAGAAACTATACAAAAGGCAAAGCAGTAAAACCAAAAAGCAACAAACAAGAAAAACACACAAACAAAAAAAAACAGAAAACACATGTCAAAAATATTAATTAAAATTAAATATAAGATTAATCACTGTAAAAAAAAGATTTAAAAAAAGCCTTTACGGCCATAAGAAATAGAATATGATTCCTCCTGCAGCAGAATTTTGTACTAATTGAAGGTGATTAATTGTTCTAAAGGTAGACCAGAGAGAAACATCACAGTCTACTAATTATAAGAGCATACATCAGTCTCTTCGTCTAGAACTGATATGACTCTACAGCCTTTATCGGCTGAATTAAAAGTCAGAGTCTCTTCAGCACTTTTTGGTTTATGCCTATATAATCATGTAGCATCCTGGGGATTATGTACAGTGAATATTTCAACATGGGCACTTCATCTTCAGCATTTTACTAAAAAAATCATGGTGCCAGGGAGCGAGGTGTGGCATTTGACAGAATAAGCCCTTTGAAGCTGTCTCCTAGCATTAAGTCATGCTTTTAGACTACACTGATGAAACAGTTAAACACACTTGTAAGAAACAAAAAAAATCAAGATTATAAAATAGATTTCTTGGCATATTTGTATTCACAAATCAAGATATTGATAGAAACTACACTTACTGCTTTCTGACACTGCCATATGCTAAATGTTTATTTTATTTGAGCTTGTATAATGCTTTTCAAGTACTCTGACTCCTACCAAATCTATTTTTATTCACAATCTTTAAATCTCTCGGAGGCATTTTAAAGTTAAATTAGGTCAATAAAACAGCCATTCCTCCAGTCGCTGGCAGTAACACCCTGAGTTTAGCTGGTCTGTGGAAGGACTCATTTTTTATTTGCACTGCAGGAAAACCTATTTTAACATACTGTTGCTGTTGAGGGAGAATCATTTTCATCCAGTTTTTCTTTTTGTAAAAACAGTGTTACCCAAAGGAACCTCAGGACTACTGGAGACTAATGTTAGGCAGTGATTATTGACTTCATTAAGGGGTTTCAAGGAAGCACGAAGAATAGGAAAGAATCAGACATCAGGAAAAGCTGTAAACAATAAACAGGAAAAAACACAAAAATGCTGCAGGGCCACTGGCTCAGCAGTAAAAAAAATCATAAAATCAGACAATAAAAAAACTTATTAGGCTTAACTCAGGGTTTGCCAAGGTTAAAATAACTCCATTAATTGAATAAATGTTCATAATTTATGAGGACACACTCCTTAGAGGCATATTTTAAATAGACAAAAAGTAAAAGTGCTGACTCTTTGACCAAAATCTCATTTTTAGAGCAAAAAATTCACATCTCACTGTCAGATTAATGCACACGCCAGACTGTTTGTGTTTTAGGGTTAGGGCTGGGCAATAAAACATGTTTTGAGTGGGTGGAGCTTAGCTAGAGGCTAAAAAAATCCTCCAGATACATTAACCCACTGCTGGCTAGAAGTTAATTTGCCTTTCAACAATGATGAAAGGGACTGCAGGTCTTTGTATTCATATCAACAGTTATAAAGTCTCCAAAGCTCAGAGTTTTATTTCCAAAAGAAAGTTAACACAGACAAATGGAAGCAGGCTTGCCAAATTTCTGCTATGGGTGATCCCTTTTACCATTTTTAGACCCCATTTTCATGCATTAATGAAGGTTAACAGTAATTTTAGGCCATTAGAGTCCAAGTTTACTGCACTCATAGAATGTAGTCTCTGTTTGCATAACAAATATGTCCACTTAATAATTATCATGAGGATAAAAAGTGCCACAAGGAAGGAAGAGGCTAGTAACACTTTCTAACAGCTTTCTTCCTTCATATTGTCTCAGAATACTTCATAAAGTGCAACAGTAAAAACACCTGATGCAGTGCTGCTTAGGTTATAATGACAACTCAACACAAGATGAAAACTGAAAAGTAAGTAGTGAAGTAACTTTGCACACAAGCTGTGTTTAAAAGCCTGGTGTGTACCTCTGCATCAAAGCCACATGGTATCTACGCAGTGCTGCCCGGCGTCTTCCAGAGGAAGGAAGAAGGATTTACACTTCTGCGCTGGTGTGTCCATGGCTTTCGGCAAAACTCTGCCAAAACACTAGTCATAGACCCTCTTTTTTAACCATCTGTGTGTGCCATCAACAATCTTACCTGTTTTCTTGAAGTACAGGCTGGGTCGAGGGTCAAAGTTATTAATTAGTTATTATTAGTTGTTGTTCTTTGTTAAGCGAAACTCCATCCTTTTTGTGTAAAGCTGTCAGGAATAACTATGCAGCACAAGTTATTTTTATTAAATAACAAAGTACTCTGAGTCCCAGTTTACCATTCAGTGAGCGTCATGCCTCTCAGTCCTCTGTTCCTCTTGTTTTTGTTGTGCTTGTTGAGCAGCTTTTTACTTTTTGCCCTTTTGAAGTGACGTTTTTGCTTATTTGTGATTAAAGGGATCTTGACCCTCACCCATTTGTTCCCTCCTCGGGTTCCATCAAGCACAGCAGCTCAGAGCGCCAGCACAATCTCTCTGTAATCGACTGTTTCGACAGGGCTTTAATTTGATAAAATGGACGCAACTTGAACCTTTTAGCACCAAATTACTTCAGCAAAGCCCCCTGTGGTGGTGGTCTTTGAATGTTCAAAGGCTTAATTACCATTGAAATGCTTCTGTTACTGATAAGGGCACAGTTAAAATGACTGTTTTTCTGTCTTCACATTTTCATGCTTCTGAGCAAGAGATAGCAAAGACCCAATGGTTTTATGTTTTGAGTTGTCAGTCATTTTTGATAATAATCATCATAAGATTTCATTCATAAAGATTGTTTGGTTCAAAGCAGAAGTGATTGAAAATTTGAAGTCCTTGGTCAAATGTCAAAGTCATTGTGTCTCATTGTTCATTCTGATCTCTGAGCACGGGAAACTGAATTAGTTTTCTATATTTAGTTCAACTGTACGCTGAATCAAAGATATTCTGATAAAGGTTTGTAGGTCAGGGGTAAAGGTTTTCTGGGACATAACATCTTCAGAATCTTGGAGGGAATTTTTCTTTAATTCTGGAAAAAGATCCACTCTGAGTCAAAGCAAAAGTCATTGTGTTTTGGAGGTTACAGGTCAAGGTTATCTACCCGTTAGCTTATTTCCTACTCTAAATGTGATCTGTAGAATACTTGAAGTAAAATTACCTCAAACTTTGGACCTATAACCACTCAGACACATGGATTAACAGAGAACATATTAGAAATAAAAGCCATTGGTAATGCTAATTCCTTGTTTTTGAGCTCAAAATCAAAAATACTTTCTGATGGTAACTTCATTAAGCCCTTCCAACATCTCAAAAATGAAGAATATATATATATATATATATATATATATATATATATATATATATATATAACAGGGGACTCTTAATTGCCCTGAGGTGTGGATGTCAGCATGATTGACACTATTTCATTACAGCAGTAGTAAGGTTTCCAGTGGAGCCTGCTTAACATCATGGCTCTCTCCTCTCTCTTGTGGAAAGCACAAGCTTAGTCTGGCTAGCAGGCCTTTCAGGAGTGAAGAAGATGGTAGCACAGCAGTGGAAACCTCCTAATCTCAAATACTCACTGGCTTCAAAGCATTTTGGACATTCTTTACCTGGAGCAAGATTAAGGGATGCAAAACTGGACACATTTGAGATCTAAGTTAAAAGATCTCATTTCTACTGAAGGATCGCTGTCTGTGTAGCTGGTGGTGCCCAACAGGTTGATTGTGATGGTGGGGGAATGAAATGTTCAAAAAGTTCAGAATTGCTGTTGAAATTGGTATGGATAATGTGAGATGTTGTCTATCAGGACTGTTTTCAACTGTAAAATATAAGTCAGGAAAAACATGAAGTACCTTTACAGGGACAGAGGTGTTTAAGTTTGTAGTGTGACCCTGTTAAAGAAGAACTTCAGATTCCTCCTTCTGTAGCCCTCTTAATAATAAGGATAATAATAATGATAATAAAGATATTTATTGTTCGTGTCTTTAGAGGACATTTAAAGGGATATGCCAACATTTTTTGTTTTCATGTCCTGCCTCACTCCTGAGCTCATGACAAGCAGATCGTCACCATTCCTTCGACTGTGTGTGCAGTAACAAGGAAGAGACGGGCAGAGCTCACCCACCGCTAATTAGCTTAGCTCAATGGGTAGTCAGTGGGTAGCGTTAGCCTGCCTCTGCCTACAGTCATCAGATAAATTCTTCAGCAACTCTAAATGGAGTTTAGAGAGACTAAGATTAGCAATTAATGTAATTTTTGAAAGAACTGCATACAAAACTAAATCCTGGAGAAATCATCCTCGTCCTCTCTTACAAAGTCGGACATAATCCTTAGTACCAATTTTCTTCTAATTGTAAACAGAGGCCTTCTTTTGTTAACCAAATTAAAAGGCACGTCCACGATGGTTTGCGCATGCGCCCTGAGGTTTAGGCTTGTATGTATTTCTTTTGAAAATTACATAAAGTGCTAACCTAGTCTAAAACTGGATAACATAACATAAAGCGGTAAAAACTTGAGTCACAACAAGCACACGGGACCTTTTAGATTTGCTGAACAGGTTATCCGGCAGAGGCAGGCTAACACTATCCATTGAGCTACGCGGTTGGCAAGCTCTGCCCGTCTCTTCCTTGTTACTGCACACATAGTCAAAAGAATGGTGTCTATCTGCTTGTCATGGACTCGGGAGTGAAGCAAGACACGGAAAGAAAAAAAAAATGTTGGCGAATCCCTTCAAAAAGATATACTTGTTCAGGCATTTGACATCTACAAAAATTATCTTAACTGTGACAACCACGTACATTTAGCAGGGTACAACAGTAAGCTTTTTGGCATTAAAAGTATGAGCTTCTCACATTGAAGCAACTTTTGACGTCATTAGAGAAAGCCAGTAAAGTGGGCTACAAGTGATGTAATTACATCTCACAAATGTATTCATAAAGTTTTGAAAAAAAAATGGCCACTATCTCCCTCCTCAGTGTGTTAAATGTTTAATTTGAATTATTGCAAATAAAAAGAGACAACATTTATCTAGAAAGTTCCTATAAAAGAAACAAAAATATGTTAAGGATGAGAAATTGTAAGATAATTCATTTCACTGTCATTCAGCCCTAATGCATGTACAATATTTCTACACTTTATAAAACAACCTATTATTGAATTTTACTGTATCATTTTCAGCTGAGTTGAAGCCATCTGGATCAGAGGATGTAAATTCAAACAAAGTTCCCGAGCTGCTGTGATGAGCGCTAACCTTGATGTGTCATATTAATTACAGTGTTATATATTAGTGATTGCTGACTGTGTTGTTTTCCTCCACTGAGATCGTGAGAGCTTAAGCCTCAGAGGCCTCCGCGCCGCCTCCCCGGGCATAAATAAACAATCAGTCATAACAAATGAATTATGTTGTTAATTACCTTGAGAGAGGACCCACTGATTGAGTTTGACGTGGTACAGCACCGAACGCAGGCTCCAGTGCTGGACCAGCGGGTATCCAGAAACCTCGCTGTAGTTCACCATGCCTGCGAACACAGAAAAAAAGACACTTTTATTCATGTGAAGGTGGCATATTAGAGTTCAGCTCCAAAAGTTTAAGACCAAAGAGGAATAGTTAATGGAGCTTTACTTTCAAGGAAGAGATAGTGGTTTTCATTTTCAGATCAAAGTTCAGCCCTACATTTGATTCTTGTTTACTTAACCTGGAATATCAGGTAGCATATTTGATAAATATTAATATTATATTAGGTGACGGAGGAGAGAAGAAAGCTGAATCTCTGGTGTGGGATCAAAGTGCAGCCCGATCTACAGCTCACCTTTCCCAGAAATAAACAGATGAAAAGGAAACATTCGCATAAACTCACAAACAGTTCAGCCTCGTTTTCAGTGCTTGGAGCATGTGGAGAACACCTTTAATATGGTAACTCAATCATTTTATAATGAATGCAGCAAATAAGCAAATCATTCATTCATGTAAAAACACTGCAGGCATGCCTTCAGGAGCAATTTGTGGTTGAGTTTCCTGCCCAAGGAGTCGACTGCAGGAGTTTAAATAAACCAACAAGCCTCCTCTTGAAGAGTGAACTGATTTATCACTGAGACGAAGTTTCCCCAAGGGATGTAAGTCTGCAAAATATTTACTGTAAATAAAAATGTGTCAACATTCATGCAACACTCACACTATCAGTATCAAGCCTGTGATATATTTACGTCTGCTGCATTTTATTGAACCTAGAAATTATGATTTTTTTATTTTTTTGAGTCCAGAAATACTTCATTTTGTCTGAATAGTTTGCCTTAAAGGAATACGCCAACATTTTTTTTGTCGTCCTTTCTTGCCTCACTCCCGAGTCCATGACTTTCAGATAGACATCATTCCTTTGACTGCGTGTGCAGCAATAAGTAAGAGACGGGCAAAGCTCGCTCATCGCTAATTAGCTTAACTCAAACACTGGGAGTCAATGGGTAGCATTAGCGTTATCTCTTTTTAGACTAAGATTATATAATTTTCAAAAGAAATACATATGAATAACCCACAGGTTGCATGCACAAACCACTGCAGACATGCTTTGCTTTGTTGACCTACTTACAAGCATGTCCGTGGTGCTTTGTGTATGAGCCCTGTGCTTTAATTTCATATGATTTCTTTCAAAAGTTACATAAAGTGCTAAACTTAGTCTAAAAATAGATGCTGTAAGACAACGCCGAGAGTCACAACAAGCACACAGGACTGTTTAGAGTTGCTGAAGAGTTTCTCTGATGATTGTGGGCCGAGGCAGGCTAACACTACCCATTGACTCCCAGTGTTTGAGCTAAGCTAATTAGCGGTAGGCGAGCTTTGTCTGTCTCTTCCTTTTACTGCACACACAGTCTAAAGAATGGACTTGGAAGTTAGGGATGACATGAAAACAAAAAAAAATGTTGGCTTATCCCTTTAAAATAAAGAAAATGAGGACAAATCTAATCATTCTTAAGACTTATTATTTCATCATAAATAAAAATGTCTGGCTTTCAAGGGAACAAGGAAAACACCAAAAAAAAAAAACATTAATTATCCCCACACAACCTTCACTGTGATCTAAACTGAGGACTTCATTCAGTAAAAACGTCACTCCACAAAGAATCAGGAATGAATCAGGAAGTCCACTTTCAAAGCCGTTTGTCCCTCGTTCATATAAACATTGGTTTGCTGTGTAGTGAAAACCCCATTTTTCAGCCAGAGGCCTTGATTCTTACAGAGAAGTACCACAGAAGGTAGACAAAGGAGAAAGTGGATGTCAATTCAACTTGTGCAAGTCTGTTCTGAGGGTCGGGGGTCAGGGATTAAATTACAGGAGAAAGTTTGGCTGACAGGACAGAGGCAGGCAGAGGTTAAAGGTGGTCCATCACAGGTAAGCAGCACAAAACATGGATGAGATACAGAAAAAAACGCAGAAGTAGTGGGCTTTGCTTACTTGCCCAGCAGCCTGATACATCATTATGTATCAACATGGCAATAATAAACGTTCGCCATTAGTTGGCCTTTCTCATGCTGACGAAGACCAGAAAGAGAGCCCACATTACACCGATTTTAAAGTCTCTGCAGTGGCTTCCTGTATCTTTTAGAAGTCATTTTAAGGTTCTTTTACTAGTTTCTAAATCCCTGAATGGTCTTGCTACTTTTTATTTATCCAATCTGCTTTTACCCTATGAACCTAGTAGAGCCTTCAGGTCTTCAGGTAGTGGCCTTTTGATGGTACCCAAAGTTAGAACTAAAACATTTGGTGAAGCATCATTTCAATACTATGGCCCTTGTCTGTGGAATAGTTTACCTGAAGACCTGAGAGCAGCACCTACTGTTCATATTATAAAAGCAAACTCAAGATCGACCTTTTTAGTCTGGCTTTAAGCTCATTATATTTATTATTATTATTTAGTCTTATTTATTAATTCATTTTAACCCTCTAATATGTTTTATTTCTCAATTTCAGCGCAGATTTATTGTTTGGAATTTTATTATCTGTTCATTAATTTTCTTTCCACTATCTTACTTCAGTTCATTTTATCTCATTTAACCATATTATTATTTAAAATTGTATTTTATTTACCTATTTATTTTCCTATGGTATGCTTATTTATTTATTTTAATCTAATTTCTTATCAGAATTTTTTTTATTGTTATTTCAGTCTTAGCTCCAGTGTTTTCTCATTCTTCATTAAAGATGGCGTTTCCTCAGTCCTCTTATTATGTTTTCTGTTAGAATCTCTTCCTCATGTCTTTGGGCTGTAATTTCCTGGCGCAACTCAGGGTGGCGCAGCCTGGCACACCCCGCGCAGTGGTAATTTTGTCCGGTGCACCGCCGTGCGGAGCCAATTTGGCAATTTGGTAGACCGGCTGCGCCGAGATGGGTGTGACGGCGCACCAGGGGGAGGTGTCGAAAGATCCAGCTTGGCGCAGTGACAATTTCGTGCCAAAAAAATGCGTGGAAGGTGTGCTGAAAGCCCGCCAGCTCCAACCTGGTCTATTCTCGGCACAGGCGAGGCGCACTCGGGGCAGTGGTAATTTGGCTGAAAGGTGCACAGTGCGCACACGTCACCAAAACCTCACAGGCAGGTGTCCACAGTGTCAGGCACATTTCAATGCAATAAACAATCACAGCAACCACTATTTAATGTAACCATCTGAAGCAGCACATACATTTGTATCGATATTAACTGTCACGTCACATCTGATGTCAGATCAGAGACGTTTGTCATAACTAACGAGTTCACATCTCTCAGCCAACCACAAACAGCCACATCATCCGATACGGAGTATCCGGCTTCTCTCATCTCATGAAATTAAATAGAAAAGAAAAAAGAGAGAGACGCTCGCTGAATAAATGTGAGTCACTCGGTGTCTTAAGGATTTACCTGTGATTGTCCATATTTCTCTGTTTTAATCTTCATTCGAAACGTGATCTAAAAAGATGGAGTACATTATTGCAAGGAGGATGAGGAGGAGATATATTTTCACCGAAGGCGCTGCTATTTGGCAATGACAGACCAGTAATGCAGGTGGATCACAAGCATGATGAATGGATTAGCCTGCTGCTGTGTTTAAATGTAATTATCACTTCATTTTGTACTCATATTTATGAGACAGGTGGTCCACACGGTGACGCGCATTGTGGCCTCTGATGCGTGGCCAAGTGGCCCCTGCGCTCTCCCAGTTGCTGTAAAAGTGACAGCGGCTCTGACCTTCTTCGCCACCGAGGTGAAATTGTCACTGCGCCTCGCCCGCAGCGCATTTAAATGCAAGGAGAGGCGTTCATTTGATTGGTGAAGATCACACTTGGCTGTGTTTACCCTACTCATGCCTCCTCTCCTCCCTCTCTGCTACTTGCGCCGGTAGGAGGGACAGAGGCATGGTTGCGCCTGCCTGCGCCAGACTGCGCCATGCACGAAACTTGCAAAATGCCCTGGACACACCCCGTTGGCGCGGCGCAGGCGCGGTGCAGGGCAGGTGCGCCCCGCTTGTGCCTGGTCTACGAAATTAGAGCCCTTTGTGTGTGTGTGTGTGTGTGTGTGTGTGTGTGTGTGTGTGTGTGTGGGTGTGTGTACGTGAGTGTGTGTGCTGTATGTGGATTGTGAGGGTGGGGTGGGGGTGGGTTGTATTTTTCATTGTGTTCAATTTTCTACTTTTTATTTATTTCAATTTATTTTGTTTCTTAATTTCTAAGTGAAGCACTTTGTGCTAAAAAAAAATTGTATGAAAAGTGCTATACAAATAAAGTTTGATTAATTGATTGATTGATTGATTGATCTATAAAATTAAGCATTTCTCTGTCTTCGGGGGCATAATGATATATTTGAGGAAATGTAATATTTTTTACAAAAAAACAAAGCACAGATCACTCTGTGTAGTACAGGGGTCTACAACCTTTCCAATCAAAGGAGCCATTTTCCCGCCACGCACACCAAATAATCTGTCTGGAGCCACAAAACACATCTGAACCTTAAAATGAAGACGGCAGCACCTGCTGACTCTCCATCATTATAATGACATTATCAGCAAATTGCTTTATCGCCTGACTTGACTGCTCTAGAATGGCTCATGTTTGTTTTGTTGCTTTATTTTGGCATTATTGTTATACTACATTATATTGCAATAACTTATTTAGAGCTAAAAAGGTAACAATAGTGTGTATAATAGGGCTTGTCAACAAAAATAATAGTCAATTAATATTAGCCTTTGTTATCACTGTTATTACTTTATTGTCATTGTTGTTACTCAGTTTTTTTTAACAGGATCAGGTTTTACTTGCAGTGGGGGAATTATAAATATTTATTTGACACCATCAGATGAGACGGGGGTCAGAGGGTCTTTCCCTGACATTTTTAAACTTAAATAATTTCTCTCCTGCATTTTGATCACTTTTTATGCACAATTTCATAATAATAATCATGAGGTTGTCTTGTGATCTTTGAGGTGCTTTTTGAATTCTCTTCAGTGTTTTAGAAGCTTATCCCACTTTCATATCAATCTTAAAGTCTTATAAAAAAAAATGTCTGATGAACAACTTACACAATAACTCACACACACCTGAGTTTGTAGTTACTGAATGAGAGAGAGAGAGTGACGGGGGAGAGACTGACAGCTATCACATCATAGCAGACATGGTAATAAAAAAACATCCACCTGACATCTTTGTGTAAAAATCCCCCGCTTCATAAACTCGGTCACAGTTGCGCTGAATGTATCGTCTCCTGGTTTCTCTTGTCTTTACCGGTGCTTTATCGCCAACACGCCTCCGTTTTAAAAGTTTGAATCCCTTCACAGCAGCAGACGATGTTTTAAAAGTAAGAGAGTTCATCAAGACATCGGCTGGATAAGCTGCATAAAATGTTAGAAACAACATCACAGGTGAGCTCACAGCCAAAGATGCAGCAGCGTCCTGCTCTCCCTTCGAGCTTGCTGCAGGTCACACAGAGGTCATGGGAGGGGCACGCATGACGCAAAGTTGACGATGTAAAAAATTAAGAACTAATGGAAAAAAAAACACACTTTTTTTGGTGCAGATAGTGCTAACACATGCAGAAATAACATTAATTAATTAGAGTTTATGCAAGACAAAGAACAAGTCTTTTGCTTTTCTGACCTCTAAGTCCAGAGAGTCACTGGTGAAGGGCAAAAGAGCCACATGTTGCTGACCCCTGATACAACAAAAAAAATCAAATTTTAAATACTGTATGTTTAATGCAAGAGGGCAAAAGCTTGAAGGGCAATAAAGAGCAAACAAATCCAAATACAATAGCGAAAATGCCTTTGAATTACAAGGGCTTGTTGTCTTGTGATTAGCTGACATCACATTCATATTTTTATTATTCATAGAGATTTAATTTTAAACTGGATCATATCACAGATGGGTAATTAGCTGGGATTGTTTACATCCAAAGTAAACAAATATGTAATTAATGTTTTATCTCACCCTTGCTCTTTATTTAACTTTTTGCATAATAAATTCAGGCAGCTGACTCATTCAGCCAACACCGACTCCATGACCAGGAGCAGATTTGATCAGCTGAGGTTAATTAATAATTACAATGTAATTAATTTATCACAAGACCAAAATGAATCATCGTTGCAGATTTTTATTTATCGTCGAGGTTACATAAGGATAGTAACTCTGAGTTCACCTTATCACACTGTTTATATTCTGATTGGATGGGTTGTTGAGAATAACAGATGAGCTGGTGTACAAAATGGAGACAATTCAGGGATTAGAGCTGATGGGATACATCAGGAATCAACAGAAACATCAAATCAGCTCAGACTGGAGACCAATGGATGAAACATAAAATATGGAAGAAATTATGGAACATTCAGAGGGGATTGATGTTAAAACCATCAGGTGATACTGCTTGTTACAGAGCAAAACTGTGACTTTAATGGCAGTCTATAGGAAATGACATTATTCACAATTTCAAGCACTTTCGTGCACCATATCCAAAATCTCAGCACTTTTCATAATCTGAAATATCAAGACTGAAAGCACTGCACACACCTAAATAAACCTTATACCTTCAATATTATATAAGTGTTTTCTGTTGATTTAATACCTTGTCTCATAAGGTTAAGTAAATTATCTACATTGATTTTGTTTCACTTAACAGGCCTGCTAAAATCAATAACACACATCTCTTCTGCTGCGAGGATTCATCCATGAATTAAATGTTTTACATTTTGATGAACTGCATTTTCTTTTTTAAATCATGTTCATGCATGTCGCACCACTGACCAATGACCTGTTGTGTTATCTGGCAACAAATCGGAGTTGGCAGATATGGAGCAACATATGGAGGGAAGGGGATGTCCATGGAGTAGGGGTCAAGCTGTTGTTCAACCAGACGGTACAGGACCAGTTGAAGATCCTAACAGATCAGTAACAGATACTTGAAGATTAAATTGCAAGTGAACATCAGTTTCAGACATCATCCTTTCTTTGTTTTGAGCTGTAAAAAAGAAATAAGTCCACTTCTACAAACAGACAATACCCATTTATGAAACATGCTGTTAAAGATGTCCGTCCCTCTTTGATCCATTAAGCAGCAGACCTTGTCATATAGCCCATGAATGCAGGATCAGGCCTTAAACATTAGCATCACTTATATCACACTATAGGCAGAACTGCAGAATATAAATCATCCCGTCTCCCATGGCAACTGACAGAGGTGTCGTGCTGCAGCAGTGGGATTACAGCCATACATCACAATGACTGCCCCCGCCGTGTTCACGAGCACATCCTGAAGGTTTCTGGATAATGCTTGTGACTGAGACACGTTTCCCTTCAACCACAGACACGGACGAGGGAAACGAACAGAGGGAGGGGGAGGAGCTGTGAGTTTGTGTGTGGGGAGAGGATGGACTCTGTGGGCCTTATAAGAAGGATAAATTGAGATGTGAAAGGAAAGGGGCAGCATGAGTATATATGCTGTATGAAGTGAGGAGGGGTAAATGATAGAGGCCGGATGGAGGAGAGGGTCTCCATCATCAGTCCAGATGACAGGTGGAGGCTTGTGTGCATATAAGATGAAAAGAAGTGATGGTGACCAACATGGAGAACATGTTACATTCAGAAGTCACACTAGATGGGACAGTCATAATGCTAACCTGTTATTAGTCAACATGGTTATATGAGTAGTTAAGTCGAGGTACATGCTGTACCCTAAATATTCAACAATACTCTCCTCGCCCCAGTATACAAGAGCCACAGGAGGGTCGCTTTGTTAATGGAGGCTGGATGGCAAGATGCCCATTTAGGCTTGGCTACCATCCTCAGGTTGACCACACTATCAACACTAGAAAGCACTTAAGAGAGCACAAACCTCCGCCAAGGTAGCTCACATATTGCTGTTACATCTATAAGCAATAGCTCCATGATAAAGTTACCATCATAGTATGATTCCTTGACCCTGAAAACCCAAATGATCGTTTGCGAAGGGTGGTTATCTGGATCACCATCAAAATTTTAAGTTAGGCCATTTCCAACATCTCCTAAAAATTTCAGCAAAATCCATCCGGAAGTTTTTTGTGTAATCTTGCTAACAAGCAAACAAATGCCGGCAAAAACATAACCTCCTTGGTAGGGATAATAACATGAAACAGTGTTACAATGGCATTGTCATCTTTAAAAAAAAGGAAGAAATCATCCGTTTTTCACTTCATCAAACTGAATAAAAAAATAATATCATGATTTTTTTGAGTTTTAAATACCCTATCAGGACTTCTCCTTCTCCCTGTGCTTACATCATCAGTAACTGCTTGAAGTAGTTTGCCCCCCACCCCCTGAAAAGACCTACCAGTGTGAGGTCCCGTTATATTTTTATAGTTAAATTAACCCATTGGCGAAGGGTCTCTTCTAGTATAAAGCAGAGGCCGTCAAACGTACCAACATTAGTGAGATATCACTCCTCTGTTGGTGTTGTAAGAAGCACAAAGTTACTTTTCTAAAACGTTCTGGTCATGTAATTTAATCTCATCATTTTGGGAATCTGTTATCTGAGTGGACATAAGGCTCATCCCACTCTGCACCGCCCACAAGAAGCAAAAGCAGCTGACAGCAATGCTAATGCTAAGCTAACCCCGCTGATAAACCTGCCAACACTTGACATGCTTAGCTTGTCAAAGCTGCTCCCAAGTTCTGAGTGATCTGAGGAAATAGCTAAATCTATTACTAACTTCATGTCCAAAGACTTAACATCTCACTATGTTGTGGAAAACAAGGTCTTTTGTTACGTGCTGGTGAGAGCCTAGATATGTATCATCACTCAGCATTACTTCAACAACAGCAGCACCAAAGCTCTTCAGAGCAGTGAAGCTAAAAGTTGAATAGGCTTAGCACAGCAGAGCAGGTTGCATTAAATGGCAATGCGTGGATATCAGTCTATGAGTTTTACTCCTGTTTTTAAGAAAGCTAAAGTGACATGATGGACATGCCAAGATATGTTTCTTTATTAGATTTCATTGGATGTAAATGCAGACAATAAAAATGTCGCAATATATATTTTTTTAATTTATGCTCTTATCTATTTTAATGTCTCTATTTGATATTTCCTACTGCTATACTTGTACACGAGCAACTGAAACAACTGAATTTCCCCTTGGGGATTAATAAAGTATTTTTGTTTCTGATGATTCTAAAATATTGTAATGTTAAGTATTGCAATACTTTGCATATGCTAAACAGTTAAGAATCTCAATAACAATGAATCGGGACTATTGTATTCTGCTTCTCCAGATTTATTAAGTATTTATTTTAATCTAGCTACACTGTTACACATGTGTGCCAAGCCTTGAATTATGAATAGCTATTCATATTCAAGCTTGACTGATACGCCTGCAAACTGTTCATCAATCATCCTCTGAACAGTATATGTCCATACAAACATGAGCTATTCTCACCTGAATCCTCTATTGAACCAGGCTGCGAACATGAATATTCCTGCTGTAAAAATAGTTGTTATGGGACCTCTGGTTCTCCAGCAGTCAGTCATAAGTGTACAAACAAACTGAAGCTTTTTATTCTTCTGCATTGGCTTCATTTTTCAGCTCTGGAATTTGCAAATCTGAGAAAAATAGATAAATATGTGTAAGCAGGGACACAGGGGGAAAGCTCAGGTACACTTTTACTGCTCCATAAATAACTGAAGCTATCAACATTTTCTAAAAAGATATTAAAAACCCTGACATTGAGAATAAAAAATGGGACCTTGAATCATCTATTTAGCATAAACAAAGAGACACAAATTGGACGTGAAGTATGATGGGTGTGAACCTGTGTACAAGGCCACTAACAGTTCTCCTATAAGGGAGCAGTGAAAATGCAATATTTGGCAGCGCCCTGACACCACCTATGAACTTGATGAATAAGCCTCTAAATGTGATGCTCCTGCATTGTCCTCACCTTCAGCTACATCCATTTATCCCCTCTTATGGGAAATGGCTCCCCGGTACGACAGATATATTCCCAGGCAGAGAGAGAGTGGGAGCACACAGACACATAACCTCCCCCATTCGCCATTCCCCACCCGAGCTCCCCCTCCCCTGTCCCTGCCTCCCCTCAGTGAAAATGAATAACAAGCCCAAAACATATACAGTACAGCACGGCGTATTCTTCTTCTTGCTGAAAGGCCTTGTCTCCCTTTTAGCCCTGGGGTGCTCTGCTCTCATTGTCTGACAGAATGATTAATTTGACTGAACTTCACTTTGCAAACATCCCAAGTTCACAGTCTCTCTGTGCAGTTTGTGTCAGAGCTTTAGATAAAGCAGCTCGCTCGCCGTGTCTCTGATTCCCTTTGTTAAATAAGAGGCCTGAAGATGTGTTTCATTAATAAATAATACAATGAAAAATGCATATTGCGATGTATGAAACTGCGATATTTAGACAGCAGGAGACAAGATGGAGTATGTACAATGAATAACCGCAGCATGAACTGCACTTTCTTCAGTTATGGTCAGAACAGCTTCCCTAGCTGGAGTCCAAGGGTCCGTTTACTCGACAATGTTGTCAACAGAAATGGAAAGGTTTTTCCTTTGCGCTTTCAAAAGCACTTCACTTTCACAGGGAGGTGGAGTGAAAAACGATGTGTGTTCATATGGATCTTCGAGAATGACTGAAAATGCATGCCAGGCCTGTAGTTGGTGGTGCAAATTTGTGGTGAAACAGCAATGTGACAACACGCGCCTGTGCAATAAGGCTTCCCGGTGAAGACAAACTTTTTACAAACATCAGTCCTTGGCGAATATAACAAATGCGTCTCCACTAGTCAGAGTATTGACAGAGCAAATCTACATTTTGTTGAAGGAGCAATGACAAACCTAGCACAGTTAGCACCACACATGTTGCTAGCTTGTAGCTGGCCATAGCTGTTGTTGTTGGTTGTTCTAGGTGGGTGCACAACGTTTATCTGAAAGAGTACTGCACATGCACCACACATCCTTGTTTTCCCTGAAACCTGTAATTCCTGTTTGTGAGACAAAAACAAAAGTGTTTCAAACTTTTCACTCTGGACCCCGGTTTCAAAAGTTTGTGGATTCAGGCACTCTGGGCGACATTCTCGTGTAAACCGAGTGCACAAACGCAACGAAAACTCTCTGTTTTTGGCCGTTTTTGTTGTTGTGTAAATGGGCCCCAATCTGTGAATTTGGGAGGCTCCAGCTTCCTCCCACCCATCCAACCATTATTCATACTTCTTATCCCTTCAAGCATTTCAGCTGCCTATCCTAACTGTTGTTAGGCAAAAGCTGGGGTATACTCTGCGAATCACAGGGCTTACATATAGGAACAAAGGAGGAGTCAATAGGTAACCTAACAAGCTTGGTTTTGGTCTGTGGGCAAAAGGCATTAAATAGAGTTGCAGGAATGACATGTTTTTGGAGGCGATTGAGAAGTTAGCATCGTGACTAAAAGCCTGTTGGATATTTCACTGTGGTCTTGGATCCTTGCTGATAATAAGGTTTGTAACAAACATATACTTAAGAAATACAGATTTGTGTCTTTGTGATAATCTTTTTGAAAGAATTCAAGTTTCATGATATTTTAAGCATAAATGTAATCGGTGAAAGTAAAAAACTTTTGTTAGATGACAATGGAACTAAAGCAGCGCAGTTCGACTTTGAGACAGTTACAATATTTCCACAGCACAACATCATATTATAATCTCTTGTTTGAGAATTACCTCATAATCAAGCGATCTGGCCAAGTTCATCCTTATGGTTTTAGCAATGGTGTGTGTAATGATTGATTATCAGAAAACATCTACAAATGCTTGCATTGGGTTTGTGGCCATTTTTGTAGTCCTTGTTAGCCGCTCAGTAGCTACCATAGTTTTAAACACACAACAACACTTAAGAAATCAAATGCCTACAATATCAGCTGCTATAAAGGATTAAATATTACAATCCTATATGTGTGTTCATCACAAACCTTTATCCATTGTGCTGTTCTAAAGTTCCATACTTTTAGCCTTGAGAACATAAATAGTGCTAAATGCCAACTCACTACTTAGCGTTAGCTCTTTAAATCCTAATGAGCTGTGTCTGACCACACTATATGGTTTGGGCTTTCCAGGGCTGTGCTTTAATGTTTACTGTCATTGCAGTGACATGCTTAGACATGCCCATTCAACTGGAACTGGCTGTGGGTAGAATAGGCACCTGGCTCAGGGAGCGCATTACTTCCCTCATGACAATGTGGGAGAAAATGTAAAACAGCTATTGGAGCTCACATTTCCTGAAATGCAGATCTAACAACACAGGGCAAGTGGCATTCTTTTTTTTTTAAATGTGGTAGTTTTTAGACAAACCATGGGCACATATAATTGTTTAAAAAACCCTTAAAAGTGACTCTTGCATGAAATGCAACCTTTAAGAACAAATCAAGACTATTCTTCTGGGATTTTAGTGAATGAGGCACAACCTTCAAAGAACTTCAAAAAAACTAGCAAACATTGCAGAGGCTGATATTTTGCGGTGCTGGTGTATCTGTCAGAGAACCTATTGAGTGTTTTATTCGTGGATGTGATGCAGTTGCATCACTCTTTTAAACCCAGTTCGTTAAAATTGTAAAACATGATATTGTGGTGTATGATTCAGATTTTTCTGTGTTGTTCTTTTTCCATTTGAGCACCTTTGAAAAATAATTTGCTCTTTAATTTGCTGTTTGATGAAACTGATTTACTGTTGGTGTTTTTGTCTCTTTGTTCTTCAGCTCTATCATCTTTAATTCAGAATTGGCTTTTTGATTTTGCAAACCCTGAAACCATGTCAGGGTTGGTTTATTGCTCTGCTGTGTTATTGATTTTATGATAATTATTCATGGTGCATATGTGAGGTATTATATTGATGTACTGTTTTCTCTCTACAATGATAGTAACAAAACAATACTTTCAAATCAGTGCTGTTAAAGAATCTCTGTAGGCTAACTAAAGACAGATGATGTGTTGAATAATAAAAAAAAGCTTATAAAGGCTGCTTTATAAGAACTCTAGATTGTTCCTAACTTTGTTCACACCCATACTGATGCAGATTTAATACACCGTAGGGGGATCTAATGATAAGATATGAATACAAACCCATGACGGACACAGAGCTGCATTCATAAGGGCTGCAAATGAAGAGTAAAACGGTATGAAGTCAATCATTTACCATAATGTCTCAGATAAAGTTAGAGCAGTCTGAAGCCTTTATTTCTTCAGCTGATAAAAGTGACACCAGGTTGCAGGGAGGTTTCATGAATCAAAGCAAAATTAAATCAATATCTCACTTCTTTGGAGGACTGTATGAGGCAGTCTGGTGGGATGTAAACTTCCAGTCCTCTGCTGACTCCCTCGCTGAGGACCGAAGTTTAATTCCCATCTCTGCGAGCTCTTGGCTCTGTGATCCATCTTAGTTAGCCTGTCAGCTTTTTCAGAGTAGAAAGATAAAATGAAAGGTTAAGCTGCAAAGAGGTGAGATTGTATCTCTTTCATTTTTCCATCACCAAAGTTTTCTGATCCACAGCACCTTGTCACACAGAATGACTCTGACATGCACTCCACTTTCGTTGAGCTGGCAACCCACTAGACCAGTGATCATCGACTGACGGACCAAGGGTTACATCAGGCCCTCCAGATCTTCCTATTCCACCCCCAGAATATCAACAAATACAAAAATGTGAGGTATAAGTGCTATGTAGAGGTTTTAAGGGCTCCCTTTTTAATTAAATCACTCCAACTATTGAAGTGAACCCCAAAAACAATTAAGATGTAAAACCTTTTGATATTTTTTTGTTCGATATATTCGTTTGTCTGTTTGTTAGCAAGATTACGCAAAAACTACTGGATAGATTTTGCTGAAATTTTCAGGAGATGTTGGTAACAGCCCAACTTAGAAATGATTAGATTTGGTGGGGATCCAGATAACCACCACTAGCGAACAATCATTTTCGCAATAACTGTCTAACTTTCAATGATATCAACATGATTCTGAGTGCTAGGTGTGGGTTTTCAGGGTCAAGGAATCATATTATGAAGGTAACTTTTTCATGAAACTGTTGCTTATACATGTAACGGCAATATGTTAGTTACCTTGGCGGAGGTTTTGCTCTCTGAGTGCTTTCTAGTTTATCTTTAAATACCAGACCTGTGATTGGCTAATGAACAGCTGAAGGTGTACTAAACCTCCTGCTCTATGTGGAATACTCTCCAGTCCTGATTTCCCTAAAAAGGACAGTTGGGATAGATGCTGGATTGATGGAGATCAGAGAGGCTCAAACTTAATTGAGAGCAGTAAAATAGTTGTAGTGACACCGCCCCTTGGGGACAATAAAGATTTACAAACAAACAATCCACACATGTAGGAATATTTGGGCAAATGATCAGTTCCTCCCAATCCATTTTCCAAACTTATGCAGGCTGAGCAAGTTAAGCATCAGCTGGAAATAACTATGAATTTGACAGCTGTAAAGGCTCATATTTAATAAAAAAGAAATTAATTATTTTAAATGAACTAAAATGTGGAGATCAACAGAGGCCTCATACAGCTCCTCTGGTGAGACACTTCCTTTACCACTCCTACAAGTTATAATCCTACAGTGGGGGAGTGTTTGAGGGCTGTGTTTAATCCAAAGGATTCAAAATTTGACCAAAAAAAGGCTATAGTTTTATGTGTGTCTCTGTTTTGACAAACAACCACAGTGCAGGATTTTGGACTGGTGCCGGGGTTTGGCTAGTCAAAAATTTCTAAGGGGCCCAGGCCCTAATTGGACCAGGCCCCTGCCCAGACAAACCCTGCCCCTCGGCATGTGCCTTTGGCCCTTGATAGGTCATGCCCCACTATTTGGGAAAACTGGTATAAAGAGTACAAGTCACAATCTGTGCATACAACACCCTACGTCCTCAGCTGTGGTTGAAGCTGTCCTGAATAATAACCTGTGTAACTTTCAGTCTGCTAAACCATGACCTGCTGCTGGGATGTCCCCACTACATGATTAAATATGGCAGCCAGCGTGACCGCAGTGATGAGTTCAGTCTGTGTGTGGCAGGTCTGGTCCCAGACAAAAACACGGTCACAGAGAAACAGACAGAGCCCTGATGAATTTTTGATGAAGCAGGGTGCTCTGTGCTATGGAGCTGTTAAATAGGTTAGAATAATACAGGTGAGGAGATGCACGCTGCACAGTATGAATAGAAGAGCTGTTTGATTTGACCCAATAAAGAGAAAAAACACTCCATACTTCCTGTGATTTCCACCGAGAAAACAGAGTTAAAAAACGTATTCTGTCTCTGTTCCAGCACCATAGAGCCTGCTCAGGGAATGTAAATTGAGTTCTCTTGTTAACAATCGTGACTGTGTCCCATCCTGAAGCAGGGCAGAAAATATCAGTCAAATACAGAGCTCGCTGATGCTCGACATTGAAAGCACGGAGCTGATGGAAACCTACAGCTGGTCTCAACACCCGACAGTCCCTCTGTTAGTCTGCATCACGGCTGGGAGCGGGGTTGTTATTTTAGCTGCTTCTCTAAGGAAGATTCATAGGAATGAGCTCAGGTAGGAAAGTAATCTTATGGCTCATAGAACCCCATTAACTAGCCCGGCCTGTGCTCCATTTCACTCTCGGATAAGTCTGGGAATGAATGATTTAGTAGGAAAGAGAAGAAAAGAAGGAGAGAGAAAGAAGAGAAAATAAAGGAGGAACAGATGGATGTATTCAGAAGACTCACTTATGATCTGATGAGACTAAATGTGATACAGTACAGCCCTGATTTCCTTTTCAACCATTCTAGGGCTGAGCAAAGCTTTCAAAGAAGATCTATATATTTTATAGGAAATAGGCAGATGGGGTTGTATTGGAGAGCCTGGGCCTACCCACTTGTGCCGCTGCCTTACACTAGGGCTGTCACCTTATACTTAATATTTTTGAATATCTGTTTGACCAAAGGTTAAGCGAAGAACATCTTAGGAAAATGGAGGACAGGGAAAGCCACACAGTGGAAGCACTTTGGGCTCCACACTGCCAATGTCATAATAATAATGAAAAAAAAAAAAAGACTAGGCTGTGTGTCGGTTATGTGCAAGCAGCTGGCCCACTCCTTATCTACAACAAATACACAAGCCCATTTGTCTGCCTTCCACCCACTGAGCATAGAGTGGTGCTTGTAATACCGCAACCTTCTCAGCAGGCCCCTGGGAAAAGGTCATCCCGGCAACATTGCAATATTCAAATGCAAGGACATGTGGCCCGCTGGTGTGGCCTTAGGAGAGTTGAATAGTGAATCATTCTAACAATCTTGAAATGCCTCTCTGGAAGGGGAAGGTTTGAAGATTTTTGGTTATTAGCGTGTATGCTAGAAAATCATTCAAGTTCAATTTTTTGGGAAAAGTAACAGCTCAATCCTACACTACTATGAAATCTAGGGGACATTACGCTTTCCTCACTCTCATTTCTCATTATATTATTTTGTATTTGAATGCAATGTAATGCCTGAAATATGATCAAATTAGATGATCCTGTGCTGTCCTGGCTTTAAAATTAGTGAGTGCTGTCAAATAACTCTGCTGGGCATCTAATAGATCCCAAGTATTGTGTGACTCAGCTGTCAGCCAGGTAAAAGAAAGACTGTTGTTTAACAATTTGGGCTCTAATTTCCTGGCGCAACTCAGGGTGGCCGCACAGTGGTAATTTTGTCTGGTGCACCACCATGCGCAGCAAATTTCTGCGATTTGGTAGACCGGCTGCGCCGAGATGGGTGTGATGGCGCACCAGGGGGAGGTGTCGACAGATTCAGCTTGGCGCAGTGACAATTTCGTGCCAAAAAAACGTGCTGAAGGTGCGCTGAAATCTCGCCAGCTCCAACCTGGTCTATTCTTGGTGCATACATTTGTATCTATATTAATTGTCCCGTCACATATGATGTCAGATCAGAGACGTTTGTCATAACTAACGAGTTCACATCTCTCAGCCAACCACAAACAGCCACATCGTCCTATACGGAGTATCCGGCTTTTCTCATCTCATGAAATTCAAAAGAAAAGAAAAAAGACAGAGACGCTCGCTGAATAAATGCAAGTCATTCGGTGTCTTAAGGATTTACCTGTGATTGCCCATATTTCTCTGTTTTAATCTTTATTCATAACATGATCTAAAAAGATGGAGTATTATTGCGAGGAGAATGAGGAGAAGATATATTTTCACCTAAGGTGCTGCTATTTGGCGATGACAGACCAGTTATGCAGGTGGATCACAAGCACGATGAATGGATTAGCCTGCTGCTGTATTTAAATGTAATTTTCACTAAATTTTGTACTCCTATTTACGGCAAAGGAACAGATTACATCTGTCTCGCGAGGTGGTCCACACGGTGACGGCCCGGTGGCCCCTGCGCTCTCCCAGTTGCGGCAAAAGTGACAGCGGCTCTGACCTTCTTCGCCACCGAGCTGAATTGTCACTGCGCCTCGCCTGCGGCGCATTTAAAGGCGAGGAGAGGCGTTCATTTGATTGGTGAAGATTACACTCGGCTATGTTAAACCTACTCACGCCTCCTCTCCTCCCTCTCTGCTACTTGCGCCGGTAGGAGGGACGGAGGCGTGGGTGCGCCTCCCTGCGCTTGCCTGCGCTGTGCATGAAACTTGCAAAATGCCCTGGAAGCACCCCGTTGGCGCAGGTGCGGCACAGGGCAGGTGGGCCCCTCCTGTGCCTGGTCTACGAAATTAGAGCCCTTTATGTTTTCCTAAAAAGAGACTGACACTGCTTTCACTGTAAGGGAGTGATGTCTAGTTTCATAAGTGAATAACATCTCCAATGGTCATTACAGAAAAAATACAAAGTGGCAAAAAATGACAGCAGGTATTAGTCAATGCCCTTGCCAGGTATGATTTATTATGACCTCTGAAACTCTAAGCCATTTTCTGCATTTTTTTTTTAATCTACCTGGACTTTTGTTTTCAAAATATATACAAGGAAAAAGCTTTAAGCCAGTCAAGCAAAAAAAAAGACATCTTTTTTTAAAGAAAACCTGGCCTATCAGAATATACAGGTTATTCATGTCTCATGGATGTATTGAAAATTGTATGAATATAGATTTAAATAAAAACAATAAAACAGAAAACAAGCATCACAGATCCACAAATCAATAACTGGCATCGGCAAAATTATTTTATTGTTTCCACTAGATATTCCTAGAATGCCAAATGGTGTCACTATTAAAATGTGTTTTCTTTCCTTTAAATGCAGGTAAGTTTTCTTTGTGTTTTTAATGTTGGCAGTTTCCCCATAATGCATAAAAATTGACCCTGCCAACACAACAGCCGAAGTAACCTGCCAATGATTGCTTTGAAGAGGGGTTCCCTGATTCTGACTAGTTGGTCATTCAACCAATCAGCCAATAAAGGGTCAACTGAAAAATAAATTCGAACAATTAATTCAAGACTTTCAATGTGCTGCTGTGGTATCAATATTGTGTATACAAATATATATGTATGTAAATATATATATATATATATATATATATATATATATATATATATATATATATATATATATATATATAAATATGTATATATTTATATATATATATATATATTTTTTTTTTTAATTATATCAGATTTATAATTTGCTTGATTCTCTACATAGAGCTACATACGATTATGATATGATTTCGGTCCATATAGTTCAGTCCTAAGACATCCTTGTAAAGAGAAAGAAAAGCTAGAACAAAATTCTGGCCTGTAAAAATGATGAGTAGACACCATGGGCATGGTTAGGTTACAGCCAAGGCCAAAAGCTTTCCATAATTCAACATAGAAAAAGATTTCAGTGAAGAATTATCATAATACGGCCCTCAGTGCTCATGTTCATCTCCTTTCAGGCAGGTACTATCCACAAAATACTTACACTAATCCCAACATTTCTGTCTCCATGGACTGTAACCAGCCAGAAAATGTCCTTGGTGGCCTCAGAAGCAACATTAAGACCATGTCCAAAGCTTACATCTGTGTCGCTGTGAACTACTGTTAGTGCAAAAAGGAGAAGAGGTTTAAGCTATGTCCAGCAAATCCTTTTATTCCCCCCAGCAGTAGAGTCCCTGTTCCTCTCTCTGGCTTATTTTCTGTGCTGTAGTCCTCCCCACCAGTATTAATATGATGATGGATTCTGCTCCCTGACTCTGATACCATCAGCTGGGCCCTGAAGATGTGTATTTATGATAAAACATGGCCTAGAGGTGGGCAATACTGTGGGATGGTTTCACTCCTTCTCTAGAACTTGATTTTGTTAAGAAAATGTTGATGCAATATTGATCTTTATTTCATTAGTAGCCCGCAGAATTCAGGAAATTTGTTCTGAGTTGAAGTTCAGCACACAGATGTAAGGGGGCATGAGGCATCCAGGCCCCCGTCATGCCATTCAATTCAGTGGTATTATTTGTTACTGTCACAGATAATAAAGTTCATCCATGTTGCAGGGACCATGCATCATATATATAACACTGATTATAAACTATAGTTTTATTCATATAATATTGCAGGTTAGAAAAAAAATAAAGCATTCAGTTTAGATAAAAGAAATTATCCTGATTCTTTCTGTAGTTCACTGGTTTCAAACTCCCATTAAAAAACATTAGAAACTTTGACTCCTCTGCAGTTTTATTAATATTTATACAGTTAAGACTTCAAGAAATAGTTAAACTATGTGCACCCTGCACATGCAACACTGATACAAGTATCTTAAAGGGCTAACAAATGGAGTGGACTATACTCAGCTCCCTAAATCTCACATTAACACAGTAAACTGTCTCTTTTGAATTAAACTGTGTATAGAAGATAAAAAAAGGACGTCTACATCTATTCTAAGAAAACATAGGTCCAGCAAAATTGGCAGTAAAATTCCATTATATACAAAATTACATATTTTGTATAACCTGGTGAATAAGCATCACCATGTAGTAGTTGTTTAAAGTGGAGCCAGCTAAATATAACTGATACATTACAAAGACAGGTAAGCCTGGCTAATGAAGCAAATATGGCATCTTATGGTTAAATTGTGCTTACAAAAAGAGGTGTTTTTAGCATTTTTCTATTTTTGAGCATTTTGTCAGCAAAAGGTCTAGCAAGGAGTTCCTCCCACCCCTTCCAAGTGTCCCTTCACAGACCAATCCACATCAAGCAACGTTTGCTTGGTATGACTGTTGTTAGCCGTTGGCTTAAATTACCTTAGACTATCGTCTTACACTAATTAACACTTATGTGTGACATGAAGCTCGTCAAAGACAATCCCCACCAAGTTCTCCGAGTAAACTTCTGAGGAGAGCATATTTCACCAAGTATCACTGAGTAACCATGACGACCATAAACTAGCCTGGCACGTCCGTGGGGGATTTCTGCATTCTCTCCCAGTTTCCTAGCAGTGATCCCCGGTCGGGAGAAGAGCAAAAACATGATTTCTCGTAAGACAAGCTTCAAGTGACGTTCTTTGCTCCTCTTTCAAAGAATAAATTGAGTCCATTTCTGATAAAAAACCACAGATATTGAGTCCGCTTCAGAAGCCGCCATTGTTTTCAAACATGCAGTCACTTCCTGTTGTCCTCTCTTCCCTGATTGGATCGTTAAGCATTTAGCAGAGTGAAGTCGTTGGACAATGGAAGTTGTCAGGACGGACATGCAAGATTTCAGACAATGAATCAGGCAGGTCCATCTGCTCTGCAAGGCTACTGAGATTAAAATCTTGCCTCTAACTTGGTCTTGTTACCCTCCATTTCTTCCTTTCAGATTCTGGTAATATCCTTCTATGTCATAGTAAAGACCTTTTTGATGGCTTCTGTTTGAAATAAGGCCCTCCATTCCCAAAAGTCCTGCAGAGAATCCTCCCATAGGTCTTGGATGTTGACAGCTGCCATCGTTATTTAGTGCAGCGTTTCCTCTGTTTGTCCAAATGTGCTGGAGGTGGGGGCCATGCTTGGTGAGAGGTCATATGTTATAGCTGTTAAATTAGTATAGTATATAAAATTAATATAGTAATATAGCCAGATAGAGGTGGATGATACTGCTTTTCCTTTTAAAGCTGTTTCTCCTGTTAAAACTTTCAAACATCTCACAAAGTCAGACTAATTATCAATAAGTCTGAACATGTGGTACTTAGGCTGGCAGATGCAGCTTGTGACAACTCAAGGTGACTCTTTTCAATTCCGCTGCGTTGAAGGAAGACTGAAGGGACCTTTGTTGACAGAAATTCAAAATAAGATGCCAAAAAAGTTCTGCACATACCTCTGAGCTGGTGTGGTCACAAGGCCATATGCTTAGGCTTTAATTATGAGGGACTTGGGGAGAGTGGGACTCTGAGGCGAACGATGAATCACTGCCACTCCGCCTGCTTCACAATCCCTGTTCTAGTGGATACAAGACTGCCCACACAGGTCCCCTTCTCTACAAATAAACCCTGTCCTGATGCACGTGTTAAATGGACAGCTGATGGAACAATTCGCGTGCATTTACACTTTTTACTGAGCCTCATTAAAATCTAAACACACCAGTATGACGATATAAAGAGTTAAAATATGGACTGTGCTTACAAAGCCTGCCTTGACTGAGGCAACGCCACCTGAAACACAACACTGAATCATTACATTAAATCAAACCTTTTCGGGGCTGTTTTATGGATATTTTGACATTTTATTACAAGACAGAAAAATTATCAGACTAAGGGACTTTACCTGGCTTCCTGGTTGATTGCACACCACGTAAGACTTTGTCAGTGAGGATGGTAAATGGACTGGAGCTCAGCTTATACAGCGCTTTTCTAGTCATTGACTACTCAAAAGCAGCTATACAACACAGGTCACATCTACCCATTCACACCCATTCACTCTCACATTCACTCACTGATGGTTGGAGCTTCTATGTATGCAGCCCATCAGTATCAATTAACACATTCACACCCTTTCATACCCATTTACACACCAGTGATGCAGCACTTACAGGGTTAAATGTCTTGCCCAAGGACACATGGCCGTGTGACCGCCGGAGCTGGGCTCGAACCTGCAACCTTATGATTACTGACCAAGTGCACTATCAGCTTGCGCCACCGACACCCCAAAATGTTGTAGCAAGACAGCCATTTTATATTTTCGGCAGTGTCTTTCACCAGGGGAATTTCTGTAGCTTTAGCCGCTCTGCCCAACTTCTACCTTAAAGGTCCCATGTCCTGATTTGTTTAACTCTTTACATCATGTCTTGGTTGTCTATTAAGCAAGGATTTGATTTATGTTGAAAAATAAAATGAAAATTTTAGTCTCTGTAGAGCAGCAGATGAAGCTCTTTTTTCCTCCCCTTTGGAAACGCTTGGATCTGAAGGGGCGGGGAGGCTTTCATGATGAGCTCTTCAGTGATTGGCTGCCCAAACAAAGCCTGATGTGAGAGGGGATGGAGGGGTTATAGGCCACTGTGCAGACTGTGACGAGCCTTTGGTGAGTGACTTAGTTTTTTTTTTTCCCCTCACAGGAGTGAGGGGGTGTCTGCTGCACACCTGGTTCAGACCTGCTAATCACCCACCACTACTTGAGCCACCCGAAGACTCATCACAGTGCCATATCATTCCCACATCTCCTGTGGTAATGTTGATGGTTTCCAGTTTTTGATCTCCTGTTCTCCCATGTTTCTCTTAGTGGATTTTCTGATGTCCCTTTGGCCTGCTAGTTTGACTAATTTGTGCCTCACTATGTCTCTTCCAGTGCCTCCTCCTGCTCAGCTCTCACAGCCACACTCTGATTGCCTCATCTCCCTCAGGTCTTTCCCACCTTTTTATGCTAAATCCTCCTGGTTCAATAAATTACCGTATTTCCCGGACTATAAGTCGCTCCGGAGTATAAGTCGCATCAGTCAAAAAATGGGTCATGAAGGGAAAAAAACATAACTATAGGTTGCATTTATTTAGTGCTCTGATAGAGAGGTGGTTGCACTGCATCCTTTCCGTTGGCATTGCTGTTTGCCAGTACATCCATCGGGGGGGTCGAACAAACCTGTCTCGCACAGACCTCCACTTCTCCTTCACTACCGACCAACTGATATTTAATTGCTCTTCAGTCTCTTCCCAGCTGTTTTTTTATTTATTTGCATTTGTTTGTCCCGGTGTCCAGGTGAAGTAACATCATACAGATGTTTGTAATTTCTTACTAACACAGAGTCTCTCTGCAAAAAGTTCGCCTTTATTATTTCTTCTTCGTGTCTCACTAGAGCTCACTAATGGGTAGTAACAGCAACACTGCCCAACTGTTTCCAGTGGTGCTGCTCCGTTTGGCCCTTATCCGTAAGCTTTATGGAAATGTGCAGAAATATGGACAAAATGAACGCAGAGCACGGACAGGAGGCTCCATTTGTATTCATACCCATCTTCAACGTTGAGCATAAATGGGCCTGTAACAAGTCTCTCCCGGCAGCCCGTTGTTCAAGCACCCATCTGTGGACTCGTTCCTCCAACTCTGGCCATCTTGCTTTCACGATTAGCTTTCTTCATTTTCTTCACTGGAGTAGGAGTGACCTCTGCTTTTTGCCAGTCCCTCACGAGTTTCTCACTCACTCCAAACTTTATTTCTGCTCGATTACCGCTGCATATTTTACTACCTGCAGTTTGTTAAAATAGGATTTTCATCGTGAGGGCATTTTATTTATGTCTAGCCTAGCTTAGAGCACCCTCTCGCAGCTGTATGTAATGTTTACTCCTTGGTTCACGTCTGTCAGTATGTTGAAGGATGTATATTTTGATATAGAAGTCGCACCTGACCGTAAGTCGCAGAACCAGCCAAACTACAAAAAAAGTGTGACATTTAGTCTGGAAAATACAGTACTCTTGTTTGCACCATTACTACTCTCTGTGATTGCTCTTTGGGTCCTAGTAAAACCTATGGTTTTAACCATCACACAGACTTTCAAAACAATCATGGCACCTGTCTGTGATAAGAAAACACACATGTAGATGGAGTCTGTATAGCTATGACATAAACCCAAGAGAGCACTTCTCTGTGAACTGAGAGTTAAGTAAAATGTGTCATATTCTTCTGCTCCCTAAGCCCCTTTAACAATAAAAGCAAAGAACATGGATTTTGAAGGACATTTAAAACAATATTTTCATTCTCCACCTTAAAGCTGAAACTTCAAACTCAGTTTAATTGTAGAACTTTCTATAGAGAGAATGACATCTATCCCACTCTCTTAGAGCACCGGTAGGTGCATGCATATAGCACTATGTAAGTTTGGCAGCGAGCCACAGTCGTCCTGTGCACTGCTTGTCATGACTTCACACTGAGATACAGGAAATTATTTGTAAAGATAAGTAGTTTGTGTCTATACTGGGTTCCAAAATGGCTGGGAGACAAGAAGGTGGTGACAGATAAGGCTAGGAAAAGGATAAGACAAAAACCAAGCAAAAGGCCAAGGACACGAAAGTAGGATTCAAACATCCAGGATAAACGACTAAGCTGGGCTTATCGAATCCAAAATAAGGGGTACAGTCTTAATTGGTTGCACAAAAGACCAAGAGAGGATGAGATCCCAGGTGAATCCAATCCTGAATCAGTGCATGCCAGTGATTCCTTAAACAGACCCCGCAATTGACCACAGAATCACAGATTCGCCATGACAGCAAGAGCAGCGTTCTTCTCTCAATCAGAGCAGGAAGTCCTCATGGAGGCATATGAGGAGGTAAAAGACCTAATTAAAAAGAGGAAACACAGCCACGGTTATACAGCAACGACAGAAAGCGTGGCAAAGCACTGCAGACTGCCCAAATGCGTAAGTAGTGCACTGACAGTACTCTGCTGAAACATCACAATATCAATCCAACCAGTTAATTAACGTCTCCAAAAAGAAAGTTGTGCTCTGATTATGAATTATTTGAATTGCACGTGAAACTGAAACTCAAATTAAAACTGCAACGTCCACGTTTGCGCCTTATGCTCCATGTCCCTATGCTGTTTGTTTAAAAATATGCAAGTGTGCGAGCTTGTGTACAGAGCCAGCCCTACCAAATGTGACACCCCAGGCGAGATTTTATATGGTGCCTCCCTCCATCTGTGATGCACAAATGCTTACAGAAGAAATCAAAAATTGTTTTTACCACTGTCTTCAATTAAAAAGATAACATGTCACCCAATTTACATGCTTAACAAATTACAAATGAATACAAAAATATCTGAAATACAATATAAATACCCTCACCAAAAAAACAGAGGTGGAAGCTGATGGATTACATTTCCTCGCATTACTGCAATTGAGTAGGTTTTTGTGTACTTCTCGTCTTTAAAGTATTTTAAAAATTATGTACTTTTACTTTCATTTGAGTTTGTATTCTTGGAAGTATTGAACTTCGTTATGTTTTAATTCCCATCCGTTACCGAGTAACGGTTGGCCTGAACATAACAAACAAACAAACAAAAAAACGTGCGCCGGATATACGGCAGTGAATACCCCAGCAGGTGAATCAGCGCAAATCTAATTACAAGAACGATGGACACTGAGCAGCCAGAAAGCTGCGGTGCAGTCCCAGCTGAAAGCAAAACCCCACCAGGTTGTGGGGCTTAAGTTGAACTCTAAGGAATGATGCACATCCCTGGCTTTTCTTCAGTGAGCTATTTGTGCAAGGCATCAACTCCCCCCCGCACAAAGAGCCTGGTCTACTAAAGGTTTGCGTGTATAAAAACATGTGCAAACTTGATAGCACGTACAAAGCTGATCTACGAACAGGGTGCACTGAGGGTTGTGTCTGTCAAATGAGCAAAATAGCACGCGCAGTCCATTTAGCGTGTTTGCCCTAATGAATATGCAGAATACATGCAGATCATCAAAATGCGCAAAATACTGGGAGGAGGAAATGCAAATGCAATCATTTAGCACCCGCAATGTGATTTATCAAACCCGCAACTGACTGCGCGTGGTGTTTTTGCATCTAAATTTAGTGCGTTTAAATAAAACAGGTGCGAAAAAGGCACAGCATTACGCACGGAGGGCTGCGGTCATTGTGGCGAGAAACAGAGGTCCCATAAACGGAATATTTTCCATCACTGACTGAATGTTTTGATGAAAAACAGAAAGACTTGGAGGATGTCTGTCATTATGATGGACTGGAAAAAGAGAGACAAGTCAGGGTGCTGTCATACTCATGCAGACGCATGCGTAAAGTAAACCTCTGTTTTGCGCTCTTAATACATCATGGAGGAGGTCATTTAACCTATGTAAAAAAGATCCCCTTCATAGCCAGAATCACTCTGTTTGTAACTCAGAGCTGACTGCATCACACCCCAACAAACTGACAGTGAGTTTAGGAGCTGTCAGTGTGTTAGGGAGAGTATGATACAGTCAGTGTGTAAAAGGCAAGAGTACCCGCTCAGTAGTGTGTGCGTAAATGTAAGACTGCTCTTCACATGAGAGGTTATTGGTGATGAAGCTGTGTATATATGCAATATATGTATATATATATATATATATATATATATATGTGTGTGTGTGTGTGTGTGTATATATATATACATATATATATATATATATGTATATATATATATATATATATATATATATATATATATATATATATATATATATATATACACATATGAAATGTATTTTTGTATGTGAGCAACTAACAGTTACATACACAGTGTGGGGCAACTGTTTGTAGATCTATTTAGTAAACAATGTAACCGTAGAGAATCTACTGGGTCTGGTCTGTTTCATACAGGCCAGGTTTTTTTCCATACCCAATCTGTGCCTGGAAGATGGCAAGCTAATCCAAGGACGAACATCATCATCATCATCACCATCATCATCACCTATGTCTTCATATTCAACAACATCCAACCCATTTTCACCTGCCTACCTGTGCGGTAGGACTCTAGGACACTTTTTTCCTTCTTTTGTTGATCAAAGACTGAATCTATGAATTGTTTTGTTTTTTATTAACTGAAAAGACCCTGAAAACTCTGAAATGATTTGATAGTTAAACCAACTATTTTTGTTTGTTCTGTTTGATCTGAAAATCTATATTTTTTGTTTTCATTTTTCGTTGCTTATTTTCAATACAATTATTTTTTTGAAAATCTGATCCAGTCTCTTGAGTTTTATTAAGTGTTGTTATCAGTTCACATTTCCTCCTTTCGAATTTAGCATCTTCTGAGTTAAAACTATTTTTTTTATTATCTTATGATGGTAACGTGTTTATATTAAGGAGTGATCTTAAAGTAAACGTGTGCTACATTTACTGTTTACGTCTTTTTTTGTCGTTTATCCTCTTTTTGATTATAGTTCATTTTTTATAGATTCCATAAATAGTAATTTTAGAAATATTAGAAGAAGAAATTTCAAGATATCTGGCTTCAGCTTGACAGGAACTGGACATGGTCTAATATAACAGGCTGTAACATGGACACTAAATGCTTTAGGGAAACAAAAATGTTTGAGTTTATGTAAAATAGGTGAAGTTTATTTTTTCTCATTTACAATTGTTTATGAAGAGAATCCTGTTGAAAATTCAAATCCATTTTTATTCTTTTCTTGTTATACACACTGCTTTAAGCATTTATAACATAATAATGACAAATACTTGCAAGAATATTTTGCTTTTATTTCTCCGGGGAAAAAAATGTATTCATAGGACAATTCCTGTCTTTTTTTGGGGTGCAGCTGGGTCGATGTTTAGGAAAAAAAGTTGACATTTTGAAATCTCAAAAAAAACAAAACAAAACAAAACACAAAAGTAGCTGAAAAATGCTCACTGAACGCTGTACCGACTGAGAGTGACTGCAGTCCAGAGTTTAGGCTCATCTTAATCAGTACCTGGCTTGATTCCCCTTACGTGACAGCTCAGTTTTCTTCATCTTTTTCTGCAGCATCTCCATCTTTTCCTTCTTTTTAGCCTCTGCTGATTCCATCCTCTGTTTTAACAGCTCTTGTCTGTACCCATCTCTCTCTCCTGTGAGGGCCATGATCTGGGTTTTCTGTTCTTGGAGTTGAAACTTGCATTGATTGAGTGTCGCTGAAATGCAGGTCAAACTCTGCTTCATCTCCTCACATCTCTGCTGAGTCCTCTTCAGTTCTTCGGTAGTGGTGCACAGCTCCGTTTTTCTCCTGTGCAGCTCTTTCTTCAGGTCCGCGTTGTGTCTCTGTGTTTTGAAGAGCGGTGTGAAGGGATTTGCATGAACTCTGATCACCTTTCGTGGCATTGCCCTCAGAATCTGGAGTTGTACCTGGTACCTCTCGAGCTGCTGCTTTTGGTAAACAGTTTCTCTGTGTTTGATATCCCGCTCCTTCTTGATCTTCTTGTTCTCCAGCTTCAGGAGACGGATCTGCTTCTGCAGCTCTCGATAACGACAGTCCTGACTCTTCAGAGCAGAGCATCCAGCTTCACTGTCCGACACCTTCGCATCTCGCTCCTTGATAATGTGTTCTAGCTGATCACTCAGATTTATCTTTTTGATACTCTGGTTGGTTGCTTGTTTCATCCGCTGTAGCTCACTCTTTACAGTCTGAAGGGCTTCTTTCTCCTTCTGCTGCCACTTCTGGTCTACCTGGAGGCTTTTCATGTTTACCGGTAGTTAATAAAGTATTATCTAATCTAATCTAATCTAATCCAGGCAGTTTTATACCCTCTGAGAGCTCCTTGATGTCATTACATCAAAGGGCTGGATCCAGGACTTCTTTAAAGGAAATCGTGAGGGTGGCTTGGGCAGCATTTCCAGGATTCAACATCAAAGGGCCAAACATCAAAGGGCAATCAAAGACCAAATGGCCAATCAAAGACCAAAGGGACAATCAAACATCAAAGGTCCAAACATCAAAGGGCAATCAAAGACCAAAGGGCCAATCAAACATCAAAGGGCCAAACATCAAAGGGCAATCAAAGATCAAAGGGCCAATCAAAGACCAAGGGCCAATCAAAGACCAAGGGCCACTCAAACATCAAAGGGCCAATCAAACATCAAAGGGCCAAACATCAAAGGGCAATCAAAGACCAAAGGGCCAATCAAAGACCAAGGGCCAATCAAACATCAAAGGGCCAAACATCAAAGGGCAATCAAAGACCAAAGGGCCACTCAAAGACCAAGGGCCAATCAAAGACCAAGGGCCAATCAAACATCAAAGGGCCAATCAAACATCAAAGGTCCAATCAAAGACCAGAACATCTTGGTGTGAAACTTCAGGGGAGAGAAAGTGCTCCGTTGTCATGGTAACCGTAGACTGGAGGATTTCCAAAGCAAGAAATAGAGACATGTGCGTACAATTCAATTCAATTCAAAGAGCTTTATTAGCATGGAAAACATACGTTAGCATGCTAACATATGTAATAATTTCATTTAGTTTTTTTTTTTTTTCTTACAGATTAATACAGAGTTCTCAAAGAAATATTAAATTAAAGAAAACAAGATAATACAAAGATTTGAAGATGACAGATTTACAGCTCTGTGGTGTGTCTATGTACGGATATTAATAGGTGTAATTGATGGTGCAGGGATGTGAATACATGTGCATACATGTATCTGTCTAATACATGTATGCACGTGTGTTAGGGGTGGACTGAAGCTGCTTCACGGAGGTCTGTGCTCTCTAGATGCTTTTCCAGTTATTTTTATCATTATTATTTTTATCATCATTATTACTATTATCTTTATTAATGTACTTTCTTTCTTCTTATATTGAAAAAAAAATATATATATATTTTTAGTTTTTTTAGACAAGGACACAAGGACGGATAACTGCGTGTTCACACCTGTCCTCAAAAGACTGCGAGGTAGATCACAGATATACTCATCGAAACAGGAAAGACACATGCACATACTTCGCTCCAAATGAAAAAAACAGCTTCAGTTGGAAACTTATGAGGAAGTCAAGCAAATAATTTCCAAAAGAAAGAAATACAGCTGTTGCAATAAAGGAGTGAGAGTGTGGCAGATAACATAAATAAGTTCCAAACAGTGGGGAAAATACCCTTCAGATAAGATTAGATAACAAATAGTGAATAAAACTTTATACTAAAAAGAACTTTCTGGCATTTGGACCAACTTAAGCATTTAAAATGTATTTATGTATTATATGTACTTTGTTAATTATTGTAAAACGGGGCAGATCATATCGTTGTTGTTTTTTTGTTTTTTTTGTTTTTTTGCTTCTTTTCACGTAAGATTTGACTATTTGTGTTTCATTTTTCACTGAACCTGGCAACAAGTTAAGTATACCATCTAGTCTAGGAAAGGGCATACTTTTATATAGTAAACCATTTATCATACTAATAGAGGCCTACAAATATTCCTATTCTAATAACAATATGATTGAAAGTCTTCAGGATATATATCTATATTATTAAAAAAAAAACCAAAAACTAATTTGTATTAATTACACAAAAAATAAAATAAAATATATAAAAATATGGGATATCTTAATAAATTGCTTGTTACTTGTGATTTGTGTTTCCTTTAGTTTAAATCCTACTTTTCTGTTTAATCCTCATTTAAAAGGGTCCCTGAGTCTTTATATATGAAATGTATCATTAACTTTCATATACCTCTCATAGTCATTATCATTATTATAACTGTAAGAAACATGCTGGTTTCAGATGAGAGAGCTGCTGAACAGCAGGATTAATTAAGCCTGCCTGTTAGCCTGGTCTGGAGCAGGCTAGCTGCACAGAATAAATCTCCATGGTAACTTATGGGCTTTCACTTTCGTGAAGCCAAATCTGAACGGATGAGACAACAGGCAGAAAGTAGAGGAGTGAATCTTAAAATAAATTCAAAAGGGAATTTAAATTAAGTTATGACATTTATATTAAAAGTATTTTAAACAATCCAACAACAGAGGAAAGGGCTAACAGTAATAGTAGCTAAGAAGATGAGAGCAATAAAGTGAAATAAGGGGCTAAAATGACAGTAAAACAGAAAGATAAGACAAAGACCAGTGATGGGAAAAGCTTGTAAAATGTATTGAGCAAAGTCACACATGAAAATAATCAGCTTCACTGCACTAAATCTACATCCTGGAGACAAGCAGCAAGCTAAGTTAAAGCAACATGACCAATGTAGCTCACTACATCCAAGCTACTTACATCTATTTTGCAGTTATCATCATCATCATTATTATTATCATTATTATTATTATTATTATTATTATTATTATTATTATTATTATTATTATTATCATTGTTGTTGAGGTGTAAAAGAATTGCAGTTTACTATTTGATATGATATCACTGCCCATCACTGCACGCACAGGGCCTCAGACAAACTTGTGCCTGATAGTTTTCCCTTTTTTTAATGTATCAGTTGTCACTTTTTGGACGGATATATCTGCTATAAGCCAAAATGATGTTGGAACAAGACTATTGACAACAGCCTGGTAGAAAAAAAAAATTACCTAAAACTTTGATTAACAATATATAAGACAATGGTACAAAAAAGTGATGTACTCATACCATCTGTTGGAACAAATATGGAGACATTTTTCCCTTGAATCTGTGACATAAAGACATTTTGGTCTTCTAAGCTACAGCTAGAGGTCAGATATTACAGAATGGTATTGATCCTTCTCCATGCTTTAAGAGGATACTTTTTTATTAACATTATTGTGCAAAATAAAGAACATTACTGAGGCAGTGGTGAACACGTGACGTAGTGATGTGGGAGAGGAAAGCTACTAATAAAAGCAAATGTTATAATAAAGACAAACTGAAAGCTCTTGTGCATCCCTAGGGGTAAATCTGACCTTTTTGGACACTCTTCCGTGGATAACTTTGGTTGTGTTGATGCAAATGGCATCACATTTGGTCAGGTTGTGTATTTTGGGAGGATTTTTCACATTCCAGGAAAAAGTAATAATAACAATAATAAGACTTACACTTTATAAATCAAAAAGCACCACAGAAGTCCCTCAGGGTATTTTTTACCCTATTGACTCCCATTCAAACCACAGTTTTTGAATAAAGTGCCATTGTGATTGATATTTTATTATTAGTATTATTTTCATTCCTTGGTATTAAAATCCCTTCAAATTATATTTTTGGTTGTTCCACACGAGATAGTGCTATTTTCTCAGGTACTGTATAACTATGACTGAAAGCCCATTACAGCATATTTCCCTTATCGTATAATATCGCACGCTGTAAGCCAATTCAATAAATATTTAGAATTAAATTGATTTGGTTGTGTTCTAGGGATGTCATTGTGCGGTGTGCATGTGTATGTGGACTAAACTTTGTGTATATGTGTGTATATGTGAGTAGCCAAAATGCAGCCATCAAATTATGGTCAGTACAATGTAAAATGATAAATTCTATTTTTCAGTGCTTGCAAGATAGTTTAGGCTTGCTTGTATGTAGGTGTGTGCGTGTTTGTGTGTGTGGGGATTAAACACGACTGGGCCAAAGTGGACATGGCAGCAGGTCAGGATTAAATATAAGAACATCCTGGTGAGTGCCCTGATAAATACATTGCAAAAGCTCCAACTGGAAGGGTCAGCAGAAGGCATGGCTAATAATGTTTGCTATAACACTTGATTGCCCAAAATGAACAGACCACGATTTCCTCAAACCAGGGTCAATTATGTACTCACCTGTGTCCCTTCCAGGCAATTACTTTAATCATTTAAGTACTCAACAGTGCATTGTTAATCAATAAATTCAGTAAAAGCAGCCAGCTGCATAAGTGCACTGGTGAAGAATCTAAATGTTGATGGGTTACTCTGGGATTGAAGATACTGTAGCTTGTTAGCTCAAGATCACAATAATCAAGTTTTTCCTAAAGCATGTTTTATGTTTGATAAAATATGATCATGTGAGTGCGTTTGTTAGTTTATTTTGTGTTTGGGTTTTTATGTTTGTTCCCAAATTTGTTTCTCAGCCTTTGCAAATCACTTTTTAAACCTTCATTTTAAAAAAAGTGCCATACAAAGTAAAAGTTATAAAACTCATAATGCCATTGTTACACTCCAAGGATGCTTGTGATACTGCAATGGATGGCTATAACTTCATGGCCAATAATCAAGTAAATATAGACAGCAAAGACTATGATGCTGTCATTGCCTTATCCCTATCATTCCCGAAAAGCCATTTTTTAATTCATATCTTAAATACAAACTATTAGGTTTAGTTACTCTCTAAGTAATGGTGTTTAAACTCAACTAAGTCTTTATACTAGTTAGTTTGTGACACATATTGAGTTATTACTTGGTTGTACTAAGCTTTATCTTGACTACTAGAGCATTAGCAACCAAAATAACACAAAAAATGTTGCACCAACACTTCCTTCTGACCAATCAACAAAAAGCATTTTCTTAGTTCATGATTCATGACAGTGCTGTCTCTCAAGAAACTTACTGCCTAAGGTAACTTCTGTCACCTTAAGTTAATCTGTATAGCTCAAAAAGTGTCCAAATCATGACAAACAATGTCACTGAGTGATAAGTGAAGCCTACAATTTTAAACTACAGCTATGATAAAAACCAGGACATAACTTTGGGTGGCTATTAGGCAGAAGAACTATGTCCATTTCTTTCCAAACTTGTGTTTGTGGAACAATGGAGAAGCACAAGTATACCCATACATTTAGTTATGCAACCCATCAAAGGACTCTATTGTCAAAGTTATCTCTAACCTGACGCACCAGATGGACCATGTTCAATATATTTTGCCAGTCCATCTTGGCAAAAGCCCAAAAAAATCTGTTTGGAAATGGGCAGAACCTTCCATATCCACCAAGTGACTGGCCAATCATTCTGTCAATAGTAAACTATACAAGCCAATCAGATAATGTAGTAGGTAGGCGCTATTGTGTTGATTACAAAACCTGAGCTACTCTGTATAACAAACTCTTCCCTTAACATATTGGCAGTGAAGCAAAATACTCTTTCTCTAAAGAAATGCTTCAGGTGTTATTTGTTCTTCATTTGATAAAGAAATGTGGTCACAATCTGACAAAACAACTACAGTAGCTATTAGCATCTATGCTAATCTCAGTATGAGCAGTCACTTCTTGCTGTCGTCTGCCATAGCTAAAACCTCTTCCTGCTTTCACGTATGCTGACTGGGCCCTGCTGCTTTGAGCAGAGCTGTAGATTGAAGCTTGGCAAAATAGATCTGTCTGATTACAGTGATTACAGACATTAAATCAGGTGGATTCAACTGCACTGCAAGATTAAATTATCTCACCATTCAAAATCAAATACAGTGACAGCTACTAATAACCTTGCAGTGCTGATGGGCCTGCCTGATTCATTGTCTGAAATCATGCAGATCCATCTTGCCAACCTCCAATCTTCTACGACTTCACGTCCAGAAGCTGGACGACCCAATCGGCAAAGACAGGAAGCCGTCTCTGTGGATGCGGCAATATCTGTGGTTTTATCAGAAATGGACTCAGCTTCTTCTTTAACAGAGGAGCAAAATACGTCACGTCAAGTTTTTCTTACAGGGAATCATGGTTTTGCTCTTCTCCTGACCGGAGATCACTGCTAGGAAACTGGGAGCAATGCAGAAATCCTCAGGCGATGCCGATTAGTCTATGGTAGTCGTGGTTACTCAGCTATACCTGGCGAAATATGTTCTCCGCAGAATTAATGGAAGAACTTGGTGGGGATTGTCATTGATGTGGTTCATGTCACATATAAGTGGTAGATGATACACCTGTGTGGTATGATTTAATGTAAGATGACAGTCTAAGGCTAGCAACAGCGTCTAGCTGCTACGTCATACTGTGGCTTGATATGGATTGGTCTGTGATGAGTGTGACTGGCAGAACGATAATCCAATCACCAGCTGCAGTTGTTTTTGAAGGTCCCGCCTCTAAAAACAATTTGTATGGGCTCTTCTCCAGATGGACTGGTGAAATATTTCCGTGGCGGATATATGGAACTGTCTGTACGGTGTGTCAGGTTAAGCTACCAATGCTAAATATCTAATATTTACAAGGGGGTGGGGGTTAGATTTGCAACTTAGGCCGACTTCTCCGATAGTGCAACTCTTTAAAATGTAGTCATGCATAAACCAACAATCCATCAATCAATCAATCAATCAATCAATCAATCTTTAGTAGTATTACTATGTCTTTAGTAAGAAATTATCTGGTTAAGTTTAAGTTTTTTATATACAGATGGCGCCACTGTTAAATGTCGCTCTAGTAAGGGCAAAGGTTGAGGCCCAGTGGCTGGAGGTTGGCTGGGAATTGACTAGAACTCGGCAGGCATTCAGCTGGAAGGGGAAAATTGAAGTGGCATCTGGCCATTTTCAACAAGTCATGTTCTCACTCATGTACCAAGCTTCCTGTAATCCCATGATACATTCAGGATAGGCTGTCAGTGTGGACACAGACAGCCTTGAAGCCTCACTGTGTATTTTCTACAAGTGTATAATTTCAAGTGGGAAAGGCTGATGTTCATGTCCTGTGACTGACATAATATGCTACCCTATTTCAGATGTTCTGCTCTGGGAAATTGAAAAAAATGTTTGAAGAGACACCGATCCACACAATGACTGAATAAGCAACAGTGTATTCTGTCAGTATAGAAAGAGACATACACACGATAAGTATGTGCCCATACATTACACTATACTCTCAACAGGTTTCACATCCCTGACACACAGATAAGGAGAAAAACATACCAAAACCTGCCAGAAGAAACCACAAGGGAGCTAGAATAAATATCACATACACAAATAAAGTATGTATGTATGACCCAGGAGAGCTTGGACCTCTCCACAAGCTTCAGGCTGAGAATCAAAGCTGGACTGTGCTGTTTGTGTGTATACAGTGCCCTCTACATTAATATTTTGTGCTGCATCCCTTCACCAAGATTACAGCTTTGAGCTGTCATCTGTAATGTGTGACTGGGTTGGTGAACATGAGGCAGAAGATGTGAAACCAGACCGCTATACAGAATTTCTTCAGATGTGTCAGAGAGTGACACTTTTGAAGCTCATGCTACAGATTTTCTGCATGGCTTGGGTTGGACAGATGGTGGCCAGAGCAAAAATATGTTTTTCTCTTTTCTGGTTTTAGAGGACATCGTGTTTCCTGAAAAGATGTCAGGGACTTCTGAAGGAAAAAGCCAAAACAGAATCAAAGACAACTCTACCACAGAGCCTTAGCCACACATTTCATTTTATATTCACCTCCATAAATAGAGTTCTGTGAATATAACAATCCAGACATAAGTACCATCTCTTAACTTTACCATCATCCTCAAGTTTCCTTTCAGACTGTAGACAATGGCCATAGGACACAAAGAAGGTCTGGAAAGTGTCCTGTTTTCCATTGTCTAAGTAACATATCGGTTACAAAGGAAGCAACACAGATTTGGCTGTCAATTCCAGAGGCTGCATTGTTGTCCAACAATAGACAATGGGTTAGAAAATTGCTCAAGACATTGCCAATTAGTTCCTTCCAAACAGTCTCAATCCTGATGCTTGGAATTGCACCTCAATGCCAATATAGATTGAAAACGGTCTGCACTGTAAGGATTCATCTTAAATCAGTTGCTTGGTTTACGACACAACTTTCCTCGTACAGTTTTACTGTTTACCTCCGCCAAGGAGGTTATGTTTTTGCTGGCATTTATCTGTCTGTCTGTTTGTGTTCAAAATAACTTGAAAAGTTCTGAACGGATTTGGATGAAATTTTCAGGAATTGTCGGAAATGGGATATGGAAGAACTGATTAAATTTTGGGGGTGATCCGGATCGCCATCTGGATCCAGGAATATTTTAAAGGATTCTTTAACATTGCCAGATAGGACCATTTTCGCCAAAGTGGACCGAAGCTACTTGGCGGAGGTCTGGGCTCTCTGAGTGCTTTTCTAGTTTTTCTTGAATTTTACCTGTCTAACTCTGTATCCAACAGGCAGGGGTCAGTTATCACATTCTCCAGCACAGTAAGCTTGGGCTTCAGATGCTTCAATCTATACGCAGTCAGTTTAATTTTCATCCATGCAACTGGCACATCATGACATGTTTTTCATTTAGAGGAGAAACAGGAATGCTGTGCTTATTACGGATGAGTGGTTTACTCGGAGCCTTGATATGATCACATTAGATCATAGTTTGCTTGTTTGAGTTTTCTAGTCTCTTTGACTACTCAAAGCAGCTTTACACTCAAGGTCAGATCTACCCATGACAAAGAGTTTCTGTGGAAGTAGTCCATCAGTATCCTATCAGTATCAGTACAGCACATTCACATCCTTTCGTAACCTTTTACACACCACCAACACAGCAGTGGGAGCAACTTGGGGTTGAGCGTCTTGCCAAAGGACACATTGCCATGTGAAAGCCGGAGCTGGGCTTGAACCTACAACCTACCGGTAACCAACAGAGTACACTACTAGACTGCACCACCGACACCCCTAAAATGCTGCTCAGTATGTTTTATATGACTCCACCATTAGATAGACCTCTATGTTCAAGACAAAAAGTCTGTAACATCAGGACTTTTCCCATTCGGCAGTTTACAGGGGAATGCAACCTCCCCAAGGATCTACCAATGTGACATCCAAACAATGTTTTTCATCAGCAGTTTAAGCCAAATTATACTTTTTCAATGCATCAGTATAACTCCCATGCACTTAACTCTCTCAGTCATCCTAAAGCAGGGTACACGCATCAGGATTTTCTAAATCTGAAGAGATTTTTATTTATTAAAGACCCCACGCATGAAGATCAAAAAAAAATCAGGCATTGAACAGTTTTGATCATACTGTGTGTGGTGTGCTCTGATAATCTCAACACAGCACAGCACACACATAACCATTCTGTCCCACCACTGGTCTAGAATCTAGTCCCCCAAGACAGAAATCTCACGTGATCAAATGTGATCTAACAAAAACAAAGAGGAAGAAACATAGCAACAACCAGAAAACACAACACGCAACATAGAAGAGGACATACGAGAAGAGGGAATGATGGTGGTCTTAGGACTATTTTTGCTAGAAAATTCCTAAAAAAAAAGAGAAAAGACTGTGGAAAAAATCCTTGAGACAGCATGAACATGTGAGCTGGTCCTCCATTTCTGAGGTCCACAGGACTTTATGTTTCAGGTCGGCCATGCTTGTTTTTATTTACGCCTGCTTCCTTGTTCCTCAGTCAGCTTGCTTCTTGATTGGCTACATTCTGTTCCACATCACAATTCACAGAGTTACAACTCAGGAGTCGTCGGCTTTCCCCACACACAAAGATTTTTGGTCTTAAATATTGAACAAGTTTAATATTTACGACTGTCGGCCCGACCTGTTTCAGAGTTGATTATTGGGACAACACACTTCAGACCACAGGATAATCTTATAGGATAATCTTATAAGACCTGAGATAATCTGGCATTTGCCTTCATTGGTCGGGGAGGGGGGAAAGTTGGGACAAAAACAGCCCAATAATCTTTATGTGTGTACCCCACTTAAGTTTTATGAAAGAAATCAGTTTTAACCAATGCCACCCCTCTCTAAATTTAAAGGTTTACTTAATTAATACAGAAATCTGTCCCTGGAGAAAACCCTTACTTATAACCAGTGACTCAAGAAGGCACAGTTGAAACCAAAGGCTCTAATTTCCTGGCGCAACTCAGGGCGGCGCAGCCTGGCACACCCCACGCAGTGGTAATTTCTTCCGGCACCGCCGTGAGCCGCCAATTTGGCAATTTGGTAGACCGGCTGCGCCGAGATGGGTGTGACAGCGCACCAGAGGGAGGTGTTGAAAGATTCAGCTTGACGCAGTGACAATTTTGTGCCACAAAACAGCGCGGAAGGTGCGCTGAAAGCCCGCCAGCTCCAACCTGCTCCATTCTCCGCACAGGAGAGGCGCACCCCGGGCAGTGATAATTTGGCTGACAGGTGCACAGTGCGCACACGTCACCAAAACCTTACAGGCAGGTATCCACAGTGTCAGGCACATTTCAATGCAATAAACAATCACAGCAACCACTATTTAATGTAACCGTCTGAACCAGCATATACATTTGTATCTATATTAATTGTCCCGTCACATCTGATGTTAGATCAGAGACGTTTGTCATAACTAACGAGTTCACATCTCTCAAGCCAACCACAAACAGCCACACCATCCGATACGGAGTATCCGGCTTCTCTCATCTCGTGAAATTAAATAGAAAAGAAAAAAGAGAGAGACGCTCGCTGAATGAATGTAAGTCACTCAGTGTCTTAAGGATTTACCTGTGATTGCCCATATTTCTCTCTTTTAATCTTTATTCTTAACGTGATCTAAAAAGATGGAGAACATTATTGCAAGGAGGATGAGGAGGAGATATATTTTCACCAAAGGTTCTGCTATTTGGCGATGACAGACCAGGAATGCAGGTGGATCACAAGCATGATGTGGCCTGCTGCTGTATTTAAATGTAATTATCACTTAATTTTGTACTCATATTAAGACACAGGAACAGATTACATCTGTCCCACGAGGTTAGGCGCATCGTGTCATCTGATGCGTGGCCCGGTGGCCCCTGAGCTCTCCCAGTTGCTGCAAAAGTGACAGCGGCTCTGACCTTCTTCGCCACCGAGGTGAAATTGTCACTGCGCCTCGCCCGCAGCGCATTTAAAGGAGAGGAGAGGCGTTCACTTGATTAGTGAATATTACGCTCGGCTGTGTTAAACCCACTCATGCCTACTCTCCTCCCTCTCTTCCATTTGCGCCGGTGGGAGGGACGGGGGCGTGGGTGCGCCTATCTGCGCCAGACCGCGCCGTGAACGAAACTTGCAAAATGCCCTGGACACACCCCGTTGGCGCTGCGCAGGCGCGGCACAGGCCAGGTGCGCCCCGCCTGCACCTGATCTACAAAATTAGAGCCCCTAAAGTTACCAATGAAGTAAGCAAACTTCTAATCTCGAGTGAAGACCATATTGTCCAACAGTCAGCGTTTTTATTTTCATGTAAGTGCTGTTGGGGTAACAATAATTCACAAGGGCATTGGTGTGAGGGGGATATAGACAAACCTGGTATGAGTGATGGGCTGCAGGTGCCCTTCACCCTCCTCTAAAGACAAACAACTCATACTCCCTAGCCTTTGATAAAGAGGCTTGCTCCTCTGTGGATCACAGGGGTCATTACTTATCCTCCCAGAGATGTCCTGCTGTACCACTGGGGCCACATCAGCCTCAATCTAATTCTAAAGAGCAGAATTATGACTCAAACTTTTGTCTCACTCAGTTCACAACAACCTTATTACTTTGACTCCATGTAACAACAAGGTATGAAGGACAGCGTCACCGGGACCCCCATCCTCACCCCCTCCTCCCCATGGAAACACACTGTGACCCTCAGCTGTATTAATTATCCCATCCAATGTTGTCAGCTAATTAACTGACGTTTAACACAGGAAATGGCTGGAGCACTTCCACACAATTAATCAGTGTCAGGGAATAAATTAACAGCCCTCCTTATTATTGAGGGGTCTGCCTTTAAATTGGATTTTAATTGTGCTAAAGAGGTTATTTTTAACTCACGGTCTGAGGCAGAAATTGTTGAAGGAAGAGTTAATTTATTGACAATGCAGGCTTTGTTGATGCAATTATTGCAGAACAGCCTCCTGAAAATGAAATGAAAGAGCCTTCATTTCACAAAGGGAAATTGGTGCATTAAGAATCGACATGTAATATAATGGAAATTTAGAAACTTACTTGACAGAACAAATTGAAAGGACATTCAGATATGAATGAGCAACATAACAGCCCAAAGCTAAAATGATTCATTAAATTGATAGTTAAAAAAAAAAAAAAAAAAAGTTAAAAACTGTCCTAGCATGGGTCAGCTTTACACAAGACTTATATAAGATGATTATCCGTTTTATTGTTTTTTTTTAGTGAGGCTGCTACAGATGTTCTCTGTAGCAGCTTTGTCTCTTACAAGGGCCCTTAAAACACACAACAGAGACACAAAAAAGAAATAATAACATAAGTTTTATAAAGTGTTTGACTGATAACACATCCATGAGCAAGCTGGTGAGTGTGGCTGAAGCTCAGCAGCAGGATTGTAATGATGGTTTGCAGTGATTTTTAACATGCCAGTTTGTGTGTTCGTTGGTCGCAAAAACACTGCAGTACAGAGTAAATACATTTCAGTCTTTTTTAATGTCACAGGAGAAAGGAGGGAGGAGAAGATGAAATGTTGGAAATGCCCTTCACCGACCTCTGAAGAGGAACAACTCAGTGCTGTTGATCAAGAGACCTGTTCTGCACCAGATCATAAAGGTAAATCATAGTTTATACTCCGTCTGCTATGGATTTGACTTCATAAAATCAATCTCAGATCTGAATTTTAAATTGTAGGAGGCTAACATTTGTATCAGAGAGATGTCAGCACAGCCTTTTAATAGATATATAGCCTATAATCACAGCTCTCTGATGATGAAAGACCACATAGGAACATAGACCACGACTTAAGCTGTGTTCACACCAAATGCAAAAAAGATATTTGCGTCTCGCCTTCATGTGATTAAATTTCGTGCCTCATACATATGGAGGCAAATTTTCACCCCTGAGAATTAAAAAAAGGGGGTTGGTCTGTCTCCTCACCACAACAATGTGTGTTTCCACCTTCTCCATCCATGACCAGCCATTCTGGATGTGTCTACAGTCACTGTCTTGTAAGCTAACAGAGCAGATGGACCTGCCCGATTCACTGTCCGAAATCACAAAGATCCATCTTGCCAACCTCCAATCTCCTACGACTTCACAGCCCAAAAGCTGAACAGCCCAATCAGGGAAGAGAGACGGGAACTGAAGACGTGACGACAGCAGGAAGTGACTGCATGTTTACAAATAATGGCGGCTTCTGAAGTGGTCTCCGTGGATGTGGCAATATTTGCAGTTTTATCAGAAATGGACTCAACTTCTTCTTTAAAAGAGGAGCAAAGAACGTCACGTAAAGCTTTTTTAACGGGGAAATCATGGTTTTCTGCCGACCGGGGATCACTGCTGGGAAACTGGGAGACAACACCGAAATCCTCCATAGACGATGCTGGTTAGTCTATGGTAGTCGTGGTTACTCAGGGATACCTGGCAAAATATGCTCTCCTCAGAAGTTTACCGGGAGAACTTGGTGGGGATTGACGTTTACGAGGTTCATGTCACATATAAATGGTAAATGATACATCTGTGTGGTATAATTTGATGTAAGATGATCGTCTAAGGACTGAAACGTAATTTAAGCTAACGGCTAACAACAGGGTCTAGCTGCTACGTCATACTGTGGCTTGATATGGATTGGTCTGTGATGAGTGTGACTGGCAGACCAATTGTTCAATCACCAGCTGCAGTTGTTTTTGAAGGTTTTTGACACGCAGCATGCTGTGTTTACAGAAGAAAATATGGAAGCTACTCATGTCAGCGTGTGGGTATCAGTGTTGACGTTGTTGTGCAATCAGAGCTAACAAAATTCTAACAAAGTCATAAGGAGAATAAGAGTGAGAGAAAGAGAGCACATATTTTTTTTTTTTTGTGGAGCCGTGGCTGCTACATCTGTACAGAGGTACGTACGTGTTGATGTGCAGTCTGAGCCATCTTGCCTCCTCCTCTGGCATAGATTTGTGATGTTCGTCTCACTTCAGTTATGTAAAAGTATGATAAATGCGACATGCCCATTCAGAGTGAGGTGCAGTGTTGCCAACCCCTCAGTAAGGAAAATAGCTATTGGCTGTTCTAGAAGTCGCTAGATGACGTCATTGCCTAATATGCATAACTGGCCATTTATATGTAATTGTAATGAATGCTGTAGGAAAGGAATAATGTCACGGGAGAGACAAAAGGTGAGTAAAAAACACCCTAAATGTGTTTAGAACTAGAAATGAACATATTTCTGTTGATTGTTGATTTTGTTTTTTTAGAGATCAGCTGTGGGGAGAAACCCCTACAGATAACCAAGGTGTGTTCCACACGTTGACTCTCCATTGAACCAGCAGTTCATTTTGGACCAGTAGGAGGCTCTTAAATTGCACTTGGCATTCACAAGTTCCAGTGAACACTGCTACATGGCTGATGTTTTATACTCCATGTATAGTCATCCTAAAAACATCCTGTGTCTGACTTTTTTCAAGTCAGTGTTGGGTGAAGTAACATTGGCGACTTTGCGCATACGTGACTCATTAGCAGCGTGTGGATGCGGAGTGTGACTCTCCTCTCTGCTCTGACTGCAGCTGTCGGGGTTGCCGAGAGACTGAACGCCTAAGGTGGTGTTCACACGGCCCCGTTTTTCAGTCTGAAATGGAGAGTTTCATTGCTTTTTCGCCTCCTGTTTACACAAGACCGATGCCCGGAGTGCCTTAATCCACAAACCATTGAAACCAGGGTCCAGAGAGAGAGAGTTTTGAAAACATATCACAGCCCGGCTTTATGTAAACGGGATTCGAAACGCTGACATCACCACATTCGCAGTAGGCTTTCACATGAAGGCTGCGCTCGCATACCAGGAACAACAACTGCTTTGGCCATCTACAGAGACACTTGTGTGCTGCTTACCGTGCTCGGTTTGTTGTCCAGACAAAACTATCCAGACAGATTTGTTGACTAAAAACTACTTCGTATTTGTTCGTCCACTCACCATTGTTATTTGTGAAAAGTTTGTCTTCTTCGTACGTGTTGTAACACTGCTGTTTCTCTGCAAACCGACATCGCCATCTACTGGACTGGCATGCACGCTACAGCATTTTCAGTCCTTCTTCCGTCTCCATGTGAACACGGAGCGCTTTTGAAAACGCAAAGGATAAAATCAGGCCCTCGTGTAAACGGGGCCGAAGAGTGCTTCAAGATGGGGGAGGGGCTCACCGCTACACTGCTGATCGTTTGGGACAGTAACTGCAGAATGATACATGTTTTCACGAGTCTCCAAAATGCAAAAAAGTTGGCAATTTCACCAGAAAAAGTATCTAGATTTGTTGCTAGTCGCTTTTGACAAAAAAAGTCACCAAGAGGGTTTGAAAAGTTGCTAGATTCAGCGAGAAAGTCGCCATATTGGCAACACTAGTGAGGTGACATCAGATATTTATCTGAAATAAGATAAGATAAGATAGAACTTTATCAATCCCTTCACTGTAAGATGTAATTCTTCACTTTTGTTACGAGGACATAATATTCCATGTTGGTTTGACAAAAGATTACACAGTTAGATTACAAAGTTTTTGAAATAACATGGAACTAAAAAACTATGTCCATACAAATCAACAATGTATGTCAACTGAAACTCACACTAGTTGTATGTGTGTGGAGATCGAACGTATCTACGCAATGACGTCACGTCCCTACCTCCAAGGTGCATCTTGGGAAGTCAAATGATGAAGACGCACGAACAACCAGAGGTTGGTATTACCATTTTAACCTTTTCAAAGTGGCCAGTATGGTGGCACAGCAGGTAGCGCACGTGTCTCACAGCAAGAAGGTCACCGGTTCGATCCCTGGGTAGGGCAGGGCCTTTCTGTCTGAAGTTTGCATGTTCTTCCCATGCATGCCCCGCCTCTCACCCAATGACAGCTGGGATAGGCTTCAGCCCCCCCGCGACCCCGAAAGGGATAAGTGGTATAGAAAATGAATGAATGAATGATTTGCAAGTTCAATTAGCTAACAAAAGTAAGTCGACCAAACTAACACGAGAGTTCATACAATAGACCACTTTATTTGATCTGAAATATATTTTTAAGTTGAGAGAATTACCAGCGTTGTTGAACAAATATAAAAATCTAAATCAGATAAACTGAAACAAAAATCAACTCAACATGCAGGTTTTTGTTCACATAACATCTGGTTTTGTTACAAAAACTAACTGGTTCAGTTGACTTAACGTAAAATTGTAAGGCAGCCCCACTCATTTTTTTTACGTTTAAACAACAAGTTACAATTCACAGTTCTGGGAAAATAAAGATAAAGATTCCAGTAAAATTGTATAGTACACAGGTATAAAAGAACACAGGACTGCTCCTTCCCATCCTTTGTCTTCCTGTTACTCCTTCTCCCCCCTGGTGAGGAGTTGTACAGTCTGATGGCCTGAGCACATATGGCCATAAGTGGCCTCGGTCTAATTTGAAAAATAAAAAAAATAACAATAATATTAATGCTGCATATGTGTTGTGGGAACTTAGCAGATGGAGTGTCCCTCACCTGCAACCTATTCGATATCCAGATGATAGTTTGAGGGGATCCTAAAAATAATAAATTAATCATAAAAGTGTTGCAAAAGTTCACTGTCTTGTTGCAGATCATGTTCCGTCTGCACCATCAGGAACAGAAACAACAACAAGATATTTCTCAACATCTGAGCCAAAACATCTCTGAACAACAGAAACAAAAAAACTTGGCAAAAGTTTCATCATTCAGAGGCAAGAGTTTCACTTATTTTCCATTAGCGTGAAAGCATTTCACATTTAATCACTTTAATCTCACCAAATCCCTACAAACAAAAACAGTTTTTCTCCCATCCTGACACCAGATCAGCCCTGTGAGCCACGACTGCTGTTGTGTTTAAGAATTCACTGGAGAATGTGTCTCGCTGCTGAATAAATCATAGCCCCCGCGTGTTTTTCAAAATAAACACATTCTAAATAATTGCTGCGCTCCAGCACATTCTGCTCCTGTAAAAAAACAGTGTCGCCATCTCACTGCCTCGTCTGTCTCATCTGCCTCTTCGTGTCCAGTCCACACGCAGACCAGAGGACTCTTGTTTGAGGATTTTGTCTCTGAAAAACCACTTGGGGAAAGACAAGGGCCCCCGAAGGCATGACCTTCCCTCACTGCCACCAATTATATCAAGGCCCTATAAAATATAGATTATGTGCCATCCCGGCGCTGACATATCTAAAGGCTGGTAGCGTGGGGAGTGTGCGAGCGGCCGTGGGCAGACCCCCTGGGGACTGCCAGGTTGAATATGACAAGACAAGGGGAATGGAGGAACACAAAGGATGACCTTGATGAGGAGAAACTCGGGCCGCTCTTGACTAGAAAAGAAAAATAAATAAAAAGGTGCTCTCTTCCTGTCGGCTGTGTGATCAATTCAAATCTAATCAAGCCCGTTATTATTTAAATTCACTGATTACAAAGATATTCATTACCTTAAACTGCAATCCAGACCCATAAACATGTTTTATTAATGGATAGGTGACGACTGTGGAACAAATGGCATTTAACTTTGTGTCTTAACCTTTCAGCATAAATGCCACGACAAATTTTAAAGAAAAAAAGAAGTTCATCAAACTTTGTTTTCAGACTTTTTAGCTAAACTTTGTGTCTGAGCCCAGATTTATTTAATCCCTGGAAAGCAGAGTGAAAGTCAAACAGAAGAGAGGGCTTCAAACTTTATTAGGAAGACTTTAAATCATCAGGATGGGGAGCTGCACAGTGGTGCAGTGGTTAACACTCTTGCCAAACAGCAAAGTAGTTCCTTGTCTAAAGGGATACGCCAACATTTTCTTTTTTTTTTATCTTGTCTTGCCTCACTCCTGAGTCCATGGCAAGCAGAGTTATCTAATTTTTAGATTAAGATTAGCACTTTGTCATTTTCAAAAGAAAGACATATGAAACTAAACCGCAGGGCACATGTGCAAACCACTGCGGACGTGCTTGTAGTAGGTCAACAAAACAAACTCTCAAAGCAAAGCATGCACTCTGTGGTTTAGTTTCATTTGTATTTCTTTCAAAAATTACATAAAGTCCTAATCTTAGTCTAAAAATGATGTAACACAACAAAGTAAAGAAAAAAAAGAGTCACAACAAGCACACAGTACCATTTAAAGTTGCTGAAGAGTTTATCTGATGACTGTAGGCAGAGGCAGGCTAATGCTACCCACTGACTCCCAGCATTTGAGCTAAGCTAATTAGTGGTGGGCAAGCTCTGCCCGTCTCTTCCTTGTTACTGCACACACAGTTGAAAGAATGATGTCTATCTGCTTGTCACAGACTTGGGAGTGAGGAAAGACATGCCTGTGTGGACTTTGCATGTTGTCCTTATACATGTGCAAGTTATCTTCTGTGCTCCAGGCTCTAGACAAAGATCATGCTTGTTAGCTTAATTGATGATACTAAGGCTGGAGATATACTTGCTATAAACTTCACACCAGACAAGTGATGGCAGCCACGTGTCCCCTGTATCAATTCAGTGCGTCTGTAGTGCATGTCGTCCAGAATTAACATGACTCAAACAGAAGTTTCAGTTTACACCTCGCCAGTGGGATCAGTGTAGAGATATGACAGTCAACATGGCAGTAGGAACAGAGAGGTTAAAAGACCAACTGATAAATCAAGTCCACAATCATCAACAGTTAATCTAGCTGATGACAGATAAAGTAGAAGTCAGACAACCAGGGAGTTAAAACTCTACCATGCAAATCAAAAGTCTTATATCAACATCATACGATGGTATGGGAGTAGTTAGTGCCCATGGCATGGGTAACTTGCACATCTGTGAAGCCATTAATGCTGAAAGGCACATGCAGGTTTGGCGCAAGATGTGCTGCCATCCAAGAAATTACTTTTATGGTGTGTCCCTTTTTATTTTATCAGGACAATGCCAACACGCATTCTGCATAGGTAACAACAGTGTGGCTTTGTAGGCAAAGAGTGCAGGTACTAGACTGACCTGCCTGCAGTCCAGAACTGTCTCCTACTGAAAATGTGTGAAGCACAAAATACTATAGCGGAGACCCCAGACTGTTGAGCAAAGTCATACATCAAGCATGGATGGGAAAGAATTCACTTACAAAGCTTCAACAATTAGGGTCCAAATACTGACTGAGTGTTGTTTAAAGGAAAGGTGATGTGACAAAGTGGTAACATGCCTGTGTCCCTACCGTTTTGGAGTGTGTAGCAGGCATTAAATTCAAAAATAATGAATATTTGGAGAAAAAAAAATACACATAGTTCATCAGTTTAAACAAAAAAAAAATGGTCTTTGTAGTGTATTTACTTAAATATAATGTCAAACAGGATTTGAAAATTATTACAGCCCTTTTAATTTATGTTTTGAACAAAGTCCCAACTTCAATTAATCAATAAATCAAACTTTATTTTTACATCTTTTCACACAAAGTCTTGGAGCACAAAGTGATTTACATAAAAACAAAAGAAATGAAATAAACAAATAAATAAATAAAAAAGTAGAAAACTGAATACAATGAAAATACAAAACCTAAAGACTAAGACTAAAATGGCAATACAAAAGCACTATAACAACTTGGATTAAAAAAAATACCATAGGGAAAGATAAATAAGTAAATCAAATAAAATTTAAAATAATAATATGGTAAAATGAGATAGTCAAACACCAAAATGCGTAATAAAATCAGCTAAAGTAGGGTAATGAAAAGAAAACTGATTGACAGAGAACAAAATCTGGAACAATATATCTGAACTGAAATGAAGAAATAAAACATACAAAGAGAGTTAAAATATATAAAAAATGTGAAATTATAATTATATACAGTATATAATCAGCTAAAAGCCGGACTAAAAAGGTAGATCTTGAGTTTGCTTTAAAAAATATGAACAGTAGGTGCTGCCCTCAGGTCTTCAGGTAGATTGTTCCACAGACGAGGGCCATAGTGTTGAAATGATGATTCACCATATGTTTTACAGAAGCTCTAATTCTGTGTACCATTGACCACCACTTCATTGGAATTGGGGTTTGTATAAAAACATAGCAACTACCTAATTTCCCCAAAAAGATTACACATGTCTACCAAACTCTGGGTTAAAACAGTGATGACAGCGTTGCAGAAATCAATTTTGTGGCTGAAGTAATACAAGTCGTGGCTTTGGTGCTGGTTTACCTCCCACTGCTCCTGAAGACGCATGATAGAAAAGGACGAAATCATTGCAGCTTTGCTTCACTTTCTCTCTGACACACACCAAACACACAAATACACGCCGAACACTGTGTGCCGCAGGAAAAGAGGGGCTGGTGGCAACGTGCCCCTGTGATGTAATCAGCAGCAGAGCAAGAAGACAAATCTTGTCAATACTGCAAGCGCCTCACCTCCAGGAAGTGAATCTCGCCTGGTGCTTTTAATCAAATCTGAGGTGCGGTTATCAATATGTAATCTTGTGTACAGCTCTGCTCTGAGCTTTTTTTGGTGTCAGGGGTACAAAAAGGTCCTTTATTATGTCCCATAATGTTTGCTACATTGAATAATGTTAGAACCAAAACAAAAAATAAATAAAATTCACAAACAAATACAGGGTTTAATAAACCAAAATGAAGAGAAGCTGGAACAAAAAGCAGGAACGGAATGACAAGGCAAAATCAAACTTTTATTATGTGCTGCATGCAATGGCATTTCATATAATCCACCTTTTTTAATAACTTTTACTTTTATCTTATTCAGCTTCAAAGCAACTCCTTTAAAGGTTGTTTGGAGGCAAGTCTGCAGCACATTGAAGAGAAACTTATTCTATTTTATCCACTGAAATGTTCATATCAATGTTTTTCTAGGACATAGTTTCACAAGTATTTTTCATTTCCATTAGATAAATTGAGGGCAAATATCAGCTTTGAGGGTAAAAGTAATTTAAAAACGTAATGACAGGTACATAAGACATTTTAGTTTAATATAGCAAACAGTTAAAGCAGTAATATGTGACTTTTTCTGTCAAAAAAGAAGGCTTTTTCTTTATAATGAATGCTCATCACCTTGTTCTGGATTTGTCTGATTCATGTCTGTGGTCAAACAGATCCATCTTACCAAGCTTCAATCTACAACAGCTGTGTGAGGCCCACAGTGGCACAGCCCAACCAGCGTCACAGCTTTAGCAACTAAATTTAATTTACCTTAATTAAAAGTTTAAACTGACTTTAATTTACCTTAACTAAAAAACATCCTGAAATGACATTATTCTACTTGAATTTAACATTAAAATTCCTTAACTGAGTTACATTTTCTTGAACTAGAGTTTTGCACTCAACCAAAGCTCATAATAAACACATCAAAGTTTATTTTTTGATACCTGTGAATTTAAGCTTAAAAAATTAAAATGAACAGTTCCTGGTTGCATTTTTTTCTGTTTTTGCTTACAGGCTAACCTTGCAGAGCAGATGGACCTGCCTGATATCATACAGATCCATCTTGCCAAGCTCCAATTCTCTACAACTTCACTCGGCTAAAAGCTGAACCCATTCAGAGAAGAGAGGCGGGAGCTGCAGACGTGATCATAGCAGGAAGTGACGGCATGTCTGAAAACAATGGCGGCTTCTGAAGCGGTCTCCGTGGATGCGGAAATATCTGCAGTTTTATCAGAAATGGACTCTATTTCTTCTGTAAAAGAGAAGCAAAGGACGTTACTTAAATCTTTTCTTACGGGAAATCATGGTTTTGCTCTTCTCCCGACCAGTTCTGTAAGAGTTTGATCTACCAACTGGCTCCTCTGGTTGTGAAAAAGATGGTAGGACTCCAAACCCCATTGTGATAATCATGTCTCCGCTGGTTGCTCTCATGGACAATCAAATCAGAGAACCCAGGAAGCTGGGGATCACTGCTGGGACACTGGGAGAGAATGTGAAAATCCTCCTCCACGGACAATGCCTAAAACGTAGTTTAAGCTAATGGCTAACAACAGGGTGCTATTTCATACTGTGGCTTGATATGGTTTGGTCTGTGGTGAGTGCAACTGGAAGAACGATCGTCCAGTCACCAGCTGCAGTTGTTCTGCCCCTGAAAACATTTTCTATGGGCTTGACTAGTGAAATATTTCTGTGATGGATATATTGAACTGTCCGTCTGGCGTGTCAGGTTATTTACAGGCTCAATTAACTGCGATCAATATCGCCTCAAATATTTTACATCCATGAAGTCCTATGAATTGATTTAAAGCCCCTGGAAACACAAATCAACAAAAACTCTCTTCATGAGGTGTTTATGATCATGAATATGTACTAAAAGCTATCTAAAAATCTTTAGGCTGACGTTTTTTTTTTAATATCAGCAGTCAAGTTTTTTTTTGGGGGGGGGGGGGGATGAGATTAGATGTAAAGTGAGCGGGCTTCAGACATTCATTTATGATGTAATAAATCATTTTGTCAATAAAAACATAAACAAGTCCCGCCAATTTCAAGGCAACAAAACTACTTTACTCACACCTTATAGGCCACTGCACGCCAAAGTGATGTTGACCAAACCTGGGAAATCATTAAAACTGTAAAATAAACTGCTTAGAAAAAGATTTTTACACTTTTTCTTTGGGATGGTTTTATCTCTCAAACTTTCAAGGATGTGTAATGACCCATTCAACTTTGATATTCAACTAAAGTTCTGAAAAAAAAAAACAAAATTGATTCAAGGTCCTAAGACTTTAAAATTTATATAACATTTTTAACAGCTGAGTAAAAAATGAGACATACTGGAATATCTCAGAGTTAAAAAAAAAAAATTCTGGTGTCATGAAAACCTTTAAAGATGCTTTACCTTCTTCACTTGACATGCAAAAGAAAAACTTCTTACGAAGGCCCTGTGCAGCACTCCTCAGATCCGTCCCCTCTCTTTTGAAACTTCTCCTCTGAGCACTTAAACTCTTGTGTCAGTCGTTTCCCCAAACCTACGAGCGCAAATCCTCAGCTTTGATGACAAATGACAGCGGATCGGCTGCAGAGCCGCGCTGACTGGCAGGGGCGAATATTTCACCTTTGGCGGTCGCAGCTGTGTTATATCTCTCTGAACATACAGCCGTGTGGATGCAGGGACACAGATGTGCTGCGTGTGGGTGAGAGATAGCAGAAGTGGTGTCATTATACCGCTGCTAGCTGAGGATGAGAGCGGGTCGAGACCCCCATGCTGCCCCTTTAACCCTCACCGATGGATTCCTGCAATCTGTTTCTGCTCAGGCCGGCTCGGAAAGTGCAGAAGGAAATTCATCCATTCTCCTGTCAGATTCCTTTTGGTGTCTTATTCTTCGCTTTCCTTTACGTTTCCATGTGCTCTCCTCCATCTTTCTTACTCTTCACTGTTTCCTTTTCTCCTTCATTTTTCTCCAGCTGTCCGCTCTCTTTTTGCTCCATTATCTTTGGAGCTCCATCTTAGGGGAAATCTCCTTAGCAGCCTTGAGCATACTTGCTTTCCAATTAAATCAAGATGTATTTGCCTTTCAAAGCCTCCCTTTCCTCACTCTTTCTCCCAGTGGAATAATTGATGGAGGTCTCTGGCCTCGTGATGAATGGCTTCCACGCCCGGAGATGAATAGAAAGATGAATGATTTCACCCCTGCGAGGGCCAGAGAGGGCTGGAACAAGGAGTGCTGACATTGTGACAAATACACTGACCATACAAACCAAACCTGGCCCAATCAGCGAGGGACAGAGGGAGTTGGCGCGTGCTCATCGTGGCGCAACAGACGTCCCTCTCACCGCCGACGCCCCTGCACATCTCCCCACCCCACGGACAATTACCCGCGCCTTGCAATTAACTGCAGGCGCAGCGATAATGCTTGACGGCCTGCCAGGAGAAGAGTGGACGTGGCGGCGAGCCAGCGAGCGAGCACGGCGTTGGACGTTGTGTTTGTGCACACGGCGGAGATGTGAGGCCAAGAGAACAGGTGCGGTAAGGTGAGAAGATGCCCCAAGTGACTCCACGTGGATGGTGCCGCCACTTCAGGAGCCAAGATTTCGAAGCTGAAACAGTTTATTCCCTCGTCTTTGAACATCTCGCTGTCATACAGCTGAGACGAAGCGAGAGTTTATAAGAACAAATTCAATGAGTGTATGACAGGCCATCTGTTTTAAAGAGCCCATAAGCAAAAGCCTTACTGCCCCATGGAGCATAATGACTATAACACATCCACGTAGTCAGCGAGAGGATTGTCAATCAGTAACAATGATTTAAGGATTATGATACCAACTGGAGTCTGGGCCAAATACAACAGTTTCAAAAACTTTCTGTGTTATGTTTAAGAGGGATAGCAGAGATCTGAGAAACAGTGATTTAGGTCTTCTAAAGTAGTGGCTCCTTTTACAACTGCATGGCTTTATGTGAGATGATGTAGTCGCTGCCCAGCTGTTGTAGGCGGCCTACACACAAGTAGGATGGTTTAACTCACCATAACGCAGGGGAAGAGGGCGCCATGACTTTATTGCTCTACCATAACAAAGAGACATCTACAAGGACCTACTCTGTTGATGTAAGGGCTGGACAATATGACCAGAAAATAAAATCTCAGATTTTTTTCCCACAAAACTCGATTTACAATTTTAAAAAAAAATAACACCCTCCAAGTGACACCAAAATTATATGGATCAAGATTTGCCTTTTGTGTTATCAAAATATGTTCCAAAAACTCAGCAGACTTTACCTCTTATAGTTAAAATGCATGCTGTAATTTTGTCATAAAAGTTGATTCTGTAGTTCGAATGTAGGGAGGCCTGTCTACATAAACACTGAGCTATTTTCACAATATATTAACATGGAGCTTTCTCGTCAAAATATAAGCTCATTTAAAAGAACAAATACAAGCCTGTGCTAAACATGACAAAGCCTACCATCATTAAAACATAAATGTTCCGTATTTATATTTTCAAGCATTGCAACTTATGATTGGAGTAAAAGTAAGTTCAGAAAAAAATCTCGAATTTTCATTTTTAAATCTTCTGCAGAAAATAATTTTATGATGCTTTATAATTGATGGTAATATTAGTACAATCTCTCTATTCATGTTTGTTATTGGTTATGCCATCATAATATCGATCTTTACAACCAAATAGACATGAGGACCCTCTTGAAAACGAGAAGCCACATCTCAAGAGGCTAACACCTAAAGCATTCAGTTCAATAGAGACAAATACGATGAGGACAGATTTATGATCTAGGCATCCATAGATTTGTCACTATCATAAATTCTAATTTAAGTCTCTCAGTTTATATCAATCTTTCTACCTTCGCCCTCTCACACCACCAACACGGTTCGTTGCATGGCCGTTAAACAAATGGACTTGAGCTTTCACAGCACTTTTCTATTTTTTTTTTGATAATTAAAAGCAGATTCACACCACAGGTCAGGTTTGCTCTCCATTCACTGACTGATGGTTGGAGTTTCTACATCAGCTGTCCATCAGTATCAGCTAATACATTCATGCCCACATTTACATACCACTGACGCATCAGTGGGAGCAACTTGGGTTAGTGTCTTGCCCAAGGACACATGGGCATGAGACAGCCAGTGCTGGACTCAATCCTACAACCTTTCGACTACTGACCAAGCACACTGTCAGACTTCGATTGTGGCAAAATGCTGTTCTCATGGCGGATTAATGCTAGGTTTATATTTATACAGTACATAAATACTAATATAAAATGAAGAGTGTGGTTTTGACCTGCTCTTTTTGATGTAAGTCAAATGTATTTTCAACTACACAGCAAACTGAGAGGAGTTCAAATTTGGTGATGGAAAAATGACCACGTTAAGAGTAAATTATACTCTGGATGGAGTCAAATCCCTGAAAATGTACTCTTAAAAGAAAAAGAGTTGGAGTTATAAAACAAGAGACAGAAAATTAGGTGTCAGTAAATCAAATATGTGGGCGACACTACAGCACCATTGACTCTGAACCTGGAATTAACACTTCTAGAGTCAATCTTCCCCCGATAAATTCACACCTTGTAGTGTTAATATGGATGTTACACTAGCAGTTTAAAAATACTCTTAAATTAATCCCCAATATTACCTTAAGATCACACTGTTATGTTAAATTTCTACTCCAAAAACAGTCATCAATTTCACTTTGTGTTAATGTCTATGTGACATGGACCCATATACACCGAAGTGTTGATATTAACTCTGGCAGCGTTAATTTGACTGTGCAGCTTTTGCTGTGTATGAGATGAATGTGTGAGGATTTGTTCACTCCTACCAAAAAATATATCACACTATTCCAAAAGGGTAATTGAATAGATTATTTTCACATCTTCACAGCCCAATGCCAAATGACCTAAGGCCTAGTACTGATTCGTGGCTCGGTGGTCGAGGACCCCTCTTCCAAATCTCTGTCGTAAGAAATCAGATCCAACTTTAACCAAGTGTTATAAAATCTCAGATTAATTCAAATTTACATTTAAGATGAAGCAACTAATGATCAAATGAAATGTCATTTAAGAGCACCATTGAAAAGAAATGAGGAATGAAATTACTTAGTTTATGCTTTCACTGGTTCTTATCCGCTGAAGCATCTCTTCCCAAGACTTTCGACATTTTTTTAAAGGTTTAGAGAAATTGGATTGACTTGGACAGAGTAGGGAAAGGCAAAGGCATTAGGTCAGATTTAAACCCAGGCCTCTCCCTTGAGACAAGGGCCTCAATATATGTTAAGTGCATGTTACCAGCACCCTTACATTTATTATGTAACTGAGGGAAGCTTTAAAAAAATATATTTTTCAGCTTTAAAGATAGTGAGGACTGTTGGTCTTTAAAAAAATCCTGGAAAAAAATGCAAATCAACTGTTCATAATTATTCCTGGAGTCCTTTTATCTATGATGAAGGGCCTTTAAAATAACAACCTCTGAATCAGAACAGGCTGGAACACATGAGTCACAAAGAGCAGCATTTTAATTTTTTATATGACTCAGACATCACTGAGAGCTGACAATCATCCTCTCCAATAAATGTTTTTGAGGCAAAAATGAGCAACTTTCAGGAACACAAAATGACAGATTGTTCCACTGGAGGAGATGGATGTGTCAGTCACAAAATGAAAAGTTATGTGATGCAGCAAAATTTTTGTATTACTATTACTGACATACTCTACTGACTCTACTGCGAAGATTGAATGAAAGTAGCTAGATTATACCGACGTATGAAAACATGTTCCTATTTTCTTTATTCTACTGTATATTACTCATGCCATATTATTGAGGGGTACCACAGGGTGCACTGTGAAAAGCCTTTTCAGATTATGTGGGATGTTTGTAAAATATTTTCATGCCTTCTGATTGGGTGATGAAGCTGTGTTACCTGGAACACTATATTTCACTAGTCCATCTGGAAAAGAGCCCATAGAAAGTGTCCGGAGAGGGCAGAACCTTTCAGACGCATATCCAGAAGGTGATTGGACAATCGCTCCATCAATCAATATTTATTCAGATTCAGATTCAGATTCAGATTCAGACAACTTTATTAATCCCTGAAGGGCAATTCCGTTCACAGTTACCCTGCCTTATTGGGCCATCTAAACAAATCAGAGAACAGACAAACATTCATAACAGCATATGGACAACACATTCCCCTGTCAGAACCCACAGGTTTGCAGAATCAGCAATAAATACTACTAATAATAATAATAATAATAAATACAGTAAGCAGTTAGGTTCCACGGTGAAATTACTAAGATACCATAGGATAAGCAAATTCCAGATGTGGCACAGGCCACATATCATCTTCGGGCTACATTTATTACAGGCCAATTAGATAATGTAGTAGCAGGAGCTACTTGTCACGGTTTTAAACCCAGAAAGTAACAAAAAACAATGGTGAAGACCCAAATGCAGATTCAACCAAAAGGGCTTTAATAAACTTAAAGCAGGATCAAAAAACTCCAAAAAATTAATCCTTAACAAAAGTCCACATACAAAAACAGCCCTTAACAAAAAGCTCAGAAATACAAAACAAAGTCCCATCAGAAAATAACTTTAAAACTCAGGAGCAGACTGGAGATCATACAGAGATCACTGGAGAACGGACTGAAGACAAGGAGCCAAGGAGCAAAAGAAGACGAAAGTGTATGAGCCCACAAACACAAGGGGAAAACACGGGGGACGAGACAGGAAGCAAAACCCACAGCTATAAGGGGAGACAGGAGGACTTTCAAAATAAAACAGGAAACACAAGGACAAGACTAGAAACATCAACAAAATGGGTAACTTGACAAGGACCAAGAGAAGAACTTAAGAGACACAGAACAAGAGGTCAAAAACTGAAATAAGGAGCAAAATAACTGAGCACAAGGAAAGGCATCCAAAACAGGCAAAAATCATGACACTACTGTCCTGCAAACCATGAGCCACTTCGTAAAATAAACTCTTTTCACAATATCTCAGAATTGGAGCAAACATATCCTTGCTATTTGAGAAGTTTGTATTTGTTTTAGTCTTTGTTTTTCATTTAATTAAGAAATGTGGTCCAGATCTGATAAAACTTCTACTGAAGCTGTTAGCATCTGTGCTAATCGCTGTACATGCAGTCACTTCCTGCTGTCATCTTGCTCGTACCTCATTCCTTTTTCTGCTCCAGAGGACTCTGATTGGGTCATACTGCTCACATTCATTGTAGACCGGAGCTTGGCAAGATGGAGCTGCCTGATTACAGACATTGGACCAGGCAGGACCAGGTCAGGAGCTCTGTCAGCTCATTGAGAAACATCTGAAATTTAAAATATCTCAGAGGCAGTGTTTGATTAAGACTTTGGGCTGAAAATGACTAAATGACTATTCTGGATCACCAGATCCAGAATAGTGCCAGGATCTGGACCAAACTCGGCACATACATGGTGGTTGTTATACTGTATAAACACACCAAGTTTTGGGAACATCACGTAATATTTTGATTTTATATGAATAATTGGATGTCGTCAATGGGATTTCCCATTATAAACTTAATTTATTTTTTTGTTTTTTTTTGTTTTTGTGACGTCAATCTGATCGGATCAAGATGAAATTTACCTTGATGATAGAGACATGGACTCCACATTATGCTGTAAAACTGGAAGCTAATCCAAAAATCTAAAAATGGCAGAGGTATGATTTTTTTTTTTTTTTTAATTACGTCCTATTTTAACTTATGGGATTTTTTTAAAATTTGGGGAATTTTTTGCATCCAGACAAATAGACCAATCACCTCCAAAATTTAATGGCTTCCTCCTTGAAACCAAACTACACCTGTGGTAAAATTTTCATGTAAATCCATTCACTAGTTTTTGTGTAATCTTGCTAACAGACAACAAAAAAAAAAACATAACCTCCTTGGCAGAGGTAATTACTTCAAACCAAAGCAATTCTGGTCCAGACTAGTGAACTATTCAACAGTAATTATTGGTATCACATACTTATTTTATTATCATATAAACTACCCCAAATTCTACTATGAAAATAATATGAGCTTTCAGTACACAGGATTCAAATTTCGCTATAAACTCTGAAGGTCCAAGTTTTGTATTTGACAAAAAAAACATGTAATCAGGGACATTTTCACGTTGCAATATGTAGAAAACAAAGTAGCTGAGTGCTCAGATTTGCACAAAGTTTCATAGATTTGTTTTTCATGCTGTCTTTTCAAAGCTTTTCAAAGCTACAGTTTTGTCTCCCGAGCAAACATCATTTTAATCACACAGACTTCACAGACTTACATCTGATTTGAGTTTCACAAAGACACCAGAGGATGAGGAACTAGCCCAGATGACATAAAGACTACAGCTGTTTATATGAGGTATTGTCACAGATTTTCCCATCCTCTCTCTTTAGATTTGTATATTATTCTCTTTGTAGTATCGAACATCAGGCTCAGATTGCTTTGGAACAGTAAAAACTTCAGCACTGTGCCCTGGAGAACGCTGTGCGCCTCTATGGCACCCTGCTGGATGCTTTGAAATGATATCTCAATTCATGATATTACTCTTCAATAAAAGCCTGCCGCCTCTGCAGCAGAGGCCCAACACGGGACACGAGAGGAGGAGCGCTGCTGCGCCTGCCTCTGTTCTGGGCACGGTGCACTGAGAGCCCACGGGCGATGTCGGGATAAAAAGATTTAAGCCGAGCACAAAGAGGAGGGGGCAGAGGAGGGACGGAGGGCCTCAGAGGTGTGACAGCAGAAGATCCATTTAGATTAGGTGGTTTTAATATCCTCCAAAGTTCCTGATAAACAACAGTTGGAGCTGCTGCCGCTGTGTGGTCATTTAACTGTCCATCATCTCAGATGTAACCTGGTTCGATGTGAGTTTGAATTGCTGCCCTGCCCGGCCTCGTATCATTGCTGTTATAACAGCAACAAGCGATAACACCACCCTGCAATCTGCTGCTTTCTACAGTTTGAGGCCATTCACACACAGTTAAACAGGTGCCTGGAGGAGGCTTAGCTAGCAGGCCACCTTTATGAAGCATATCCAGGGATTTGAGGGTGATTACACACTTGGATTGATTGGCAGAGTTGTTTTGACACAAGTCAGCGGTCCTCGATCGGCTTTGTTCATTTGTATATATGTCAATACAGCAGCTGAACTATTTTTAACAAATCAACAATGCCAACATCACTTAGATGGTTTTCACATCTTCAGCTAGGTTGCTTTGCTCCAATTCACTTAAAGAAAAAAAGCTAAATACTTCTGCCAAGGCAGAGTCCTAGAAAGAGAGAGTTGCATCATTGAGGGGTCAGAAAGCAGAGGGTCACATGGTTCATGTAGCAGCCGAATAGTTCCAAACAAAGCTTGGCGGATCATTCGGTGAACTGCTTAGCTGCAATTTCTGGTAACTACTAAACGATATTTACCATTTTTTATATTCATATATTGATAAAGATAAATTCTAACATGACACATATTCTATTTGCATGTGTATGAACATTATTATTGTGATAATGCTTTGAAAATTGATCAAATTTCCTCTGAAAAGGAGGAATGTGGGTGTAAACTAGTTGACTTTACTTAGGTTCTTGACTAGCAAACATTTCTTGACACTGTACCGTTACTAACAGCGTAGGTGATTTTAAAAATTACTGACTTGTTTTATTTTAACATTTCAGACAAAGAAAGAAGAAGCCTGTGTGATCCTCCTGAGTAGGAAAACATGTTCACTTTTTCTTAGGAAAATGTCTTTACTGACACTTGGCTTTATTAACTTGAAGCATGTAGGAAATTCTGTCTTGTGAAGTATAAAATATCTAAGTGAATCATATCTATGTACTACACACACACACACACACACACACACACACACACATATATACATATATATATACACACACACACACATATATACATGTATATATATTTATATATATATTTATATATACATGTATATACATATATACATACTTATATATATATACATATATATACACACACACATATATATATATACATATATCTATATATATATATATACACACACACACACACATATATATATATATATATATATATATATATATATATACACATATATATATAGTGAGAGAGAGAGAGAGTAAAAGCAAAGCAACCTACAAGTGCCACACATTTATGGAAACTTTTCTGCAACAGACGTGGGAAGAACTTTCTGAAGAATATTTGATTTCTATTTTAGAAAGCATGTCTCGAGTGTGTTCTGCTGTTATATTTGACAAAGGTGGCTACTTTGATGAGTCAAGGCTTTAGAATACATTTTGGCCTATAAATTGATTTCATGGTTTCTTTTTTTACTCCAATTGCTTATTTGTACTACGCTTTCATTTCAGAGTGCAATGAGACATTAAACTGAAAACTATTCAGGGAAAAACTGAAAAAACTGAGATGTTCGAAAACTTTTGACCGGTAGTGTATATTTGTATATGCGACTGAAAAAAAATAAGGGAGGACAGGAGGAAAACCCACCCATGGTGTTGTGTTATTTTATACCAGCTGACTACTTATCCATACTTTCTTATATTTAGTGAAAATTAAGCAATAAAAAACTGGCTTACACGATTTCTTAAAAACATTTTATTCAGTCCTGTTGTTTCCAGATTAACCATACAGGCTTAATGCAAAAGAGTATTCATAAACGATGTGTGATGTAACAAGAAGCAGACCAGTGACCATGGTAAAACTAATATTTGGTTTGAAACTGATGAGGTATTTTGCTTTAAATTACACTGTCAATTTGATTCAAATTTGCTTGTAAAATGATCGTCATTAAAATGTCAGCTGTACCTTCCTACCAGTAAACTGACCTTCGATAAATGCGAGAAACATACCTTCCCCATAGGAATCCTATTGCCTTGGCTGCATTGTTAGGAATTATTGAGGGCTCCCATGATCCACCATTGCGGTCAAATAATTGGCCCATTGGCATTTATGGAGTTGATGTAACTCTCTCTTTCCACAGCTCCGTGGGGAGGTACTGTATTTCTGATTGTGGCGGTGGGGTGTGGTTCAGCTCAGCTGCAGGGGAGAGGTGTGTGGGGGCGGCTATTGGGAACAGAGCCCAAGTTAATTGACACAGGTGTGATGTGGTGACTGATTGCTCTCCTTTTCTTTGTCTCTGCAGGAGTGTGCTGGGCGCTGGAGAAACATACACCCAGAAGAGAGCTCCTGGAAGGAGCAGCTTTAGGTTTTGTACAAGGAGTGTGAATTGAGTTAGCCCTGCCAGACACAGGCATTGTGGGAATGAGTTCATGCTGTGTGGGGGCATGTGTTATTTTTATTTATAAGAATAAAAATACCACTTTCGACATTGAAAGGTCTCCAATGCTCATTGTGTGCATTGATGTGAACCCAGAGCAGATCTCGCATTACGCTGATATTCTAAATCATATATGCAGTAAACTACCTTTTCTCTTAATGTTAACGAATCCTTAAAGAAAGCTTTTAATACCAGCATCCACATTCTGATCACCACCAAAACTAATTCTCTTTCTTCTTGTGCCATGACAAACACACCCTGAACATTTCATTCAAATTGTTGAGATCTTTTTGTGTCATCCTGATCACAGACATACAGACAGATAAATGGACCAAACACTGTCAAAAAATAACCTCCTTAGCAGAGGTGATTAGCATATTTCCTTTGGATCACTTCCTGTTTACGCTGCAGTGTTTTCTTGACTGCCAAATCACACAAAAAGGCATGTCTCTTATACAAGTGTGCAGAGAAAATACCCTCCCACCCCCACACCCCCACACTACCAGCCTTAAGCGTGGATAAAGGGCAGAGTGGATCCATGCTTCATTTTGTTCATGCCAAATTCTGAACCTACTACCTCAAGGAAGAAGTAGAAATTGAGACTCCTCTGTCCAGGATACATTTTTCCAACCCTCTATTGTCCAATTTTGGGGAGCCCGTGCATAGTGTGCCCTCAGTTTCCTGTTCTTAGCTGACACGAGTGGCACCCGGTGTGGCCGTCTGCTGCTGCAGCCCATCTGCTTCAAGATTCAACGTGCTGCTCAATAATGGTCCGGTCAGTGGGTGGCTATATGAGTTCCTGTTGCCTTTCTATGATCTCAAACCACTTTGGCCATTCTCCTCTGACCTCTGACATCAACAAGGCATGTTCACCAAGAGAACTGAACCTTAGATATTGTTGTGTGTGAAAACCCCAGAAAATCAGCAGTTTCTGAAATACTCAGACCAGCCTTCCCACAATTATCCATCTATCCATCCATCCATTATCTTTACCTCTTATCCCTTTCGGGGTCGTGAGGGCTGGAGTCTATCCAGGCTGGCATTAGGCAGGGTACACCCTTAACCAGTCACCAGCCAATCCCAGGGCCACACAGAGAGACAGACAACCATTCACACTCACAGTCATACCTAGGGGCAATCTAGAGTCACCAGTTGACCTCATGAGCATGTTTTTGGTCTGTGGGAGGAAGCCAGAGTGTCTGGAGGAAACCCACGCGTGAATGCAGAGAACATGCAACTCCACACAGAAAGACCTTGACCTGCCACATGGATCGAACCAGCAACCTTTTTGCTGTGGGACACTTGCACTACCTGTTACGGCAATGAATGAATTAATGAATTAAATTATCTTTCGTCTCCACTCTGATAAAACTTCAGCAGGTTGTGGTGAAAAATTGTGTATTGATGGGTATTGATGAATGTTGATCACTTATTGAAATGCAATCAAAGTTGTTAATCAAGTGTTTTATTGATTCCACATGTATTAGGTTGAATGCAGGCCTCATGAAGACCTGTAAGGTTGATAAAAGCATGAGGTGAATAGGACTTTGGACAAGCACTTAAAGCTACATATAGCTTAACATAATCACATAATAATCACACAAAATGTATTCTCTGGTGTTGTCTTGATGATTTCTGATGATTTGGTTTTATTAAAGTTATTTTTTAAACACATAAAAGTTATCAAAGGAAACATAATGGTATCACGAGCTGAATAAGAGTTACTTTTAAACATATAAAGTTAGAGGCAGTTATATTGGCCACGGTTACATGATGATTTTTAATTTGGAATTAAGTATTCAGAATTAAATAATCCAGAATTAAAGTATTCTCCTCCGCGTTTACACTGAAATAGTAATTCCAAATTGAGGTTTACATGGAAAACAAGTTTATACGCTTTTATTCAGTTCTGGGGGTTGGGAATGGTTCTGATTGGACAGGGGGCGGATGTGACATATTTACGTCTGCCAGGAGGAAACAAACTTTAGTTCAGCGTCACCAGCGTCTCTGTCAGGAAAACAATGTCCAACTTGGATGCTACAACTTTATAAAGGTCTGCATTTTTATGCTTACGTCCATCCACTCTTTTCATTACTTTCAAATCTTCTACGGCTCTAATTAAATAAATTGTCTCGGCTCGAGTCCAACGCTTGCTTTGGGCGGCCATCCTGTTCCTGTCAGCGTCCCGTACGTCACTGGGACAGGACAAGGGAACGAGCATGCACAGAATGACCGGAATTAATTTAAAGCGACTGACCGTATACATAATGGGGAATTATTTAATTCAGATTTAAAATCAGAATAAACCAGCCACCTACTTCAGAATTAGGTTTTATTTGGAATTATCATTATCATTCGGAATTTGGTGTTTACAAGGTCATTTTTAATCTTTTTAAAGAGGATTTAAGTTGAATTTGGAATTACAGGGGAATTAAAGTTCTCATGTAAATGGGGTAATTGGTGTAATGTGCTGAAACTCTTAACAAAGGAGAAACTCTGAGGCCTAAGGTCAACTGAGGACAGCCACCTGCATGCTGAGGTTAACCAAGGACAGCCACATGAGGGAGACAGGCCAAATATCAGACAAGTGGAAACTCCCTAATATTCCGGCCACCTGCACGAACAGAGTGCAAATAAAGGACAGCCAACAGGGTCTGGATTTCTTGCAAATCCTTCATTTACAGGAAAGCATGAGCTCAAACTCATACATAAATTTGTACATCAGCAGCAAGATCCAGCTACCCTTTTGAAGCTGTTTTTGAGCCTCGTCAGACCTTTTTTCTTATTTGACACGACAAGGTCCTCCCAACCATGTCTATATGCATTAAGTTGCTGTCATGTGATTGGCTGATTAGCTATTGGTGTTAACGGGCAGTGAAACAGGGGTGCCTGTAAGTGAATATAAGCCATATATATATATAATATGGTTTGGTTACTTAACTAGCTTTTTACAATGCACAGCACGACAAGCAAGTCAACGTTTACAAAACATTGATATGCCTATGGATGAAAATTTACAAGGAATCGACCCTTACATTCCAGTGGCCCCACAATGTAGACTGAAGGCCAGGGCACCAACAGGGTTATCACGTGAGAACTTCTCATCTACCTTGTTTCGTCAGATTACCTTCAAAGTTCCTGATAAACAGCGGCTGGAGCCACTGTTGCTGTGTGGTCATTAGCTCGCTCATCACCTGGCTCAAAGTGTGTTTGGATCACTGCCCTGACCAGCTTCATATCACCCTGGTTATAAAAACAAGCCATAAAGCCATCCTACAATCCACTGCTCTCTACACTGTAATCTGAGTTACACAGGTGCCTGGAATCAGCTTAGCCAGCAGGCTGCCTGGATGAAGCATTTCCAGGAAATATGCTGAGATCAAATTATTAATGTTACACCTGCCACTGTGGTACTCTCAGCCACACTCCAAACATAGAGTAAATGGTTTTACTTATGCAGGCAGAGCCCAGTATGATGCCTCTCCATTACAGATGTCTGCTCTTTCTGCACACTTAAGCACCAGAAAGGAGGAGAAGTAGCATAAATGTTGTCTGCCTCTGAAAAATGACTAATGCTGCTACGCTGCTTCACTCCCTTTCCAACAAGTCCATCAGACACTTAAGCATATGATTGCTGGGCATGATTTCAAACATTAAAAGCATGAAAGTAAATTACCAAGCAAAACAAAGTGAGGTCAAACTTAGAGGATGAGGAGCCATCCAGATGGATGATACACTTATTTGGCTCCCAAAAATGCTTTATATTCAGCAAGACAAGACCCCCTGCCTCTTGTCTCCTTGCTTCAGTGGTAATGGAAATGCTCCTAACAGGAAGAACATGTTTGGTAGATATGTTCAGCACTGGTAATAAAAAGACAAACAAGATGGCCCCGTCATTGACTTGTTCTCCATGTATTATTGATATCATAATCAAAATCCAATTCCAGTTGAGAATCAACAACAAACAGCTGAGGGAATTGATATAACTTGTCTCAGACTCAATTCCCTTATCGGTCCCTTCCACTAAGTTCTGGATGCCTTGCAGATTAAGGAGATCATGCTCTCATCAGAGGCAGTCGGCACAACAATGAAGTTCAAGATGTGATCATGGCAGACAGGAATCAGACAGAGTTAAAAGTGTGGCTTTATTTTGCAGCGCATGATGCTAAATGGAAAAGTCTGGTGTCAGTGTGATTTTAAGCAAGAGAGGCAACTCCAGAAACTTGTTGAAGGATATGTTGACGAGGGAGTGTCATGTACAGAGTATCTAACCTTGACCCTGAAAACCTGTGCAGGCTGTCTTTTATTCAAAAAGAAAATCCTCAGGAATCATTAAGAGAACTTTTTAAGAAATTAATTAGAAGATATTGGCATCAATAAAATCTTGCTAAACCTTGTAAACAAGCCATTTTTTTTTTGCTATTTTTGGTCCACATGGCCCTTTTTTTCTGTTAAAAATGATGTCAAACCTCAACCCTTTTCACTACAATCAAGTTTAACACATCTTGTCTTTCCAAGACAACACTGACTATCATAATATTGTTATAAAAATGTCAAATACACACAAATAAACAATGACCAAGCCTTTTTATATCCAAAAATGGTTCTCTCAAGACTTGGCAATCAGAGAATATATATAAAAAAAAAACACACAAACAAACTCAAAACAACTATTCACAGTTTTGCACTTTTCCTCTTGACATTTTTTCCTATATTGTCATTTGTGCCACTCCTGGAAACAGTTTCTGTCTGAAACAAGACCACTTCCAGGGGCTGGATTGGTAGACTCACTTCTTCCTCACCTCCTGCAGAGGACACACTTCCTTTACACAGCTGTGGTTTTTGCGCTTTTCCTCTTCCCCCATCTCTCGGTCACCACTGTAAAATAAATCCGCCTCTGTTTCGCCCCTTGGTGCTAAAATAAGTGCCTTTGCCTTCTCTAAGCTTTTTAAAGATTTTGGATGGCATATTTAGCACCAATCAATAGTTTTTTAAACACAAAGTTGTTCCACAAAACAAACACTGTAAAGTTTGAACACAATCATTCATATACACATGTATGAATAATAAAAAGCACAAACATCATCTCTTCTTCCGCCATTGTTTTAATTGCAGAGTACCAGTTTTCTGTTCTTTCTGAGTCAGGCAGATAAATGTTTTTTCTCTCATCGAAATCCAGGCTGCACTGTGAAATGACACTTGTGTCATAGTGTCACAGGATCAATATGAACATCTTGAGGTGCAATGACGATGATGACTTGGCAGAAATGGACTGAGAATAGACCTTCACATCAAATCAAGTCTCACTGTTAACACTGACCGCCAACATTCTAGCACCCTTTTCAAGCGTCGCTGCCATCTTTTGCCAAGAAATACAAAAATTACACGTCTCTTGTGATACTTTTACTTAAAGTTATGATGATTAAAGAAGATTTAGGCAGGATATTAAAAAAAATAATATACTGTGTGAATTTAACTTAAAATGTTCCTGATTGTGTTTTCACCGTTTTTTCCACCGCACCAGGTCTCCAGTTGAAATGGACAGTTTGCTGAAATACACTTAAAAGTAAAATCATCAGTCATCTGTAACTGCTTTTCTGCTATACTGGTGCAATATAATGTAACAGAAGAAGAGATACAAGAAAGTGAGAGGAAGATCATTTATTTATTTGCACAACTTCTGGATTTCACTCTCTCTCTCTCCCTGTCTTCCAGTCTCTCTTTCGCTTGCTGTCTGTTTCTTTCTCTCTCTCTCTCTTTCTCTTTCTCACAGCGCTACACGTATTATATGAACTCACACTCACGTAAAAAATAAATAAACAGAAAGAGGTTGCCCGAACTGCCTAAACGTGAAACATCCCAAAACAAACTCATGTTAAAAACTGTAGAACTTCAACAATGAAATTAACATGAACAAATGATCAAATTGATTAGTAAACAATAAGAAAATGGAACAAATGGACATGATCGGCACTGTGACTACAGTGCACACTTCAGGCAAAAGCTCTCAGCCCTCACAGTGCATTTTCCACACACAGGTCGCAACCCGTGCAGGTGACAAAGGTCCTGCAAACACGATAGCAGCGGGAAAATCACTTCCACTAAATGTATGTATGTATGTGTGACAGCAGCAGCGGTTTGAGTTATAAATGCCCAGAAATCTTTAGTGCTTCATTAGAAAACCTTATAAGCTTCATAAAACATACAGAACATATATTTGGGAAAATTCATGGCATGGCAGGCTTGTGAGTTTTATTTTAATAAATTTATAGGTATCCAAAATCCCAAACTGTCCGTCAGCCCGCCGTAGCAGTTCTACTGTTAACAGATGGATTGATCAGCCTGTCTACACTGGGACCAGCACAAGTAGAAGGTTTGACAGGAAATTACTCTAATCTCACTTCCACCGTTGCAGAATGCCCAAACATAATCAATCACAGATAAAAAGGCAGCGGTTTGAGTAATAATGCATAAGAAATCTCTGATTACCTCCGCCAAGGAGGTTATGTTTTCGCAGGCGTCTGTCTGTTCGTTCGTTTGTCTGTTTGTGTATTAGCAAGATTATGCAAAAACTACTGGTTGGATTTACATGAAAATTTTACCAGAGGTGTGGTTTGGTCCAAGGAAGAAACCATTACATTTTGGTGCTGACCCAATCCAGATTGACGTCGCAAAGAAACATTGAAGTTCATAATGGCAAATCCCATTCATTTATGTCATTATGGGAATTGTAGTTTATTTTTCAAACTGACAGCAACATTTTTCAAGCCTATGTCACCACATTTCCCAGCTTCCCTTGCAATACCAGTTAAGGAGTTCGGCTAAAACAACAGCAATTTTGGGAATTTTCTGCATCCAGACAAATATGTGGATCACCTCCAAAATGTATTGGCTTCTTCCTTGGACCAAACCACACCTCTGGTAAAATTTTAATGTAAACCCATCCAGTAGTTGCTACATAATCTAACAGACAAACAAACAGACAAACAAAAAGACACCCTGGCGAAAACATAACCTCCTTGGCGGAGGTAACAATGACCAAGCCTTTCTATATCCAAAAATGGTTCTCTCCAGACTTGGCTACCAGAGAATATAAAAAGAACACGCACACAAACTCAAAACAACTACTATTCACAGATTTACACTTCTCCTCTTGGCATTTCTTTCCTATATTGTCATTTGTGCCACTCCTGGAAACAGTTTCTGTCTGAAACAAGACCACTTGACATTGCTCTCACTTCCAGGGGCTGTTTTCCTCTTCCCCCATCGCTTGGTCACTAGTGTAAAATAAATTCACCTCTGTTTCGCATGACAGGCTTGTGAGTTTTATTTTAATAAATTTATTGGTATCCAAAATCCCAAACTGTCCGTCAGACCGCTGTAGCAGTTCTAGTGTTAACAGATGGATTGATCAGCCTGTCTACACTGGGACCAGCACAAGTAGAAGGTTTGACAGGATATGACTCTAATCACACTTCCACTGTTGCAAAAAGCCCAAACATAATCAATCATAGATAAAAAGGCAGAATGTCAGAGCTAACCCATCAGAATCCTCAAACAGTATTCTTCATTGTCTATCAAACCCTGAAAAGCAGACTTTTTGAGTTATGAGGATCATCTGACAGGCCAGAGATGAAGTAGTCTGGCACAGCTGTTAGCTCTCGGAGTGAACTATGAAATATGGTCTCATACCTGTGAGGTATTCTGGGTCGGGCACGGGGTCCGACAGCTCCTCGTGGCACTGAACCTCTGTTGGCACCGATGCCACAACCATGCCATCTGGGAGCTGCTGCTCGATGCCTCGGGCAAAGTTCTTCTGCCTGGTGTTAACAGAGACAAAAAAATGGGAGATCCTGGTTAGAGACAGAAGTACTCAGTCATCCAAACTAAAGAGAGAAGAAACCAGACTAAGAGCAGCAAGAAGGATTAAAGAAAATATGGGGCTACAATGATGAAAAAGGTGCTAAAATGAGGTGAAATATCAAATTAAAGGAAATAAAGCTGTGACAAAAAATATTTCCCCCCAGTTTTTGTGCCTCTATCTAAAAGTAATGAACACTTATTGCACCACAAGTCACACAGTCTCTCTAATGTAATAATTCATGCCTTTCCAAAACAGATTCAGGGCAGCAGCATAACTTAATATGTGATTTCACTGTTTGTTATGCCCCCGAGCCAAATGCACAAAAACAATGTAAACATCATTGTGCAACAAATGAGAGACAAGAGTGTGTGCAGGTCAAAAGTTCTTCAAGAAAGGATGAGATAAAATATTCCAAAACAGTTTCTTTCTGCTTCATTTGTCAAAGTTATTTGTCACATTTTGCAGAATACATGGTTACGGGCACTCCGACCTCCTCTCACAGACCAAAAACATGCTCATTAGGTTGACTGGTGACTCTTATTGACTTAAGATATGAGTGTGAGCATGACTGATTGTGTGTCTCTCTATGTGGCCCTGCAACTGGCTGGCAATTGGTTCAGGGTGTGCTCCACCTAACCCAATGTCAGCTGGGCTAGAGTCCAGCCCTGTGACCCAAAAAGGGATAGTCAGAATAAATAATGGATGGACGGAAGGTTTGAAAAATGTTATTACGATTTTAATCACTCACATTAACAGCACTGGGTTTCCATACATTCCCCTGCTACTTCACTAGGCACAACAATTGGACTGCTAATGAATGCAAATAGCTAATCAGCCAATCACATGGCAGCATCTAAATGTAATAAGGCATGTAGACATGGGCAGGATGACCCACTGAAGTCCAACAGAGCATCAGAATGGAGAGGAAAGGTGATTTAAGTGACTTTGAACGTGGCATTACTGATGATCCCAGACAGGCTGGTCTGAGTATTTCAGAATACAGCTGATCTTCTATGAAGTTCACACACTGCTATATCTGGTATTTACAGGCAATGGTCAAAAAAAGAGAAAATATCCAGGGAGCAACAGTCTTCTGGGTAAAAATGCCTTGCCAATGTTAAAGGTCAGAGAAAAATGTTCTGAGAGGTTCGTGTTGGTAGAGATGCAAAAGTGACTCAACAAACCTATGCAGAAGAATGTTGAACAATGGAGCCGATGGGTTACAAGACCACATCAGGTGCTACTCATGTTGGCTGAGAACAGAAAACTGAGGCTACAATAGGAATAGGCTGAACAAAATTGGGGGATAGAAGATTTGACAGAAAGTAGGTCAGAATCTGGTTTAATCAACACATAAGCATGCCTTGCATTACCAGTTCAATCTGTCGTTGGTGGTGTAATGATGTGGGGGGATTTTCTTGGTACATTTTTGGCCCCTTAGCACCAGCTGAGCATCATTTCAACACCACAGCCTAACTGAGTATTGCTCCTGACTGTCAAGTTCCTTGTTCCTCCTGTCAGGCTGAGAGGACGACAGTGGGCGCAGGACAACCCGTGCTGTCATCTTAAATTTTTTCTAATTTATTGAAATTTGAGTCTCACGAGTTTAAAGGGAGAAGGTTAGATTAGATTAGATAGAACTTTATTATTTCCTTTGAAAAACTCTCTCAGGGGAATTAGGAAAAGTTGTGAAAACCTTTGAATAAAAAAGGGGGAAGAAGGAAAGCACATTAATGTAATAATTTCCTTATAAAACTGATGTGAAGGAAATCCCTGTTCCTAATTTCTTAATCCAAACCCAGCAAGACAACAGCAGGAAGTGACTACTTGGACAAAGATTAGCATAGATGCTAACGGCTTCAGTAGCAATTTCATTAGATCTGGACTGCACTACTTTAGTAAATGAAAAACAAATACCAACACTATAAACTACTCAATAGGGATTATACTTTCGCTCCACTTCCGACGTGTTTTGGCAAGAGTTTGTTTTGTGAAGCGGCTCACATTGTCCTTTGCCTGCCTGCTACATTATCTGATTGGCCTGTAATGACTGTGATTGACAGAACGATTGTCCAATTACCTGTCGGGTATGCTTTTGAAAGTTTCTGCCCTCCCAAAACACTCCTCTGGGCTCTTTCCCAGATGGACTGGTGAAAAATATTGAATGGTCCATCTGGTGTGTCAGGTTAATGGTATCATGTCAATATGGACCAAAATCTCTAAGTCATGAAGAGTTAAGGCAGTTCTGAGGGACAAGTGGGTCCAGGGTGCTGGTATAGCAGAGTGTGTTGCAACCACACACTCACCATATATTGAGGCTTTTGTCTCCTGCAAGGTGGCTCAGGGTCAAACCCAACCTGAGGCCTATGTGCCATGTGTCCTCCATTACTCTCTACCCTGCCTCCCTGGTCTATCCACTTTCTCTTCGGTAAAGGTCAAAAGCCTCAAAAACATATCCAAATTAAAAAAAAGAGGGGGAAAAGGAAAAGGGGGCTCCAGTATAGTACCGGCCAGTGAATTTACATCTTAAAAGCCATATTTTGTTAAATACTTGGCTTTCGCAGTGAATGTGATACTGAATTTCCCCCTCTTCACAATCAGATTTTATGCCATGCACAAGTCCAAGGACCTGAGACCTTGAGAGGGATTTGAGCATATCCTTCACTCATGCTTGAATTAATGAATGCCAATTTCTGCTTGGAATGACGGGCTACTCCATTTTTTCCTTTTTGTCATAAGCACATTTAAAACATGAGGGCTACAGCAAGGTGGAAACATAACGCGGGGGAGCGCTGTGTGCATGAAGATAAGAGAGCTGTATGGAGGTGAAGATAAGGAAAACAAAAATAAGTAATGAAGTGTGATTTTGTTGTTTTAGAAAAATATCAGGAACTATACCTTTTTTCAAAGTTTTTGGTGAGGCAGTGGCAACAAGCGATACATTTCAGTCATTAAGCTTAATTATTTTTCAGCTCATTTGTGATATGCTACAAACTGTTTTGTCAAAAGACCCATAAAAAATAGTATTTGGTACATTTCAGTCAGCTCTGGAGGCAAACGGGGGTCCAACACTTACTGCTAATTGAGTGTATAAGGAATTGATGGATAGTGGAAACATGACACATAAATCACGCATCAGTGTTTGGTGTGAAGGCACTTCTAGTAGATATATGGCTTTAATACAAGTTCAAATCTGTCAAGTACACTAAATGAATAAAAAAAATAAAAAATAAAAAATAATGTAACCAGAAGAGTGCATGTCTCTGTAAGACAAAACGATATATCCTCATCGCTTTTTGTCCTGCAACACCTGGATGCCCGTAGCTTGTGATGTATGGATTCATTGCTGTGTGGATCCTTGTTGTGAACCTAAACGGCAGTGAGACAAAGACTGATGAAGTGAATGAATGAGTTCAACTGAGAGTCGCTCACAGCAGCTGACAAATGAGGACATCAGCTGATGAGGGGAGATGAGTCACGTTTCTGCAGAGCAATCAACCTAATGAAGAATGACGGAGCCTTTGTCTTTCTGACACACTGCAAGGTCCCACATGATCGCCAGATTTATTGATGTGAATGCATTGATTAGTAGTACAGAAACATTCTCCTGGATTTCTTCCTCTTGTTGATCCCCAACGCTGCATCATCACATTCATTCAACTTCATATTTTCTTTACGTATAATGATTCTTATTAAGTGATGTGTTCTACATTTAATTACAGACATTTTTCAGCAAAGGTATAGATTCTAGTGTCATGAGAGTTTCAGAGATGACATTTAGACTTGAGGAATTCAGTTTGTTCCATTATTTATATGATATTTTTACACATCCAAGCACACCTCATGGCAGGAACATGCTTTTGTTCAATAATGTTTTTCAGCTTGTTCTACGAATTATTTAGCTTTTGGATATGTTTATCCAGGGATTCCAGTTCTGTATATAGTATGCATTTACTGCATCAGTAATGGGTGAAATATTGATGCATACTCTTCATTTGGGTCAAGCAGCAGTACAAAGCATGCTTCTTAAGTGTGTCATTCAAGACTGGGTGAACATAAAGAGGGGCACACATAAGTGAATATTACATCCTGTTTTATTCAAGTCCCTGCAGAATAAGTCCTGCTCCATTCTAAATCTATTAGGCCAGTGCATTGGCAATTGTGGTAACAGTTCGCCTACACATGCTCTCCCAAATCAGAACATAACAAAATGCCCTTTTAACAAAAATCACATTTATAAGGTAAATGCAACTTGGTATTTTCAACATGATAACGAGCAGTTGTTTTCAAACTTTTTTTCTTGAAGACACACCCAATATCAAGCCAAAATCTCCCTTTATCATGCCAGTATCTTATGTTTCTGTGCAAGTTCATTCACATTATGTCTACAAGAAATTTTCAGTATTTAATCTCATTAAAAAAACCAAATACACACCTAAAAATGTGCTTGTGCAACAATGGCAGGGCCTTCCATTTTTTTAAGAGTGTGAATTTTCAGTCTTTTTATTTTTAAATATTGCCACAACTTACAGGCTCAATTTTCAAATGTTAAATCTTCTTCAAAAAACAATTTAAATTAATAATATAATCATTATATTGTCCAGCTCTAAGTAAACAATGCCTAGTTGATACAAAGGGGCCTGAAGTAAGACAAGAAAATCTCCACCACACCATTACACCACCAGCAGCAGCCAAAGCTGTTAATCCAAGGCAGAATGGATTCATACTTTTATGTTGTTAACACTAAATTCTAACCCTGCCTTCTGAGGAGAGCAGCAGAAATCAAAACTCATCAGACCAGGCAACATTCTTACAATTTCCAATGGTCCCTTTTTGGTGAGCCTGTGCAAATTGTGGCATCAGATTCCTGTTGTGAGCTGAGAGGATTTTCTTTTGGTGTAGTCTCTTGCTGCTGTAGTTCATCTGCTTCAAGATTCAGCATGTTGTGTGCTCAGAAATGACTCACTGCTATCTATGCTTTTTGATTTCCAAAAAACACTCTGAACATTCTTCTCTGACTTCTTACATTAACAAGGCATTTTCGCCCAGAGAACTGCAGTCCATATGATATTTTCTCTCTTTGTGGCTCATTCTCTGTCAGAGACAGATGTGGAATAAATCAAATAAATCAAAGTAGATCAGCAGCATTGGCAGATTATCTTGGCCATGTTGTCTGCCATGCCGCGTCACTGTCTGATGAGTTAAATGCACTAGCAAGGTATTAAAACAAAGTAACTAAGGAAGCAGTTGAATGTGTGTACTACTTTATCCCTTTCAGGGCTGCCCTTGGCTTGAGCTGATTCCACCTGACATTATGCAAGAGGCAGGATACCCCCTAGACTGTTTGCTAGCTAATCACAAGGCTGACATTTAGAGACAAGTAAGCATTCAAACAGATATTCACACCTGAGATCAAGTTTAAATCACAATTCAACATAACAAACGTGAAGCCACCAGACTACTTGATGAAAACGCAAGCCTACACATGGAGCACATGCAAACCAAACAGATAAAGGCTGTCAGCCAGGGATCCAGCTACCTCCATTGCCTCCATGCTGTGAGGCAATAATGCTACCTGCTGCACCAGCTTGCTTCCTGATTGACTAACAGAGTGCATGCTTAGCTGTCCTCAGTGTCCCCCACAACATAACTAGATTACTGATTTTATGTATTGTATTCAATGAATGGTAATTGGTAAATGGACTTGAACTTATACAGCACTTTTCCAGTCTTTGACTACTCAAAGCTGCTTTACACCACAGGTCACACTTACCCATTCACACCCATTCACTCACTGATGGATCTGGGTTTCTATGTTAGTTGTTAGTATCAACTAACACATTCACTTTCATGCCCATTTACACGCCACTTGGGAGCAATTTGGGGTTAAATGTCTTGCCCAAGGACACATTGCCATGTGTCGCCCAGAGCTGGGCGACACATTGCCATGTGTCGCCCAGAGCTGGGCTCGAACCTGCAACCTCCTGATTACTGACCAAGCGCACAATCCAACTGTGCCACTGGCCCCCGGCAAATAAATTCTTAAATAAGGGCCAAGAGATGGACAGTTGGATTGGTGCAGCATCTGCAGTGTTTGAGACTGAACTGTGGTGGTAAAGAGGGGGTTAAAGCAAAAGGCAAAGCTCTCAGTTTACCGTGCCATCATCTTTCAACCCTCACCTATGGTCATGAGCTCTGGGTAATGACTGAAAGAATAAGATCACGTATACAAGCGGTTAAAATGAGATTCCTTCGGAGGATGGCTGGGCTCAGTCTAAAGGTGTGTTCACACAGATGGATGTATTGGCTGACATTACTCCAACTGTATCCTTTCACTCAACTACCAACCACAAAACACTGCAGCTGATGGCCCAGCAGCAGCATCGTCTGCAGGTTCTCAGCAGTCCGTCTAGGTGGAACAAATGTACTCACTAACTAATATTTCCCACACGGACATGGATTGTCACTCTTGAACCGGACTAAAAACACTCCCAGGTGTCACGGGTGAAGTCACACACCCACAAAACGCTGATTGGCTGTGGCGGCACAGCCACACGTGGTATCGCCTGAAAAGTTAACATTTTTCAAATTTGGTGATCGACCGACGTGACCTGGTTGCGAATCCAAAGCGACCCTAAGAGTACCTGTCTGCAGGGACAAGGGCACCACCATATGTCTCCCAAGACAAGACCAAGTCACCCAGATCGCATCCATCACATGAGATCTGGTCACGCCAGGTCGCGGCTGGTCGTGGCTGTACACTGACTCTGCATGGAGAGTGGTCGCCCAGGTTGCTCAAGTCGCATTTGGTGTGAATGCACGTTTAGAGATAGGGTGAGGAGGTCAGACATCTGGAGAGAACTCAAAGTCGAGTGGCTGACCCTTGCACTGAAAGGAGTCAGTTAAAGTTGTATGGGCATCTGATTAGGATGCCTCCTGGTTTCCTTCCTGTGGAGGTTTTCCAGGCAAGCCCAACTAAGAGGAGACCCCGGGGCAGACCCAGAGCTTGCTGGAGGGATTTTATATCCCATATGCCCTGGGAACAGCTTAGAATCCCCAGGAGGAACTGGAAAATGGCTGAACTGTTTGGCTTGCTGCCCCTGCAAATCACAGCAGAAGATGGATGGATGGATGGATGGATGGATGGATGGATGGATGGATGGATCAAATCAGGGCAGCCCCAATAATTCTACAGACAGACAGGAAGGGTAAAATCACTCCTGAAAGAACTCACACCACAGAGGAATCTGGGGACATGATTTAGATCCCACTTTCACTGGCTTGACTCAGAGATAAAGAGCTGGGCCCAGAATTATCCAACAGTGAGTTTAAAACAATTATATTACCTAAAACTTTCATTTTTTCAGCTACAGTGCCAATCACAGCTAAGGACTTTATCTTGGCATCCGGGATGACCAATCATATTTCAAGTAGGTCCAGGTCACTAATTTTCCAAGCTCATACAAGACAACCATAGCCCCCACTTTATTCTTCCAATCATCTTTAAATGAATTTCCTATTTGCTGATTCATTTATCTATTTATTTTCCTCAAAAGCTCTCTCTTCTTGTGATCTGAGAATATCCCCTGTCAGCAGTTGTTTCTGATAACAGTTATTACATCCAGCAGATGAGCTGCATATCATTTTGTCTAAATGAACCAGTTTGAGTCTCTTTTAAGGCGTTCATATTTCTGTTAAAAATGTGATAAAAGTCTCCTGCCTTTAAAACATACATAACAGCAGGCATTAAATAAGCATTAAAGGCCCTCATGGTTCACAGTTCTTCAGTTAATATAAACCATGCATAATGTACCATTTGATTTATGCATGTTCTGGGCCTGAGTGGAGGAAATAAAAAGGATATACAAACATTTATTAAGGGCCTTTGGGAAAGTCACTGCTTCTGAACAACAGAAGCTACAGGCTGGAGCTGAAGCGGCTTCAAATACCACCGTTCAACTGACATTCTGTTTCCATGGTCATGGCGTGGCTGGGGGTGTTAACGATAATTAGAAGGAAACGAGGCTCATAAATATTCCTGTCAGTCAGATTATGATGTGATTCAAAGTTCATCTGGTGAAGTATGGGCCTGGTAATGCTGACCTGTGGCAAAAACAAATGCAGCGCTTATGCTCACTGTCATGGTCAGTCTCAAGGCAGTTAAATACTTTAGAAATACTGCTTCAGAAGGTAGGCTGGCCAATGTGTTGCTTGAGAGTCACACCTGAAACAAATCTGCAGAAAAAATCAAAGCAGAAACCTTTGCACCCAGCCCTAAAGTAGAATTGCGAAGACCATGGAAGACAACATCAAGATGACAGGCTCAAGCTCAAACCGAGCATCAAAATAAGGAAGAAACAGATTGAGTATATAAAAATGGCATGGTTGTTGGTGCCAGGCTGGTCCCACCAGGATTTTCACACATTACCATCTGTTACGGAAAGCTGTGTAGTGGGAAACATAGGGGTGCTTTGCCATTCCCTTTGTATTACCACTTCTTGTCAACTGTTTTTATGAACCATTGAGTCCAGCCATTGTATTTTTGTTTGGAAGTAAGATTTTCCTTTTTCTTTTAAGGTAGTTGGGGATTTTATTTGTTGTTTTTGCCCTGGAGCACCCTGAAGTTGTTTTCTCAGTATTAGTTTATTTGTTTAAGGGTTTTGCTTGGGATATAAGATTGCTTTTTCTGACTGGTTTATTTTCTGTTTTTGGAAATAAACCAGTCAATTGTTCCTTTTACTCCTGGACCATTCTATTGTAGATTATACTGAAAAACATTTTTTTTAGTCTTTTTGTTTATACCCTTGGAAAACTATTTAAAGGTTGTAACACCATCTCTATGGTTTACAGAGACTAGTCGGAAAAAGAGAAACTATTGGAGAAAATACCTAATCAATACCAGAGGTCAGAGGTGGATGGAAGGAGTGCTTTACAGTCATAGAAAGACAACAGCAACTCAGATAACCACTCTTTATAACCAAAGTATGCATGAAGATCCTTTCTGAATGCACGACATGTCAAATCTTGAAGCAGATTAGCAGATGACCACACCAAGTGCCACTCCTGTCAGCTGAAAACAGGAAACTGAGGCAACAAGTCAAATGGTTCTTGGTCTGATGAGTCCCTAATTTCAGCAGAAATTAGAAAAAAAACTGAAAATGTTGTTTATTTAACATGACTCTGAGTTTGCTGTACTCTCATGATCTCCACAATCACCACATCTCAAACCAATAAAGCACCTTAAGGGTGTGGTAGAAAGGAAGATTTACATCATGGATGTGTAGCCAACTAATCTGCAGCAACTGCGCGAGGCTATCATGTCAATAAGGAGTAAAATCTCTGAGGAATGTTTGAAGCACTTGTTTGGTCTATGCCATACAGATAGATAGATAGATAGATAGATAGATAGATAGATAGATAGATAGATAGATAGATAGATCTGTGATTGTGTGTTGGTGTTAAATAATATCAAATAGAAGGCAAACAGAGAAACATCTAGCAAATCTTACCACTATCCACCAAAATCTAATACATACATTTTTGCACAATAAGTGAGTAGGGATTTAGGGTCCGACCCAATTCTTCCCCTTAGCCCTTGTCTTACCCCTTACCCCTTGGTTTCGCATGTTCACGTCTAGTGAAGGGGTTTCCCAATTCTCCGTAGGGCTAAGGGGAAGGGCTAAGATGAAGGGCTACACAGCCCTACAAAGACAGACCGGGATCTCACTTGAAAGGAAGGGGTATGAGAATATCCCATTATACACCACACCCTCTGACAAGAAGGCAGAGTGGAGACTGAAGGAAGCATATAATTACAAGAAATAATCAAATCATTAAGTAAATATTAATCATGTTTTGAATTGTTGGTCGTATTTTAAAATTCCTCGTTATAACGAGCTAGCTTTCACGGCTGTAGCTACAGCTATTGTCGCGTCTGCCTACGACACAGCCAGCGAGCAGCTCTGGGTGATGACGTAACAGGAATCGAGTGGCGTCTCGTTTCTCAGGAGCGTGTTTTCACCCCTTCCCCTTGCCCCTCAATACAGAGGTGCTAAGGGGAAGGGGTAAGATGGAGGGGAAGGGCTAAGGAGTACAATTGGGACTCACCCTTAATTTAGGCCCCATTCATATGAAAATACTGTAGTACCTATGCCAGGCCTGTAAGTTGTGCTGTAACACTGCCACAAACCAAAGACGAAGACATGGAGTCTTTGCACACATCTCGAGAAATGGCAACGAACACTGGAGTAAGCTTTTCTTGATAACCTCCTGTTGCTCACAGTGGTCATAGAGGAGCAGAAGATTTGCTGTTAAAGCCAAAACAAGCTCAGTAGCTTCAGCAGCACCAGTGCTACAACATATTCGCCATTGTTTCTGTTGTTGTCAGGGTTGCACATGTAGTTCAAGCAAGATATGGGGCTATGACGTCATAATTTCGAAAGCTATCCATATCCTTCTGTTGTACAAACAGAAATGCATGGCTGGTGTTGTCAGATTTATCCCTTCTGGGATAAATCAAAAATCTTCATTTCCGGGCACCCAAAACACCATATCTGTGTGCACATAACAACTATATGATTAAAAACATGTGCAGGAAAGACAACACATGAATTAACACACATCTGCTCTTTCTTTTGACTTAGAAAGATAAAAATTTTCCATCCTTTGGTATGATACATTTCCATAGTAAGTTGATTTATTAAATGTCTTCTTTTTGACTCGTGGTTGTGCTGATGGTATGATTGAGAAAACCTGTGAGGGAGTTAAATAGCCAAAGTAGATACTGATAGCAGAAAAATGAAAGATTTCATCATTGGTAAAAGTTATGCTCATTTACAGGGTAAAAAAAAAATTACACTGTCTATAAAGGTGCATTTTTGGCAGTAAGATATTGAGCTGTTTCATTGATTTTCTTGCAGTATTTCAGGGTTGCTAAGTGCTTATTGCTGTGATTGTGTGTTTGTGTTGAATGATATCAAGTAGAAGTGAAGATAAACAACAAACAATTCTTTCCAAAATTCATCGTGTCGTGATTCCTCAATTACTGTTCAGTATGAGTGTGGGGATTCAATTTATTCATGGTCATTTTCTGCTGAGAACAGTAATGCATCCTTTTTAGCTTTTAGCTTCACAACAGGCAAATCAACAAAATTTTATTCTGCTCCAGGAAAGATCAAATTTCTCTGATTTAGATTGATCCAAACCAAGATTGTGCCTCAGATTGCTTTATTTATCCTGACAAATGCCTTTGTAGTATTTTAAATTAATCTCAAATGTTTTTGATGAAAACATAACCTGTGTTTGGACTGCAAAGACTAACCAGACATCACTTTCTTTTCTCTCATGAACCATTGTTGATGAAGCGTCCTCCTGTTTGAGAAATTAAAAAATAAAAAATAAACGCAAAAGTCACTTCTGAAAAATGACAGCAAACACTTTCATCTCTTCCCCCTGCAAATATACTCCTGAATAAGTGAATAAACAGCCAGTGCTCCAAAGAAGAACCAATCAGAGCCACTGACAGGCTGCTCCCCCTTCAGCCTCAAAGACACATTTCATATTTTAATCAACTGACTCAATGAAAGTATTCCTCTTGAGGGAGGGTTAGGGTTGTTGCACACTAAGCCCAGGTGCATCATAAAGGAAGTGGGAGATTAAAAGAGAGATGCATGCGTGGAGTATTTTGAATGCGTTAGGGGTGTCAGATGGGAGCGTGGTCGTAATCATTGATCCCAGGCAGCCACCGGAAGAGAACAAAGACCACTAAAATATTCATTAAAACAGCTCTGAGCTTGTCGTGTGAGGGGGGAGGATGAGAGAAGAGGGCAGAGTGAGGAGTAATGAGAGGAGGTTAGCTTTTTAACATCTCATTACCGGAGTCCACTGGCTCCCACTGAGACAGGAAGACAGAGGCTGTGTCACTTCACTGTGTAATATAAACCCAGATCAGACCGTGCCCGCTGCTCTGGAGATGTGACAGCGATAAGACCTCCTTCCCGGACGCTGCTGCAATTATATCTCATGTTTCTTTGTAACCAAAATCACCCAGCGCCTCACAGGTCTGACGCCAATGACAGTGACAAGGCAGGATTTCACCTACAAGGAAATCAAATGAATAAGCTCTGGTCTTTTGTGAAGACAACAAAGAGTCTGCCTGGTAAGAACAATGGGAAACTTCCTGCAGAGAGGGCAGAGTTTATCATTGGTCATTTATCTCACTCTCTGAAAATTATTGGATGCATTTGAAGAGCGAGTAAACCGCAGAGTCTTTGTTCAGGTGCATATACCCTGGAATTTCAGGAGGGGCTCTCTCTAGGTCTGTTGTGCTGTCCCCAGCAGTCACAACACAAAAGTGTCATGAAACACACTCATGGCACAAAAGAATTCAAATGCAGACGAATCAGGTCCATAAGGCAAAAAGCAGGGTTTACTGTCAGTCCAAGGTTCAGTACAGAAGCAGGCAAAAACAATCCAGGCAAAGGTATCAGGCAAGCGAAAGGCAAGGTAAGGTACAGGCAAAATGGAACAGGGCTATGAAATAAAGTGCTGGAAAGTGACGCGAGGTACAACAATCTGGCAACAAGACAGGGAAGACCTGAGGACTAAATACAAGAGGTGACTGGGGCGGGTGTGACATGCCAGACAGGAAGTAAAATCGAAGAAGTCAAGGAGAGACACATGAGTTGTCAAAATAAAACTGTAAGCACAAGACAAAACATAAAACATGAAAACAAAACGGGTAATTTAACTAAAGCAAAAAGGCAGGATCATGACAAAAAATCTGTGCAACTTTTGTATATTTCATTATCATCAATTATCCAACCATCCAAGACGGAAGTTTTTACAGACTTGTGTAAAAGGGTCCCATAGAAGACAATATATATCATTGTCTTTTAACATCTGTATCTGTGTCTTTAATTGTTTTATGTCTGTAACTTTGTAAATGTGCTACTGCCGGTCTTGGCCAGGACACTCTTGCAAATGAGATTTTTAATCTCAGTGAGTTTTTCTGGTTAAGAAAGTTCATATAACATTTCAGCCGAATAAAAAAAGAGTAAATAAAAAAAACAACAACTAGAAAGCACAAGCCTCCGCTAAGGTAGCTCACATATTGCTGTAACATCTATAAGCAATAGTTTTATGATAAAGTTACCATCATAATATGATTCACTGACCCTGAAAACCCACACCTAACACTTAGAATCATAATATCATTATTAGTTACTGAGCAAAAACAATCATTCGCTGATGGTGATTATTGGAATCACAACAAAAATCTGACCATTTTTAAGTTGGTCCATTACAATATCGTCTGAAAATTTCAGCAAAATCTGTCCAGTAGTTTTTGCGTAATCTTGCTAACAAACAAACATAACCTCCTTGGTGGGGGTAATAATGAGGTAACACAAAATTCGAGGGTGGCCAGTAGAAGTCCTGATTGCACTACGCTAAGGAGTTGATTTGGTAGCTGGGGAGATGCAAGCCAGCTTCCTGGGGCACTGCTGCTGGTTCCAACAGTTGGTAGTGCACCTGAAGGTGTTGGCCTCCCCTGCCTCCAGGCGTAGGGTTTGCACCCTTTCGCCATTAAACTTCCTCCAATGTAAACACCTACCATACTATCGTTGTCGACCTGTCATGTGCTAGGCATGTGTTCACTCTACCAGTAATTGGAAGGTTGCAGGTCTACGGTAGCCAGTATGTGCCTAGAAGCTATGTCAACATGTCATCCAACACTTTATCAAGTTTTCTTTCTGGTAAAGAAGTACGTTATTTCAAAGAAACTGCAAACTGCATTGAATCATAAGTGTAGTACTACGTAGTGCTTTATGCCCCTCTCGGATGTTCATAGCTTTTATAGACTGGAAGGATGTGGAAGCGTCTATGGGACTTACCCATTCTATGTAAATACAGATAAGAAATTCTTCAGTCAGGAGGACAAGTCAGATTGTTGGCAGACACAATTTGACACAAATTAGGACATATCTATGAATGCAGACATTGTTTTTCGCTCATAAATGACTTAAAATGCTACACATTGTCCCTTTAAACTTAATGACTTTTACTAAAGTGGCCTCGAATCTAGGAAAAGTCATTAATTTAAAACTACAGTCATAATTCAAGTTCCACATCATTAACTCACACTTTTACAGACACACACAAACTCTACAGTTTTTGATTCAAACAATCCCAATTTGTTTTGTGCAGGTGCAACACAACCACCAGAGTCATTATTAAAGTTTTAACCAGCAGGGTCTTTAAAAAGTGGTTCAGGGGTCTAAAGCATGCCCTTATCCACTTTAGGTCAATGATAACCCACCTAGGGGCCTGAAGATGGACCCTATAACACAAATTGTGCCCCACTTGCAAGACACATGCACACACTTACTTTACCCCATATACTTGTGTCTTACATTGCTTTCTTAATTTTCTCCTCATGTTTGACTTTGTTTATACTCCTTGTGTGTGGAAGTAATGGTAAATGTATGACTTTTATTTTATAGCCAAATTGCAAAGTATAATGTATGAGAATATGTTTAACTTTTACACACACATATTCTATAATTTTTAAGGCTATACACCTATCTTGCTTAAAAAAAAAAGTCAAATATGTAGTAGTTTCTGCAACTGGAATATGACCACAAACATCTGATTTGGTGATGGAAACAATTTGAACAAAAGTGTAATGGTAAAAAACAAGTGATTGTAAGTGATTTAACTCAGTCTTTTTCCACTTTGAAAAGGTAAAAAACAGATATTTACAAAGTTTGTGTTTATAGAGTTCAGCAGGTTATAAAATTGTAGCAGGTGAAAGGGGCATCTGACTTCAACTTAGTGGCCTGAGAGGTATTATCGTGTCACTGAATTGATTAAAATTCAAATATTAAAACTCATTTTCATGGAATAATATTTCAAAAACAACACAGTTGTCAGTCAAATTTAGTTTGCATCAATACAAAGATATTAAAATATACAGACTCAAAATATATATAGTTACACAGAGGCTATTTTTCATGGTATAAACATGGTGTGTCTTGAATTTTTTTGTGTAATATTAGGCACACCTTGAGCAAAAAAAACAAAAAACAAAAAAACACTGACCACTGTGTATGGTCCTGTATAAAACCCATGTTATAGTCATGACATGGGATGTAAAATGGTATTTAGTGCCCCATAAAAGACACAAGTATTCATGCTGTCTACCTTGTTTGAAAAAAAAAAATGTGCATTTACAATCTTTGCAAAAGAGAATCACTCTTCCCTCAATTACACCATGTCACAGCAGCCTCTCTGATTGATGGAGTCTGCTTCACCTTCACATTTTGTCCGTTGGCTTCTATTTTTGGGGCTAACATTCATGAAAAAAGTGAACAATCACAGCCTAGCTCTGTGAAAAACAAGAGCTCAGCATAAGTCACCTGCCCCAGATCAGTCAATAGAAAGAATCACCTGCAGTAACCAGATTTTCACCTGCAGGGGGCATTTGCTCTGAACATTTGAACGTGTTGCACACTCCTACACAGAGATTTGGAGGTTAATTGGCATGTAATCATAAATTATACCTGAATTAATTATTCTTAAGCAGAAAAAAAATGTCTTTGAGTTGCCATACCCTGTTGCTGAGCTAAACAGAAGAAAAATGAGCGGAATATGTTTACCAGAAGGAATCAAACAAGCTCCACATGTAACTGCGTGAGGCACTCACAAGACATAGCTAAAACATCTAGGCTGTCCAGGACTTCGACACAGCTGCTGCATCCATGTGTGTCCGTGTTTAAGAGTTTGAGAGTAAACTCAAGTCTTCCAACTTGTTAAATATTCATGAGCTTCTGCTTGCATGTTGCTGCTGGGCACTAGCTCACACCACTCAGTCTTTTCCTTTTATTCTCAGCATGTTTATTGTTGCTCCAAAAGATGAAAACAGAGAAAACCTTGCAGGAGCCAGGGAAGAGATCCATTTTTTTTTATCTGATGCAGCATTTTTCTGTCTGGATAAATAAAACATAAGCAGGCCGCCTTCAACTCCAAGGCAACGGTTAGTTTTTATTTTAGATTTTCTGTTTATTGGGGTGGAGGGTGGGAAACTGCAAGATAGGCTAAGAAGTACAGAAAAAGGAGAAAAAAAGTTTTGCAAAGAAAGGGAATGGAAATTACAAGAGCTAGTCAAAGTCTTTAAAGAATTAATACATAAACAAAATAATTCTTAAGCAAAAAAATGCTTAAAAGTCACATTTTCGCCAGGGGAAAACTTGTGTGAGACTGTAGACGTCTGCAGCTTCTGCCATTAAAAAAGAATATGTGGTAAGTCATTAAAAAAGTATGCATTTCAGCTGTGATTTTGCTCCAGACATATGACTTTCAAGTAAAATTACCATTTAAAAGTCATTGATTGTGATCCAAATATAGATAAAATGAAATGTGAGCCACTGCCAATGCCTTATTTTCTCACAGATGGCACGAGAGTTTATTTTATTTTTTCAATCCAAAGTCTGTTAACTTGATGCTGCAGCTAATAAAAATCACTGTTAGTGGGTTAACAGATCTAGCATTCTGGGATTAGTCCTTAAGTTGCCAGAACACAGTTGAGACTGAGGACATAAGGTGACCGGGCCTTTTCTGTCCGTGCCCCCAACCTTTGGAACAACCTCCCCAAGGAGATCTGATTAGCGACCTCTTTGTCCTCTTTTAAATCTCTTTTAAAAACAGTTTTTTATCGATGTGCTTGTACAAGAGATATCACCTGAGTGTGCTTTTAATCCTCTGACGCTGCTTTTATTTCTAGTCTTAGACAGTTTAGCAGGCAGCATCTTTTATTCTTTCATTTTTTATCTTTTCATCTTTTTAACTTTTTATCCTCTTTTGGTTTTATTTACTTTCATTTTATCTCCTATTTCCTTTTATCTTTCGGTAGCTTTAGCCTTTTTAATTTCTTTCTTCCTTCTTATCTTAGGTGTTATTAATCCTTTATTTAATTTGCTCTCTGTTTCTGTCATTTCTGGCTCTTACGTGCTTTTCCACTATTCTGTCTTACACTTTCTGTCGTCGTATTCCTCACATTTCTTCTTTTATTTTTCTTTTATTCTTATGTTATCTTTTAATTTTGTCTGTTAAGTACTTTGTAACCCTGTTTTGAAAAGTGCTATATAAACAAATTTTATTATTATTATTTATTATAAGTTAGGAGGTCCTTAGTGTATAAGCATCACTACAGTCCACAACGCCACAGTTATGGCCCTTTTCCACCAGCCCGCCTTGGCCCTACTCTACTCTACTCTACTCGGCTCTACCCGGTTTGCGTTGCGTTTCCACTGGCACAGTACCTCCTAAAACAAGCCAGTTTTAGTACCTACTCTGCTCTGGTTCTAAGCGAGCTGAGTCGATACTAAAAGGTGACGTCGACCGACTGCCGGCTACTGATTGGTCAGAGAATGTCGCCACCGATGGGTCATGAGCACGACGTCCAAAACAGGACTGCAGTACATACACTTTGTTACTTTATGGCAATAACTTGCTGCCATCACAATGTTAAACACGGGACTTTATCATTACGAGCTAGCTAACAAGCTAGCGGTAGCTTCTATTAGCCTACCCTCATACGTCTTTTCTTTGCAGCTCTATTGCTCTCGTCCTCGGCTTCAAGCTGTTGTATAGCCTCCAAAACTCTCCTGTACTTCTCAAGGGTATTTCTTCTCGCCGCCTGCAGCTTTCTTCTGCTTTCCTCTTTGTAACAAGAAACACAGACCAAGCAGCAAGTATACTGTTGCCTCTAATGTCCTCCACTGTTTTGGTTGTTGTGTGGCGCTCAAAACGACATGAACGCAGTGTCGCCCAGCTGTTTCACGGCGACCCCGCCCCCGCTGGACAGGGGACCAGGCTGGTGGAAAAGCAGCCCAAAGCGAGTAGAGTAGAGCCGGGTAGAGTCGGGGGAGGCTGAGCCGAGTAGAGTAGGGCTGATGGAAAAGGGCCATTATATTCTAAAATGACTTCCTCTTCTTCTGCTATTTAGTGACAGTAAACTTTTCTGACTACTACTTTTCTAGTACTGCAATAACACCAAGTACAGCCAGACCTGACTGAAAAAACAACAGCACAAAAATTAAAAGACAACAGACTACAGCTGGTTGGCATGCTGCGAGTGGAAGCTCAGTGCTCTACAGTAGTACCAGCGATGGGCAGTACTGTCACTAAAAAAAGTGTTTTTGTAGTTTAACCACATTTTCCTGTAGCTTCGTGGTGGCATTTTTTTTTTTCTCAGTCAAACAGCTGTTTAGAAGCTTAGCTACTTTATTATTTAGATAGTGCAGTAGAGTACTGACAAGCTACATTTCCCCACAGCAAAGACGTAGAGCAGCAGGGTACAAAGGAGCAGCTGCAGTGTGTTCTGTCACTTTAACAGATGGTGACTTGTGTGTTTCTTAATGATGGTGATGCAGCCCGATCCTTACAGCCTTCATCTATGTGAACACACAAATGCCTTGTCAGAACAACACATATAAACTGTACTATCACCACAGAAGTCAGCAAAAAGCTGCTTGTATTGCATCTTCAGCTGATTATAGGCTGCTCAATACAAGAGGAAACATTGGACAAGTTGGACATCAGAATAGGGACAGTGTGAGCTACTGGGATAATATGAACAATCTCTTGTCTTGTACTATGGCTAGAGTTTTGTTTGTTTTGTCAGAATTAGAATAATTACACTGATTTCTTACAAAACATGAGTTTGGATGCCAAATTTATATTTCAGCAGGTTAGGAATGGCAAACATATGACGCCAAACTGATACAGGTCTGTTGAACCAGCCGTTTAATTACTTCTTTTAAATAGATTTATGTAGTTTAATAATTCTTGTCATAACAGTACTACAGGTCAATGTTTTGTTGATAAGATTATCCATAATGACTTACAGAACATTAATCCAGTCACTTGAAGAGTTTTTCATTATCATTATTAAGGTTTTGTCATTTTATAATACAAATCATCAGCAACTGACATCCTGGAGGCCACATCAGTCCCCCCAAAGCCTCCCATCGGGCCCCTGGGTATAATCAAATTCAGAAAACGTTGAGGGTAAGAAATGGCTGTGGCTTTGAGGGTAGCTTTTTGTCATTAAATACCTACAACTATTAATGCAACCCCCCAAGGCAACAGTGATCAAAACAATTTCAACACTGTAACATGAATTAATATTCTATTACTAAGACAACTTGTCATGCATGCTTAAAATCAAACTTTCAAAGAACTCTGAGATGTCAGTGAGATTATTAGAGACACTGAGAAATCATTCCCAAATCCACTGTGGTGAGGCTGTTTTTATCCATCAATGGCCTAACTCCACCTTGAGCAGACTTCACACTCCAAATATAACATCACCCTTTATTTAGAGGCACCTTAACGCAGTGAGCCTGGGCACAGAGTCCAGATACAACACCAGAGGGGTCCCTGAAGGTTTAAGTACCGAAGCATTGGGCCCCTGTTTAAGTTGCCATATCTGACATGTTGGGAGGGTGGAGTAGTCGAGCATGGTAGACGCACAGAGGAGCTAAGATGGTGCTTTCAGCCGAGGAGGAAGAAAAAACACTGCCCTCAAATAACGATTATACAATATTCAAGTTTGACTTGTCATCATCTCTGAATGATGGAGACAGATGCTTTGTGCCACTTCAGGGTGGTGGGGGAAGAGGCTTTTTGAACAAGTGCCAGTGAACGTCACATTCATTCTCCCTCCATCAGCCCCTCTGTCTCTCTCCTGCTTCTGCCTCTCAAGGGCAAAGAGGCCCTCTAATAAGGATATAGTCGAGCTACTGAGGTGCTTCACATGCATATTCGGTTTACAGCTGACTAAGTCATCGCTCCTGCAGGCCGCACACCCTGTTCTCCTCATCTCTGTTGTGGGAAGACATCAAAAATTAGAAAAGCTTCTCTTGTTTGACTTGGTGAGAGTCATGCCAAGCTCACTGGTCCCTGCTTTGACTGTCCAGTGGGAGTGGAGGGAGTTGGAGTGATGAAGAGATTCGAGTCCAGAGTTTTGGACATCTTAATAGAGCCAAAGACATTCCTCCGAAGAAGAATTATATTTGAGCCAATAAATCTGCTGAACAGCATTTCTGTTGGAGAGGACGTTCTTCCCTCCTGCTGTTTTTTAATATTTGAAGAGGACTGAAGTGATTTAGTATATGGCTCTGTTCAGAGTGATTAAAAAAGGTCAATGCTAATGCAGCAAACTAATGGATGTCCAGACTTTCAATCCCGAAGATGAGCTAAGCTTTAAAGTACGCTGATTTCATAGTAATTAAAGCTCCATTCTAATAGTTGGTTATCTTTGGGTCCAAGTCCGATTTGGCAGAATTCACTAATTTAAGCAATCGAAATGCAATTTGCAAACATTTAAGCTATGACAAATTCTATATTAGTCAGAACAAAAACATTTAGAAATGAAAAGTGACTTACACTGATGACACAAAATAATGAGCTGAAGCTAATTAGCACATATTTCTTGAGGCATTCATCTTTGGATTCTGGTCAATGGGCCATCTGCAAGACAGTATTTGCCAAAGACCGTCTGTCATAGAGAATATAAAACTCAGAGGGCCATCAAAATAAATAGCTGGAAATATTATCAATACATTTCTTACAACAGCCTGAATTTCACACAGTTTGTGTTGCACTGTGGATTTCATAAAGCCCAAAACACATATGTCTCAACACTTGCTAATACGAATAGCCAACAGCCAAATGCATTGCAGCGACTCAATACACCAAGACGACCTGCTAGAGTCTAACTTGAGCATCAGAATGGGAAAGAAAGGGCAAAAATGACTTTGAACAGCATGGTTGTTGGTGCCAGATGACCTGGTCTGAGTTTTGAGACCTTCACCCATAATCATGTCTAAGGTTCAGAGAGAATGCTCTTAAAGTTATGAATATATAAATATCCAGTGACAGGTCAGGACTTGAGATGACAGAAAGGCAACAGTGACTCAAATAACAACCCACAAAACTGTCATGATCATGTTTTTGCCTCGTTTTGTTCGTATGTTTTATGTTTTGTCTCATGCTTCCTGTTTTACTTTGAAAGTTCACCTGTCTGTCCTTGTCTCCGTAGGGTTTGCTTCCTGTCTGGTGTTGTCACACCTGATCCCTGATTGTTCTTCCCCAGCTGTGTCTCATCAACCCCAATCACCTCGTGTATTTAACCCTCATGTCTTCCCCTGTCTTGTTGCCAGATTGTTGATCCTCGTATATCTTTCCAGTACTTAATTCATAGCTTAGTTTGTTCATAGACCTGTTTTTGCCCACACCTAGCCTCTAGCCTTTTGCCTGTCTGTACCTTTGCCTGGATCTTTTTGCCTGCACGTGTACCGAACCTTCGGACTGTTTAATAAACCCTGCTTTTTGCCCCACGGACCTGACTCGTCTGCTGTTGAGTTCTTTTGTGCCCAGAGTGTGTTTCATGACAAAAACTCAAGGTATGCTCAACACCATTTCTGAATGCAATAAAATTTGCATTGCTGAATCTTGAAGCAGATAGGCTACAGCAGCAGAAGACCACACCAGGTTCCACTCATGTCATTTAAGAACAGGAAGACTTCTTCATCTGAGTTTACTGTCCCATTGTGGATTTTTTTTTTCCCACATCCATCCTTTATCTATACCGCTTATCCCTTTCAGGCTTGGAGGGCTGGAGCCTATCCCAGCTGGCACTGGGTGAGAGGTGGGGTACACCCTGAACCAGTCTGTAGTCGATTGCAGGGTCCCATAGAGAGACAGACAACCATTCACGGGCAATCTGAAGTCACCAGTTGACCTAATAAACACTTTTTGTGTCTGTGGGAGGAAGCCGGAGTGCCCAGAGAGAACCCACGCATGCACAGGGAGAACATGAAAACTTCACACAGCTGTGAGGCACACACACTACCTGCTGCCCATTTCACAAACAGTGTCCATCAAAAAATAACAAAACATACAAGTCTGTGTAGATTCTCATTCATCCAGGTCATGGTCATTCTGAAGAATCAAAAGCAAGGCAACTGGACTGTGTAGAGTTTGTTGGGAAGACGTTTCACTTCTCATCCAACTGAAGAAGCTTCTTGGATGAGAAGTGAAACGTCTTCCCAACAAACTCTACACAGTCCAGTTGCCTTGCTTTTGAATCTTCGGAAAACATACAAGAAAACACATATCAGAGGACGCATCAACATTTCACACACTCAGTCCACACTCTGGTCAGCGAGGCCTTTTCTTCAATAACAGCAGGGATCAGGCTTTTCCCAAGACAAGCTCGTCTGCACCTCATTGCTCTGTATTTGTGTCCTGAGGGGAGTGGGATGAGGTTGGTGTTTAGTGGATGTGTGCTGTCCTGCTCTATTGCAATGACCCCTGCTGTTCAAATTTGTTAGGTTTGGTGTAGGTGGGCTGATTTTCCGGAAGTTTTGGTGGTCATGCATGTGAGTTTGGACTTGTTTTTATGGACAGATAATCCATAAAAGGCTTAAACTCATATAGGCTCAAAAATTAAATAGAGGATTTGAACAATGTTGCCAGGTCTGATGAGTCTGACTGATTGATTGATTGATGATTATTTGTTCTTTATTTACATGCCATGCACACAAAGTGCCTGAACCTCATTGGTTTTTAAGACAGGAAAAATACAGTTGCAGTGGTTCAACAATTCATACCAGATGAAACCAGATCTTTTAAAAACTCTGTCTTAAGCATTGTGCTCTGCCTTTTCCCCCCTTAGGCTTTGCTGATAAAATTTGCAACAAAAAAGTTCCTCCTCTAAAGCACCACTGAAGCTTTTCATAACGATCCAGCCAGAACAAAACCAGCATCTATTGAAGACATTGTTCTGAGAAGCATATCCCTTATGTCGTCATAGACAGGACGGTAAAAACAGGACATGAATTTAATTTTTAATTTCAGCATTCACACAACTAGCTTTGTCCTGCTATGGAGTAGCATTAAACCTGCAGGTCTCTAAGGCCAACAATTAAGTTCCTGAACATAACTGTGCACAGACGGATCTCTGCCTATTGGTTAAGTTATGCTTCACATATGATTCTGTAGCATAACCACTCTTCGTGAGACAATGACCCAATTCATACTGCCGTTTCAAGGCGTAATATTTCCCCCTCTGTGAGGTTGATCCACTGTGAATGTCGAGGAGGCAGAATGGGGGAAGAGGTTGATCCCTCTTTGTTCCGTCTCCAGAGGTAGTAACAAAGGTGTGATATTGGAGAGAAGACGGCATAGGGACTCAACAGGAGACAGGAGCGCTACGAGTGAGCGTCTCTGCCTTTGTGTGTATGTGGGGACACGCACCATGTTATGCACATCCAAGCTGTATTGCAGCATAAAGTTACACAGATATTTAAGCCTCCCAGAATTAATGTGAATGTCTAGTGTGAATATTGCAGAACCTTGTTGTGGTGCTTTTGCATGAAGGCACAGCGAATTGGGCTATTAAGTTTGTAATGTTGGTTTACATCATATACCAACAGGAGTAGGGACTCCTTACCCTCCATATTCCAAATATCACAGGGCAACCTATTTTGAAAAATGACGTACCAATGAAAAATAACAAACAGATTTCAACACATTTGCCCATGGATGATCAGAATGTTAAGGAAGCAAAATGAAAGCATGGATCCATCCTGCCTTGTGTCAGCATTTCAGGTGGTGGTGGTATGGGAGATATTTTCTTGGCACACTTTGGACCAACTAAGCATCATGAGAATTGTTGTTGACCATACCTATCCCTCTATGACCACAGTGTACCCATCTTCTATTAGCTACACATAGCAAGATATTGTGCCATGTAACAAAACTCAAATGATCTCAAACTGGTTTCATGATTATGACAATGAGTTCACTGTACTCCAGTGGCCTCCACAGTCACACATATCAATTCAACAGAGCATCTTTGGGATGTGCTGGAATGGGAGATTGGCATCATGCATGTACAGCGACTACATCTCCAGCAACTGCGTGATGCTATTGTGTCAATATGGAGCTAGATCTCTGAGGATTGTTTCCAGCATCTTGTTTAATCTATGCCCTGGAGATTTGAGGCAGTTCTGAAGGCAGGAAGGGGGTCCAACACCGTACAAGCTAAATGTACCTGATGAAGTGGCTGGTGAGTGTTAAATCTTTCTGATACTTATCAAAATTCCTGTATTATTTGCACAGCTACCAATACTTTTCTTTTGGTATTGATCACTTTTAGTCATGTGACAAAGGGTTCATTAAAGGGACACAGATGCAGCCACTTAAAACATCCCAACTTCCCTGATAGGGTCTTAGCCAATCTGTGGCAGGTCCATAATGGGGCCTGCACACCCTGAAAGTTTTAAATTGTCAACTTAAGGCTGTGTTTGTGTGAATTTGTGGTGTCAAAGTTCATCTCTGTTGATTTAGCAGTTACTCTAACAACTAAGGAAAAGGTTGAGGCTCTATAATCTTTTGAGGGAAGAGCCATCTCAGGGAGACAGCCTGCAAATGCACAACTGAGCTTGTTTTCAGTGGAATTTAGGCACTTGGAAGTTGGCTGGTAATCTGCTGGGAACTGGCTGGAAGTTGGCAGTCAACTGGTTTGGAAGGGAAAACTGAAGCGGATGGATCTTTACATATTATCTGACACAGTATAGAGCTCTAGCACAAAGATAACAGTGTAAATTAAATGTGTTGGGCATTTCTGACCCTAAAACAGTATCCAAAACACTATTTTAAGTAACAATGGCATATTCCTCAATTTATGTACAATTATGTTTACAAGCCAGGAAAGACTGGTGCAAAATTGAGTTCTACTTCTGCCTCCTGCTCTAAAGTCAATTGTATTTTTGAATGGGTTTTGCAGATGATTGGTTGCTATGCAGGTCAACCCTATGGTAATTGCTGCTCAGCGCCTAATTGTCAACAATTCTGCATTTATTGTTATGTCTCAATCCGCACTGGCCTTGTTGTTGTGAGCCAATGGCCGTAAACTGCTGATGAAACAATGGTATGACATCACATTGGTAAGTCTATTCAGGGGTCCTGGGGCAACCAGACATAAAGGGGGGCAACGGGTGAAGTCCTGATGCCATGAACTTTTTGTCTTTTTCATAGAGGTGCAAGATCATGCCCAGGAGACAACTAAATAAACTATTTAAAATACTTTTTTGTCTCTGCAGACTGAGCTTGCGTTGAACTTGGACCATGTTTGTGTTCTGTGTATAAAACCTGTGCCAAAAACCTTGGGGAGAGTTTTGACTCCTTCTTTAAGTTTGAAAAACAGGTCAATTCCTTGGTGAGACACATGCTCTCTCTAGCTGTGTCTATGCCACAGTTAATTTGTTTTTAAAGCCAGGAGATACTGAAAAACTCATCCATGCACCTCATATATACCCACTTATGTACAACTCCCATATCATAGTATGTGTTCAACAGCATCTAATGGACGGTACAGTATTTTAAAAAAACAAACAATAAATACACGAACGGCACACCTCTTATTGTCTTTACTGAATTCCTTCAATTAGTTCAATGAGTGCCAAGGGTGTCTCTCACCAGGAATACTTTTTAAAAATTAATGCAAGGACCCCCGTCTTCTGTTTGTTTTTTTGTTTTTCATCTTTTCCTGTGAAAAACTTTGCAAAGCTCCCATGTCTTTCAATGTGCTTTACAAATACACATGAAACGACTTGATAGCAACACAATTGACATCTGTATCAGAAACATCCAGAAGACAAATAAAAAACGAAGATATAATGAAGAGAGAGAAAAATTGTGGAGAACACAGACACTCTGATAAGGAAAACAGAATGCTTTATCGCCATATTACCCAACTCAGACAGACGTCTAAACCTAATTTAACCAGACAGGCCCTAACATGGATGCCACAGAGGAAGACAAGCAGACACAGAAGCAGCTGGAGGAAGTCAGAAGACAGAGAGAAAGACTGCAGCATAGCTGGATGGAGGGAGAGGAGGCAACCCAGGTCTCTGCAGGGCATTGGAGGGGAATTGCAGATTATTTCTGCTCCAATACAAGAGACAAGATTTAGGTTAGGTCAATAAACAGGGTATGTTTTTATGATGTTTTAAGGTTAAGGAATAAGATTATTTTATTTCAAGAAATACTGAATGAATGAATGAATGAATGAATGCTTTATTTTGAGCATGCAAAGACAAACATGGGTAAGCACCATAAACAAACACATGCATATACCAAAAACAAAAGAAAACAAAGTAAACCGCTGATGACATCTTGCATGTGCAGCAAGTCCAGCGGCTCGAAAAGGAGTAGGAAGAAGTCTGCACTTATTTAATCCTACCCCTTTTATCACCACGTCCTACCGTGATGTTTTTACTTTTTACATATAATATTTACAAGATTCAACCTCCTATTTAGGAGCCAATGTTCCTTATACTGACTATAAATTATATAGTTTTATATTTCTGCTGGCTTTTATACTGTTATATTTCCAGGTTGATACCTGACTGCAAATAAAATATGCTCCTGGACTGCCAAAGTACGTCTGTTTTCTATAATAAAACTAAATTAATTAATTAAAAAAATAAATGAAACTAAAAGATAAAATATGGGTTCAATCAGCACTGAAAAGGCCCTTAAATCTTCACACATGCTAAGGTGTGATGTTCATGGGAATGGAGACATAGCTGTTGTGTCTTTATCAAAAACTGAGAAGAGACAGGAGTCATTCAGACAGAAAGGAGATTTGGGAACCCACATTTTTGAAACCAGGTCCCAAAGTGGAAAAATCCTAAATCACCATCCTTGTATTTCTTTGTGGTGAACTAATATACACATTTTTATAAATGATGATCTCATAACTCCACCTCTCCCTTACACCCGTATGCACTGTGATGTCAACATGGTGAGAAGAATCCTTGTCTTCCGGGTTTGGATACTGCACCTTAAATGTGGCCATTACACATATTTTGAGCATATATGGTAAAAGAATTAGATTCTGACCGGCAGGACACCCAGTCAACATTCTCCAGCAGTTTAGTAGTCTTCGACCTCGATTACACAATTAGGTTGTCAACAGAAATGGAAAGGTTTTTCCTTCGCGTTTTCAAAAGTGATGCGTGTTCATTAGGATCCATGAGAATGACTGAAATCGCTGTAGCATGCATGCCAGGCCAGTAGTTGGTGATGTAGGTTTGTTGAGAAACAGCGGTGTTAGAAAACACATAGGCTTTCTAGTGAAGACAAACTTTTCACAAACAACAATGGCAAGTGGACGCACAAAGACGCAGGAGTATCTTGTCAGGACAACAAGTCTGTCTGGATTACAAACTGAGAACAGTAAGCAGCACACATTGCTCGGTCGACGGCCGAAGCTGTTGTTCTTGTTGTTGTTGTTCAGAGGTCTGTGCACAACCTTCATCCGGAAGAGTAATATGCATGCGCCCCGCGTCATCGTTTTCCCTGAAAATGTTGATTCCTATTTACACAGTGATGGACACCAAAACGTTTACAAAACTTTTCACTCTGGACCCTGGTTTGAAAAGTTTGTGGATTCAGGTATTCTTGTGTAAACAGAAGGCACAAATGCAAAAAAAAACTCTCAGTTTTCAGTTGTTTTCATTGTCGTAGCCTCATGCCCAATATCAGCTGGGACACGCTCCAGCGACTCCAGATGGGAAAAAGCGGTGTAGTTAATGGATGAATGGATGAATCAATGGATTCTTATTTAGTGAAAGCTTGAGTTATGTTATACTTAATATCAGATCTGCAGCACCTTTGCTAAGCATCCTTTTAGACCTGACTTGTGGCACAGCCACGTTTGCTGTACAACACTATTTGACATTTAGCTTCCTTGGAGACTGATTTCCAACCATGCAGCAGACATGTATTGCCCAAGGCAGTCTTTGACATGTTACTAAGTGCTTCTACATGATGTTCGTGTTTTTAGTGCAGAAATAACTCCAGGACTGGATGCTCCACTGGCTGAAACCCTCAGGGAATCTCCTGAGCTCAGTGAAGATGCTCTCCTCTGATAAGTTTTATTCATTTTACTTTCAAATGGTCATCTGGTCCAATTAAGTTAAATTTCAGCACATGGTCTCCTGGTCAGTTATAATTCATTTGCTGCCAGTCTCTAATTATTACGCCCTGCATTCACCATCCCTCCCAGAAGACACTCCCCTCCTCTCCCACCTCCTCATCTGCACAGGAAGCATTTTGTGCTCTTCAAAGTCTGCCCCGCTCTCTATTCAGAAGCTCTTTCAAATGAGATCAGAGCATTAGAGGGTTAGATTCTTGATGATATTAACTTTCCTGCTTCGTCCGACCCTCCCTGCTCTCTACGACGCAGCTGCTCCATCCCTAAGTGGGCGAGTTGCCTCCAGGCTGTTGAATCCATGCACCGACCAAATTAAATTCCTGGGCAGTGGACGACTTTGCTGACCCTCTGACTTCCTGAGTTTAGAGGAAATGATTGCAGCATGCGGATATTGATAATTAAACACCTTCAAAGAACTTTCAGCCTCACATCAAACCCTGAGCTAACTACGAAAAGAGCAGAGCATCTCTCTGTGGTGTAATATCCATATGGCTATCTAAGGAGATGATGGAAGACTCTTTTGAATTATTCTTCTCTCTAACTGTATTTTCCTGAAATTATGAGAAATGTCTTGCGTTATATAAAGGCGGGGAGGTTTTACTACCATTCTTATTACTTTTTACTGGAAGGGAATCAAATAATATTCTTTTCCCCATAAAGAAATAACCCTTAAATAAACTAATTCAATCTCATGCCCTTTACAATCTGGAGAGACATATCTTCCAGATGACAATTTCTGCTCTACATCTGTTTCAGTTGTATCATTTCATGAATTTAAACCATGAGCTGACAGCAGAGCACACAAAGGAAATTGCAACAGAAGTAATAGTGTTTTAATGTGAGTTTGAGTAAAATATGAAGCACTGAAACAATTAGAGTAAACTAAAGATGGGACAGGACTGTCTTAGGTGAACACATTTATGTTCAAGGCATCTCTCAGCAAAGTTGATTTATACAAGATTCTAATGATCAGAATTGAACCACAACTTCATGAGGCAATTGAGGATTTAGGAAATAACAGGAAGAGGAACAAGCAAACAGCAGGTTATATTTCCTGCCTGATGTTCAATTGCTGTCATCATCAACATTATTTCCAGTTCACTGTATTTTGAAATAGAACTGGGTTTAAAAAATCGATTAATCGATTTGAACAGATTTTCCATTGAATGGCCCAATATCGATTCATAAAATCCTTAAATCGATCTTTTAATACGTCTTTTTTCAGTGTGTAGTGCAGCCTGCAGTTGAAAGCCGAGTAGTCACGCCTGACCAGCCATTCATTTCCCAAAATGCCATGTCACTTCTCGCGTGACCAGACCAAAGATCTCGCAAGATCCCGTCACTCAGTGAGGAGAGTTGTTAAACAAAACATCATGGGGGGACCACTGAAGGCACAGCCAACAAACTTTAAGGCAGATGTCTGGATGCATTTTGGATTTAAAAACCACGAAGGCAGCAATGAACTGGACAAGAGTAAAATTATATGCAAGATATGCAGCGTGCAGGTGACATATTGTGGAAACACAACGAATCTCCGAAATCATTTCATGAGACACCACCTGGAAACGCAGTCTGTAAAGACGTCAGACCCAAAGCGAACGTAGCTGAGAAGGCATTTGTATGTAAGTTACCAGCAAACTCTCCACGAGCCCAGAAAACAACCAATGCTGTTGCAGTATTCATATGCAAGGACATACGACCATACAGCATTGTTTGTAGCCACCTTATTTACACTGCCTGCCCTGTGGTTTGATTTGATTTAAACGATTACATTTTTGTTTTGGTCAGGTTATGTTTAATAAAGAGTACATGATTACTGTGACTGCTTTGGGCTCAATTCTTAATGTAAACATGAATATTTTTAATAATGCACAAAGTTACACAGAGTTAGTTTCTACTATTTACAGCATTAGTTCTCTGAGAATCTCTTCCATTTTCAAGTAAAATTGGTACTCTGGCTGAAGTATCCCTAACTGAATCTTAATCAAATTAAATTGTGAATCGAATTCAATCGGGTCCTTGTGAATCGAATCAAATCGATTTGGGAAATCTGATTCGATACCCAGCTCTATTTTGAAATGACCTGAAAACTCTGAATGTTTGTTTTCCTGTATTGGGTTGCGGAGCTGAAGTGGCTCCCACTGGAAATAGATTTGCTGCGTATTTCCAGTGATCCGGAAGTGCGTTGCCGAATGAGGCGCAGACTGTGGTAACAGGCTGATTGAAGAGACTGGGGACGATTTGCCACAAAGTACATGAACAGACCACTGCGCAGACAGATTATGTGGAAATTGTGGGTTAGAAAATCTGTCAGGCACAATACTCCAACTGCCATTATTTTTTGCCAAGGAGGTTTATTTTTGCAGGCATATGTTTGCTTTTTTGTTTGTTACCAAGGTTATGCAAAAACTAATGAACAGGGTTTGTTGAAATTTTCAGGAGGTGTTGGTAATGGCCCAACTTAAAAATGATTAGATTTTGGTGGTGATCTACATGACCGCCATAGAATCTTTTTTGCTCAGTAACTGTCTAACTAATAATGATATCAACACAATTCTCAGTGCTAGGTGTGAGTTTTCAGGGTCAAGGAATCATATTATGGTGGTAACTTCATCATGGAGCTATTGCTTATAGATGTAACAGCAATATGTGAGCTACCTTGGCAGAAATTTGCCCCCTCGAGTGCTTTGTAGTGTTTTATATATGTATAGATACATATATAAATCACAAGAATATAGAATATAAACCTAAATATATTAAATGATTCTGGTCACCTTCCATGTTGGTGAGTAGGTTTTATAAACTTTTAACCAAAATTAAATACAAAGAAAAAAAAAAAAAAAAAAAAAAAAAAAAAAGATTCAAGGCTTTTATTTGTCAATCCTCCGTACGTACATGACATACAGAGTCACTGAAATGACGTTTCTTGCTTCCATCAGGATGAAAAAAAACACAGAATAAGAGTATAAACAAAACAGAATGAGGGTTTACATTTAAAACAATGCACAACAATAATCTGAGGTAGTTCATGCTTTGGAATGATTTGTAATCAGGACAATACTGTATTCATTTCTTCTGTAGTTTTGCATCTTTTCAATTTTTCGAAAGTAGTAATTTTGAGGATAAGAGGTTTGTTTTTGACAGCATCAAAAACAAACCTCATGAACTGAGTAAACTAGAACAAAATGTCACAAATGTACAAATGAGAGAGTGTTAGAGGGCTCCATGGAAACTGCAGAACAAGGGAAATCTAAAATTACCTGTTCTTGTAGGTGTGTAAACCAAGCTAATATGCGCTAACTATAGCATTACAGCATCACTGATCTTCTATATTACAGCATATTCTCACACCACATTTCACAACTGAAAGGAACAATTAGACCTAAAGACCCTCTTTTCGGTTCCCACCTGAAGTTATGACTGTGAGCCTTGGCAGAAAAAACTATATTTGTCGCACCAGTTGAACTTGTTCTGTTGTTCTCTGAGGCTCTGGAGCATTGTTGTCTGATGTTTAGTTACAGAGATTTCATGAGCTCGATGATCATAGCTTCTGAAGGAACCCCTGCACTGCGTGTCTGATTAAAACTGATTAAGTTTTTGCTCCCTGTGGATTGTTTGGAGGAAAAATTGGCAAAATTCTGAGAGAAATTGCAGGCTGTCAGAAAGCTGATATTTACTAAATACAAATGTTCCCACACAGCCAGCAGTACATGTACAATGTCTCTGCTGTTTAAAAATGTTTGAGTAAATGTTGATTTATTTCATTGACCTTCAGGCTCTTTTATCCATGTTTTTTCTTTAATACTTTGTCCACATACTCACACACAAACCCAAACTCTGTAAGGCAGCCTGTGTAAGGACCACATTTCCCTGAATAAGCCTTAAAAAAAACTAACTCTGGACTTAATGTTTCAATAAAATAGGTCTAAGTAAAGTATGCATATGTCTTATATGGAGCTGGGGAGGACTTTATTTATTCAAGTATCAGACTGATGCTGTGAGAGCCAACAAGAGCCCTGTCTTAAAGGGATAGTTTTTTGAAGTACGGTTGTATCAGGTACTTGACGACAGTCAGTGAAGTGGCTGGAAGTGCTCCCAGCAGCGCTGCACCTTTAAGAAGATCAAGCTGAGATCACCACAGAGGTACACTGTTGTTAATGGGTACAGATTATTCTGCCTCTGCTACCACAGCAGGGCAGATAGACAACAAGTCCCAAAAAAACTCTGATTCAGAAGATATGCAGATATACACCTTAGTTTCTTAAACAACAAAAAGTGTGTTAGCTTCTGGCTAACATTATAAGGAAAATACATGTCTATGCTAGTGTTAACATTTTCAGTGATCGGCAGGGATATTACAAAATACAAGATTAATGTTTAAGCTACGTACCATACAGTCTTATAAGTATTATGAAATGATAAAATTGAACATACTCACAAGCACATGTTTCCCAAGCCGAACACTGAAACTGAAATGAACTTAAGTGACCATGAGTTTTCTGAATGGCTACTTCTGGCTACTATGGCAACAATGTATGGTCAAAATTTACGGCACTCACTCTTTAGATTTCAACAGGGACCATAGTATTTATAATTCTTACTGTTACGTATAGACAGCACACAGATATTTTGTGTAAGTGTGTGTGTTACGTAAAAATGAGCCATGAAACTATGTTGAATCGAATGTACGATTGGGGGAAATTTTTCAACGCTTTATTTTTCCTCAGTATGATTTCTTTTGAGTGATAAGTGACAATGAGGTTGCTTTTCCTGTCGATGCACAGGCTTACCATTATCAGGCTTTACATTTTACCTGCAAGCCTATACCCAAGAACCATCCTGATAAAGCACTCTGAAAGTTTTCGCCAACTACATTCTACCGGATATAAATCAGTGGATTGTTTTTAAGCTAAACTCGCACAATTGCACAAAATATCTGTACCCATTAACAGCTGTGTATCTAACCGCTCATCGGTGCTTGTTCTCCTTAAAGGTACAGTGCTGCTGGAGCACATTCATCCACTTCATTGACCATTGTCAAGTAGCTGACCCAACCCAACTTCTAAAGCACTGAACTACCCCTTTTAGCAGGCTACACATTACGACATCTTAGGTGTGGGTGCATGTGTGAATGGTTTTCTGTCTCTCTAAAAAACCCTGCGATTGGCTGAAGAAGGGTCGAAGATGTACTGGCTTTTCGCCCAAGTCAGCTGGGACAGGCTCCCTGGATGGATGTATGGATGTATGGATAGCCCAGGTGTAACTCTTGCTCAGTGAAAAATGGTCAATGATAAATGTACTTGAGTTTGTATGATCTATTGCCTTTCTGATGCTCAGACTACCTTTCAGATTTACATATCCACACCCAACCACACTCTCATTTATTGACTGATGAAGAGACTTTCTCTGTTAGTTGTTTATCAGCTCTAGCAAACCATATCCCACTCATTCCTACCTACTAAAATAAAGCTAACAGGATGTGCCGAAAGCTTGATAATTATGTCAGTGCACAAACCCTCATAAATGGAGGCAATTGCCTGTGCAGGTGAATCCAGCTCAAGGCCAGTTCTCAGTCTTTCAGCTGCTTTCTCACCACCTTCCCAACAGTGATGGAGCAGTGGGAGATATCTAGAGTTTAGTGTCTTGCTAAACAACATGCTGACATTTGACAACCCTAAATTTGCAGCTAAAGAAAAGCCAACGACGGCCCAAGAAAGCAAAACAGTTTCTGTCCAGAGACATACTTGGACCGTATAGTTATCAGGATCCATAAACCTGAATAGGTGGGGAACATTTAAAAAGTCCATTGTAACCTTGAGTTTGAGTCTTTGAATATAAGTGTGAGCTCTAAAGCATATTTTTTTTCAGCCAAGTCTTCTGTAATTATTATTTTTTCTCTCTTTAATATCCCCCTGAAGCCCCAACACTCATTATTCATAGTGTAAACTTCTGGTTTAATTGTTTTATAACCACGAGCAGAAACCTCAAAATGTCTTAAAAAAGTCATCTTACTAATGCTGCCTTGAGCAGGAAAAAAGAAATATTCAAATCCCTGCACTTTTCAAGGACTTTTTAAAGAGATTAATTCACCAATATGCCTCAACTTTCAAGATCTGCAGAGTCTATTCAGATTTTTGAGAGGCATAATTGTTGACCTGATATAGATGAACTTTTAATTCAAACTGACAAGCCAAACTTAGTCAAAGAAAGTGGTTTGAGTGTGTGAACAAATTATTTGGCTTAATTAGAGAGAAGCCATCGGTTCTTTTTATAAGAAACAAGATAACAGAGAGAGGAGATGGTGGACTCCCTCTTTAGCAGGTGCTTCAGAAACAGCAACAAAAAGGTAAAAGAAACAACCTTTTGTGAATTGACTGAATTTTCAAGATAACCAACCAGATACAACCTCCATATGATGCTACAAACATCTCTAAAGTAAGAATATTTTCATTTCCCTTATAGACCAGTGTAATACACTGCCTGGCCAAAACAAAAAGTCTCCACCACAAAAAAAGGTCACACACTCTAATATTTTGTTGGACCAACTTTAGCTTTGATTACAGCACGCATTCGTTGTGGCATTGTTTCAGTAAGCTTCTGCAATGTCACAAGATTTATTTCCATCCAGTGTTGCACTAATTTTTTCATCAAGAGCTTGTATTGATGATTGGAGAGTCTGACCACTATGCAAAGCCTTCACCAGCACATCCCAAAGATTCTCAATGGGGTTAAGGTCTGGACTCTGTGGTGGCCAATCCATGTGTGAAAATGTCTCATGCTCCCTGAACCACTCTTTCACAATTTGAGCCCGATGAATCCTGGCATTGTCATCTTGGAATATGCCCGTGTCATTAGGAAAGAAAAAATCCATTGATGGAATAACCTGGTCATTCAGTATATTCAGGTAGTCAGCTGACCTCATTATTTGGGCACATAATGTTGCTGAACCTAGACCTGACCAACTGCAGCAACCCCAGATCATAGCACTGCCCCCACAGGCTTGTACAGTAGGCACAAGGCATGATGGGTGCATCACTTCACCTGCCTCTCTTCTTACCCTGATGTGCCCATCACTCTGGAACAGGGTAAATCTGGACTCATCAGACCACAGACCTTCCTCCAGGACAGTTCTTAATCCAATTTTAGTAGTTTCTGCAATCTCCTTAGATGTTTTCTCTTCTTGATGCATGCCAATGATTTGACCCTTCTTAAACAGACCAACATCTTTTCCAAGAAATGAGAAGCTACTCATTGCATCAGCTGCTGTTTAATAACTTGTTGCCAGCTGAAAGATAATGGCCCATGCAGTAATTATCCAATGGGAGGCTCGTACCTATTTGCTTAGTTAAATCCAGGTGGCAACTTTTTTTGGCCAGGCAGTGTATATTAAACAGCCCATCTGGTTTGTCAGGTTAAGCTTTTATATCCACTGAAAACTAAACTCGATTTGCTTGGAAGTAAACCGTGACCCCTGTTTTCACGCTAAGACTGATTGGCTTTCCCACACCAAAGTTTGCCTGAGCTTTTACACATAAGTCAAGCACAATTTCTAAAAACTGAGCCAGAGTGTTTGGATTGTAAAAAATGTAAGCAACCTTGGGTTGGGTGAGGATAAGGAGTTTGGAAATCTAAAGCATTTTTTTTTTCAGCCAAGTCTTCTGTAATTATGTTTATTTCTTTCTTTAATATCCCCCCGAAGCCCCAACACTCATTATTCAGAGTGTAAACTTCTGGTTTAATTGTTTTATAACCACAAGCAGAAACCTCCCAATGTCTTGAAAAAGTCGTCTTACTAATGCTGCCTTGAGCAGGAAAAAAGAAATGTTCAAACCCTTGCACTTCTCAAAGGCTTAACACAACACTCAACTTTCAAGACCTGCAGGGTCTATTAAGATTCTTGAGAGGCATAATTGTTGACCTGATATAGGGGACGTTGAAACTTTTTATTCAAATTGACATGGCAAACTTGGTCAAAGAAAGTAGTTTGAGTGTGTGAATAAATTATTTTACTTAATTAGAGAGAAGCCATCGGTTCTTTTTATAAGAAACAATTTAACAGAGAGAGGAGATGGTGGACTCCCTCTTAAGCAGGTGCCTCAGAAACAGCAACAAAAAGGTAAAAGACAGAACGTTTGAACTGTGGAACTGTGGCTCCTTCATCTCCAAAGAGTCCATCAAGATAGTTTGGGCGTCTGATGATAAATGGTAAATGGACTTGAGCTTATATAGCACTTTTTTAATCTTTGACTACCCAAAGAAGCTTTACACCACAGGTCACATCTACACATTTACACCCATTCACTCACTGATGGTGGGAGTTTCTATGTCAGTTATCCGTCTGTATCAACTAACACATTCAAGTCCTTTCATTTGGAACAACCTGAGGTTATGTGACACATGGAGCTGGGCTCAAACCTGCAACACCCTGATTACTGATGAAGTGCCCCTTCAGACCTTGAGCCGCCTCTGGATCCCCCAAGAGGAGCTAGAAAACATCACTTGAGAAAAGGAGCTGAAATTGTTAAGCAGTCTGCCACCGTGACAAAGCCACGAATAAGCAGAGGAATATAAAGATTGGATGGAATAGATAAAAGACTTAGCACATGAAATATCCAATGGAAGGACTGTAAAGCCACATTCACACCAAACCACCAAGCACGACTTGGGTGACTTGGGTGACCACTCTCCATGTAAAGTCAATGTACAGCTGCAATGGGGTGGGGCCAGCTCCACCGCGATGTGACGGACGCAAGCTGGACGACTTGGTTGCGTTACTGGGTTGCGTCGCTCGATCTTCAAAGTAGAGAACTTCAACTTTTCAGGTGGCGTTACGTGTGGCTGTGCCGCGACAACCAATCAGCGTTGTGTGGCTGTGTGACGACACCCGTGACAGACTGTTTTTATTAAAGCTCACATTAGAGTGACAATCCATGTCCATGTGGGAACATTAGTTAGTGAGTACATTAGTTCCGCCTATGTGGGACCGCAGAGAACTCCCTACTCGAGGTGCAGCTGACAGACGATGCTGCTGCAGGGCCATCAGCTGCAGTGTTTTGTGGCTGGTAGGTGAGTGAAAAGGATACAGATGGAACTAGAAAAGCACTCAGAGAGCGCAGACCTCCGCCAAGCAGCTTCGGTCCGCTTTGGCGAAAATGGTCCTATCTGGCAATGTTAAAGAATCCTTTAAAAAATTCCTGGATCCAGACGGTGATCCGGATCACCCCCCAAATTTAATCAGTTCTTCCATATCCCATTTTCGACAATTCCTGAAACTTTCATCCAAATCCATTCAGAACTTTTCTAGTTATTTTGAACACAAACAAACAGACAGACAGACAGACAGATAGATAAACGCCGGCAAAACATAACCTGCTTGGCGAAGGTAATAATGTTAGCTAATACATCCTATCATATGACATGATATGATATGATCGCAGTGAAACTCACGCGAGCGTGACGTCACTTAGAGACGCAACAGCGATGGTGACCAAATGAGCTATTTATGGACAGGTGACATGACTCGGGTGGGAGACGCAATCTTGGTCGCCAAGTCACATTTGGTGTGAATGCGGCTTTAGTCTTACTCCTCTTTAAACAGCAGAGTAATGGTACAGAACATTGGTAGGTTGAAGCCGTACATTTCAGATGTCAAATACTAAGGCTTCTAGCATGAGCAGCATGGTGGAAGAGTCAAGTCAAGTCAAAGTTCATTTCTAAAGCATGTTTGAAAACAACCTCTCTTAACCAAAGTACTGGACAGGGGTACAATATAATCATGCATACACTTAATAATAAAAACAACAATGGAATAAAAATGAACACAATATTAAAAAACAAATAAATAAAAATACAAAAATGAAATGAAAATACAAGCAATAAAAGAAGAGTCAAAGAGAAGATAGGGAGTGGAGGATAAAGAATTAAAGCTAAGGTTACTCGTCTATGAGGGACTGAACGTCAAAGAAAAAATATTTTTAGCAGTGTTTCAAAGTGCTCAGTGGACTGTGCAGCTCTAACCTGGAGAGGTGGGCTGTTCCACAGTTTTGAGGCTGCTACTGAGAAGGCTCTGGCCCTACGAGAGGAGAGCCTGGACCGAGGCATTGCCAGGAGCAGCTGGTTTGACGACCTAAGCGCCCCAGTAGTCGTGTGAGGCTTCAACAGCTCAGATAAATAAGCTGGTGCCAGACCACTTAAACATTTAAAAACAATTAATGAAACTTTAAACTGGTTTAAAACAGGTCCAACTCCCCAGCCCTCTCCTTGCATCTGCATATCTTAGAGGGCAAAGAGGCTGCAATAAAGAAAACAACATCAGTGCTCAAACCAGCTGCTGGTGAAAAGCAACTCAAGACAAATGAAAACTTGTAGTTCTGACATTGATTGATTTTCCCAGCAAACAGTTATTCATATTCATGCTTTTAAATGTAATTCTTATGCAAATCAAAGCCAAACTTTTGACACATCCATGAACAGAAAACATCTGTCACCTCTAACAATAGCAACCAAAGCTCTTTGAACAATGATGGAAACACAGATTTCACCCCAGTGGGAGCCAAAACCCTGGCAGACTGTTTGCCTGCTGAGAAACAAATGGCAGAACAATGTCCCTCATGCTCCACTTCACAAACAGCTTGTGTGTTTACCTAAAGGTGGCCTTGAGGATCTGTCCGGAGGTGCTCTCTTTGGTGTGGTTGTTGTACCCGTAGAAAAGGTCTCCGAACACAGTCTGGTTAGCCGGGATGTCCGCTGATTCCCCGCAGTCTACTCCCTCGGTGCAGACCTCGGACAGCGGTAGACATGACCTCCCATCTGGACCACGTTTGTAGTCCTCGATGCACCTGAAGCGACAGAAAGCGTTTATTAATAGACATTTTCAACAGCATGTTAGTTTGTTCTTTTTAGGGAAAAATTAAACAATGAGGAGGATCCCTTTTAGTTGAGACAATAAAGCAAGAGTCTTTTCACTTTAAACTTTATTGTATTTTTCTAACTTCTCAAACAAGTGTTGATTTGCTATGTTGGTCCGTTAAGTCCCTGTCAAATATTCAGCCATACGACAGGCAGCTGCTCCCTCATGTGGAGTTTAAAATGATTAAGAGGGATCACAAAGCAGATGATAGGATCAATAAAATGCTGTCTCTGATCTAAATAGATTTTATTAATCCTTGTTCGTGCCTGGACCAGTCGACAAGAAAAAAAGGTGTTTAGAAAAAATGGCAGCTGGTCAGAGAAGTTTCCAGAGTGCTTTCCCGTCACTCATCCAATCTAATCCGATCCACTTTTTTTGAGTAGCTGTTAAAGGGTTAGTTCAGGACTTTTCCAGCTATGCAAGTAAGGGACACTGCTGATATGGGTACAGCAATTTTTAAATTTAGTTTAGTTATAGTCTTTTGCCTAAAATACCTTTTAGTTTTTGTCATAATTTAGTCATCTAAATGTTGGATGTGGATGTGCTGCTGCTGTGCATCCATTACAATTAAATCTTTTTTTGTTCTAATTTCACATGCTTTACTCTTTCAGTACCACTTTAAACATGAAAAACAGATTGATTTATGCAAAGCTGATTGAATCACTCCTGTGATGGACACAGCCACACACGGGTAATATTCACCCTGACCTCATCACCAGTCCTTCACCTCATTAGTTTGACACATATTTTGCAGTCACAAGAACACATCTACACATTATTTGGATTCAGTATTAGTTTATCAGGTGCTTTATGTCTTACACTGTTTTAATTTAGTGTGCACAGTTTATTCATTGTAAGATTTAGATCAATTTTCTGTTGTTGATTCTGGCCTCTTTTCTTTGAGTTACCTGGATGTTTTAGGGAGGGGGACTTCCTGGTTCAGAGGCAAAAGCTTTGGCCAAGGACTGAAAAGACTTATGCTGGAGCCAGCTCATTGGGATGGACCAAGTCTGCTGATGTCATGGGGGATTTGGGTTAAGGTGGTTTCGATTAGTGTTTAGTTTAACGTGGCAACCATTTTGTTTATCCCCTTTGTTTTCTTTGGTTTGGCCAAACCCCTAAATATAAGCTCCATTTGTCTCATTTTATCAGGTCTGTTTTGTTGAGTTGACACCTACTGTTTGTTTAGTTTATTTAGTATTATATTTAGTTGACCTCTTTTATAGGCCTAATTCTTAACATTTTGGTTTGTAAATTTGACTGACTTTCTTTGGGTAAAATACACACCCATTTGCTTTACTGCTCGGTCCCTTACACTCCTGATTAAAAAAAAAAAAAAGGGTTTCAATCCCAATTGTTTTGGCGGTTGGAATTCAAGACAAAATATCATATAAAAACAATACATTTTCATCCCACATATTTCAGAAATTAATTAAAACCTGGGAGACAGATGGGTGGCTTTGGGGGGCCTGGTGTGGCACCCAGTTGATGATCAGTGGTCTAGGATATGTCATTTATTATCAATAATATTGATTTTATAATTGTTTTTTAAGGGTCACATTTTGACTAAATGCAACTCAAAATACCCAGTGGACCAACCAACCAAGCCACAACTGTTCTTATCAAAACTAACTCTTACCAATTACCTACAAATGCAGCCACTTAAAACTTTCCCACTTTCCCTATCAGGGTCTTGGCTGGTCCCTGACAGGTCCGTGACAAGGCCTGCTCACCCTGACAGTCATGGATTGTAAACTCTGGGCCGAATGGGCGTTTTCAACGGATTTTAGGCACAACCTCAGAGAGTGTGAGGGGCTTCCAGTGGCTGGTGACTGGCTGGAAGTTGGCAGGCAGCTGGCAGGGAGGGGGAATTGAAGCGGCTGGATCTGTATAATTACAAGGGATGTCAGTAGGTTGTTAGTTAGAATGGTGGGCAGGATGGAATTAAAGATAGGTTTGTTGGCAAGTCTGTAGGGCGATAGGTAGGCTTCTATGTAGGTGAGTTAGAGGGTCTGTTGGTAGTCAAGTAAGTAAGCAAGTAAGTACGTGGGTCAGTCTGTGGTTTGGTAGATGGGTAGGTAGATATTTTGGTAATTAGGTAGGTAGGTTATGGGGGAGGCAGGTTGACAATTTAGTTGATGGTCCAGTAGGAAGGCAAGTAGGTGGGTAGAAAGGTAGTCTGGTAGGAGGGTAGGTATGGAGGGGGACAAAAGTCGTTCAGTCGGTCAGTAGGGAGGATGATAGCTTGTTCGTCGGTAAATAGGTTGTAAGTAGCAGTAAGTAGAAAGAGAGTTATGTAAGTTCACGGGTAAGTTGGTCCGTATAGTGGTTGTTAGATCAATAGTTTGATAGATAAAAAGGAAGGTAGATATGTGTGCAAGTAGGTAGGTGGTTAAGTATGTAGGAAAGTAGATTGGTAGGTACATAAGTAGTTAAGTTGGTGAGTAGGTAGAAAGGTGGATAAGTGGGTTAGTAGGTAGGTATTTGAATGATTTGATGGACAGCTAGGTAAGGAGATATGTAGGCAAGGAGTTAGGTAGTTATATGGATGAGTAGATCCATGTGGTCAGAAGATAGATAGATAGATAGAAAGCTAGGCAGACAGCCAGGTGAGGTAGTAAATAGAAAGTTGTGTAGGTTGGTGTGTGGAATGATGGGTAAGTTGGTATGCAAGTGAATAGATTGGTAGGTAGATCTGTATGGAAATAAGTAGACTGGCAGGGAGGTCGCTGGTCTGTGGGTGGTTTATAAAGAAAATTAAGTGAAACATTCTTTGCCGAAAACTTTGCACTTCACATTTGGAGTAAACAGTCAGTATCCCCCATCTATTGATGCGTATGAAGCTTTTACTCTTTCCTTAAATTAATAATGACCGCTGTATGAGTGTTAAGTCAAGGACCGAGATGAAAAATTAAAACAATGGATCTGTATTTTCTTCAAACTGCAAAACTTCTGTCTGAAATTTTGTCCGACATCAAGACTGAAGAGAGTAAAATGATTAATGTTAAATTTTGAGTCCATTCTCATGGTTTCTCCAGAATAGAGACAGAACTCTTTGACCTTGTTGATTTTTAAATATGTAAGGATTGTCAAGTGTCTTTCTGATGATCCAGGTGGATTACCTGTTCTCAGTTCTCAGAGTGCCGGCTCAGTGAAAAGTTTTTAAAAATCGGTAAAGAATTTGAGCACATTATATCCAAGCTTGTCATCTCCAGAAAGTTTTAAGATTTATGGCTGAAACTTTTGGGACGTGGAGCTGTGGGGAAGTTTTCTTGATGAGGGGAAGGAGTCTGTGAGGCCTTTTTCAGTTTATGCAGCAAGATGTCCTGCAAACATGTCCTTTCAGCCAAATATATGGTTGAAAATGAAGTTAGAAGTGTACATTTAATAAATTGAACTATGAACTTACCATGATTCTAAGACCACAAATATATTGAAATCACAATTTACATGTTCAATACCAGCTGTTCTACATTTACTGTTTCCTTGAAGGTTGTTTTTTACCCCATTAATTTAAAGATCCCCAAATATACATTGTTGTCAAATTTCAGTGACTTAATGTGGAGTTTTGATGTGGGGCATGCAAAATAAATTATTATTATTATTATTATTATTATTATTATTATTATTATTATTACTATTATTACAAAATCATTTGGGTCATAATTATAAACCGAAAAAGAGGGTAAAGGAAACATTATGGTTTGGTTTGCACATAATCATATTACCTAAAGGTTATTAATTGGTACAGGCTTGCTTTTGAATTATGTTTCTTGTTTTTAAAATATATCATAAATCCAGACTTATAATATATTTTGTTAAAGTATTACCTGTTTAAATAGACCATACTCATGTTTATGCTAGAAAAACCAACCCCTGCAAGCGGCTAAATCATCCTTTATGACCATTTCTAAAAGTACAAGCAACTGTGATAATGTAATCAGTTAAATTCTTCAGTATGACATCCAGCTTGACTTATGTCAAATGATGCAGTTGAATTTTCATACTAGTTAGCAAACTTATTAACCACACTTTGAGTGTATTCACTTTCAGTTACTGTTTATTTTTAGACTAAAACAGAAACTTACTGCTGAAGCACATGCTGTGCTTTGACACAAATTTGTTAGAAGAAGCATCATCTTTACAGAGTGTAACACTTTGAAGTGATGCTACTATATAAACATGATTGAGGTACGGAGGACTGTGATAGGAAAATAAGGTCATACTTGATTTATTATATAACATTATGCATTTCATGTGTGCACATTCTCGTATTTTGTTTGCTTTTCTTTGTTACATGCATATATATATATATATACATATATATATATATATATACACACACACACACACACACACACATATATATATATATATATATATATATATATATATATATATATATATATATATATTAAGAACTGCAATCTCTGGTTTCCGTCATGCTGGGGTGACTAAGATTTAAGCACCTTTAATGCCATTTCAACAGCCATGGAGGTTTTGGACAGGAGAGGTCTAAAAATCAGCTTTTTAATCCTATATATTGTGTCATAAACAGCAATGAAGACCCTGGTTGGGACAACATATCATAGACAGGCAAAAGGTTTGGCATGGTGCTAGCAGCTGGACCTGCCTGATTCAGTGTCTGGATTCAGGCACATCCATCTTTCTGAGCTCCAATCTACAACAATTGAGAGCGGCCCGAAGCGGGACGGCCCAATCAGAGTCCTTCGGAGCAGGACGAGGTGGAAGGTACAAGCGAGACAACAGCAGGAAGCAGTGTTAATGTTGACAGCACTTTTTAATTTAGTTTTAGTTATAATCTTTTGCCTAAAATATATTTAAGTTTAGTCATAATTTAGTCATCTTCATTGTTTTAATTTTAGTCTAGTTTAGTTGATGAAATTTCACAACATTTTAGTCGAAGAAATCTACTGTTAATTTAGTCAACTGAAATATGAAGTGTAAAGTGTAAGGCATTCTTTATGTTTCCTTGCATTTCTGAAGTTATATTATCCACTTGGATAAAATCAAACATCTAATAACCATTTATTGAAATCTAGTAAAGTTTGAATGTGTAAGTTAACAGAAAGCATCTCAGTTACAATACCAGAACTGACAACAAACAAATTCATAAAGAGAGTAGCTCTGATTGGATCGCTCCCCAACTTATCCCACCACCATGAAGCTTAGGCAGTTGTGATTGGATGTCCCTCTTAACTCATCCAACCTTTCCACACAATCTAATTGGATTAAGTCTCTGTCAAACATTTTAGTCTAGTTTTTATTTGTAGATGAAAATGACAATTTAGTTTTAGTTTTTGTCCATGTGCACTTGTTTTTATTAGTTACTGTCTAGTTTTCGTCAGGGGAAAAAAGGATGTTTACGAAAACTACGACCAAAATAATTAGTCGACAAAATTAACAGTGACAGGAAGTGACTGCTTGTACAGAGATTAGCATAGATGCTAACAGCTCCAGTAGCAGTTTAACAGATCCTGATCACTTTTCTTTATTAATTGAAAAGCAAATAGCAACACTACAAACTTCTCTATAGAAAGGATATTTTCGCTCAACTTCCGACATGTCGAGCTTGCTTGCTTCGGAAAAGTTCTGCCCTCCCCAAACACTTTCTATGGTCCCTTTCCCAGATGGACTAGTGAGATGTTTTGAATGATTCATCTGGTGTGCCAGGTTAGCTAGAATGTGCAATTCAGCCTTCATTTCCAAAAACACAGCATCAGCTAAAACATGTGCACTCAACTGGCACAAAAGCTGAAACACAAGCAGTAAGAGTTATCTAAAGACTTGGTTGTTTGTTAATGCTTTGACACTTCACTTAATCACACAGTGTAAAACTAACCAATAGCAGGTGAACTACATAGAAGGAGAGAAACTCTGGTTACAGGAGGTTAAGAGAGAGCAGTAATCTGTCAGGGATTTACACTGACACTCTCTCCTGGATGCCAAATGTCGCAGAGTTAATTCCAGTCTCCTGTGGGACGAGTGGAGGATTATCCACATCTGCGGCGTGCAGGTGACAACAAAGAAGTGCTGTAGCTGTGAGTTTAATGAAACATGATGGTGGACGTAAAGAAGACAGCAAAAAAGAAAATGCTTGTTCTGCTCAACACCATCGCTCTGTTCAGGAGCCTGCTGATGATTTCACAGCAGGCAGAATCAAAAATAAAACTCCTTTCATTCAGTGCACAGCGGGCAGATTTCCACTTTAATCACTTCTAAGTTTTACATGCTGGACTCTACATCCCTGTATTCCTGCTGCATGGCTCGCTATCTGAAGATAATGTCAACATCATCAGGCCTTTGATAATCTGATTCCTATTCTGTGAACCACTCCTCTCATGTTTTTGTGGCTGATCAGAACGATCAGAAACAGACGCTGTTAGATATGGAGATGAAACTCTGATGCTTTCTTTCTCTGGTGTAACTGTCATGCAAGTAGTGACGTTTCATATTCACCTCTGTGGCTTCAGTGTTCCTCTCAACTCTTTTATCGATGCTACTGATAAACTTTTAAACTTGTATCACTGATGTAAATTTAAAATTGTGATATGAACACTGACTTTTGACACATATATATGACGTCATGTGACACAGGAAGTGACACAATTGCATCCAGAACATCATTATCATCCATTGTATTGTGTTATTGGTTCATATTAGCTGCTGCACCTTATTGTACTCCAGCAGTGTGATGAGTTGACGCGTCACCCTATTTGTGCTGGTTGCTAGTTTAATCACACTCTTGTTCCAAACCAACCCCTTCAGAGGTCGACTGGAAGCGAGCAGAAACCACTTCTCTCCAGCAACCTCAACTCTGTTGTTTTGTAGAATAAAATCTCTGTTTATAGATGTTCAAACAAACAGACGGAGCCAAAAGGGTATCGCAACTTATGTCAGAAAAACTGTCCCACATGATCCAGATGTGAAAACCACATTTATAGGTTTTCACATCTTTAGTGTCACGGCCCTGGCCTTTTTTTGCTTCACATCGTGTTCCTTCGTGTTTGTTTGGCTGTGTCAGGGTCTTCTTGGCGTGCCCTGCATGACTGTGTGTGTGTGAGGTGCGCCTGCTTGATAAGGTGGGCCCGCCACTGCCCCCAATTGGACTGAGGGCATCACACTGACACCTGAGATAGGCTGTGGAGGAGGAAAAGGTGTCAGGGTTAGTTTAAAAAACCAAGAAAAAACAAGAGGACGCACCCAATCGCAGATAAACAAAAAATCCTTTAATATAAACTAAAAGGCTTAAAAAAAACAAAGATAAATCCTTTAAAATACAAAGTAAAATCTCTCACAAAAAGTTTCAAATCAAACAGGCTATCCACAAAGAAAGAACACACTAGAAGAAAACTCAAAGTACAAATCAAAGTCACTACAAATTCAACAAAAAAAAAAAAAAAACAACCAACAAAGGGAAACACTGGAGACTTACTCAGCATTGTCCCAATGTTTTCAGCCTGCGATATAGTGGTAACACGGTCTCTGGACCCCCACTCTCCACAACTTTAAAGAGCAATAAACCCCTACATTGCTGGTGCAAATTCATATTTTAAGGATCTTTACCTCTGCCAAGGAGGTTATGCTTTTGCCAGCACATGTTTGTCTGTGAGAAAGATTAGCCATTAATGAACGATCATTTTTGCTCAATAAATGTCCAACTAATAATGTGCCAGGTGTGGGTTTTCAGTGTCGGTGAACATATTATGATGGTAACTTTATCATGGAACTATTGCTTATAGATGCAACAACAATATTTTAGCTGTCTTTGTGGAGGTTTGCGCTCTCTGAGAGCTTTCTAGTTAAGACTTATTACTTTCATCCATGCTTACATTTCATCTTATGACTACTGTTAAATTTAGCTTATTGTATTTATTTTTCCTTAAAACTCTGTGTAAATATGCACATTTCAGTCATTTCAGAATTCTCATTATGGTTTGGACAGCATCTTAAGCAGCCCTCTCTTTATGCCTTGTGGCCCACTGAGGGGTCACAACCCCTGCATTGGGACACACTGACCTGGAGCACTTTGTAAACTCACCTACGTTTATTGACTTTTTCAGGAACTCAGCACAATGACATAAAATAAAGTTATCAGAAAATAAGTAAATAAAGCCGTGAATGTGTTTTTTCTTACCCACAGAACATCTGGATGTTGTAAAGCGTGGGGTCATCCTCCAGAGGGGCCAGCTGCTGCAGGCACAGCTGCTCGCAGCCCCCGTTGAAACCGTCGGAGCAGTCGATACCGATGTGGTGGTCGTAGCACCCGGTCCCGTCCTTCATGGGGCTCAGTCCTGGGGGGCACTGTGGGAGGAAATAAGAGGTTTGAAAATGACTGATGAAGGCAGTTACACATTGTTATTTCACTCAGGGAGCGTCCTCGTCAGAGTGGAGGCTGCCACATTAACACTAATCCCAGCTGGGACAGGTAAACAGACCCTGTAACATCTGTGCCACAGAATGTAAAACAGTCAGATTTCTGTTCCCATTAGTGAAGCCTGTGTGAGCAACATGCTTTGTCTGGAAAGCTGCACACACAAGATGTTTCCTGTAAAATTCTCATATTATCAGCCTAACGACAGCAGCAGGATCAACAGACGGAGGGTGCAGACAGTGAGACAATGATCCTGGGAAGGGGAAATGAAAATCAAAATGAAATTATATGAGTTGATTCAGTATTTTTTTATTTGATTAATCAATAAGTTTACGTGCAACAGATCCTCAGTAAAATCAGATAAATCATGGCTCACTTTATGAGAATATATATGAATTCTCCCCTTGTTATTTTTTTCTGACAATTTTGATTTGTTTTTTTTGTTTTTTTACTTCCATGTGTTTTTTTTTTTCAATAATCAAGTAATTAGCCTTACAAAAAAAAGCTACAACCATAAACAGTTTTATTGTTTAAACAACAAAGTGCACAATAAGTAAAACTGTAATTAAATAAAAAACAAGAAAAAATCCAAATTAGAGTCTAAAATAAAAGAAATGGTGCTACAAAGTTATGTAGTCATAAATATGCTTTGGTGTTAAACTGTTTGTCGAAAACAATAAAACCTTAAATCACATTTTCAGCCTTTTCGAAATGTCTTAATTTTTTTACAGAACCAGAGTCGACAGATTATCAAGGCCTTCAGTTTGGCAAATCCTGAAATATCTCAGAGATTTCAACTCAGTAGCAAAGACCTCAATATGGACTACGGCTTTAGAATAAACATGTTTTACAAAAAAAAAAAAAAAATCAATATTTAAAAAACTACACAACACTACAAACATTTTGTTATTGGACATACATTTTTAGCAGGGATGAGGAGTTTTAAACTGAATCAAATATTTCCATCCATCCATCCATCCATCTTCTTCTGCTTATCCGTAGTCGGGCCGCGGGGGCAGCAGCCTGAGCAGGGAAGCCCAGACTTCCCTCTCCCCAGCTACTTCATCCAGCTCCTCCCGGGGGATCCCGAGACGTTCCCAGGCCAGCTGAGAGACATAGTCCCTCCAGCGTGTCCTGGGTCAAATATTTGATTACAATTTTACACAAATATATAATTTTATACAATTTGTGTCGGCTCACTGGGCTTCTCTGAGAAGTAAGAAATTTATCAAGCAAAACATTCACCCACTAAAACCTTTTTTTATATATATTAATTTAAGAACTTTTAGCATTTTTATTTTTTTTAATTGTAAAACAGTTCATTTGAAAATTCATGGATACAGCAATAAGAGTATTTTAGCATTCCCTGATGGCTGTGGGAACAAATCTGTCAGTCCTGCAGCAGAGCGAGATGGATCTCCCATTGTTGCTGCTTCTGTGTCCCTCCAGGATGTTGTGGAAGGGATGGTTTGATGGTTTAAAGTGTTGGCAACAAAAGGGAGTACACCCCTAAGTGAAAGTGTCCAAATTGGACCCAAAGTGTCGATATTTTGTGTGGCCACCATTCTTTTTCAGCACTACCTTAACCCTCTTGGGCATGAAGTTCACCAGAGCTTCACATTTTGCCACTGGAATCTTTTTCCATCCCCCATGACAACATCACGGAGCTGGTGGATGTTAGAGACCATGCACTCCTCCACCTTCCTTCTGAGGATGCCCCACAGATGCTCAAGGCTTCAGGTCTGGAGACATGCTTGATCAGTCCATCACCTTTACCTTCAGCTTCTTTAACAAGGCAGTGGTCGTCTTGGAGGTGAACTTTGGGGTCATTATCATGTTGGAATACTGCCCTTTGCATTTCCTTGAACTGAGGTCCTCACCTCATGGAACAACCTGAGTTAGAGCTCTGCCTAAAGCTCGTTTCTTGAGTATCTTTCCCTGTTCTCTAGCCCTTCTTCTGACTCTATCTTCCATTTTTCAAATTTGGAACAACCAATGAAGACAAAAGGCCAAAAACTAACACAATCGCTAAAAGCTGTCTTGAGATACTGCATGAACAAGAGAGGGAGTAGCGTGAGGCCTAGTGACCTTGACCTACGACAACATGCTTGGGTCAGACTGTCAAAGCAGGCCTGAGAAATGAAGTTATGCCCCAGTCACACATTCCTGTTTCTCATGGTGATTGTGCACAACTGTACACGATTGGCAAGGCTGGTTTGATCGGCATGATACGGGAAGAAATGACTGTTTCTCCCCTGGACAACCCCGTAAATACACTGTCAGTAATGCTTCTACAGCTCTTCTACAGCGCTTTGGGGGCATTCGTCCCACTTCAATTATTCAATCCAACGACACGACGAGGATTCCTAGAATTTCCATCCTGGTGACAAGACGTCAGCCCCGATCGTACCCAGTTTGCATCACGTAAGCCCCGATTGAGACCCGTCACTTGCATCGTCTTGATTGGGACACAGTCGTGGCACAACGGATACTTCCTTGTCAATCGTCCTCAGAAAGCTTTCAGGATTGAGCCACAATCAGCCCGATTGAGCCCCATACATGCCATGCTAATACCGTTCGGCTTAGGACTGCATGAGGCTTCCACCCCGCTATACTAAGACAGTTCAAAACAGTCGGGACCCTTCCCCATTCCCAGGTGTTTGTCCACGACTATACAACGCTGATCCAGATCAAGTAGCGCATGCACCACGACCAAAGCATGTTTCATCAGGATTATGACAATCGTGCACAATCGCCATGAGAAACGGGAATGTGTGACTGGGGCTTTAGGAAGACCAGCCACAACTGTCAACCTTTGAAACCCTGGAGCCAACTCTCAGATACTTCAGATATCTCCATCCCAGATACTCAAGAAAAGCTCACTTTTACTCAGAATAATAAAAATTTCCATGCCAGCATTAAGCGTAGAGGTATGACTGTTCTGTGGGTTGTGGGTGGTATTCTCTTCAAATACAAGAGTGTTAAATTTCTCTCGCCCCTGCTTTCCCTTGTTTAGCATTCAGCTGCAGCCTGTGAACTCTTGACTGCAAACTTAAAGCTGAGCTGTTAAAATGAGGGTTTTTAAAATTTTAGCGCTCGTATCTGCTTCAAAGAAAAAAAAAAAAAAAAGCATTTTCAAGGCACGTCCACCTGACTGTTTACCTCCACGCAGAGTTCAAACAAAGAAGAAATGGCAGTCTGACCATGTCAGGTATGCATAAGTGAGCTTTTAAAAAGGGAGAGGGTGAAGACGCCTCACTGTGGGTTCAGATTGAATCTCATTACTAATGAGACAGGCCCATGTTCATATTTGATTTGTAAAATTAAACCCTTTAGTTTAAGAGTACGATGCAGAAGTGGGTGCCATATATTAACTTCAAGGGTTTAATAAAACACTCTGAAATATAAAGTTTTCACAGAGCGATTGAAAACTTCTTGATGAAATGAGGTCCGTGCTGGAGTGAATTTACAAAAGCGCTGTGAGACCTGACTTCACCCCGGCTCCCTCAAACTTCTTTTCCAAGCAAATGTCTGAGAGACCTGTCAAGTCAAATTCACATTATGTTTTCTGTCAGCCATTACTTCAAAGGAAACTTTGATGGAGTGCATTTTAACAAGGCAGCGATGCCTTCAGAACAGCAACTAGGCGGCTGCTCTCCTCTCTGCTCAGTGGGATCATCTACTCCTTATTTTATCACTAAGGTCCACAGTATTCATGAGAGCGGCCAGGTGGCTCATTTGGCTGATACAGATGACTCGGTTGTTCTACGGTGCCGTTTAGACTTAATGAAAAACCTGAGAGAACTTGAGAAAGAAAGGAAGACAAGGGATACTGCTGCTGTCTGACTTACCCCTTGTCTTTAATCCAGGACCACAGCACTGTGGTGTGATACATACATGAGTTACTTAAAGAGATACACTAACATTTTTTTTTGTTTGTTTTCGTGTCTTGCCTCACTCCCGAGTCCATGACAAGCAGATAGACTCCATTCTTTGGACTGTGCGTGCAGTAACAAGGAAGAGACGGGCAGAGCTTGCCTACCACTAATTAGCTTAGCTCAAACATTGGGAGTCAGTGGGTAGTGTTAGCCTGCCTCTGTCTACAGTCATCAGATAAACTCTTCAGCAAATATAAATGGTCCTGTGTGTGGTCCAGCATGTCCGCAGTGGTTTGCGCATGCATCCTACCGTTTAGTTTTTATGTATTTCTTTTGAAAAATACATGAAGTGCTAGTCTAAAACTAGAAAAGAACTCAGAGAGCACAGACCTCCGCCAAGATACAATTCTGGATCACCACGCACTCAGATATGACGGTCGAGTTTCCACTCATGTATGTCCATGTGGAGAAGTCTTCCGCTGGCATTGCAAGGAAAGTTGGATAATGTAGTGACATAGGCTTGAAAAAGGTTGACGTGAGTTTGCAAACAAACTGCAATTCCCAGAATGATGTAAAGGGGGCAGAATCCTCACAGCAGCCAAGGAGAAATTAATGGGATTTCCCATTAAAAACATCAATGTTTTTTATTACGTCAATCTGGATCGGATCCAGATGAAATTGACTGTGATGATAGAGTTATATTATATCTATTATCGTATAAATTTTGAAGCAAACCCATCAAGTGATGTCAGAGATATGATTTTTTAAAATACAGCCCAATGTTAATTTATGGGATTTTTCGCACATTTTGGGGATTTCTTGCATGCAGACAAATATGTGGATCACCACCAAAATGTAATGGCTTCTTCCTTGGACCAAACCACACCTCTGGTAAAATTTTCATGTAAATCCATCCCGTAGTTTTTGCGTTATCTTACTAACCGACAAAAAAACAAACACACAAACAGACCCTTGCAAAAACATAACCTCATTGGCAGAGGTAATTAGATAACGTAACATAACACGGTAAAATAACGAGTCACAAAAAGTACACAGGACCTGTTGAAGTTGCTCAAGAGTTTATCTAATGACTGCAGGCAGAGACAGGCTAATACTGTCCATTGACTCCCAGTAATTGAGCTAAGCTAATTAGTGGTTGGCAAGCTCTGCCCGTCTCTTCCTCGTTACTGCCGCACAGTTGAAAGAGTGGTGTCTATCTGCTTGTCATGGACTCGGGAGTGAGGCAAGACATTAAAACAAAAAAAAAAATGTTGGCATATTCCTTTAACAGTTTTTGTTTTCTCCCGTGACAAGACAAAATTTAATTGAAGGTTGTCTTAAAAATACATTTTCTATCCTGTGCAGATATCAAAATTTAATTTAAGACCCTCACTGAGTGAAAGTTTCCTTGTTTCATTGGCAGATATTTTCTTATTATTACAAGCAATTCAATGCTTTATATTTGCCATTCATTCCTTAAGGTAAGATATTTATCACGACTTGTTAAGTGAATGTGGATTAGAGTAAATGTTTTACATATTTTTGATTTGAAAATAGACAAACACACTTGCCTAGTACTGAGTTTTTGCAGTGTACAGTGGGGATGTGGTAACCAAAGATACCCATCCCTGATCTGCACCTTTAATCTCCACCAGGTGTCACAGGGCGCTGGAGCCAATCCCCGCTGACACCAGGCAGTAGGCTGGGCACATACTGTGGAGTCAATCACAGGGCTGACATATAGACACAGACAACCATTCAGACGCTCGCCTACAGGCACTCTAGCATCAACAGTTTGCCCAGCAACTATGTTTTTGGTCTGTGAGAGGAAACCCTCACATGCATGAGGTGAATGGGCAAACTCCACACAGAAAAGACTTTGTTGCTTTGAGGCACAAGCCATGGGCAAATTCAGCAACAGCAGAAGAGAACTTAATTATTTTTCAGCTGAAAGGGCAAAATCTTATGCAATTATGTGCAGCTGTAGAGCCCATCGGACTGAGCCAAAGCACTTCAGCTCTGAGTTTGGAGTTGTAGAAACATCTGCATGGCACTGTTTACACTTCCCATTACTCTATCAAATTTCTATTCATTACTAACACGAGAAATCTAACACTGTGTCCTTACACTAAATCGAGCCAAGGACAATTCTGATGAATGAAAACGAAGACAAAGCTTTTTTTTAGTTTACGATAAACATTCATTTCCTTTCGAAGCGTGTCTCAGATTGATCCATATGTATGAGAAGCCATGGTTTCCATTTGTTTGACTGCCTCAAGATTAGTTTGATATTCCTCCAGCGGACGTGCAACAATCAAAAATTTACTCAACTGGAACCTTTATCCAGGAGTGAAAATGAGAAGAAAGTGTGAACCTATCTGATCACAGGGTCTTCTTCCCTTATACTGTGTGAAATATTATACAAGGCTTTGGATTTAAACGGAGGAAAACACAGAAGAGTGACTCTGGGGGAAGTAATATTCACATTCTCATAAACTGCAGTATATATAAGTTTAAAGAAATAAGACAAAAATAAATGACAGGTTGGTTTGTATTTATTTTTTCCCCAAAAGTGAGTTAACAGTGTGTACTGTCTTTCCATGTTTCAGGTCAGGGTAAGAAATGCGAGACTGACTGGACCCTCAGAAGCCAACGGCAGAGCAGCTGGAATTGAACAGACCTCACTGATAACCATGAAAAAGAGGCTCACAGTTTGCAACAAGAAAGCAATCCCACTGAGCAAAGAAATCGACATGACAAGGGCAGGAGGCAGGCTGAAGGTAGAGGGTTATATGAGGTGGCAGTGACAGAGGAGAAAACACTGACAGGCAGGTTTTAGACTGAAGGTCCTGAAAGCTTCAGAAATGAGGAGGCAGAGGTTGTAATGGCGTGGCAGGTCGGTCAGAGAGCAGGTTAGAAAAAGTGGAGGGAGGTGTGAAGGTTTGTATGTCACTAAGGGGCAATCAGGAACACACTGAGAACATCTGGTGAGAGATCAGTGATGATAGTGTCTGCAAAGTGGAGGGAAAATTCAGCGTTTCTGAGGCTGAACCAAACTTGAAGTGGTGCCTTGTGGTTATTTGACTCTGTGAGGGATACAACTACCAGACAGATAAAGTGCAGTTTTAGAAAGAAGGGCTGGGTTGTTTTCTGTGGTACTGCCATTGAAAAACTTAAATCTTGACTGATTTAAGAGAGCTTGGACTAAGACTCACGTAGGGCTGAGTGATATGGCCTAAAAATAAAGTCTCCATTTTTTTTTTCATAAAACTCAATAATCATGTTGTTCCCTTTCAAGGAAAAAAACCCAAGTGACACAAAAATATGAGGACCAAGTTTTGTTTTTATGTTCTGAGCTGTTTTCACAGTTATTAACAAGTTACTATCTGATCAGTATGTAAGTTCATTAAAAGGAAACATATTTTGCTCCTTTTCAGCTATTTAACATGGGTCCTTGATGTCTTCATGAAATGTTAGCTACATGCTTTGGTCCAAAAAATCCACGAATAAAGCACAGCTGCATTATTGCCACGCTCACACAACAGCCCTGTTAAGAGCAGATGGTTTTGAGGCCTTCAAATGCTAATGAGCCAGAGCAGAGCAGTTTCCCTCATATTCAGATCTCTATTCATTTTAACAGCGGCCAAAACAGTAACATATAACGGGGACTTAATGTTACAATTCTGAACACACACGCAAATTCATGCCGGTTACCAGATAACAGCGAAGCTCATTTTCCCCCCAAACATCACAGGCTAAAGCACAGCATGCTAACCTCGGCTTAGTCACACAGCAGCAACTTAGCCTACCTTCCGGGCTAACGTTAAATCAAATGGAGGGGTAATGGGGTGGATAAGGGACTGATTATATTTAGCTGACTGTTAAACTTCTCTTGACTAATATAGGAATGTTTATACTTTGAAGTTTACCCTTCAGACTTTCAACAAGTAACGTTAACATAGACAGACATGTGGTGAAGCTACCTCTGGTTCACCTCCCCCTGCTGTTAGCATTAGCCCGTAGCAATGAGCAAAATAAGTACTACACAGCATTAAAAAACTCACATTTTCATCATCAGGTTTGGCGATGGATTGTTGGAACTGAGCTCGGATTCAGGAAAAGTCTAGTTGCCCAGTCCTGTGTTGAACTGACTGAAGTTGAAGAAGCAGTCGGCCGTGAAGTGACTGGCACACACATACAGGTTTTAGCCGACTGTAGCTGCTCATTCCCTTCAAAAATAAAATGTATCCGCTGGGTCCTTTGGTCCTCTGAGGCTGGTAGCCTATATGTGAAGATATATGTGGCTGTTTACAGCCAACAACCGAGCAGTGACAGCTTCTGAGTTTAGACATGGTGTACGCCGATCTCTTGATCACGGTGTACACAACAATGGCGGCACTTTGCACCGAAATTTCTCAAGCCAGGGGGTATGGATACTCAGGTAGAGGTAGGCTTATGCAAATAAAAATGCTTGTTACGTAACTGTATATCCATAGACTCAACCAAATACCATGAGTTTACATTTATGCAGCCTGCTAAATTCAGGTTTTATTGTCTACTCTCACATGCTGTGGGCTGGGGGGAAGGTCTAATACCCACAAATATGTTCAAAAGCCTTAAAAAAATCTTTTTGCATAATTTGTCCTCTTTAAAAAAAAAAACAAATACAAGCATGAACATGTGCTTGTGCAAAACCTGACAAGGCCTACCACAATGAAAACTGTAAATTTTTCAGTTTTTATATTTTCAAACAATGCAACAACTTACAATAGGAGTAAGTTTAAGTCAAGAAAAAAAAAATCTCTTAATTGACATATTTCCCAGCCCTATATTCATGTATTCAATTTCAGTGTCTGCTGGAGTATATGTACAATCAGTAATGCTCCAAAAACCTGCCTGTTTTAGCAGACTGAGTACACCATATTCACTATGTTCTGTTTTGTTTTGGCCTCTGTCTGGACTCAGCCTATTCCAATTCAGTTAATCAATTGCTAAATAAATCTTTATTTCTTCAGTTCCAAATCATAACAAGACACTTTACAAAAGAGAAGGTCAATGCCATACAATTCCTCTATTCATAAATATTTTCAATGACTTCAATTTTTTTCTTTTCATCTGTTTTTTTTTATGTTTTATTCCAGACCCATCATGAATTCACCGTGAGTACAGCACCTTGCCACAACTGGCAGCAGTTACAGTGGCAAGAAAACAACCTTCTGTTTAGCATCAAGAAGTCCTGAGCAGAACCAAACGGATGTTCAAGAGTGAACGGGGCAGGTAAAAAAATATTTTTAGGTTCTTTACTAATCCTGAATGTGTTTTCTTTGAGGTAGCCCTGGGCCACAATACAAGTAAGATCATGGCACCAGCCTGCCTCCACACAGTCATCAGGCCTGATCAACACCTGTGGACCACCTACAAAAGCCTCAAACAAGCTCCTCCCCTTTCTCTTGACCTGCAGCCACCCACAGCTGCATGGCCACAGCAAACAATTGATCTCAGAACAAATATTTTTTGTAACAAACATTGTTTTTCATTACCAATTTAAGTCTGCGTTGCCTTGATGTTGCTTCCCCGGACGATATTTATCGGACCGACATAATATCGGCCGATTTGGGAGAAAATGACGTCATTTTTTATCGACACGATACGTACATTTTATCCGATAAAAAGATCGGATAAATTAATGAAATTGAGGAAATTGTTTGGAGGCCGCATAGCCCCAAAAACAAGCCACGTCGTGGTGGTTACGTCATCTATCGCGCCTTACTAGAAGGACCCAAACCTTTCCCCCATCTCTGCCAGACCAAAAGTGAACTTGGCTTCACCAGTGTGGTTGTTTTTCTCAGTGGCAGAAGATAACAGCATTTCTGTTTGCAAAACCTGTTTGTTGAGCATTCCGAGAGGAGGAAAGAGGACTTCAAGTTTTAACACAACAGATCTTATAGCTCACCTGAAAAGTCGCCATTGCGGCTAAACGGTATTGAAAGAATACAAAGCAGCTAGCAGTGCTAAGGCTAAAACAACAACACGGAGCGTGGATGTTCCCATTCAGCATGCATTTGAAAACTGTAAAACTTTTTAAGAGACAGTGAAAAGGCTAAAGCCATTAACGACAAAGTGATGGCGGTCATAGCGCTCGACAACCAGCCCTTTTCCGTCGTTGAGAGCCTGTCGCTTCTCCTTGGATGTGTCCATCCCTGTCTTCCTAGGTGTCGTTGCCACACATATCCATAACTTGATAACATAACACAAAACAAGAACGGACTACAGAAAGACATATGGACATCTGACATTAGTCAGAATGCTAAGCTTAACAGCTCAGTGGTTGGATCAAGATTTTAACATGTAAAAAGATGATATTAAATATAAAAATATGAACTTATTGGTTATCAGTATCGGTTGAAATTTTCAAATTGTGCATCACGAGTTGTAACAATATGGATTACATTTATAAATCATGGATGCCTGGACCATAAATTCATCCTCATCATATTTGTTAACCCAACATACCATAAGGACTGCTCAATACATTTCACTTGTCCATCTGGGAAAGAACCCATAGAAAGTGTTTGGGTATGGGCAAAGCCTTTCAAAAGCATATGTTGCAGGTGATTGGATGATAGCTCTGTCAATTACATTCCTTACGGGCCATTAACATCATATATTAGGCATGCACTGCTGCCACGGTGTAAAATACAAAACATTAGCTACTTGGAACAAAGGGCTCTAATTTCCTGGCACAACTCAGGGTGGCACAGCCTGGCGGATCCCGCGCAGTGGTAATTTTGTCTGGCGCACCACCGTGCGCAGCCAATTTGGCAATTTGGTAGACTGGCTGCGCAGAGATGGGTGTGACGGCGTACCAGGGGGAGGTGTCGAAAGATTCAGCTTGGCGCAGTGACAATTTCATGCCAAAAAAAGACGCGGAAGGTGCACTGAAAGCTCGCCAGCTCCAATCTGGTCTATTCTCGGCGCACCCCGTGCAGTGGTAATTTGGCTGACAGAAGCACAGTGCGCACACGTCACCACAGGCAGGTGTCCACAGAGTCAGGCACATTTCAGTGCAATAAACAATCACAACAACCACTATTTAATGTAACCGTCTGAACCAGCACATACATTTGTATCTATATTAATTGTCCCGTCACATCTGATGTCAGATCAGAGACGTTTGTCATAACTAATGAGTTCATATCTCTCAGCCAACCACAAACAGCCACATCATCCGATACGGAGTATCCGGCTTCTCTCATCTCATGAAATTCATAAGAAAAGAAAAAAGAGAGAGACGCTCCCTGAATAAATGTAAGTCACTCGGTGTCTTAAAGATTTACCTGTGATTGCCCATATTTCTCTGTTTTAATCTTTATTCTTAACGTGATCTAAAAAGATGGAGTACATTATTGTAAGGAGGATGAGGAGGGGATATATTTTCACCTAAGGCGCTGCTATTTGGCGAGGACAGACCAGTAATGCAGGTGGATCACAAGCATGATGAATGGATTAGCCCTGCTGCCGTGTTTAAATGTAATTATCACTTAATTTTGTACTCCTATTTATGACACAGGAACAGATTACATCTGTCCTGCGAGGTGGTCCACACGGTGATGTGCATCGTGTCCTCCTATGCGCGGCCCGGTGGCCCCTGTGCTCTCCCAGTTGCTGCAAAAGTGACAGCGGCTCTGACCTTCTTCGCCATCGAGGTGAAATTGTCACTGCGCCTCGCCCATGGTGCATTTAAAGGCGAGGAGAGGCGTTCATTTGATTGGTGAAAATTACACTCGGCTGTGTTTAACCCACTCACGCCTTCTCTCCTTCCTCTCTGCTACTTGCGCAGGTAGGAGGGACGGAGGCGTGGGTGCGCCTCCCTGCGCCAGACTGCGCCGTGCACGAAACTTGCAAAATACCCTGGACACACCCCGTTGGCGCGGCGCAGGCGCGGCACATGGCAGGTACACCCCGCCTGCGCCTGGTCTACGAAATTAGAGCCCAAACTCTTACCAAAACATTTATGTTAAAAAAATGCTTTCATTGCTGTTGTTTGTTTTTCATTTGATAAAAAAATGTGGTCCAAGTCTGATAAAACTGCTACTGAAACTGTTAGCATCTATGCTAACCTCCTTACAACCAGTCACTTTCTGCTGTCGTCACGCTTGTGACTTCCACCTCTTCCTGCTCTAACAGATGCTGATTGGGCCAGGTCGCTTTAGGTTTTGCACAATCATTGCAGATTAGAGCTTGGCATGATGGCACTGCCTGATTACAGACAATGAATTGACTGCAATGCAAGGTTATTACTCTGTATTAGTTTAAAGAACTCTGTTAATTCCATGACAGACTAACTCTGGCCTCTTCAGAAGGAGAAATCCTCCTCATTTGATCAAAACAGCCAAAAACCACTTCTAGAACCTTTCTAGAGTCCAGATGGTTAAAAGTTGTGAACCATTATTAATTCCTTGTTAAAATTAGCAAGATGATCATTAGACACAAACTTTATGAGCCTTAAAATGTCTTTACGAGCTTTTATAACCTTTCAGAATCCTTAACAATATTAAGAAATGTTCAATGATATCTCAGAAAAAATGATAATTAGACAAATAAACAGAAGGGCAAAATGATTTGTTTAAATGTAATTTCAAGAAAAAACAACTTTATTTTGGGAAGGGGGTGGTGGTTGTTTGGAGGTTACATTTGTTTGATTTTTCAGTAATAAAAAATGGAATAACAGTTGTTATCTTAGGAATAAAAATCTTTTGAACGGTTTATTTCATTAACTGTTCTTTTCTTTATTTCATAGCATTACACTGCATCAAGGGTGTTCATGGAGAGGCTTTTGTTGCACAAAAGTATAATTAAAAAAATGTTTATAGATGAAAAATGAAGCTTTTCTCCCCATTAACTTGCTGTTCTTGGAAATTTGCTTCAAAGGCCTTAATATTAAATAATTATAAAATTCATATGTTTTCAAAAGCACCTCAAAAGCCAACCGAACCAAATCAAAAACTGTGGCTGAAAGACAGGTGCATATCAAACAGCTTGATAAGTGTGTTGCACTGACCATAACTATTGCTCTCCAGTGGCTCCCCTGTAGTAACCTTGTGTGCAAAGTTTTAATATGGAACAAATGTTCCCAGTCAGAAAATACTTATCAGTGCCCTTTCAGGGACACAGAGGTTGTAGATATGCTTGTGGATTAGTTGTGCTGAGAGCAAGAAGTAACTGCAAGCCTCTGGCTCTCCAGGAATGAATCTGACTAATAAAATATGTCTTTAATCACCTGGAAGACGTATTAAAATGTTTACACCTTCCCAGACATTTTCTATGGGATGTTGCCATGATAGATTTGAAATATATTCCTAGATATGTAAAAAAAGTCCATCTGGTGTGCCAGGTTAGTTAGTTAGTTAGTTAGCACTCACTAACAAAAGAAGAAAATATAATAAAAAGAAAAGAAACTAGAGCTGAAAAAGTTTGTTAAAGTCAGAGTGAGCAGACTTGTTTGCTTGCATTCACACAGACAGCCCCTCCCAGACAATGTTGGAAATTAAGACAGAACGGCAGATTTTGATTTTGACATATTCACATTGTCACGTTGACAGCCTCCAACAATGTCAGACCAGAACAAACAAGCCTAATGAGGCTGGAAATGTCTTGGGCAACAAAAATATGACTTTGGTGGCTGATTGTATAGAGTGTTCTCACCAATCTGGTGGCACCACAGATATGCAGATGACAGTCTGCTACTTCACAAATTGAGCATTATGAGGCTGATAAACTATCCACAGCATACTTTCACAGGGCTCAGGGAGTTTCTAAATTCTCATTTGGGAACAGTTTGTTTTGCTGTTCAGCCTCTTGACAGCCAAATGGTTGAGTAACAAAGGAAATTCTAAAAAAGATATTAAGATACTTGGGACTATCATATCCACATAAATCGCCTCAACATGTCATCTTCTATTTATTGGTGGGGCAGGCTGCTACTTTTACATGACCCCTGCCTCAGTAAAAGAAAGTCAGCTATTTCAGGTATGTCATTGAAGTGCTCTTATTTGTGTTCCCACCTTGTTTGAGTTCTCTTTGGCACAACTACACTGACTGAGCCCTACTATACACTCAGCTGCCACTTTATATCGGCTCAACTGCTTACAAATAGCTCCAGCCAATCACATGGCAGCAAATTAATGCATGTAGGTATGTAGACTTGGTCAAAACAACATGCCAGAGCTCAAACTGAGCATCAGATGGGAAAGTAAGGTGATTTAAGTGACTTGGAATTCGGCATGGTTGTTAAAGCCAGATGGACTGATCTGAGTATTTCAGAAACTACTGGCTTACTGGGATTTCACTCCCAACTATCCTTGGGTTTTATAGAGAATGGTCCAAAATGGAAAATGAGCCGCAGTCCTTAATCCTTATCGATGCCAGAGGTCAGAGAAGAATGGCCAGAGTGGTTCAAGATGGCAGAAAGGCAACAGTAACTCAGGTAACCGCTTGTTACAACCAAGGTATGAAGACCATTTCTGAAAGTACAACACATCAAATCTTGAAGAAGATGGGTTACAGTGGAAATACAGTGGGTATTTCCAGCAACCTCAGGACACGATACATATCCTGACACTGAAGCCATGATATGATATGTATCCTGATACATGTAAACTGTGAACACTGACTACACTGTTAACAGAATTCCCAACAAGTTTTGTTTTTTATTACAAGAAGGAAAATAACAAGGATGAGTTTTACATGATTCTACAACTTAAGAAACTTAAATTAAGGTCCTCAAAGATTTTAGACCAAAGTTTAAGTTTGGAACATGTGCTTCATCATGTAGCTCGGCGGAAATGACGCGTATTGCGTCATGGCATTCTCCGTGAGTCGAGGTGATGTCCTTGCGTCGCTGTTTTGATCCGGATAACATGTATACTGTTTGCTCACGCATGTAAACCGGTTATTCCAAATGTTTCAGAAACCGGAATATTGACCTTAACCTGAATATCGACTGCATATGAACGTAGCCAATGTCTTCCATGGTCAAAACTTAAAACTTTAGTACATTTTCATTGGGTTTTTGGAATGGAAGATGAAAACGTGAAGAAATAGGAAATGGAGTCGGAGCTGTGCCATTTTACAACAAGTACTTCCTGTACTCAAAAGACCAAGATTCCTTGCGAAAAGGTCATGCACAGAACACAAATTAATTTTCCTTTCGATGAGGATATCCCGATCGGCGTATACATGACCAAATATTCAGGTTAGAAAAGGAGTAACCCAGGGGTGATTTTCAGGTTTTTAAAAACTGGAATATGAGCATATTATGGTTTTTCAAAAGGGTTTTTGGTGTTTTCATGGCTGCGCGCAACCGGGTGATTGCTAATACTCCGGTTATGAAAGGGTTAATGACTGCATGTAAATGTAGCCATTGTCTCCTAAAAAAGCCTTTTTCAACAGTGGTGCGGTGGCACCCGAGGGAGTCTTCTAGCTTCTAGGGATGCCTTGGAAATATATAAAAATTCAAACAAATGTAATTGTGATTATGCAGATTATTGGTGAGATAAAACCGTCTCATATGAACATGCTCCTGAAATTACAAGTCTGAGCTTGTGAATGAGAAGTTTGACATCATTTAGCATTAAGCATTAGCATTCCCATTTCAGCTGTTAGATGTTTAAAGTGTGTGCAAAAAACTTTAGCAACTGCTGCAAAACAAGCCAGCAATTTCATCATAATAAGTCTGAACATGAGTCATCAACTTCAGCATCCAGAGGCACTCCAGCAATTGAAAATTTGAAATATGCAAAGATATCAGAGATGGATCTGGAGGCTACAATAATATCAAGGCTGTGTGTTTGTCCCAGGTCTTTGCTTTAATGATAATTGCAGAGATGAATTATTTCAGGGATAAAAAAAAAAAAAAAAGTTTGATAACAAAAAAAAGTTTGATAACATCCTTTTGTAAGTGTAAGCTGATGGGCAGAGGGGTATAAGATGCTTTTCTTTTTTTTTTAATACATTTTAACTAGGGAGACATGAAGTTTTTTACATTTCTTAAAGGTGCCCAGCTAGAAAAAAGGTCGAGAAACACTGCTGTAAAGAAGGCAATCTTCTAAAATTTTAACCGTACCTAACTCTTGTTTTTGATAATCATATATTTGTCATGACACTGGTAACCTGCACAGCAGACTGATAGTTCTATATATCCACCACGGAAATACTTCACTAGTCCATCTGGAGAAGAGCCCATTGAAAATGTTTTCAGGGGCAGAACCTTCAAAAACAACTGCAGCTGGTGATTGGACGATCGTTCTGCCAGTCACACTCATCACAGACTAATCAAGCCACAGTATGACCTAGCAGCTAAAACCTGTTGTTAGCCGTTAGCTTAAACTACGTTTCAGTCCTTAGACAATCATCTTACATTAAATTATACCACACAGATGCATCATTTACCATTTATGGTACATATGTGACATGAACCTCGCCAACTACAATCCCCACCTAGTTCTCCCGGTTAACTCTGGGCTACCCGCGGATGATTTCTGCATCACTCCCAGTTTCCCAGCAGTGATCCCTGGCTGCTATGATGTGATCATCCAAAACAAAACAAAAAACACATGATTTCCCGTAAGAAAAGCTTTATGTGATGTTCTTTGCTTTGCTTTTAAAGAAGAAGTTGAGTCCATTTCTGATAAAACTGCAGAGAGACCGCTTCAGAAGCCGCCATTGTTTCCAAACATTCAGTCACTTCCCCCTGTGGTCACGTCTCCAGTTTTCTGCCTGAGATTGAAGCTTGGCAAGATGGATCTGCGTGATTTCAGATAATGAATCAGGCAGGTCCATCTGGACTGCAAGGTTATGACACTGGTGCAGGCTGGGGAAACATGTTAAATTAGTGGTCCAGATATTACACCCCTGACAAACTGATATTGATTTTTTTCAAACCGTGAAGGGTCATTCTTGCATTTGATTCATAACCTGTTACGCACAAAGTAACAGACCTTGAATCTTCTAGTGCAGACCCCTCATATCACCAGAACCTGGTGTAATCAATGGATGTGTGTATGCGGCGCAGACAGAGAGTAATTTATATTGACAGGTTGCTGCACTGGAGCTTGCCAGGCACAGATCGCTCTAGTTATTGACTGCCATAATAGGCTTCCGACATGCTGGAAAAAGCAATAAGTCTGGGCCATTTTCCAGCTGTCCGCAGGATAATGATCATTAAGAATATGCACCAGCCAGAGTCTTTGTCTCTGGATTGTTATCACTTGAGATTTCAACAAATCTGCTCTGTAATCCTTGTAAAATCATTGATAATCCTCTGCATAAAACCTCAACCCGAGTGAGTAGCGTCAAAATCCTCCACAATTTTATCAGATTAAAAACTTCTCCAGGTTGTTTTATGTGAAGAGAGGCTGCTTCTGTTAAAGGTTAAATCCTCTAACTTGAAGCATCATAAGAAAAATAATCAGATTAAACCTTGAAAAGAACAAACTGAAAAGATGAGGATTTGAGATGAAATCCATGGTTCCAGCTCAAATAATTCATCTTTTTCGAACTTTTAAATTCATCATTAAGTATCTTTCAGCTTTGATATCACCCTGACATTAGAAGTGTAATTCATCATGATAAAAAAAAAAAAAAAAAGAAAACACCTGAATATCACACCCTTTCACCATCACAGCCTATTCGTTGTAATGCCGAAGTTCAGAAATCTGTGAAGCTTGAAAAATAAAGCTATATATCTCAGTTTTCCTGCACTGTGGGTGTAACTGAGGCACAGGTCAAGGTGTTGTGTTGCACAACACAAAAGGCCTTGATGAGCCAAGAACTGTGTTGAGCTTTTACACTTCGACCAGCACCAGCAGGGAGCCTGAGAACTCTCACCTGTGGGCTGTAAACCTTTCAATCCCTGGTCAGACATCCACATTAAAAGGCCTTTTATCTTAATGGAGAAATAGAAAAATAGCTGCATTAGAAGCCGTTAGGTTCATTCTTAGCTTAAAAAGCATTGAGGTCAAACCTATCAAGTAAGAGTAAACAGCAAATAGACTCAAGCTTGTGCAGCCTTTCTTGTCAAATGTGTCCTCAAAGAGCTTTTACACCTACAGATTAACACTCATTGACACATCTGCACAGAGATGTTCTTAACAGTGTCAATCAGTATCAACAAATCCCGATGTGTGTCTTCAAACACAGTAGTCCATTGACGCAGCAGCAGGAGCAACTTGGAGCCAAGTGACTTACCCAGGCACACATTGGCATGTGGGAGCTGGGATTGAACCTTTATTCTTCCAAAGAACGATAGAGCAAACTACCAAACTAAGCCACTAACGTCAGGATCAAACCCTCCACCTTCAAGTTAATGTATGGTCAAATCTTCCAAAAAAAAACACCTACCCAAAGACATACCCAAAGTAAAAAAATATTGCTCTTGAATCCTTTGGGGTACATACTGTACATGGTGTCGGTGTCTTCTGAAAGGCAATATTCTAAAGTTTCTCCTTCAAGAATCAGAACTACTGTAGGTGCTAAATCAGCTGACTTATGGCAGCCTGAGCACACAAAAAATAAGGCGATTTTCCTAGCCTAATTTTTTTTTTTTTTTGGTCTAAAATAACTGCCTGCAGATGACTGTCACTTGGACCTGTAAGGTGGAAAATGAAATAAAAATAGAGCATGAAGTCTTTCCTAATCAAATACAAGATTTCATTAAAAAAAAAAAAAAAAAATAAATAAATAAATAAATAAATAAATTAAAATTTAAAAAAAAAAAAACGTTTTACATTTGATTTAGACTATGTCTGTGCGTTTCCAAGCTGTGGCACAGTGGTAGAGAAAGAGAGACGACCCCATCAAGGAACTGTTGCCAAAAAATAGCAAATTACTTAAAGGCCACTTATACCAGCTACAATTTAAACTGGGAAATGGGAAATCATGGGATCCTGTCGCTCCACCCCAACACAGCCAAGGGAAAATTTGCTCCAAATCTACTGAAGTCCAAATAAAAAGGCCAAATAGGCTCATGAATGTAAAATTAACATACTGCTACCCAGACAGCCCAGATTAAGAACACACAGCCAATGTCTGAGAGCAATCATCGTCCATCACACATAAATAAGATAAACACAACACCAGCGTCAAGGAGTATCTCTGGTTTCCCTCTGTAGAGATACCTAAAAGCGAAACCATCTCTGTTGATGTAACCCAGGCCACAAAATGGATAAAAATGTTGAATTTAAAATGTTTGTTTCATTATGAAAGTGTTGTCTGTTGTTTTTAACAGGGAAAGGTAAAAGTTATCCAGTAAATTGGTCATTGTAAGTATATATATTTTTAACTTTTTATGTACAAAAATAAAAAAAAAGCTTTGAATTCAAACTGCTTTAAAAATCTCACGTTTTTAGAATCATGTTTGTTCAGGTTTGTTTGAATTATGGAGATTAGATATTTTACATTTCTGGTCTGTTTAATATGGCCGCTAAGAACGAGCCCCATCATCATCATCATCATCAGTCTCCAGTCAACCCATCATCACCTACCACCGCAGAGGGAGATCTGGAACTATTTTCCCGGATGGAAAGTATCACATTATTTGATATAGTATAATTTGATGAGAAGATCACCAAGTAATAATGAAAGCTTTCAAATAACTGTTCACAAAACAAACAAGCAAACAAACCAGAGGAAAAGAGTCTAACCGGTCAACCCACTAGCTCTCAACCTGGGTATTGGGATCCTCCAGAGGGGTCCCAGAGGGTTTTGGGGGTGGGGGGTTGCAAGGCTCTGTTTGGTCTGAGGTTTACAAAATTTGCTTTACATACATGTGTCAACTAAAACAATGATTTATACACCTACTGTATCCAAGTTCAAGGATTTTTGTACAAGTTTGTTTTGTAAAGCGGTGTATCACAGAGTTTCGCCTTGGTCCTGGAGGGGCTCGACTCTCATCTGTTGCATCTCTTGAAAGGAAAAAAGTTTGAAAGTTAGAAGTTTTGTTCTAGAGATGCCTGCAAGCAGAAAAACAACATACTTTTAAAAACAGAGGAGAGTTTGAGAAGTCCTACAGCATGACAGAGCCGACACTGAGAGGTGTTTCATGTTGTTGTTGCCACATTTCTCTGACCATTCAAGGGTCAGCATCATCTCCCCATCATGTTAGTATCAGGTAATCTCACTGAAAACCTCACCTGAGGAGATATGAGCACGCTGATGGAAAAAAAACCAAAAAGCAAAAAACAAGACGAGATGAACAAGGCTTCAAGAATCTGAACTAGTCCAGCTGCCACTTTGATCACGACTGGACAACCACGACCTGGTTGATTAAAAATCTAAGCAGAGAAGGTGAGACGAGGTGAGTCCTCTGCCATGGGATATGTTATAATAAAAATGATAATAACTTTATTTATATAGCACCTTTAAAAACAGAAGTTTACAAAGTGCTTTAATAGACAAAACAAAGGCAGAAATAGGGAAGACTCTGAAGACAATAAATCAACAATCAGGTAAAACAGAGACCAAAAAAGTCAAATGTAAAGGCACAGAGGTTCATGAAAAAAGAAAAATAACGAAAGAAAATGGTAAACTGGAGAAAACCGAAGTCCTATAGGAATATACTACATTAGTGCAGGTTAAAATGCCAACATGAACATAGGAGTAACATTAGAAAAGAAGGTATTTCTTTTTATATATAATAATACGAGACGATGAGACAATAAATAGATGATAGATTCATAGATACATAGATAAATTGATGACAGCGATCGTTGACAATAGTTGACGACATCACATCAGGAGGATGGAAAAGAAGAGGCTGGATAGAGGATGGACAAAATGAGAAATCAGTGATTGGAGTTATCTCCTCCCCCCTTCCTTCTCATGCAATGGACTATTCCATGTTACTGAGCATGTGCAGACTTGATTCAGGAAGATGGCAGCAAAACACACTTGTTGGTACGGTTTTGAAGGTTTTGAAGAAAATGAAGCGGAGTTACTCCAGTGGAGTGGAGAAAAAGAAAAGGCGAGAAGAAAGTAAAGTTGTTATCAAAACTCGAATGTTGTTACTCAACAACAGCAAGAGCCGGACGCTCTGTCAGTGTCAGCCGAGGAGGATGCAGCAGGAGGACTAGAGATGAAGTGGAGAGAGTCACGAGCGACACGTCTCATCACAAAGATGTGAACAATAAATTGGCTGAAATGGTAAACTACATTAAATATTGATTAATGTTCTTATTAATTACAGTAAAAGCATTTCACTTGTTGGATAATAATCCTCAGGAAGGATTATAAGGACTTTTTCTAGCTCAGGAAATAGGAGAATTTCAAGGAATTAACACTTTTTCGTTGATGATAAATATTGATATTCAAAATATTTTTTGATGATAACGATTATTCACTGGACAGGGGGGACATATACACATAGTTATGTAATTCGTAACTTGAGCTGTGAGATAACTGTAACAGATTTCAAAAGCAGGACAAGCGGCCTAAATAACATACTCTGCTCTGGTCAAAACTGAACTTAAGTACAGAATTGCATTTAGTGACTAATGACTAAATGCGACTCTTGTCCTCGGGCAGGGCATTTTGGATATTTAATAAAAAATATTACAAAACTATGTTTCCAATACGCCACTGACACTTGAGTGAGTGAGAGAGTGCTTAAAAAACAAACAAACAAAAACAGGACTGTGAGGCAGATCTGAGTCTTGGAAAAAACAAAATAATAAAATAAAAATACCCCCAATAATATCAGTGCACTATTGTGATTGTGTACAGTTTTCATACTCTGCGGAGCACAAACCACACAGTATTAATCATCTACAGCATCATGCATTTTGTAAATACATGGTCAGACTTTATTCACGGCTTAATCTCTTTATTCAAAACCACTTCAAATGCCTCCTGTTGACATCTCTTGGCTCTAAATTATACATATGCAGTGAACATATCAAAAGCGTTTTGAGCTGCAGAGCACAGCCTGATTATTATTCCATGTCTGTGCCTGAGAGAATTCACATGTTTATGTTGTTTTATTTCATTTACAATGCTGGCCTCACAGCTAAACTGACTATATTGTTTTTCTGCTCAAACGCCTGCAGCAACGCGTTTTATTGACCCGACAATGACCTCATGAGGCTGTGTGGAGAGTGAATATAGACTCTCAGGGGCAAAGAGGAAAAAACAAATACAGTCATTTTGGTAAGGCAGATGAGCTCCAATCAAATGCGCCGTCTAATCCGGTGTAAGGGCATGAGTTCATGTGCATGTGTCAAAGGGTGACAGTTAAAGTTGATGAAAAAAGCAAAGCGTGTGCATCCTTGATCTTTACATGTAAAAGATGCATCCTTTTCATGTTAGGCTCTTGTTCCATGGAAATAAGAATAAGGAAAAACTTCGACTGTATCAGTAACTGGAGTCGCACTCTACCATGAAAACCAATGATCCTGTGACATCTGTTGGACCAGCACCGGCTGGCTGGACCATTATGCTGCGTTTCATTTACATTGGAACTGGGAAGAGAGGAGTGGGAATGGCGTCATATCCGAATAATCAGCGTTCCAATTACAAAGTTGGAAAAAACTTGCTGATATATCAGGCTATTGTTAGCATGCCCTGTAAAGTTTGCAAATACCACATGAAGAATGTTAAGAACACTACAGCAGTATTTCCACATATATCTGCCAAACAATACTATGCATACAGCTAATTTAGTGCGACAAACACTAGTCAGAAGTGTTAAAAAAACAGAATATTACAGGGGCTTACTGACTGTTACACTGGGGGCAGCCATCTTTGATTGTCAACTCAGGGGTGGTGAGGATCCCCCGAGTTCCCAGTAGAAAATTTTGACCTCAGGGGACTTTCCAGTTGAAATTTCCCTTTTGATACTCAGAGATCCCTACTTCCCAGCACTACTGGAACGCAACATCAGGCAATATAGGCAAATGCTAAGGGTGCTGTGGCCTCCAGGGGGCGCCACAAAATTGGGAAAAAGTAACCTTCAATATCACTATACTAAAACTAGTTATTACTATTTACCCTTAAAATGGAAAAGCTCACATTGATTTAAATGTAAAACAATGCACAATTAATATAACTATAAATGATAACACCAAATAAGCCTATATAGTTATTTTATTTAGTTTTTGTATATAGTATTGCATAGAGCAAATGTAGCATATGTATGGAGTTATTGCAAACTGTGTGCTTATTTAAACTGTTTGATGTTGATCATTTTATTTATAATTTATTACTATTATTATTATTTATAATAATTTATTATTATTATTTACATGACTTTTATTTTGTGGTAATGGTATTCATGTATTTCAGATTTTTTGTATTTATTTGTAAATTGTTAGGGATGTTTATTGGGTGACATGTTATCTTATAAATTCAAGACAATGGTAAAAAAAAGGAAGAAAAAAAAACGCTATTTGGTTTCTTTTTTAAGCATATGTAAATCACCAATGGAGGGGGGCGCCACATAAATCTCGCCTATGGTTCCACATTGGATGGGGCCGGTTGTGTTGGACAATGAAAAAGAGATTGAGAGACTTTTATTGCTTTTAGCTTGCTTACGCAACTCTTATTTACCACCAAGTAAAGAGGGAGTCCTAAGGTCTTTGGTACAGGCCCTTTTCACAGTGAAAGTATGCAAAAGCCCCACAAAGAAGCTCCATCATTAGCACACCTCGAGACTATCACATTGACTGTGATTCACATGGTGATATGGCATATGCTCCCCATACAAAAAAAGGCAGAGACTGCACTCCTGACACCTACTGAGTCCGTAAGGCCCCTTCTTACCACTATATGCTTCTGATAAAACTTTAGAAGTCCTGGGTGGGTCCATACATATTAACATTTACATACAAATGTATGGTAACAGTTTAAAAAATAAATAACACATTAATAACTAAATAATAATCATACATATTCACACTAGTATTAACATCTGTTTGTACACACATCCCACAGTCGATGTAAATATGGATATGTTTAATTTTTTCTCATTTTTTTACTGTACACACACACACACAGATATACATTGGACATACACACACATACACAACACATGTATGTATGTGTATTTGTATATATGCATATGCACATTTGTCTGTGGGTGTGAAAATAAATTGGTCTTTATTGTGTAAGAAAATCCAAAAACCTATTCGATAAATAAGTGAATAGGTTTTTCTTCTTTTCAAAGGACAAACAAATACAAAAAGAAAAAGGAAAAAAAATTATCTCAATTTAACAAAAAAAATGTATAACTAGAGTGAAAGAAAGAAATACAGTAAAGATACAACTGGAGGAAAGGAAAAAAAAAATCTTAGAATACCTAAATCAAAAATAGTGACTTTTATTTTATTGATTTTATGCTGGTCCCTGAGTCATTGAGCTGGTCTGTTTTGGTTTCTAAGGCCGGGCTCGTAGGAGGCTGCCAGAGCTGTGGGGCCTGTGGGCAGGTGGTGAGTTAATCCATATGCATTCCTACCTCTTCCAAAGGAAAGCAGTTCACATATTTAATCAAAACATTCCAGTGTGAGTAAAACTCATGAACAAAGCCTCTGAAAGTGAACTTATCATTTTTATAATTTAAGAAGGAATAGATAATCTTGTAATCAAGCCTTAGGAAAGGGTGGTAGCCAAGATTTCCAATCCAGAAGTATCATTTTTCTCACAAAGAGGGAGGCAAATGCTATGGTGTTAACTTGGAAGATTGTAAGTTTCACCTTGTCTGAAGGTCTACCAAATATTGATGGACAGACTTTTGTATTTGAGTGTTAAAAACATATATTTTTCCCTTTAACTGTGAAACTCTATGATGTTTTACATTTTACTGTCCTACTTTTGCTAATCCTATGACCCTAAGGTTTTTAATGTCTTTGTTTTGAGCCCTGCTGTAAAGTATGTACTTAGGATCAAGAAATAAAGTTGCCTTGCCTTGGCTTACCTCTGGACATGGAGAAAATGGAGGCTAAACTTGTTCCCCTGTTTTGTCAATGCAACATTCAGGGTGGAGGTGAAGCGTCACATCTTACAAAGTTTTTGATGTATTATTTAACCAACTCATGACGTAGCTGTGTTTTAAGAGGTCTTATAGTGCTTCTTTAAGTTTTAAATGTATTTAAGTGTGCTTTATATTACTTCTCTGCTGATAGACTACTCCTATTTAAGGTAACCAAGTATGCAATCAAACGCTGATTTAGGTCCGAACAAGTGTAAATGTTCATTAAGGCAAGTAGGATCTGACACAGACTGCAGATTTACACACATCAGCTGCTGGTTTTCTCTGATCTTGAAATGTCCGAAAGTGTTTCTGCCAAGTCACACTGATAATTTCCCAGAATTTGACAACACAAGCCTAAAACTTTACACACCTGCATCAAAAGGTGACCTGGATGTTCTCATGTTCTCCAGTTCCCATTCAGGTTTCTGCCATTTGTCATTCAAACCTGCTTATTCTCCACCAGCAGACATTTCTGCTGTGTGTACTTGGTGTTTATATAAGTATCCTCATGTATCCAAACAAATGTCTGCCATAATCCCTGGAAAGATAGCCAAAACTTTCTGGGCAGTGGTTGTTTTTCCTCTTTTGAGCCTCCCTGTAAAGTGCTGATCCACATGCCATCTGACTGCTATACAGCAGCTATTTTAGTCCAGTCTACGCTCGTTTTTCTGTTTGTGAGTCTTCTTAAGGTAACCAGTCTCATCTGAGCTTCAGTGACATTTTTGTCCTGCATTAATGCTACTTTCTGATACTTTAGTGGCTAAAAAATGCATCCACGCAGTAATTAGTGGCTGAAATGCAGTACAGTCTATTAACAACCGTGGTGCTTTTGCAATCCACAGAACTGAGGGACATGATGTTAGTCGCATGTCTGAAAATGTTCAATAGTCTTTGTTGTACAGAGGCAGCGCTGGTCTTCATCACTGCAGCAAATGTTTAAGCTAGTGCCTTGAAGCGCATACAACCGGATGTCAAAAATCCTGAACTATCCTTTTCAGTTTAAGGATTTTTTTGTGTATCTGCCCTAAGAATAACTTAAGAAAATCTGTAAACCCTGAAAAAAAATTGAATCAGTGTGATTTTCTGTTGGGTTATGGCTTTGGAAAACCTGGAAAAAAACAAACACAGCATTCAGGGACTGTATCTGTTTTAAGACCTTCAGAATCTTTTAAAAGGATGAATTTCCTGTTTTCAAAAAAGCTGCATTTTGTTCTCTGGCCAAGAACTGCACTCCTCTGGGGAAACACTTGTATAACCATTTGGTGTACTGTTATGGCCATGTGTTGCTCAGAGCTATAATAAAAATCCTGTTATAAGTCCATGCAAAGCAGTGAAACGCATATTGACTCATATATCAAATGAGGAACTTGGATGATGTTTTGTAGGGTACTTTTACTCCACAGTGCAGACAGAGAAGCCCAGAGGAGCATTCATGTCAGGTTTACAGAGAGATATCTCCACTCTGAGGAGGTCTATTAAAGGAATCACATCCCACTGCCTCAAACATTTTCCAACATTTTAACTTTCTCTTCATGTCTCTTAATAGTGAAAGTTGTCCGGAGCGATATTTTCAAAAGCCAGTGTGCTGGGATAAACGGCAGGGGTCAAAGGTCAACCTATCCCAGAGCCCTCTGCCTTTCCACCCACTCTCCCATGGATGATCTGCTGAGTAAGTTCAGTGAAGAGAAACTTGGACGTTTGGTAACCACTCCAACCTCCTTCACAGCAAAGTGCAACAAGCACAGCGGGGGGAGTGCTCGAGGTCAAATGAACAAACTGTAACTGAAGACATGTCAAGGAGAGCAATTGCGTTTTTGATTAAATATATTTTTATTTACTTAAATCTGGTTTGAGATTCATCTCAAGGAAAAACTAAATCTCACACTCTGCATCTTAAACTTGTATTTGATTGATTAATTGACCTTTTCTAAGGGAGGCTTGAGGCAAAGACCAATCAGAGGCCCCTCCCCATGCCAATAATATTGGGATAGAAATGTATTTGACTATCGATTGTCTTTACTACTAATCCAGTTTAGGGTTGCAGGGGGGTGGAGCCTATCCCAGCTGACATTAGCCGACTGGCAGGGTACACCCTGAATCGGCGGCTAGTCAGGGCTACATAGAAAGACAAAAAAACATTCACAGTCACCAAATGGTCTGTGTGAGGAAGCCAAAGTGCCCGGGGAGAACCCACACATGCACAGAGAGGACATGCAAACTCCACACAGAAAAGCCCTGACCCACATGGGATTGAACCAGCAACTTTCATGCTGTGAGGCACTTGCACTACCTGCTGGGCCACTGTGCCGCCTGTCCTCTACTCAACAGTTGATGATTAGCATAAGCGTTAGCCCACACATTGTTTCTACTGACTAAGAGTAATATTATGAAGCTATATTTATCATAGATATAAAACTGACATTAAGAGCCTTGTGAAAATGGTCCTCTACTATCCCAGTTGACATTTGGCGAGAGTCGGGGCCCTGAACCGGTTGCCAGCCGATCACAGGGCCACATAGAGAGAAAGACAACGATTCACTCTCATGGATGCAGAGTTGATGGACCGCCTTTTGCCTCCAGAACTGCCTGAATTCATCGAGGTGTAGGTGTGTCCTCAACACACTCCTCTGATATTTTGGCCCATATTGACATGACAGCATCACACAGTTGTGACAGATTTGTCAGCTCCACATCCATCATGCAAATCTCCCATTCCACCACATCCCCAAGGTGCGCTTTTGGACTAAGAACTGGTGAATTTTATGACATTGCATGTAATCCTCCTGGAAGTAGCCATCAGAAGACTGATAACTGATGAGAGTGCAAATCTGCATGTATACATAGCAAGCTAATGATACATTTCATTGAAAGAGTGCTATTTACAGTCCAATAATTCTTCTGTCCTGCTTCAGATTTTAAAGTTAAATCATCACGTTTTCAAGAAGTTCAAACAAAAGACACAAAAAGTTAATGCATGTGTCAATACATGTGGTTCAGGCTCATTCACTTTAAATAAAAGCAAAATATTTAATGTGTCAAAACACCCACACATTGATCCCATGGGCGTAATACACCCACACTATGTCAGTAAGATTTTGAGATCATTAAATATATGAGCATTAATAAACATGACTGAATTGATATTAATAGTAATGAAAGTATTATCAAATGCATCAGGCAGAGGGCAAGAAGACAAAGGCGAGAAATAAATTTTTTGTAGTCTTTTAGTTAGTGTCCCGCACTAGAGGAGTTTACCAAAACTATGCAAAGAACCTATAAAAACTGAAGACTGACACCATTTGACACTTGAAGACAATTTGTATACAACTGTCAGGCTGAGATTTTGCAAAGACTGGAAACCTTAGAGGGTCACTAAGCACTAAGACCCCTAGAACATGCCTACCTTTGCCTTTTTGATGACAGGGGTGGGCAACTAAATTGGCTTTAGGAATTTTTTATTTTCGTTACCTAGATGGCAGGTTGATTTATTGAGAAGATTTATTAAGACACTGCGACTTTTCTTTTCCTTCATCTTTAAAGTTTGTTGACTATGACATTACAGGCATTAAAACCATGAATGTTATAATAATGAATATGTTATAATATCTGATAAAGAAGGACAAAGAAGAACATGTAGGTTGTGTAGTGCACTCAAAATAGTACCTAATTAAAGTGGCTATGTAGTGGAAAAGTAGTTGGATGTAAACAAAAACTGTCTGTAGGATGTGATGACCCCACACTGTTTTTGTGGCTTGTTTTCTCCCACAATTCTTTTAATTAAATGGAGGATCTGGCACCATGTACAACAATATATAACATTAGCGTCTGTCCTGAGATTTCAGAACAGAGCTAGAGCTGAGCTGTGACACTGTGGCACATGTTCAGGTTCATGCCATGTACCTCACAAAACCCCTCTTTAAAAACCTGAACTATCCCTTTAAACAGGTTGAAACTAGTCCATCATTACCACGGAAACTAGAAACACTCAGAGAGCCCAAACCTCCATCAAGGTAGCTCCCGTATTGCTGTTACATCTATAAGCAATAGTTCCATGATCACAATATGATACCTTGACCCTGAAAACGCACACCTAGCACTCACAATCATGTTGACATCATTATTAGTTAGACAGTTATTGAGCAAAAACTATCTTCTGCTAATGGCGGTTATCTGGATCACCATCAAAATCTAATCATTTTTTAGTTGGGAGATCACCAACATCTCCTGAAAATTAGAGCAAAATCTGTACAGTAGTTTTCATGTAATCTTGCTAACAAACAAACAAACACCGGCAAAACATAACCTCCTTGGCAGAGGTAATAGTTGGCTGAAAACAGAAATGATTCAGCTGTTATGACCATCAGCAAGTTTTGAAAGAAATCAAACAAGATGTACACAACAAAACAGCATTTACAGGTTCTTGGTTCCCAATCTGGGAGGGTCTCAGGGAGGATATGAGGCTCTGTCATTTGGTAGTCAAATATAGTTAACATAATTTGACATAAAAAATGATAAACCTGTACAGGCACACTTTTTAGAAAGGTCTTTCCACAATAATTTGAGTGTAGGACCATTTTATCTGGATTTCATTCATGACAGCTATTCAAAACGCTGTTTATTTTGCACAGCGATGTCTCCATTCTCCTGTTCCTGAAAGTCCCAGGGGGCTCCACTCCTCTTAGAAAAATGTAGGGGGGGTCTCAAGGGAAATAAGGTCAGGAACCCCTGTTCTCGATGCCCAGATTCACGCTAAAACGAGGTCTCACTGCATGATAAGAGGGCTATCATTATGGGAATAAAACTGATATCAGTGATATCAACCTTCATCAGCTCTACTAGTAATCAAATTTGGAGTATATGTATTAACTTTTGGTCGAATAGTGTATGAGTACACTTTACCAGTGAAGCAAAAAGTGTCTCTTGTCCTACTTGTAAAGCAACGGGTGTCACTATGACTAATAGTGGATCGAAAAATCTTCACTAGTCCTACAAGTAGACTTTTGTTGGTCTACTAGTAAACCTAAAAATTAGATTTGATTAGATTAGATAGTGCTTTATTAATGCCCTTGGATAAACTCCCTTGGGGAAATCAAGAATTTTGACTGTACATGACTTTGATTTCTGAACGTTGACTAGTATGACTAGTAAGCCATATATGCTAATAAGGGGGGTGCAGAAAAGCAAAGTCATGCAACTCATTGGCTTTTGAAAATATCACAACTAATCACAGTGCTTGATTTGTTTATAGCCCTCCTACATTATTTGCATTAGGTCTACTAGTACTACTAGGGAATTTTTCGGCTTTACTAGTAATACGAGTAGACTAAAAACTGCCTACTAGTATTACTAGAGACATATTATGAGTTTACTAGTCGTACTAATAAAAAAACACAAAAATAGTAAAAAAAACGCAACACAAAATCGTCTAATAGTAGACAACTCGCACACCAGTTGAGTACATGTCCTCATACGCTGAACTACGGTTGATATCATGAATATTAATTTTATGCCCAAACAGCTTTCCATATATCACAGATTTGATCTTGGGTTGCTTTGTGAATAGGACATCTACATTTTCAAGATCAGATGGTCTTTTTATTTATCAGTCCATAAAAGCTCTTTTTGTTGACTTTGCAACAAGTTCATAACTGAGAGCAAAACTTGTGCCAAAAGCTACGGGCATTATTTATCCTGTGTGACACAGTCTGCTGGAGTTTAAAGTTCTGTCACCAAATGAGACATATTTCTACTTTTCCATACATGAATTGGTAAGTTGGCTCATTCAAAAGGATAACATAAGATTTCATGTCCAAGTGAAGTGGGTTGGGGTCTGTTACATGAGGCATACATCAGCAGAAGTGTACACTGACAGACTCGAAAACCCCACTCAGACTACGAATGTCCTTATGTTTGTTGTTCTTTCTAATTGCAGTCTTGATGGTTGAAATGGGTTGCGATCAAGAGTGTTTACAGTTTTACAGACGAAAAAGTTTGTAAATGATTGATGCAAAGACAACTTTACTCTCAGTTTTGATGACTTTTTGATTACCCTAAATGATTTAAACAAAGGTTTTTTTTTTTTAAATTTCATTTTCCTTTATATTTCTCTTCCTCGACTTTTACTAAATAAATCTTTGATTTAAAATTTCGTTACGACTCCGCTTTGCGAAGCCACAACAAGCCTGTGTATTGCCAAACTCACTTTTATTTCAATGAATGGTTCAGTAATTTCTTTAAACCTGCCATCTGAGCTTCTGGGTGAGTTCATGGGAAATTGGCCAGCGGGAGATTTAAGCCTCCAAAAGAAAGAAAAATTACAATATCAAAAAAAAAAAAAAAAAAAAGAAACAGAGATAGAAAGGGACTTATTTTTCTGACTACCCTCTTCTAAGAAAAAAATAGGCACTGCTTGTTTGGCATAATGGAGTTGTGATTTTAGCGAATGTACAAGGTATACTTCAGCTGTGATAGAGGGGTCCATTATGATTTATTATTGTTATGGGGCCCTTCTTTGGACACACAATCACACTTTGGTTGGTCCATGTACAGTTGTTTGTGCAGACTTGTGAGTATTTTAGAAGCAGTTAAAGATCACATATATTATTTACAGAGATACTCATTGACTGGAGTAAGTTGTAAGGTTGTCATATCACCAGAATTGTAAACTTCACCATTTTTTTCAAGAAAAAAAGTGATTTTTGACACCTATTTAAAACCAAATCAAAAAACCAAACCAGAACTTGAAAAAAAAAAAATCTATCCATCTATCTATCTATCTATCTATCTATCTATCTATCTATCTATCTATCTAAATACTATCTATATTCTAAACCAACATAATTTATTATTTTTTTAATTGATCTTACTCTAATTGCATTTCCACAAATTCTGAATTTTTTGGGATTAAAAATATTTCAGGATTTAATACAACAATGTCAATCATCAAAGTATGTTAATGTAAAGCAAATCATATTGCTTTAAGAGCAAAAATATGCCATGATTTAGTACAATAGCATCAATATATTTTATATGCATGAAAAAAAGTTTCTTCTTTTAAAATTTACTTTAACTCATATCAAATTAGGTCTGCATACTTTAATTATGTCAAATGTGTTTAACACAATTTTGATAGATTACCTAAAACTTCAAGGAATATGTCTCATAAATTCATATAATCGATCATTCGGCCTAACAAAAGATTTAGCTCTGATTACAGTAAGAACAGTGATTAATTACCCTGGTTGACTTATTAAATATGACACTGGTGCTTCAGTGTAATCCTGTGGTGATTCATGTGTTTACTTTCTTATCACCAAACCACCAAAGCTCATGTAAAAATGGACCATGACCACCTTGAAGCGGTCTCTGGGTGCATTGAGTCCACATCAGGCTTCGTTGTGAGCCAGCACAGGAATGTTGTGCAAACAGAAAACAATCTGGTAATTTAGAGTGGTGAGTGATCACCGCTAACGCTCTGCTTATTACACAGGGCAGGATTTTGAGTTTATTTGCACCACATACAAAATAAGTGTGGTCACTGGGTTTATCATGATAGACATCTGCAGCACAATAATTCAGTTTTATAACACAACATTACCAGCTTTATTTCTGAGTATAAGTCTGGTGTCCATCAGTCTGGTGTTTATCCAGGTAGCTGATGTTCTCGCCCTTTGTTTTGACTTTATTTGGCATATTTTGCACAACAGTCCTGAGAATGGAGGCTGTGTTACTTTTTCACCACTCATCATGGTTGTCACTTTTATGTCATGCCATTGTTTTCTTGGTCATTTTTTTACTTACAACAATTCAAGTAATTAAACAACTTAATCAACGATGATCTCTCATGTGAGTGTGATAGTTAAACACACACAGACTGAGCGTTGACCTTTATCGTCATATCTCTGCACTGAGAGCGGAGCAGGTCTGTGTCGTCCAAAATTGAGCAGGATGATCTGTGCAGATTTAGATTTGATCATTTACTGTTTAAAGACTATCCAGAATCTCAGAATGTGGTATTTTGAAGCCTTTGACCGATTCAGTGCTTTTAAAGAAGTTAAATTATCGAGCGCATGAGGGATTGTTTTCTTAGAAATCCTTCTCCGCCCATTTCAGCAAAGACTGCGTTTAAGTAAATGACAACTGTGTGTACTTAAAGGGATACGCCAACATTTATTTTTTTTGGTTTCATGTCTTGCCTTACTCCCAAGTCCTTGACAAGCAGATCGACACTATTCTTTCAACTGTGTGTGCAGTAACAAGGAGGAGACGGGCAGAGCCCACCCACTGCTAATAGCCTTGCTCTAACAATTAGAGTCAATGGGCAGCATTAGCCTGCCTCTTCCTCCAGTCATCAGATAAACTCTTCAGCAACTCTAAATGGTCCTGTGTGCTTGTTGTGACTTTTTTTTCACTGCGTTATGTTACCTTATCTATTTTTAGACTAAGATTATCAGTTTATGTAATTTTCCAAAGAAATACATATGAAACTGTTGTACTGCCTCAACTTCTCTCCGTGTACGCTCAGCTTCAAAAACATGTAGTTCCTCCTCAGTACATTATGGTTCAAACAGGTAAGGTTGTGGATCTTTGTCAGTCCCAGAAAAATCATCCTGGTCCTCTCTTACAAAGTCGGCCATTATCCTGAGTACCAATCGTCTTTCCCTTGCAAACAGAGGCTTTGTTTTGTTGACTTACTGAGAGGCACGTCCACGGTGGTTTGCTCATGCACCCTGCGGTTTAGTTTTATATGTATGTCTTTCGAACATTACATAAAGTGCTAATCTCAGCCTAAAAAAAGATAACGTAACATAACGTGGTAAAAAAAAAAAAAAAAAAAGTCTGAACAAAAGCACAAGCACAGGACCATTTAGAGCTGCTGAAGAGTTTATCTAATGACTGTAGGCAGAGGCAGGCTAACACTACCCAATAACTCCAATTGTTTTAGATAAGCTAATTAGCAGACAGACACCATTCTCACAGTCGAGAGAATGGTGTCTGTCTGCTTGTCATGGACAAGGGAGTGAGGCAAGACATGAAAACAAACAAACAAATAAAAAAAAGTTTATCTCTTCCAGCACAACATGTATCAAAAACGTTAATTCAATATTTAAAGTAAAGCTTCATCCCCTAGTGGAGAAAGCAGGGTCGACTACAGAACACTCATCCTCTCATCTCATGTGAAAAGAGTGAACAGTAACTCCAGTCTCCAGACATCGGGCCGAAGTGTGAAGACATGACAGACTTACTGATGTAACTCCTGATTTATTGATAAGAAAGTAAAAGTCATATTTGCAGACTGATGATTCATCTCTAAATCAATCCTCTGATAGTCTTTGATGATTTTCATCACATAAAAATCTTGCTGCGCAGTCACCCCCAGCTCTCGGCTGGCGATGATTTTCCCTCTAACAGCACATTTATGATACTGTGGTTGTATTTTAATTTAGACACTATTTGTTCTGAGGCAAAGACTGGTTGGTCAAATTCCTCCTAATAGTGCCATAATGGCTCAGTTTACCTCCTCCCCCTGACATTCACACACAATGGGTAAAAAAATCTGATTCTGGACCAGCTTTTAAAAGCATCATTTCTTGGTTACCTGACACACCAGACGGACTGTCCAAAATATTTCACTAGCCCATCTGGAAAAATAACTCAGCAAGTTTTTGGGGAGGGAAGAACCTTTCCAGAAGCATACATGGCAGGTGATTGGAGGATCGGTCTGTCAATCAACATTTATTACAGGCCAGTCAGAGAGTGTAATAGGTGGGAACCACTGCTTCCAAAATGTGAGCCCCTTCATAAAAACAAACTCTCTTTAAACACGTCCAAGTGAAGCAATGTATCCCGATACATGTAAATTGTGAACATTGACTACACTTTTAACAGAATTCCCAGCAAGTTTTGATTTTTATAACAAGAAGAAAAAGAACAAGGATGAGTTTAAAATGATTCTACAACTTAAGAAACTTAAGTCAGGTCCTCAAAGAAGTTAGACTCTAGACTTGGCTTCTACTTTGAACTGTGCCATTGTTAACATTACCCAAAGTGTACTGACAACAACTGTCAAACACTGAGGCTGTATCGATTATGTAGAATCCGTATCGATACATGTATCCCCAAAGAGTGCATGACGATATTTTGGCGTATCGATATTTTGAGCACAGGCCTAAAAGGCGCAGTCACTTCCTGCTGTGGTGTCACTCGTAGCTCCCACCTCTTCCTGCGTCAAAAGCTGCTGATTGGGCTGTGCCAGTTCGGGCCAAGCACAAGCGTTGCAGATTGGAGCTTGGCAAGATGGATCTGCCTGATTACTGACATTGAATCAGGCTGGTATGGCTGCTGCACAAGGTTAGCTTTTGGGACTAAAGAATGTACAATTTAGCTATGTTGTTTCATTTCAGAATGTGGCATTAAAAAGTATTGAGTTTTTTTTAACAACCTTATTCAGTTGTGATAGAGCTTTGTTTTTTTTTATTTCAGAGTTAGTCCACAGATGTGTAGTTGTTTCACATACTGATGCTCATGCTTGTCAGTTGTCAGTTTGAGCTAATGCTTCCAATAAAGATGTGCCACAGCCACAAATTGCAGTGTTGACTGCTAAGTTAGCAAAATCCCCACACCCAATACTATTGATTAAAAATGTAAATGTAATTATACCCTCACAGTTACCTCACAAACAGCTTCACACATCTACAGGTGTTCCTCTTTAAACAAACATAATTTTCTGTTAAAGGTATAAAGTGCAGCAAATGTTAAAATTAAATAATAACTGAGCACAAGCATTATGGTTTTAAAGGCTGATTGTTGATTTTTCCCTTGTGGGAATGTCTCTTACTCAATGACATGCATGTTTGGATGGATTTCCAATGGACCGCTGTTACTTACTACCATCAGCTGCACCATCCCTGTAACATGCAGACATATAGTAATCTCCCATGATTCCCAGCTTTCCCTGTGTCACACTTTATCTCTATTTTGATTGAGGGCCCAATGGCATCTGTATTTACATACTGTGCATTAACATAAAATCTGCCTCCCAAATATGTATAAACACATTTTAGAATAACTCTTTAATACACATGAGCCCCTGCGTATTCTTATCATCAGCAGCAGCCTCCATCAATCCTCTGAGTATGGACACAGGCTCACAGAAGTCTAATAGCCCGAGGAGAGAAAACATCAGTAGTGACAATCCAATGTGCTCCTATTCCTCTTTAGGGCCGAGGTCTAAGCAATATCTCTGCCAGGTATTGACTCCTCTCAACACTGCTTAGTATCCCAAAATGTGATCCCAGTCAAGATTGGTTTTTGCTGCCTAAGGGGAACGAGGCCAATACAAAGTGGTGAGGAGAGGTGCATTAGCCTGCAGCGTACAGTACGGTTCAACCCAGGATTATCATTATAAAAGATGGGCTTGCTGTTCAGAGGACTGTGGGGTTTACCAGAGGCTGAGGTTTTGGCTTCTTAGTGAGACTTGAAGTGTCATTTCTTTTCAGCATTAGAGATACACAGCATTCTGATTGGCTGAGGGGCCATCTACACTAAATAAAGCAGAACTTAAAAATTCAAAAAACTTTTTTTTTTGTCCCTGAGGGCCAATTAAAGGCACACAGAGCAGCCAGTGAACGAAATTGCCCATAAATGTTAAAAAAAAGGAAAAAATTCAAAGTCAAGGAAAAATAAACAAACAAAATAAACAGTCCTACCAGTCAAACATATCCACAAAAAATATACAAAAATAGGAGATACATTTTTAATTGTATAGGAGTCTCATCCACACTGATTGGGTGCCCGAAAATGCATTTTTTTTTTTTTTTATTTAATGTTTATTTAATGTTTATTTGCAAAGGGACAGTATGAAACAAGAGAATGTTGCCACACTCTACAGCATTTATAGCCTGATTTAATTTCCAATACCCGTCCCTAGTTGGGCCTTTAAAGACTGTTACTCTTAAAACAAACAAAAAACCTAACAAACTAAACAATTACAGCCATAACAATACAAAACAAATATATACAACAATACAAAAATATATATATGTTATTGCTAATAATGGAGAAATATAAAGTTCAACATGCCATGTGGCACAGTCATCTTATAATCTCAATTATTTAGTTTCCATGAATGTGGAAGGGAGTTCTTGTGTCAGGTCCACAAAGTAAAAACCATCGTTGTTGCCCCTTACAGAATAAGAATATACATTTTAATTTGTGTGTATTTATTTCTGTTTTAGTTGGTTGTTGAGCACGATGATATTTGTATCAGCTAAGGTGCACATTTTTTTTGTTTTTTTCATAGAATTTGTTGCTATTTTAGTCACTTTTCCCGTCACCCTGTGCAATTATATATGTAATCAAACCCGCCTATGGACAGGATACAGGGGGAGGGAACATAGAGTTGGAACACGTGCATTGGTGGAGAGTGGACACACAACCAGCCAATGGTGGATTAAACTCCTACCAGAATCATTTTTCAACGATGCTCCAGGAGGATCCAGGCACAACCAACTCCTATTGGGAGCCACCTGAGGAGGTTTACGGAGCTGGTGAGCATACCTCAGGTCCTTGTGGCTGTACAGTGGGACCTGCTGCGGACTCGTCCACCATTTTTCTTCCCTTCTGTTGTTTTTGTCTGGAATCAAACCGCGCAGAAACTAAGGTGGGACACGTTTCTCACTGAGGATTGTGGACACAAAGACACTTTTTTGATTCTGGGACTCAGTAATTTTTGTTTATTTATTTTCAAGAGTGTGCGTTAATGCATATCCGGATTGGATGTGTTTTGTGTTTAACCTTTTTTTTTCTTTTAAATATATATTTGAGATAAACAGGTAAACATGTTCTCTTTTTTGTTTTTGTTTGTTAAAAATCATTGCTCATTTACCAACTTAGTATATTAAGTATTTTTAGACTTGGAGAGTCTCTTATTAGTTCTGATAAGGTTGAATTGTTACAATTGTAATTGAAATTAAAACTCAATTAATTTGCCCAGCCCAAGTCAAATGTTTTGCAAGATTTTATGTTTTGGCTTCAGCAGTGTTGCCAACTTGGTGACTTTCTCATGAGATCTAAGGACTTTTCAAACCCTCTTGGCAACTTTTTTTGTCAATAGCGACTAGCGACAAATCTAGCTACTGTTTCTGGTGAAACTGGCAATTTTTCTGGCCTTTTGGAGACTCGTGAAAGCACGTATCATTCTGCAGTTACTGTCCTCAATGATCAGCAGAAGCAGCGGCAATCCCCTCCCCCATCTTGGAGCACTCTCAGCCGGTCAGTCTCCCAGCAGCCGCGACAGCTGCATCAGAGTAGAGAGGAGAGCCACCACTTCGCATCCACAAGCTGCAAATGAATCGTGCATGTGCGAGGTCGCTGATGGTACTTCACTCAGCATGGACTTTAAAAAAAGTCAGACACAGGCTGTTTTGAGGTTTACTATACATGGAGCATAAAACGTCAGCCATGTAGCAGTGTTCACTGGACTCCCACTGGTCCAAAATGTGTGAAACTGTTGGTTCAATGGAGAGGCAAGTGTGGAACACACCTTGGTTATCTGTAAGGGTTTCTTCCCACAGCTGAGCTGTTAACAAAAAAAAAAAAAAAATCAAGAACGAACCAACAGAAATAAGTTCATTTGTAGTTCTAAACATATTTAGGGTGTTTTTTAACTCACCTCTTGTCCCTCTCATGACATTATTCCTTTCCTACAGCATTCATTACAATTACATGTAAATTGCCAGTTATACAAACTAGGCGATGACGTCTTCTCGAGACTTTTAGATCAGCCAATAGCTACTTTCTTTACTTAGGAGTTGGCATCACTGGGCCTCAGGACTCTTGTTGTTTGTAAATTCAATCTGTGAGTGTGCGGTGTGCTATTTTGGTCATGTCGCTCTGCAAACAGAACCGAAATAAATCATTCAAATCCACTCAAAGACTTTTTTTGTATGGTTTCTCCAAATTCAACATCTGTCATGATTTTGCCAATCTTTTTTTATGGGCCAGGCAAAAGCATGGGGATCAGATTCTGTTTAGCAGTTTAAAAACAAGACAACAAATCCAACTACTGAGCAAGCAGACTGTACAGTTACCATCCTGCCAAACTAAATCTGCTGTTCTGCTCAAACAAACTTTTCTTACTCCTGATAATCAGACAAACAACAGGTCTGATGATCAACACTTTATGGACGAAGCCCCTTGAACACCTGAATTGTTGTTTGGAAGATGCTCGTCCAGTCCTCTCTCTCCATCCCAGTTGTATTCAGCTCTGTCAACAACATCCTCATTCCCCCCAGTTTGTGGGGAGACAAGTGACAAGACAAAGCTAATTAATCTCATAACCATCCTGTGATTATCACGCTCTCACGTCCAGAGGCGCTGTACGCTGCCTCTCCCCAGGAGTGCAATACATCAGCCAGACGGAGCGGGTCGGTCAGCGCAGACCGCCATCATCTCACACACGGAAAAGATATTAAACGCAGACAGGACAGCGACTGGCAGTGCGTATGCAGACAAGGCGTTAATTGATTAGGGTGGAATCAGAGCGCTGGGCCTCAGCCAGTTTACCACCCTGATTAGACGGATGAGAGGCTCATTTATAAGCCGACAGTCACAAGATAATTACTAAAACACACAGTAATATATGCACCGGCAGCTGGGGACGAGGCAGCATGGTGATGGACAGGAGAGGGGCATGTTTGTATGAAAGGTGAAATCAATGACTTATTACAGCTTGACTGCAACAGTTTCCAAAGGTTTCTGTCAGGAATAGAGCACAGAAATAGCATGTCACATACACACATAGACCTAATGCAAATGAAGTAAATGGGATTATCACCAAATCAGCACACCGACTGATTGTGATATTTTCTAAAGTCAATGAGAAGCCTGGAATTGCTTTTCTCTGCCCCCTTAGTAGCATATAAGACTTACTAATAGTACTAGTTAACATTTTTAAGTCTACTAATAGTACAAGCTAGGGGTGCCCCAATACGATATTGATATCGGATATCGGTCCGATATCAGCAAAAAAACTGATATTGGATTATATCGACCTGCATCTAAAATCTCTGATATAAGCACTCTGATACAAGCAGTCCGTTCTAAATTATTTTTTATTTATTTAATTTAGTTGTAGAATATGCTTATGTTTAAGCTAAACACAGGGGTTATTTTGCAATTTAAAAATATATGTTTTTGTTTTTATTGGATTCATTGATGTTACTTTTCAGGAACTTATAATTTATTATTATTTATTTTATTTTATAGTAGAATATTCTTATGTTAAAGGTTAAAATTTATTAGCCCATTGGTTAATAACACATGGGTCAGTTTTTCTCATACCTACTATTGCTGATTCTCCATTTAAGTAATCTCACTTGATCAAGCCTTTTCTTACAGTCCATACTACAAAATAAGTAATAAAAACATGTATGATTCCTGCTGATATTGTATCCGATCGATATCGGTATCGGTCAGTACTCAAGGCTGCAATATCGGTATCATATCGGAGGTGAAAAAGTTGTATTGGGACACCCCTAGTACAAGTGACACTTCTTGCTTCACTAGTAAAGTTTACTTGTGGACTAGTTGACCAAAATTGAGTACATGTACTCCAAGTGTGAGTACGAGTAGAGCTGAACTACGATTGATATCACCGAAATCCATTTTATGTCCAAACGGCGGTCCATATCTTTGAACCTCATTTATCAAACATTCGTATAACTTAAAAATGGGTTTAAAGTCATTTTCTAGGCACAGATTGAACCTAGTTTGAACGTAGTTGAAAAACAGGCTCATGTCCTACATCAGGTCTGAGCTTGTGAAAGAAATTTTAAACTCATAGTAGAAGTGTGCATCTTCCGTCTCACAGTTCGATTTGATTCTGGTAATTTTGCTCTGATTAAATTCAATTCATCTTTTATTACGATGCAACACATTGTATTGTATTATTGATTTTCCATATTACTGCACCAGGCTCCTTTTTAAATAAAAAAATACAAGCAGTTAGATAAATATGAAATAATTTTATAAACTAGATCAACTGCAGCAAAAATGTATTTTCAATGTAAACCAAAATCAATAAAATTCATAGATCTCATCTTCCTATACTAAACTGAACTGATCCTGCAGTCTAGAAGCCTCTGCAAGATAAAAAAAAAATATATATTTTACTGTTTCTGCATCATGACGCATGAATTAAAGATTATTACTGACACCCATAATTCAGTGAAGTCTCATGCTGCACTAAATAAAATCTGTCTGTGAAGAAGAACCACACCGTGGCAGGTTAATCATCTAAAATGATTTTATATTTCACTCCACTTCTAACAAAATACATTTCTTTTAGTAATGTGGGCGGTGCAAGCTTCCAGATGACCTCTTTAGTTTTTTAATAAGTGTTTTATTATTAAAAATCTTTATGAAAAACTACAGAGGCTGCTTTCAGAAATAATACACTTTGCTAAAAACTAAAATTTTAAAAGTAAATATTGTGAAACATCGTAAAACTGAAATCTGAAGTTATTTGACAGAAAACTTAGAGATGAACTTAGATTTGCAGAGTGAATCCCTGCACAGCTAAGTAGACTAAGGGTCAATTCCAACTGTACCCCTTAGCCCTTGGTTTTGCACGTTAGTGAGTATGAGAAATTTCCCATAATACACCGCGCCTGCTCAAAATGGCAGAGCGGAGATCGAAGGAAGCGCATATACATAAGTAATTTTAAAGTATTAAGTAAATATTAATCTTTTTTTGAATTGTTGGTCGTATTTTAAAATTGCTTGTTATAATGAGCTAGCTTTTGCTGGTATAGCTACAGGGATTGTCGCACCTGCCTACGACACAGCCAGCAAGCGGCTCTGGGTGATGACGCAGCAGGAATCGAGTGGCGTCTCGTTTTGTCGGGGCGCGTTTTCCTCTTGGCCCTCAAAACAGAAGGCCAAGAGGAAGGGGTAGACAAAGGGGTAAGAAAAAGGGGTAAGGCTAAGGGGTACAATTGGGATTGACCCTTAAATCTCTGATCAAGGAGTCTGCTCCAATCAGGGCTGGTCATTGAAATGGCTGGGCCCCTGAAAGAAGTCACTGGAGGCCCCTATGTGCTGCAGCAGAAGTGGCCAACATTAACCTCTTGCCTGGCTTATTGTTGGAGTCGGATCCTCTAACTAGTTTATTGTCTATTTTCAGCCATCTCAACATTTATCTGGTCCTTGAATTCCAACTCACAGTCCAGCACTGAGGTCCCAGTGGATACTGACCTCAGAAGAATGATGGAAAAAAAGACCTGTAGCAGAATCAGAAAGAGGGATTCATGTTTTAAAACAGACTACAATTTAATGATACGTGAGTATTTGGGTTAAGCAAAGTCTGGTTATATCTGCTTGAATTTAGGATGGACCAGTCTTTTACTTTTATAGGCCCCTTGGATTGGATGGAGCCTATCCTAGCTGACATTGGGCAAGAGGCAGGATACACCCTAGCCAATCCCAGGGCCACATAGAGAGACAGACAACCATTCACGCTCACACTCATGCTTAAGGGCAGTTTGAAGCCAACAATCAACCCAAACAAGCATGATTTTGGTCTGTGGGAGGAAGCCGGAGAGCCTGACTTGGGGATCGAACCACTGAGGCATGCACACTACCTGCTGCATCACCTTTCCGCCCACTATGAAACATAAACATCAGAATAATGACATCAGCAAAGGCAACCCCACGTGGCTCCGCAGAACATTATCCATTTAAGTCAGCTGATAACCTGTGTGGTCACAAGCTCCCACCAATCTCCATCTTCTTTGTGATAGATGAGTTCAGTACATTCAGGGCCAGATTTACATAAATAAAAGTGCAGGGTGATTTTGTGCTGCCTCTTTCATTCAATTTGCAGCCTCAACCTGTGTGTAATTACTGGCTGATTTAGTAAGGCAGCAGCAGCGTCTGCGGCCAGCTCCTCGGCAGATTCAGCAAATGAACGAGAGACAGGAAGAATGCAGGAGAGGGCTGCAGACTGTAGAAAAAGGGATGAAGAGACACTGCAGAGAAGTAATCACTGAGAAAGTTAAACCACAATCAGAAGACACCATCTGTCTTTTGACCAGATTAAAATGAAATAAAAGTTTGTTTGCTAGATTAAGAAATGCTTCTCATTACTACTAAAGTAAGTTTAAGGAAAACTAGATTCACCATGGAAATCATTGCGTGATGCATACATTTAAAACTTTTATTTTCAACTAAGACGCGGGAAGTCCAGTGCAATCATTAAAGGGATACTTCATCTTTTTCTTTTTTTTGTTTTCATGTCTTTGTTATGGTACTGTCAGTCGTGTTTATTTTGTATACTTTTTTTTCTTGTGTTTCTTGTTAGGCCTCGCGTGTTTCCCGTGTTACTGTCATGACCCTGTTCTTGGTTTTAGTTAAGTTATCCACTCTGTGTCCATGTTTTGTGTCTTGTCTCATGTTTCCTGTTTTATTTTGAAATCCCGGTGTTCCTTGTGGTGTTTCTTGCCCTCCCATCTGTGTGCCTCTGATTGTGATTCCCTCCACCTGTGTGATTGTCTCACCTGTGCTTGATGTTTCCCCAGTGTATTTAGTCTCTGCGTTGCCCTTTGTCTGTGTTGGGTCATTATCTTCCATGTCGCACTCCTTGAGTAAGTCTCGTGTCTCCAGTGTTTGTAGTACGTATGTTTTGGTAGATAGCTTTCGTTTTTGGGGTAAACTTTGTAGTGTTTTTGATTTGTGCTTTGAGTTTAGTTTCTAGGGTTTATCTTTCTTTGTTTGAGCCTATTTTTCTTTGAGACTTTGTTGACATTGTTGTTTTGTATTTTGGATCTTCTTTGTAAAACATTAGTTTTAGTTTTCTGATTCCTTTTATTAGTTTTTCAATAAAGCCTTTTTTGTTTAATCTGAACTCGGTTCCTTCTCCCTGTTTTTGTTAGTTTACTTTTTATAATTTGAGCTTCTTCAGTGTTTCTAGTGTTTCCTTGTGTCTTTAGTTTTTAGTTGGTCTTTTGTTGAATTTTTTAGTGACTTTGTTTTTGTACTTTGAGTTCTCTCCCTTGTCTCTCTCGTGCAAAGTCTTCAGTGTTTCTCCAGTGTTTCTTAGTGTTTGTAGTTTGTCCATTTTTTGTTGTATTCCTTTGTAAAGGTTTAACTTTCTACTTTGTTAGAGATTTGGTTTGGTACTTTGACATTTTGTAAAGGCGTAGGTTTTGTTTTTTGATCCTGTTTTAGTTGTTTAGTAAAACCTTCTGTGTTTATCTGCATTTGGGTCCTAATCTTTCTTGTTAGTTTATTTTTTATATACTCACCCTGACCTATGACAGTCTTGCCTCATTCCCAAGTCCATGACAAGCAGATAGACACTATTCTTTTGACTGTGCATGCAATAACATTGAAGAGACGGGCAGAGCTCACCCACCGCTAATTAGCTTAGCTCAAACACTGAGAGTCAGTGGGTAGTGTTAGCCTGCCTCTGCCTACAGTCATCAGATAAACTCTTCTTCTACATACTAAGATGTTGCTGAGCTGTGAAAAAATTAACAAAAAGAACACTGAATTAGCACAGAACAAAATATTACACTGCACTCAAGATAAATGTAAAATTCTGAGCCATCATTAATTGATTTACTTTTCCATGTGAATTAAACGATAATCAAAACTAGAAAAGCACTCAGAGAGCGCAGACCTCCGCCAAGCAGCTTCGGTCCACTTTGGTGAAAATGGTCCTATCTGGTAATGTAAAAGAATCCTTTAAAATATTCCTGGATCCAGATGGTGATCCGGATCACCCCCAGAATTTAATCAGTTCTTCTGTATCCCATTTCGGACAATTCCTGAAAATTTCATCCAAATCCGCTCATAACTTTTCAAGTTATTTTGAACACAAACAGACAGACAGACAGACAAACGCCGGCAAAAACATAACCTCCTTGGTGGAGGTAATAACGATACAACCATGAAAAAAACATAAATCAATTGTGGCATCTTAGAACTTTAATTCTCATCATCAACTATGCAAAAGCCCTGACCTTTCACTAATAGGTCAGACAAAGATGAAGCGACATCAAGCATTCAGTCCGTCATATTTTAAAGGCACCAAACAGGATGAATTGATGATTTTTGCTGTGAATATGACCACCGTTTACTTTAGATACTTTGAATACTTGTCTGAGCTGGAGTCCACAGGAGAAATAAATCATGAGCTCATGTCGTCAAACTGGATGAAATAAGAGAGTGACAAAGAAAAACCACCTCAGGATGTTTCAGGATGTTCAGGATCAGAGGATACTACCAGCTTTTATAAGTTGGTCTGCAGTGAGCAGTTGAGCTTCGTTGATTTAATGGACATTTATAATCGACAGACCAGATTCACTGTTTTACAATCTCCAAGGACAAAACAGAGGAGCTGAATGAAAGTTCATCTTCAGAGTAAGTATTCAGGTTATACTGGTTGTTACCTCTGCCAAGGAAGTTACGTTTTTGCCAGCGCATGTTTGTTTGTTTCTTAGCAAGATTACACAAAAAATACTGGACAGATTTTGCTGAAATTTTCAGAAGATGTTGGTGATATCCAAACTTAAAAATGATTAGGTTTTGGTGGTGATCCAGATCACCACCATCAGCAAACAATTGTTTTTGCTCAATAACTGTCTAACTAATAATGATATTAACATGATTCTGAGTGCTAGGTGTGGGTTTTCAGAGTCAAGGAATCATATTATGATGGTAACTTTATCATGGAACTATTTGGCCAAGGTTTACGCTCTCTGAGTGCTTTCTAGTTTATTTTATAAAGACAGAGGCCGCAGTTTTCAATAATAAATGAACTTCACGATAGCACATGGTGTGTTCATTGTTGTGGGTAAACTGAGCTCGTTGTCAAAATTACTGCGCTTGGTCAGCAGGATAATCCTTTAACATTCATACATTTGGCTAATCTTTATTTGGGATGAAGTATTATTCTTTATTATTCAATTCTTGATGTGTAGAGTTTGGCACCATGCACAGAAATGTATAGCATTAGCATCTGACCTGAGATTTCTTAACAGAGAGAGAACTGAGCTGTGACACTGTGGCACACGTTCAGGATCATGTCATGTACCTCACAAACCTCACTTCAAAAAACCCGAACTATCCCTTTAAGGTATTTCTTCAGTACATTTCAGTGTGCTCTACTAAAACTTTTTCTTCCACTTGTTTTACTTTAGTCCACGTCTTATTTAATAAAACTGAAGAATGAAATCATAAATTCAAGCTCATGATGACAGTTTTCTTTGTGGTTCCAGTGAAGCAGAAACATTGAGAGATAAGTGCAGTAAGCACAGACGTCTTCTTTGTTGTTTTGTTCTTAGAAGAATATCACAGTCTTTTTCAACCTGCTCACAGGGACGGAAATCTAACACAACAATAAATAATTGATAGAAAAGAAAAGAAGAGTCTCATGACACCTCAAAGCATCAGCAAGAAATGTTTTCATTGTTTCTTTTAGGACTGATGTGAGACTAATTTCAGCGAGAGAATTATAAGATGTTTCTTAACTCGTGCTTTTGGCAGATTCGCAACACAATGCAACACGAAGAAGCCCCCCTTCTAGATGTTAGTGAACACAAGCTGTTGTTTAAAAAGCATCCAGTGATTATGTGTAAAGGGGGACAATTACAACACCAAATCTGCTTGTGTTTTTCATTTTAGAAGGGAGAATAAAAACTAAAATAGAAGCGTTACCTGCATGAAACCCAATCAAATGCCTTCAGACTTCAAAGCCTCGCAGAACAGGAAATCTTCGCCCCACCATGTCTCGGTACAAGAAGAAAATTGGATGGATACTTAAGTGTCACACTTCCCAATGCAATGTTGCTGCCAGTCTGTGACCCTCTTTTAGATATACGAAAAGCAATTCTGATACAGGACATTATTATTCAGGTCCACCTCACATATGCTAACAAGACGTAGTAATAAGAGAGGTATTTGTGTGGAATCCTCTCAGGTTAACCACGGCGGCCTGTCTTCTAACATAATTCACTTCCACCAGTTACAGACTGAGCAGAAGAGAAGTATCTCCATTCGACTGTAATTGGTTTGCTAATTGTCTTAGCGCTCTGTAGTAACATGATTGTTGCAATTTCCAGCCTCTTGGAAACAGAACGTGATCCCCTGGCACTTATTTACATATGACAGGCAAAAAATCCAGGGCAGAAATGCACTGATACCAACGGATAATATTTAAGAGGCTTGTTATTTTTCTGAAAACTACAATGTCTAAAACTTCAAGATCTGATCCAGTTTAAAACAGCACATAAAATATTCAAAGCAAGAAATAATTTACTTCCAGACAACATAATGAAACTGTTTACAGAAAGAGAAAGAGGCTATAGTTTAAGAGAGGAACTCAACTTTAAATACATCGTGTCAGAACAACATTAAAAACTATGTGTGTGTCAATCTCAGTGGTTAAATTATGGAACAGTTTCACAGATGAATTAAAGAAAAGTAAAACCATAAGCTAATTTAAAAGAATATTCCAAACACAAACTTAAATATAAGGACGAAGAGCAGCAGTTTAACCCAATACGGTGATGGCAGAGTCTAAGAAAATATAGATAAATTGTCTTGATTATGTAATGTCTTTCATTGTGTTTGTAATCATGTATAAGTATCTTACTGGTACAACATTTTATAGTCAATATATTATAATGAACGTTGGCTCATAAATAGGTGGTTGAATCTTGTAAGTATGACAAATACGTAGAAATTTAAAACAACATGGTATAGAATAGGCTCTTCTGATTCACTACAAAACATCAGCTCTCAGAGCCGCATCTTTGGTGCATGACACATCATTAATCCACAGTACTGTTGTACACTCCCCATCAAAATCTTAAAATTGCAAGAATCTGCATTTTGCATTTGTTGGGATCTATCCATGTGGCCTAGAGAACAAAAGAGAGGCCTACACTGCTGACACCGTTACAAAACGGCACCATGAGCCCCAGGTATCACACCTGGGTGTGAATCTGAACTGAATCAAAACTCTGTGTGGACATTGGCTGAAGCCACGTAAACCCCGCTGGGATCCCGGTGATTCAAACAATAAGGACGCCAGCCCCTCCTCGACGCTTTCCATCGGTGCCATCAAACAGTAAGGAGCTATCACCGGCTCTCTCCGTGACTCAAAAGGGAACAGACTTCAAACGTTTGATTTCACATCTCTGAACCGAGGTCACAGGATGAGCACACAGACTGCTGCTGCTTTTTGTTTTTCCCTTTTCACCCTTTTCGGACCCGACGCAGATCGTTGTGTAATCAGCTGATCATACGCCTGTGAGGATGAGCACGCCAACTTTGTTAAAAGACTTGAAAAGGCATCTCGTCCTCCATCTATGGTTTATCCCAGCCGCCACCGGACAAACCATCACCTCACCGCCGTCAGAAGGACGTGAGGCGGACCGCCCGAATCCAGCTGAGAAACTCACCGCGAACTCGGCACGCAGCGGAAACTCGGAGCGGACAGCAGACCCAGCATGTCACGGACACTCGGAGCGGGCCTCTTTGTTCTTTTTGTCCATCATCCAAACTCTAGAGGACCAGAGCAACTTAAATAAGAGGCTAATGTCTGGGCAGAGACAATTAGTAGAGCGTGTGGTTTTTTATTTTCTTTTGTGCTTGTGAGACCTGATTTGGCTTGTGCTGCATATATTTTATTGTTGATCGCTCACCGTGACCACTTCATAAATAAAATATCACTACTTAAAAGACCAATACCCCACCACATAAACTCTGGTTTACTGGCTCTGTTATTGAGTAGTGATATTATAATTATCAGCTGCAGGTGACGACTTTCCTCACCCCCTCTCTCTCTCTCTCTCTCTCTTTTTTAACCACACACTCACACATACATCTCTCTCACACCACACACTTAAAGGGGTCTTTAGGTGACCGCACGATTTCAAATCGAGGTTGCCTCAGTAACATGTGGGGCTCAAAGACCTCTCCTCTCTTCTTTGTTCATGTGGTGAGTTGCCATCTTGGCTCCAGCGGATGAATCACACGTCACTCTACCGCCATCTTGGCTCTTATAGTCACGCCCCTCAGGTGATCTAATCGCCATTTCCTCTCTCTTTTCTCCTCTTGCTCCACCTTCACACTCTCACACACACATACACTTCACCTTTTGTGATCGCTATTATTGCTGCTGCAGTGTTTTTTCACTGATGTGATGTTTTACACGTTTATCAACTTTTTTTGTATTTAGCTAGAGATTAGATTAGATTAGATTAGATAGTACTTTATTAATCCCATTGGAGAACCTTCCTCAGGGAAATTCAGATTTAGTAGCAGTTCAGAGTATTACAGACTCAAATACATATATAAAAAGATACATCTTAACAAAACTAAAAATACATATTAATAAAATAAAAACATAACAAAATTATTTAAATATATATATGGCTACTGGCTGGCTACTGCTCCTTCCCGTCCTCTGTCTTCCTGTTACTATCTGTTGCAAGCTATTAATGTTTTGCCTGTGCTAATTAAATTATAATAGTTTTCATAATAAGCAATGTTTTTTAAAATAATTATTACTTTAAATAAGTCATTGTTTGTGGTTATTGTGGTTATACAATTGTGATAATTGCTGGATTTATAACAGTCAGGGCTTGAACTCCTTTTTATTCACCTTCTGAGGCTGATTATTTTAGTTTTGTCAATTCTGGCTGTTGGTCCCTGGTGACAGGGTGGTGCCCCTCAATTTACTAACTGCAGTCATTATTTTGAATTATTAATATTTATTTTCAATAATTTTTAAGATAAATAATTATTTCCCATAATTATTAAAATAAATCGCCAATGGCCAAATTGCCCCTACTAGCGCACAACACGCTGTTGGAGTCACAACAAGCACACAGGACCATTAAGAGTTGATGAAGAGTTTATCTGATGACTGTAGGCTGAAGCAGGCTAGCACTACCCACTGACTCCCATTTTTTGTGCTAAGCTAATCAGTGGAGGGAAAGGTTGCCCGTCTCTTCCTTGTTACTGCACACACAGTCGAAAGAATGGTGTCTATCTGCTTGACATGGACTCAGGAGTGAGGCAAGACATGAAAACAAACAAAAATAATGTTGGCTTATCCCTTTCATGTTTGCACTGGACTCCCTTTCGTTCAGCGTTTTCCATGGTGGATCTAGTTTTCCTTAAACTTACTTTAGTAGTAATGAAATGCATTCTTTAATTTAGCAGACAAACTTCTATTTTATTTCAATTTTGGCAAAAAAACAGATGGTGTTTGTTGATTGTGGTTTAATTTTCTTCCTGTTTACTGTGAAAATAAAGGGCAAGGCAAGACACGAACAATTTTTAAAAAGTTGGCATATCCCTTTAAGATCCAACAGTGAAAAATGCAAATTCTTTCTATTTTTTCTACTGGTCTTAAGTTTTTAATCGGAAGTGTATGCATTTATGGACTCTAAAAATCAAGGCACATCGAATCAGGTGGATCCAGCTGCACTGCAAGATTAATTCAAAAGTCAACATCAATGTAAACAAAAGCTTAGAAGACAGATGGTGAGAGAACAAGGACGCGGTTAAAAATGCACCAAACTATATTCTACGTCTGTTTAACATATCTCAACCATCTGCAGCTTGGAAAAACCTGCGTGAACTCCAATCTTCACCTTAAACATTTTTGCATTGAAAGAACATCTCACAGGCTCCTCTTCTCCTTGAGGTGCATTAGAGGAGATAAGATGAAACATTTAAGTTGCATAATTGCATCCATCCAGCCCACCTGAAAGCTCCACTCAAGTGCATCGCAGTACTTGAAAAGAAATTAAGTTTTCAGGGGAGGGGGCGGCTTCCTGACAGCTTTTCTATAGAGGGAAGAGGATTTAGCTGAAGCAAAACACTAGCAGACGGCGCTAAGATTCTGCAAATAACAGGAATGCTATTTTTGAGCCCCCAAACAGATGGACGCGAAAACAAACCTGGCTGCTACATTTCCTGGTTGCTAAGCACCACCTGGAGGTAATGAGTGCGCCGACGGCCTGAGAGGCGGACGAGACAAGAGGCGAAGTTAAACTGTCCACTCAGACACATTACAGGGAGCCGATGGGCTGCTTGTCCTTGATGTGGGTCATCTCAGCCTGCAGAAATGCTCATGAATATTTACAGTGCTAGCCGGACTTAATAATTGATGGCCACAACAGGATATTCATACAACATTAGAATATGAAACAACAGCGAAGAGGTGCAACGAGTGGGCATGAGATCAAAAATCCTGCAGGCTTGGATCTCCTCGGTGTCAGAAGTACTTTGAAAATGATTTATACTGAAACTAAGAGGAGGGTCATGGTCAGCTCTCTGCACTAATGTACTGAAGCTCGGAGCCAAAGTTTAAAACAGGACAACTCACCACACATCCAGTAGAGTCCAGCTTTCGGTCGGAGATGCAGCGGAAGTTGCGGCTGCAGCCTCCGTTGTCCTTGGTGCAGTCTCGGACGGGGCCAAAGGAATCAAGGAGAACTTCCAAAGAGTCGAAGGAGGAGCTTATCATCAGCTCCTCTCTGGAACAGCAGAAATGGAGAACAGGAAGGTTGTTTTGTTTGTTTCTTTGTATTAAATAGTAACATTAACAGTGAAACAAGAGAGACAATGGAGAGAGAAAAATAAAATAAAAGGGTAACTTATAAGTCATGATTCTGCCTCTTCTGTTTTGTTTTATGTTGTTTTGCTCCTTGTTCTGTTTTATTTTGAAAGTTCATCTATCTTCCTGTCTCGTCCTGTCACACCTGATCCCTGATTGTTCTTCCCAGCTGTTCTCGTCAACCCCAATCACCTCCTCATGTATTTAACCCTCCTGTTGTCCCCTTGTCTTTGTGAGCTCATACTACTACAATGACGACTACTACTCCTTCATCTCCTTGTCTTCCTCATGACACAGCTCTCAGCCTGAGCGTGAGTTTTGAATTTTCTAGTTGGTCTGCTTTTTTTTGCCGGTTTTAATTTGTTACTTTGTAGAGATTTTGTTTGGTACTTCTTGGACTTTTAGTATTGGATTAGTTTTGGACTGTTGATCCCTGTTTTTGAGTTTATTAAAAAAAAAAACCAAACAAACAGTTTTTTGTTTATCTGCATTTGGGTCTCCCTCACTTTTTGTTTTGTTCCTGGTTTACTCTCCTCACGAACCCTGATGTTATAGTTACAGGAAGACAAAATATAGACATATACAAACAAGAAAAGTTTCAGTAGTTTGTGGTCGATGTAAAGCACAACTGGGTGTTTTGTTTTTGCAGATATCAAGTAAGCAAGAGCAGAAAAAAAATGGAAAAAACAACAACAACAACAAAAAAACAAATAAATACACAAAAATAAAATAATAAATAACATTTCTAAATTTTAGTTCATTGTTGTAGTGAATTCTGTTGACAAGATAGGTGTTTATAAATATATATATATATATATATAGATATATATAAATACACACATATATATGTATATATATATATACACACACACATATGTGTATATATATATATATATATATATTTATATAAGTGTGTATATATGTGTGTGTGTATATATACACACACACACACACACACACACATATATATACACATATATGTATATATAGATATATATACATATATATATACACACATACATACATATACACACACACATGCAGTATATACAAACATATATACATACATATATCCATAAACAGACACATATACATACATACATTTATTGTGTCATAAAAACACTGTGGGCACTTATGATAATTTCAATTTAATGTAACCACCCAAAATTTATGACATTGTTTGCCTGGTTAGCATTAAGGCCCCGTTTACACGCCAACGCTGTCACCAGAAACGGAAAGGTTTTTCCCCTGCATTTTCAAAAGCACGCCGCCTTCACTCTGAGACGCGAGAACGACTGAAAACACTGTAGCCTGCATGCCAGACCAGTAGTTGGTCATGTAGGTTTGTCGTGAAACAGCAGTGTTAGAACATACGTAAGCTTTCCAGTGAAGACAAACTTTTCTTGAACAACTATGGCGAGTGGACGCATGAAGACAGAGTATAGTTTCTTGTCTGGACAACAAATGTGTGTGGATATTTTTGTCTGGATAACAAACGGAGCACAGTAAGCAGCACACATGTTGCTCGGTACACGGCTGAAGCTGTTATGGTTGTTGTTCCTGGGATGCACGCGCAACCTTTATCTGAAAGAGTACTGCGCATGTGCCACGTTTCCATGGATACAGATATGTAAACGTTTTCGAAGCTTTTCACTCTGGACCCTGGTTTCAAAAGTTTGTGGATTCAGACACTCTGGGCACCATTCTCGTGTAAATGGAAGGCGAAAATGCAATGAAAACTCTCGGTTTTCGCCTGTTTTCGTTGTCGTGTAAACAGGGCCTTAATGAAACCACCCCAAATTTATGACTTCGTGTTTGCCTGGTTAACATTAAGCTGTCAGGCCGAGGCAGTCCAGCCAAGAAAAACGCAGCCGGTACACCACCAAGGTTCCCCCCCTGCAGCGCAGCCACAAACATACTGGCGGGGGAGGACAAGGCTATCAAAGAACCCTCATATTAAGAATAACAGGGTGGTCTGTCCTCTGTAGGGCCACAGTCAGACCCATAACAGAGCAATGGCCCCAACTTTCCCCCATGTGGTCTGCTCCTAGGCCACATAGAACAGGAAGTCTAATCTCTCCATTTTTGTGCATTTGTTTTTATTGAAATACAATTTGTTTTAGACTATTTTTTGTTATAAATTGAACAAACCCCAGGGATCTGGCTGAGCTGCCTCTACCTGAAGACTTTCCAAAGTGCCTCCGGAACAGAAATGAGTATATTTGTTTCCCAAGAGGGCCTCATTTTCACCTCCACCAGGGAAGTTTTGCTTTTGCCGGGGTTTGCTGGTCGGCTTGTTTGTTTTGTTGAGTGAATTTTTGAGGGAATGTTGGCCCTGGCACAAGGAGGAAGTGATTTAATTTCACATTTTCAATAATAACTCTGCCAAGAATGTCAGAAAGCCTTGGCAGTAGGGGTGGGAGATATGGAAAACAAATTGTGTCATGATTTTTTTTAACAGTTTAATTATCTTGATTTCATCATGACACTTTTTTTGTTATATATATATATCACTTAAACTGAAGTTAAAATATAACTGATAAGTAAATTATTAACACCTATGGTACTTACTCTCCATCAACAATATATCGGTCATTGCATAGAGAATTTAATTTTTTTTTTTTTTTTTTTCCACTTTCGGTTTTTATTGAGTATTTTCCACTTAAACAAATGCAAAAAGACATCTTAACAAACAGTTAAGTACAAACAACAAACAAACAGACATGAGGGGGGTATAGCCTTAACATTGTATTGGTGCTTCTATGGGTTTCGTAGCTGCTCGGTCTTTAACAATGTCCATTTTGCCCATTTTGTTTCTAATTTAGCTCCTTGTAATTTCAGGCAATGTGTCACCTGAATTTCATTTGATTTGATAAGTTTATTTCAAATATACAACAAAAGGTTACTTAGTTGCTTTACATAAATATATGAATACAAGCAAACAAAATATGCATCTGCTGCTAAAAGATTTTGCTAATAAAACTTTTTTGTGTCTCTTTTTACAGACTTGGTACCTAAGTTTTTTTTAATTTTCAGCTCCGCCGTGAGGAAAAAGGGTAAGCAAAGAAATTTATCAGACAGAATGAGCTCCATAGACAATCCTTCAATCTGGATGCCATAAGAAGACCCACAAAAAAAACAGAAAAACAAGCGTAGACTGGACTAGAATAGCTGCTGCCCTGCAGTGAGACAGCATGTGGATCGGCTGTGCAGCTGACTTTGTTTTTTGTTTGTCTCTTTTAACTTATATATATATATATATATATATATATATATATATATATATACATATATATATATATA